>CM024542.1:8478250-9078250 GCA_014182365.1 Eucalyptus tenuipes | reverse complement strand
CTTATTCGATCTAGACTTAATATCTTGAAGTCTGAAGAAGTTCAAACTCAAAGATAAAAGTCTAAAGATATTCAAACTCAGAAGATCAAGATTCACAACTGTAAGTTTTTTTTTTTTTTTTTTTTTTGAATTTTATCTCATGGATAAAATCTCGAAAAGGTACGCTCATCGATTAATCTGTAATTGATTGATGTTATCTTCCCAAGTTTTCGTGATTATTGCAATCATTCCTTTTCGAAAAAGAAGTTACTCTTTGAAATGACGGTTACTCTATTTATTTTTTCAAAAAGGCAGTTATTTTTGAAAAGGTATTTTCTATTTTTCCTTTGACGGCGATTCATATACCTCGTTTCGATCGCCTTATATACTGTTCGTTTTCTTCTTCACAAACCCTAGAAGCACATAACTTCACTTTCTTACTTTTACTCTCTAGCTTAACTCTCAAAGTTTTCATCTTTCTCGCGATTCGAGTTTGGAATCTCTCAAAGACTGTGATAATGGCTTCCCAAAGAAAGTCCTCAAGGATAGCAAGCAGGGGACCACAGCATATGCGTGAGGGTCCTACACATTTTGACCTCACCGAGGAAGAAGATTCACCAAGGCAACAGCAGAGCCCACGACATTCTCAACCGCGCCTTTCTCCTCAATCTAGACCATAGAATGTTCAGTAGCAACAAGCGGAGGAAGAAATCATTGAGGATGCTGAACCTATAAGAACTCTAAAGCCTGCTTTTGTCTTCAAAATATACACTGCTTTAAAGGAGGGAGGTTCTGCATTGAACTTCATTGATGAATTTTTGAAAGAGAAAGGATATCAAAATGAAACCCACTTTTTGCGAACGATGGAACGTTTGGGAATTGCTCCTGCGGGGTCGGCAGATCAAGCTTTTGCGAATATTCCAAGTGATCCACGTGTTGGAGGTTTTAGTCAGCCTGATGGAAATGATGATGACAAAATGTACACTCATTTTAAGCCTAGAATGGGTGTTGCGGCGAATATTCGAAGCAAAAGGACTGATTTATTTCGCTCGGAGGAACACAAGCGACTTTATTCTAAGTTGCTAAAGCGAGGGGTGATCAACCCAAGAAGTGTGGACTTCGATTTCCTTGATTCTCTAAATGTGAAGCTGAGAGAGAAATTCACTCTTCTTCAACTTGAACAATTTTGCTCTAAATCAATGGTGGCTTATCCAGAACTTACTGCATACTTCTATTCTAATCTAAGTTTCTTAGATGCGAATAGATTTTCTTTTAGTGTTCGAGATCAGGATTATATCGTTGATATGGACACATTGGCGGATGTGATTGGAGTAGAGCGAGGGGTATTTCAATCAATTAGTGTGTCTGTTGGTCGTGCGACGGTAGAGCTTGTTCGAGATGGAATGGCAGAAGGACAAATCTCGTACTTGAGGATGAATGCCTCAAATATTTTGCTTCACAAGATCGTGATAAACTGCCTTAGACCCAAATCAACTTCGAAGACCAATGTCTCTAACTCAGAAGCAAAACTGATGTATGCTATCAACGCTGGCAAAAAGTTCTCTTTGCCACACATTATCTTGTTTCACATGTATAGATCTATGGTGAAGGACAAGGGTCAACTTCCTTATTCAACACTTGTTACTAAGCTGTTCAGACATTTTAATATTCAGCCTCCCAAAATTCTGTGTGTTTGAACATGTGATCAAATGGTGGTGGGACTGAAGATGGTTTCCAAAATGCGTCTGAAGGAGCTGAACAAGGCTTTGGAGCGATTTAAGGAGAAAACCCCTGTCAAGACTCATCAAATCTCTATGTCTGCAAAAAGGAAAGGGAAGGAACCCATGACAGCACCATCCAAGAAAAGAAGAACACTCATCTTGGAGGATGAAGAAGATGAGGATGATATCACCATATCAGTTCTTGCCTTAAGGAACCTTCAGCATTTTGTTCCAGAGACAGAGGAGAGACAGGATCAAGACAGAGAAGAAACAGAGCAGAGGAATGAAGAAAGGGAATCGATGAGAAAAGAAGTAGAGGAAGAAAGAACTCTAGAAAAAGAGGGCAGAGGAGAACAAGCAGAGTTAGAGCATGAAGAGTACTTCTCTCCACCCGAAGGCACTGAAACAGGGGGAGCTGCTGAGAAAAGAGGTACTTCTTCAATTGCTTTTCCTAGTGAAGATGTTAGCCGTTCACTTGCAGATCCAGAAGATGTATATGCCACTCAATTTCCTGAGGAAGATCATGAGGTTTCATCTCCTAATCTGGGTGATCATGCTAAAATACCATCATCTGTAAATTCTCCTCAAACTGACCATGCTAAAGCAAGCACTCAGATTGACAACTCGGCAGACTTTCGAAGAGTGGTTGATATTCTTATGGAGATGCGAGGCTAGATTTATGCCCTGGGATGCGAAGTTCAGAACTTGCAAAATGCAGGACATTCCTCTTCAGTTTCTTTACATGATCAAATTCATGCCCTTACTCTTCAAGTTCAAGCAAATGCCAAGGGTGAAGAAGTGGCTCAATTGAAGGAGGATTTGAAAAGGCTAGAAGGAATTGTTCAGTCGATGGGAGATTTCCAGCTTGTTCGCATTTCAAGACAATCCTAATTTTATTCTCTTTTCCTCTCTACCTTTTTTAATGTTGACAAAAAGGGGAAGAAGCTGGGTGCAGATTTGACTTATTTAACTTTGGTTTGATTTTTGTCTTGGACTTTGCTTTTGTTTTGGTCGTTTGGTTGTGACTGGTTTGGATTTGGACAGTTTAATGCCTGCTTTCAATATTTTAAGCGTTGATATAATATTCATGGCAAAGATAGTTGTTTTTACAGGACTAACTCTTTTCCTGTGGATGCAGATTCAATACTATCTTTATACTAACTCATTTATCTTTTATGAGATATCCATGTCTGCTTAAGTATTGTTTTGCAGGTTATAAGTATCCAAATCTGCAGGAAAGTTTTGTCACCATCAAAAAGGGGGAGATTGTTGGAGAAAACTTCCTTATGTGTTTTGAAGCTGACAAAACATTTCCATCAGTCTAGTCTGAATACATGCAGACTCTGTCGTCAAAGTCTGAAGACCGCCAGACCTCTAGACTCAAGATTCAAAGTCTACCCTCATTGACAGTTTCTAGACCGTCGAAGAAGACTTATCCTGAGTTAAGTATTTCTTTAAGGATTTGATTCTATCGATTGAAGAAGATCTCTCGGCTGGACATAGCATCTTGGATATCTATTATTCGTTTTGATTCGAGTAATCTAGATCCGTTGATTGACGAAGCATACTTGGAAGGTTCTACTTATGGAAACCTAGATCCCGATTGTATGGGGCGGATTGGTGGGCTATCATCACATTCCTTAAGTAACTCGAGATCTCCCTAATTGATTCTGTCCAACGGGTAGATTGGAAGAACTCTTTTGGAAGGTGCCAACGGTTATGAAGGCATGGAGGAGTATATAAGGAAGATGTTCTAGTTATTCGAGAGTGTGCGCGATAGATAAATTCCAAAGTCTGAAGCTTCTTGTTCTTTGTCAATTCGATTGTTGAGCATAAACTTGTACTCAAAAGAGTGTTTATACATTCGTGAAGCCTTGAGAAAGTGTAGCAGAGTCTCTACACTGTGGAATCAAGGAAGTGATACTTGTAACAACTCTTTTGATTCATAAGTGGAATCCAGTAGGTGGGCTGTCGGTGCGGGAGAGTGGACGTAGGCTTGGATTAAGCCGAACCACTATGAACCTTGTGTTCTTATTCTCTTCTCAAACTCATTTACTTTGCTCGTAACTTTATTTAATTGTTAGAATCTCATTTCTTTCTCAAAGTCTATTGTTAAATAGATTCGGGTCAAAAGCAAAGTTTTACTTTATTCTCTACAACAATTTATTTTTGCACCTATTCACCCCCTCTAGGTGCTTATACTAGCATTTACACCAATTACCCCACTGTGTGTTCTGCGGCGCATTCCCTCTACTCTATCTCATCGATGGCGATGGCGGCAGCTATTGTGGTTCCATCTGCCCGTGCGGACAATCCTTGATCAGGTGGCCCTTCTAGCCACATCCATAACAAGCTCTTATCTTTTTAAAACATCGGGCAGACCCATGCCTTTTTCTATAGGCACGACACACGCCGATCGGGTTAAGTGCTGGCTTTCCGATTCTACTCCTTCAAGTAGGACGACTGGGGTACTTTCCTTCTATCATCGGCTTTTTCCCAGACGGATTGTCATCTCTACTAGATCCGAACCTCGACCCCAACGTAATGGCTCGCTCCCAGATCACATTTCCTTACAGGACCTCAACAGGTGCAGCAGCAACGGCGGCTATGACATTGGCGGTGGCAGCGGCAGCTTGATCCAGTGCTTGCTGGACCAAAATGCTTCCTAACATCCCTAGCGCCTGAACGATCCCATCGAACCTAAGATCGCCTGGTGCTGCTACACTCTCAGTACCGGCCTGCGGCGGTACTCTTACGCTTGCGCTGGCTTGAGTCGGCCCTCTGCCTCGGGTATCGACCCTTGTCGGCGTCCTACCTCGAGTTACAGGTCCTACCGACCTCTTCCTAGGAGTTCTCTGCTCCTGATCACTTAGGCTATAGGATCTTTATAGAAACTTGTTTTCTAATTTCACACAGAATTGGAAACTGAGTGACCATACAAACAAGCTACCAATCAGCAATCAATCACATGCATCGGCACAATTAAAAGGCCTTTCCTACTAACTATCCCAAGACCCATCACACTTATCTCTCCAACTACTGACCAGCTCTGATACCACTCCGGGCGGGGATGTCACGCCCGAATCTCGAGCGCGCACACATCCCTCGATGGTCAATAAAATTTGCGACGTTCCTAAGACGCTTCGCCGACCCAATAAACTAACTAATTATAATTTCTAACCACCTAATTCACTAATCCAACTAAGCTAAATTAACTAAATAAGCTAATAATTACACTAATCACACTTAACTTAATCTAATCACCACTTAAGCGTCATTAACCTCCTAAGCAAGGTTTAGTGATTAAACTCACCGGTTTCGCGAGTAAACTCACCGGTTTAGTGAGCCGGTGAGTTCACGGCGACGGTAACACCAAGGCGGGCAAGAACTAAGCCTCAAGCGACACCAACGAAGGTCTAGACGGGCCTTAAAATGGGCCTAGAAGTCCAAGAACCCTTGCTGGCCTTCGACCTCTGTCCTTGGGCCAAAGGAGCTGCTCAAGCAGCTAGAAGCGGTAAGGAGGGGCAGTGACGCTGTAGCGGGGCCAGGCGAGTGACGATAGTGGCTCCGATGGCTTGGACGACGACGGACGATGGCCAAGCGAGTCGCGGGAACGCACGGCTGGCACGAGACAAGCGAAACGACGACGGGCGACCAGCTGGCTCGGGCGCACGATAGGCGAACGGGCGGCGATCGGACGGACGGCGGGGGCGGTCGACGGGATGCTGGCTACTTCCTGCTTGCTTCCTCTAGTTTTTGAGCTCTCCAAACTACACAATAATGGGGAAAGCCAACCAAGGAAGAAGAAGAAGACAGCTGCTAAAGGGGGACCACCAAAATGCCTCAAAAGTCCATGGAAAATATCTAAACACTCATCACTTGGCCTCCCACTTGTTGCTGCCTCATCATCAGCCATTATCCACTCCCAAGCTTCCTCAAGAAGCCATCCAATTTGTCCAAAAGTTGTTGTCCCCCCTTGGCTATGAATTTTGGACAATTTCCCTCCAATTGGATTCAATTCCTCTTCCAATTAATTCAATTTGAAGCCCAAACATTCAGCCAAGGTGTCCACCACTTAAATTCACATTTTTCCTCAACAATTGAACCAACTTGAATGCCAAAAATCCACCCAAAAACCGTTTCTCGAATTTCCTGGTCCAAAATAGTCTTACTTTGATTTTTTGCCGAAAATCCCGATTTGCCGAAAAATCTTCGGAGGATGAGTCGACGTTCATAAAATGAATCGTGACATGATAGAACTTTCAAATTATGAAATCGGGTTCAATTTCACGATTAATTTTAATCGGGCGCGATTTTAGCGTGACCTAACCTACCGTGTAGCTTTTAGTAATTTTTAGCGCAATTGACCCGTGGTCGATTATTTTCGATCCACATTGTGCATCTTCGACACATTGGCAACTCTCGATTATCGTAAAAATCTCGAGGTTTCAACTACGGTCACAGGATACCAAAACGACAGAAAAATCGGTATAGTGCCGATCGACAAGAATTTTGCAATTAGATGGAATCACCCACACTTAATCACATGGCTCTATCGAATCAACCTATCTCCAGTCTCTAATCAATTTTTAACTGTGCCGTAATGACCCTAGCAGATTGACATGGTCGAGCAGTCGATTCCTGGTCGAATTCTCAAGTCTATTGCATTTATATTCCTTAACGGCTTCACCCGATAAGCTAGTTATCTCGTGAGCGGCCAACTCAAATAAAAGAACTATAGGCACGTCGATGAAAAGCCCAACTTATTCAATTGAAAACAGAACCTGAAAATAGGATGTCACAGCTTCTATCCAACTTTCGTCAGATAATGCTTCTTATACTCCTTTTGGTTCTATTTCAGAAATAAGTGCTAGTGTAATTGAGTCTCCTTTTGCTTTAGATCTGGTACGGATTCCTTCTTTTATATTGCCAATGATGAGTTATTTAGGATGACTTAATTTATGTTTCCAATTACTATTAGGTTTGTCATTTCTTGTAAGGATTTGCTGATTGTTAGTTTTCTTCGATTCTTCTTACTTTTGTTCCGCTTGACTTTGATCACCAGAAGACTAAAGTTCCTTGGGGGAATTAGACTTTATTAAGTCTAAAACTAGTTCAGACTTTTCAAGTTGAGTCTGATCTTGTTGGTTCTGAATACTTTCCTGAAATCTAACGTTCATGGATTCTTCAACAGTTTGTGTATTCTCGTTGAAGAACCTGTAAGCTTTGCTTGAAGTAGAGTAACCAAGAAATATTCATTCTTCCGATCTTTCTCCAAATTTTTCAGACCGATCATTTTCATTCTTCAAAATGAAACACTTGCAACCAAACACATGAAAATAAGATATATTTGGCTTTTTCCCTTTATACACTTCATAAGGGGTCTTCTTTAGGATGGGCCTTAAAAATACTCTATTAATTATATAACTTGCAGTAGAGATTGCTTCTACCCAAAAACAAGAACTATCAGCAGAGTTATGGCCATCTCTTGTAGCGATCTATTTTTCCTTTCTGTAACTCCATTTTGTTCAGGAGTGTATGGAGAGGTGAAAACATGTTGATGACCATTCTTATCACAGAAATTTGCAAAGTCTTGATTTTCAAATTCTCCCCCATGATCAATCCTTATACTTGAAATGGCATAATCTTTTTCGTTCTAAACTTTCTTAGAAAATTTTGAAGAAATATGAGAAGGTTTCGGTTTTATTTGCCAAGAAAAAAACCCAAGTGAATCTTGAATTATCCTTCACAACTATCAAAATAGTATTTCTTTCCACCAATGCTCTGTGTTATAGTTGGTCCAAAGAAATCCATATGAAGAAGCTGCAAGACGCGATTAGTGGAAACTTGATTTACAGGTTTAAATGAGCTTTTGACCTATTTTTCCAAGATACATGGAGTACACAACTCAGACTTCTGGTATACCATTTTGGGAAGACCTCGAATCAACTTCTTAGATGAAAATTTAGCAATATGTTTCATACTCACATGTCCAAGCTTGCAATGCTAGAGATATGCTTTATCTTGAATTAAAATAAGACATTGAGAGCTCTCTAGACTTATGTTCAGAAGATAAATATTGCCATGTTTTTGCCCAGTGAAGGATTGAGACAAGTCTCGACTAACTCTAGAACGGACATCTGCTTGGAAATTAATTCTGAATCATGTATCACATAACTAGCTTATGCTCAGAAGATTGTAATTCAGACATTTTACCAGTGAAACATTGTTGATGATTAAACTTCCAATCCTCACTGTTCCATGTCCAATAACTTTTCTTTTGCTGTTCCCACCAAATGAAACATTTCCTCCTTCTTGTTGTTCTAGTTTTACGAAATTGCTTGAATCTCCAGTCATATGTCTAGAACAACCATTGACCAAGTACCATTTGCTTTTCTTTTTAACAATAACCTGTAGTAAAAAAGAAATCTCAAACTTTCTTTGGTACTCAAATTTTCTTGGGTCTTGGCAAGTTAGTTTTAAAGACAGCCTTTGCCAAATCCTTCTTAACGGGTATCCAAACTTTAGGACATTCATTTTCAAAATATGCTGAGCTATTACAGTTAGAACATTTAAGAGTATTCCGACCAACTGGTTTCACAAAAACTTTTTAAAAATGATTTTTGTAAGAAGATTTTAGAGGTCTTTATCTAAGTCTCTCCTTAACTTTAAGAAAATCGATAGAATGAGTACTTTCATTATTCAGACTCAAACAAGATTTGTTAAAATAGGGTATTTGAGTTAAAAGGATTTTCTCTAAAGTTTTTTATCCTTTGGAGAATTTTATAGAAATATCATAAATCTCCTTTTTCAAACATTAATTTTCTTTTGAACGGGAATCGGCATTTTCTTTCAAACCTCCAAAATTATTTTTCAGACTTTCAAACTTTTCTCTCCAAGAATTATCTTGTTGTCTGAGCTTTGAATTTTCCTTCTTTAGTTCGGAAATTCTTTTAAGAGAGGATTTGAGGTTCAAGCAAAGTTCATCTATATACTTATAAACTTTAATATGAATTTTTGAATTACTTATCTTGATTTCCTTGTCAGATTTTGAGTTTATGTCTGAGTCTGACTTTGACTCTGAGTCTGATTCTGAGTGAGCCATTAGATAGATATTTGCAAACTCCTCTTCACTTTCCTCACATTCTGTGTCACTCCAAGTTTCTGCTTTAAGAACTTTCCTGTATTTTTCATACTTTCTTTTCTTCTTTGTTAGCAAGGGACAGTTAGGCTTTGATATGTACCTTCTTCTTGCACTCAAAGCATATTACATCATTGCATGTTTCAGCATCTTCCATCTATATTTTCTTAGAATTTTGCTTGCTTTAGTTTTTTCCAGTTCAATCTCCTTCATTTCCTATTCAGTTTTCTGAATTTCTTTATCATAAGAGCCGACTCCTCATCGTCCATGTCATCGTCGTCGTGTTCGTATTATCGAATCTACATTAGACTTAAGTGCAATTGACTTCTTACATTTTGGATCTTCTTTATCATTGATTTGTTCCACTTCATACGATTGAAGAGTGCCTATCAGCTCGTCAACAGAAAGAGGCATGATCTTTTGTGTCTCCCGAATTGATGTCTTCACATGGTTCCAGTCCTTTGAAAGTCATTGCAATAGTTTGTTGACCTTCATTGGAGTAGAAATTGGCTGACCTTGATATGCCAATCCATTCACAATTTCCGTAAAACGGCTGACCATATCTCCAATAGACTCTCTAGGCTTCATTTTGAAAGATTCATAGTGGCCAATAAGATGTTTATTTTTATCTCATTTACACGATTTGTTCCTTCATAAGTGACATGAAGCCTATCCCAGACTTCTTTAGCTATTTCACATGAAGAAATTCTGTTATATTAGTAGGAGACAATGCATAGTGTAAAGAATAAATAGCTTTTGCATCAAGAGCTTGTCTCTTGGTAATTTCTGCTTGATTGGACTCCTCAACATCTTTATCTAACACTTTTTTTCCCTTGTCTGAAGCTAAAGCTGCCTTTGGGTTGATTCCTCTTTCTACAACATCCCATTCCAGAGGATCTCTAGATCTCAAGAAAGCCTTCATTTTATTGTTCTGCACATTGTACTATTTTCCATCAAAATAGGGTGGCCTGGTATTGCTCTGTCCTTCAATTAGCCCTAGTGCCAAGATACTAGCCATAGAATATCTTTAGCTCAGAAATAAAAACACTTCAATAAAACGAGCACCAATGCTCTAACACCAATTGAAAATGCTAGTACTACCACCTGAAGGGGGTGAATAGGTGTTAAAAAAAATTAAGCAAATAAATGCATAATAAGTTATATTACAAGCAAAGTCTGAGAAAGAGTCAAAGTCTGACTAAAAGCGCCACTAGACTTCTGAAGTAAATTCAAACTCAAATAGAGATGGTTTAGAGTTTTGAGAAGTTCAGAAGAAGATTGCAACAGATAAAGCTGAAAAGAGTTGAGGGAAGAGAAAATTGCATGCGAGATTTATAGTGGTTCGGCTTAGATCAAGCCTACATCCACTCTCTCACACTGACAGCCTTCTGGCTGAAATTCACTAAAGTATCAATAGAAAAGTACAATGCTTCGAGTGTAAACACTTAGTGGAAAATTTCTTTTTCTTTCACTAAATCGCTCTTCTTGTGTTTTTCTCTCTTGAATGCAATTTGTAAGTGTTGTTGTTGAAGAACAATTGGTTGGAAACGTCTCAAACTTTGGAATTTCAATTTTCACGCTCCATCTCAAATGGACTAAATGACCTTCTTAAATACTCTTCAACGCCTTTCTAGCCGTTGGCATTCTCTAGAGGAACTTCTTCCAATCAATCTGTTGGACAAAATTGATTAAGGAAATCTTGTAACCATTTGAAAATTGAGATGAAAATCCAATGATTCTGGTCGCCCATACAATCAGAATCTAGGTTTCCATAAGTAGATGCTTCCCAAAAAGGAACTTGTCTTCAAGATTGATTTCATCAATTCATGATTGATTCCATCAGTGTATTTATAAAAAGTAAGTGAGATTCTTCACCAGAAAGCCAGATATTGAGGATAAATCTCTATAACGTTCATACTAAATCCGTGTCGTAAGATCAATAATCCTGAGTCTGATTATATCTTCGTTCTGGACTTAGTTTCAGTCTGGATCACATCAGAGTGGGAAAGACTTATGTAATAAATAGATTTTGACAAAAGTTTACAATATAGCTCAAAAGTCTAGTATTCTTCACAATAAGAACAAGAACAAGAAAGTTTTGTCAACTTCAAAACCTAATAGGAGTTTTCTCGGCAAATCGTAAGTGTGAGAAGTAATAATCTCTTACACGAGCTTGAGTAGTGAATGCTCAATCCTTGTAACCTATGATTGATTGATTATAGTGAAATCCAGCTGATAGACTGTTAGCGCGAGCGAGCGGATGTAAGCTTGTTTAAACCGAACCACTATAAATTTGTTGTGTGCAATATTTTCTATGCCTTAAACTCCTATCTATATTTTGTGTTAGATTTATTGCATATCGCCAAGATCTAAGCACTTTGCACGGTGTTATCAAATGTTGTCCTATAGCAATGTTATCTTAATTTTGCTTTGATTCCGCATTGTCACTTCTTCAACCCCTATAGGTGATAAATTTGGCCCTACCTAAATACATCCCTAGAGACAAACAATTCCAATGAACGGTATGTATATTGACATTCTAGTAGCATGATGTGCAACCATGCTATCTATCAATAGCTTTCTTGGTGAAGCCACAACCCAGTTTGTGGGACTTCCTCCAATGAAGAAATTGGGCTGTTTAGGCAGTGGCAATGTCACTTCTTCATTTGCCAACATGATAACCATGGATCGCACCCCTGGCCTCTCTGGGATATTTTTGGATGAACAGCTGACTGACTTGGATATATCTCTCTACTTGAGATTCGATGGAAAGTTACCTAAAGAATCAACCTTAAGTTCCGGGCGGTGCCCTCTTTCCACAAACAACCATGCCTAGGAAGGATCAACCTGAGTTGGTTGGTCACTGAACATGATAAGCGACTAGAAGCCAATATGTGAATCTGTAATGATTTGAACATCAGAAGGAATTAAGTATAAGAAGAAATAGCATTACATGTCCGAGAATGTTGTGAAGGTGACTCGGATGGAAGAATCCTCTATTGCTTTTGCCACTATCCATTTCCAAGAAGAGCACTACATAGTACATTGGATTTCGTCGAGAATTTTTTATCCAAGGCATAGTCTTAGGGACCTATAGCCACTGCATCAAGCAAATCATGTCTCAATTCTCCCGATGTTTCAGACCTCATGAACTTTGGAGGTCACGAAATGAGATGAGCACTTACCAAGTGCCGATGATCCTTCTAGTTCTTGCTTTTGTTTCTTCACTTCCAAAAGATTCTTGCCAATGAAGTCAGAAATTTTTGGATTTAAATTGTCATCTAGTAAGACGTTGCTGATTTTAAGGTCTCCGTGAATGACTTGAAGTTTTGAATCTTCGTGGGGGTAAAGATTGTTGAGAAAACTCCTATTTGGTTTTGAAGTTAACAAAACATTCCTTCTCTTATTCTTATTCTGATTCTTGGTTTGAGGAATATTCGACTTCTGTGTTATATCGAGGAATGCTGTCAAAGTCTTTTTACATCAAAAGTCTTTCCCACTCTGACGAAGATCAGACTGAACCATGTCTAGAATGAAGACATAATCATACTCAGGCTTATTGATCTTCCAACTAGGATTCAGTATAATTAAGACATAATTGGCTTTCTAGCGGAGAATCTCACTTATCTTTTCTAAATATATTGATGAAATCAATTTCGAAGAGAAGTTCATTTTTTAGAAGCATTTACTTATGGAAACCTAGATTCTAATTGTATGGGTGACTAGTATCATCGGATTTTTACCTCAATCTTCAAACGGCTACAAGATTTCCTTAATTGATTCTGTCCAACGGATTGATTGGAAGAAATTCCTCTGGAAAGTACCAACAATTAGAAAAGCATGGAGGAGTATTTAAGGAGGTCATTCGGTTCATTTGAGATAGCGCGTGAGAATTAAAATTCCAAAGTTTGAAGCCTTTCCAACTGCTTGTTCTTCACCGATAGTGCTTGCAATTGTACTCAAAAGAGAGATAAACACAAAGGAGTGACTTAGTGAGAGAAACAAACTCTTCACTGAGTGATCGTACTCAAATCATCGTAATTCTCTTTTGATTCCATAGTGAAATCCAGCTAGAAGGAATTTGTCGGCGTGGGAGAGTGGACGTAGGCTTGATCTAAGCCGAACCACTATAAATTATGTGTTCAATTTTCTCTTTCCTTAACTCCTTTAATTTGGTTATTGCGATATTTTTCTGTGTCCTGTTAAATTCCAAAATATCTTATTTGAGTCTGAATTGAACTTAGAAGTCTAATATTAATCAGACCTTGTTTGAGAAAATAACTTTTATTGCTTTTATTGACCAAATTTGTCTTTACACCTATTCACCCCCCTCTAGGTGGTAACACTAGCACTTTCAAAGAAGACCTAGACCAATTCCGGTGATAATGTTAAAGTGCCCTTACCGTGCAATGAGAAGCGCCACTCATGATATGCAGTTATTTAGCACCCACAAAAGCTTAGCTTTTGATCCAATAACTAATATATATATATATCGATTAGCACAAGCTGTATGGGAACAATTTTGTGTGCATTGAACCCTACATTCTTCAAGGCTCATGCCAATGGCCAACCAATGGTTGATCAGATCTGGTAGTTTACAATCAAAGAGTTTGAAAAGTGCTTCTCCTGTAGAACAATTTGGGGGAAACTTTCTCAAGAAACCACTGGTCCAATTAAAGCATTTGCCACTCTTCTGGCGGCTCTGGGAGGAAACCTTGCAAGCACTCGCATCTCAAATGTCCGTATTTTTTGTAGAAACCATTGTAAACCACACAGTGCATAGCCGTCATGGGATCAATAGAAAGCAATTGCATGATAGACTAACTAAAGCTTCCCTTCTTCCACACAAACATGCACCAAACCAGATGCATACATTGGTGTTCTGGTGAGGATTTCATCATTTGATGGCTGATGGTACGCGGCGTAGGCATCCGTCTGGTTGTAAACCACCGTTTGCCTTACAATGGGATCCACTGGCATCGAGACGCCATCAAACTGGATCCCACTCCACTTCCCGATTGCAATATGTTCAAATGAACCCATCGTTCAACACTACAAATCGTGGCAATCCCTGAGTGGTTAATCTGAAGTGGCAATGACCAGGGGTAGGGCCATCCACACTTTTACAGGTGGTCAGATACCATTTAAATCCAGTTCAAGTTCGACCCCAATTCCATACCTGCTAAGACCATGTCAGATGGGTACTCAAAGCTTTGCCAATAATAGGCACCATCAGAATGTGAGCTGAATTTGAAGACCCAATGAAATCATTTGATCAGTTGAGAAGAGGGATAAGATTATCACAAATGTCATAACTTCCATACAATACTCATCTAAGTGCCATAACTTTTAAAAAGTGTTGACCCAAGTGCCAGAAATTTGACATGGCATGGCACTCGTGGTGAACGTTTTTAAATAGTTGTGAAGTGATCCATTGAAGAATTATATGGCACTCAACTGATCAAATAAAAATTATACGGTACTCAACTGAGTAATATATATGACAATCAACTAACCGCCGTATGAAAGTTATGATATCCAACTGATCGGGAAAAAAAATATGACTTTCATGTGAGCACCATATGTAAGTTATGAAATTTGTAGTGACTTTTTTCCGGTAAGAAGAACTAGATTCCCTGCATGGCTGAATGTCATAACACCATTTGAATCCGTTGGTTGTCTCTATTAGCAATCCAAACAACTGTCTGAGGAGTGATCCTGTTTCAATGCCCAAGTATCTGTTCTTGCAGCTTCCTGGAGAGAAGAAGCCAAGCTCAAATCTTTGGCCTGAAGAGACCAACGTCTCTCCATCTTTCATAGACTAGTCGGAACTCAAAATACTAGATCCAGATGAGGACCCAACAATGACACGAAGATGATAAAACAATAAATGCAAGTGGCAAAAGGAGTTTTTTTGCATTTGATTGAAGACTTCAACTAATCTTTTGTGCTCCCCGCGATTAAATCCATTTTTGTTTCAGGTCATGAAAGCAAAAGGGTCATATGAAGTCCACCTTGCAAGTTGCCGCAAGATCAAGAAGACTGCCATTAACAGTGGCACGTACATTAAGATGAGTGATGCGTCACTAATTTAGAATTTCTCCTGGTCCAAACGAAACTAAAGTCAGAGCAAGAATTTTTGCGTAATTTTTATTCTACGACTAACATCCACTTTCTTCTGACGTGGCAATTAAAGTATACAATTTCAGTTTGACCTAGATGGTTCCAAGGTCGTTGAACATATCCTACCATCACTCCATTCTATATTTTCTCGAAATCCAATGCGTGATGTGCTTTCACACAATTGGATTTGTCGATATTGAATGCTGCGAATGTATTGACATCTTGCTCATTTGTCTAACTTCATGTGCACTGGTCAAATTGTCTTTGGCTAATGCAAATTTTGGAATGATCATTACTATGATTTCCAAGAAAAAAAAGAACAATGTCATTCGTATAGCAGTCTCCATATAAGGGCTATGCCTGAATGAATCCCGCCTAGTCTATTTTCAATTACAAGCAAGGTTATTTCCCTCCCAAATTCAAAATTTTCATATTTGTGTCAACTGTTTTGTCTTCTATATTCACGTTTAATACCGTCCCCTTTAGCTCAATATCAGCAGCAGAAGCTATAGCTTGCGAATAAATGCCCACAGCTTTAACGAAATCAACGAAACTGACATACAACATTACTATTATATTCTGCTCCTTGAATGTCCAAAATGGTGATGACTTTGATTAAACTATATTCCTATTACTGCTGTGTACCAAAAGCAATCCACATTCATAAGACTTTAAGTCATCGAAGGCACGTATTGGTGGCTAAGCCACTATCGAACAATCATGTCTCTAAACTGTCCGGAAGTAGACCAGTGAGCCTCTACAAAACAAGCTACAGACTTTCTAGGTATCCTTATTTGTACTTGTCCTTTCTGCAACTTTCTCATTGCCAACCTAAGCCTGAAAATTTAAGATCTAGAATAGCGCTCAGAAAGTACATTGCTCATTTTCAGGTCCTTGTGAATGACTTTTATGTATCAACTCCTCGTGGATATAGGGAAATCATGCAATTCCCGAGACAATTTCACCTTTTCAATGACAAAGTAGGAGCTCATCCTCCGGAAGATTTGTTGGTCAATTTAGCTCCACACCCCTTTTTGTCTCAAGCATGAAAGTCGCGCATACAAATTATGTCTAGGAAACAATCAATTTACCAGGCCCTATGCTCTCATTCCACAAGCTAATGCCCCGTTACCATGGTGTTCACCACAGCCACAATAACAGAAGAAATGAGAACTTTTAATCGTTATCATTCTGCGGGGCTCAGTCTGCTTCTGCCTTTGTTGCACACGACACGCAGGAGATACGCACGTGGGGAGATCGCACCAATGGTTAACACTACCACGCACTAAATATTCAAGACTCAACTGACTGAAGCCGGGTCTAGGGGGACGCTCGGAAACGTCAAGTCTTTTGATCAAACATTTTGTAGATACCATCTGTCCATAAACTTATAAGGGTCCATTAGATATTTTCCTCAGCCCGAGAGACAGGTACAAACCTCATCGTGCCAAGACGTCCCCGTGTTTAGTTCATATCGTCGGGCGTCTTCCTCGTGTTCGAATTTAAGTGCTAGGATTTCCCTGCTCAAACCAGAGGACAAGAATGGGTTTTCGCATGAAAACCTTCTCGAGAGCATTAGTCACAAGCTGGCTGCTCACATGATTTCTAAGATGGTCGACATTGCGGATGCCATTAAAGCGCATCAAGTGAAATAGCCGCTAGTCTGCTCCAAATCAAGAGCACCTCCCACAGTAGATTATACTTTAAAGTAGTAGACAATCAAATTCATATCCACATCAATTCTTTAAAAGAGTCAGTTGTTTGGGGGCGAGATGGACAGAGAAATGTTTCACGAGGTAGAAATAAGGGATAATACAAACCCAAGACTCCAGAAACCAGACGTAGTTATCATAGATTATAAAATAAGGCATAAATTAACCATATGTCATCACAAAGTTCGGAGGTACTTTAAACATAAATCGAGCACATTGATGTAGCAATGGCGTTGAGGTTGATGTCCACTGCCATCAGAAGACAATTCATACTCAAGAGGATCCTCCATGGCTTTCATCAGTCTAGAACCAGAAATATTCTTTTGTTAGTCGCTCGCAAAGTGGGTCCAAAGGACCTAAAAGCAGTTGAGAAAGGGAGTGGGAGAGGGGTTTTTCTATAGTTGGCGAGCAATTGATCCCCCAGGACCTTTCTCGTACTCATACCCAATATCATTGCATACCGCATGACTATGCATGAGAAATCTATATACAGATTGTGGTGCATTTTGAGAGAGCTTAGAAAAACTTGAACTGTGGCCAATTCACTTCTTGACACCTACATCCATCTTATTTCTGTCCAATATTTGCGCTTCCAAAAGATCGGCCCTCATAGATTTCACGAGGTTTCGAGATATAGAGCTAACCCCTCATTTCTTTTTCTATTCCAAAAACAATCTGAAGGGATTAGAGACTTCTTTGAATGATAAAACCTAATCGAATTAAAGAGAGAACATAAACAAACTAAAGAAATTAGAGACTACTCCGGCCAACCGAACTTAATCAAATTTAACAGAAAGGAATTCAAAAAGTTCAAATATGCAATTGAAAATACAAAGTCCATCAAAAGTATTCATTAAGAATAGTGATCAATTTAAAAAGTAACAGAAGACTTGAAATTGAAAATAGAAATACTGGATGAGGTAAAACAGAAAAGACAACAAAAAGAAAAGGTACAAAGCATTTAACATGCTCTCTTAAACCATCCCAACCGATAAAGTAGAACTTCCCAATCAAATTTTACTTTTACTAGGCTTTAGCATCTTCCCAACAAGGATGTCATGATAAATTTCAATTTTTTCGTATGAGAAACTCTGCAGCCACTAATAATTTGTTATCTCCATGTCGTGATCATTTTGTGACCACAAAAACTGATCATTTATGAAAGAGGGATTTGCATATCAGCATACGCACAATTTTGTATACTCAGAATGGCTTTTTTTTTTTTTTTTTTAAATCGGCGTGAGAAACATCTTCTAAATATACGAGTGCCTTGGCCCAAAAAAAAAAAAAAAAAAACAGAGAGAGCAAGGACAATTGCCATTGTTATTCATTCAAAGTTAAAAGAGATCTTTTATTTTTTTTAAAATAACTTTTTAACATCACTAAGGTCTAATAATAACATGTCTACTCTGCTGCACTTTCAAGCAGTAATAGAATTCAATTATCAGTGTGTAGCACGGGCCTAATTGCTAGTTTCAAAGCAGTTATGTGGTATAACACTTGCTATAAAAGTTTTGGAAAAAAAATGAACTTCCCATACTGCGGGAGAACAGATCCTTACAAGGGACCAAGGGAGATGGAAAGGATAAAATAAGTAAAATTTGTGGGTTACTTACCACGAAACTTGATGAAGTGTTCAAGTGAAGAACGGGCAAGGGGATGATCCCACTCAAGCGACTCCCACACCTGCCGATTTATCTGAATCTGTCGAAGAGAAGGGGGAGGAGAAGGCAGCCCATTGTCAAGCAGGGGCAGCTCCAGAGGAATCCTCTTCAGTTTTGGACAATTGTATAAAGAAACCCACTGGAGGGAATTGCATCTCGTGATCCCATCACATATGCTCTTCAGTTCCGGAAGATTACGTAGAACCAGCTTCATTAACTTCGGGAAGGAGAAGTACGTCATTTTGGCAACAGTGCCCATTATCAACTCTATGCCCTTGCTGCCTTTGACTACTATCTCTTCGAGGAAAGGGAGATGGAGCACCATGTCTTGCGTCAGCAGCACCCTCTTCATGTTGTTGCATCCATTTACTTCAAGATATTTAAGGCGACAAGTGGCTTCACTTGGCAATGGCCCATGTATTATCTCCTCTAAGTTCTCACAACTAATGATTATAATCTCCTCCAGATTTGGAAGGTGAGCGGTCAGCCACTCCCATTCCATCACTCTCTTCATTTTATGACACCGGGACAATTCCAATGATTGCACACTTTCCGGAAGCAGAGCGCAGCCATCACCACTTGTTCCATCTACACTCGCGGCAATATGGTCGCAACTATCAATGAGTAAGGACCTCTCAGTCTCACTCCCACACCAAAGGACCCCACCGCTTGGTGCACCCATCACGAGCCCATAGCAAGGGGATCCATTTCGCTCAAGACACCCCACGCATGCATTGAACGTTTCCACATCGGAAACAGAACAATAAAGTTCCTCCACCTCCGGTAATTTTACCTCTTCTCCCACCCTTAGCTCTTTAATCGCGAGATATTGCAAGTTCACCAGCTTCCCCAACACTCCCTCCGGTAATGTCTGGATCTCTGAGCCATCTAGGGCGAGGTACCTCAGGTTTGCCAACATCTCCATGCCCTCTGGCACTTCTCCAAGACTTCCACACTCACTGAGGTCCAACTTTCTTAGGGATCGCAACTTTCCTACATAAGGAATAAAACGCAATGAGTAACAACCTTGCAGTAACAGTGCTTCCAAGCTCTCCAACTCAGAGATGGAGTCCGGTAATTCCGTGATTCCGGTGCAGCTGAGATCTAGAACCATCAGCCCCTTTAGATGTCTGAAGAAAGATCCATGGATGACTCCCAAGGAGAAATTGCTATGTAAAGACAGCCTCGTCAGTTTAGGGCAATTTGGTGATACGCCATATGGGATTTCTTCTATTTTGTTGCCATGTAAAAAGACTTTCTCTAGACGATCGGTCCAGAATACGTCCTCCGGTATTTCTCTCAAACCCATATTGGCCTTAAACATGTGAGTTGTGCTCGGCACCATATGCAATGCCATGTCCCTTGTCAATGGGTGTAGACACCAATGCCCTTTTTCAAAATCCAACAGGCCAGCCCCTTCTATTTTACCCAATATTTCGTTACCCCGTTCGTACAGTCTAATCCTGGTGGCAATTCCACCTAACAAACCCTCATCTATGAAAGACTCTATGCAACACTTTCTGCCATCTGCTGAAAGGGAATTTCCAAAACAAAGGATGAAATGCAGGAAACACTGTTGCACTTGTTCATTACCCAAGTTCAAGTAACTGAGCCACAGTCTCTTGAACACGTCAAGCTCCATCGTGAAGTCTTCTAAATTTTGCAACATGCATCTCCAAGCATGCTCTTTCTCTATTCCTCTCATGCGAGTTGCAATCTCAATGATCCCAAGTGGCAGACCATAACACCTATCAAGAAGAGATCTTGCAATTTGTCCAACTTCCCGAGATTGTTCTCCCGCAAAGCAAAGCGTCCTTGAAAATAACCTCCAAGAATCTTCCTTATTGAGAAGTTCTATCTTCATTTGCTTTTGACAGAGCATCATACGACACACATCTAGTTATCGAGTTGTCACTACCAACCCTAGTCTGCCCATTCCAACCGGAATACCCACATCCTTAACTTCCAAGTGCATCCAAAGGCCATCTAAAATTAGGACGGGTCTCATCTTCACCTTCAGATGTCCACACAATAGGGCCGCCCTTCTTTTCACGTCCTTCTCATTTGAAAGATTGTCTAGTCCGACCGCATTGGCAATCGCTTCTTGTAGCGCATAAACACTAAAATCCTGAGGTACAGCAACCCAGAATACATCCAATGCAAGATACTCAAGGAGTCTATCATAGACATTCCTCAAAATGGCCGTCTTGCCCACTCCGCCCATACCATAAACACCAATTACGAAATCCTTGCTCAGCATTATAAAGGAAACAATCTTATCCACCTTCCGCAGAGTTTCTTTGCCTACTAATTCTTCTATTGTCACCGAGGGAGATGTTTTGCGACATCTAACCGTCGCCTCTTGCCGAAATCTTCCTGGAACTAGAAGAATCTGTTCAACTTCTTTGCACAGCCCTTCCAACTCTGCTACTTTCTCCGGTGGAAAAGTTATTCCTTCTCTGATTGCCCGAACCACACTCCAATAGTCTTCTTCTGTCCTCGTCCACTTCGACTTCAGCTCGTTCATGTCCGCTTGGTGACTGCAGATGAGTTCTTCCAGCTTTCTTTTGAGAGACATCATATTCGCGTCGGCAAGCCCACGGGTACCTCGTTGACTCTTAGCCAGTCCAAGATGCGTTCTCGCACCTAAACACAATTATAAGTGAAAATTCACTATTGGGTACTCCCTAGATATATTTTATAGGTATGTTACACTCATGGAAATAAAAAATTGTAACTTTGTATTCACTTTTTCGAACAAAAATATTACATGCAACATTCGATACAATAGTTAATATGTATTGTAGGCATTGATGTCACGATAGTGAAATACTGGCGACTCCATATCATGAGCTCTTCATTAGAAAAGAATTGATTTAGAATTAAAAGTCATGGGAATTATCTTTGATAAATAATTTAACCATATAAGCCAATGCTCATGTAGAAGATCGGAGGGGACAGGGAGAGCCATGGCTTTTCAAGATTTGAATGCCACACTTCAAAACATTTGTCTTTTCGTTTTCAAAGATCTAGTGATTATCAATGACCGACTCTAAAACTCCTCTTGTCCTATTAATTCCTGACCATTTTCAGTTTCTCTATACCTGTATCACTTTTCTTAGGTGAAGATTAGAAGACAAATAAGGCGGCCTGCACAAGCTTCAACGTATGCCAAATTTAGAGATGAAATTTAGAGATGCACACATACCATGTGGAACCTCTGTATTGAGTTCTCCCTCTTTGGCATTCAGCGGGCGTGGTATGTTGGTTAAAGCAGCAACAGACTGATTGGGAAAATTCGTTTCAGCTGATGGAAGAAAGGTTGACGAACCTGCACCATAGCTCAGGTACGGCATGGCAACAAATGAAGTCTTACACCGAGCAACTTCACTGCCCACAGTCAAGGGCTGATGCGAACTCTGTGTAAGGTTGGATGAACCTTCATCATTGCCTTGTCTCTTGCTCGATTCCACTGCTCTTTCACCCTTCAGCACCTCTGGTGCTTCTGATCTCACTCGGTCATTGAAGACCTTACAGCCAAGAATTCCACATCCTCCTACCCCAGCAAACTGCGCCTTGATCCTCTTCGTGTCTCCAATGTACTCATTCCCGCAGAAGTTAGACTTCCGATTGTTATTAGGCAGAACCTCAACAACTGAAAGTGGATCCAATGCTCTCGGCATTTCTCCTGCATCCCACGAAAGGGTAAACGGATGGAGGCTGTCTTATATAAAATACACGGGAGACAGATTTCAAAATGTGCTCTTCAGATTGAAAACCATAATTTGCTTCTGTTTTAAAAAAGCAAATGCTCTTTATGTAGGTGATCTGAGGGGATAGAGAGCCATTGCTTTTCAAAATTTAAATTTCACACTTAGGAGTATTGTTCTGACCACTTTCAAAGATCTATTAATCGTCAATGACCGACTCTTAAGCTCCTCTCTTCCTATTAGTTCATGTTTATTTTGTGTTTTTCTATAACTACCAGAAATCTGAGGTCCTGCCTATACCCCTATTATTAGGTGAAGATTAGAAGACAAATTAAGCATCCTGCACGAGCTTTTACAAAAGGGGAATTGGAAGATGCACATACCTTGGGGAACCTCTGTATTGGGTTCTTCCTCTTCTGCATTCAGTGGGCGTGGCATGTTAGACAAATCCTCTGCATTGGGTTATTCAGTGGGCATGGCATGTCAGACAAATCAACAACAATTTATTAGGCAGAAACTCAACAAGCTCCCATAATTTAAATGTCGCACTCGGCATTTCGCCTGTAACCCACAGAAGAGTGAACAGATATGTTTCAAGTGACTGGGTACCAACAAGCAAGACCCTGTGAACTTCTTTTGAAAAGACAGGAAACAATCCTCAAATTTTGGTCTTCAGATTAAAAACTATTGTTCTGTCGTTTGCTTCTTATACACAAGCCCGGCTTAGTTTTTCTGTGAATGACTCGGATGCAGCAAATTGTTCTACCAACTCAAAATTTCAGCCTATATGAACCTATATGTGAAATCATAGATTCATAATGAAAAAATGGGACACGGAATTGGAGATTTGTAAGGATAAAAGATTTGGTGAAGTGAGCATGAAGAGTGAAATTTTGAGTCAAGCTCACCAAAACCCAACGTAATTGTCCAATTTGATTATTTGGAAGTTTCCAAACTCCTAACATCACATAATTTGCTGCTACATCTAAGATTCTCTCTCAACATTATTTCGTGGCCCGGCTCAGCTGCACCCTCAAGTTCTTCAATTTGCTTGATTTCTATTAATGCCAATCAATTGTAACGATGGACGGTAAACTATCCAGTTTGCCCGCATCTAGTATGGCTTGGCTTGACCAAAGGCTTTCAACCCCAGTTGGAGTTGAGAACGATTGAAGTGGAAGCCATCAGTCAAGCCAATTATGTAACTTGGCGTTGATAAACCAATAAAAATCTTCGCTCTTTGCTCAACGGGAACATTAATTATCTTATTTGATAGAGAACGCCTTCCGGGAAAAAGCTCCAGAAACAATACCAGACATGATTATTGCTTATTTTCTGTTCCATATTTGGCCGATTAAACGATTTAAGTGTCTTATGTTTCTTACAGATATAGAAGATCTGGAAATTTAAGTAGAAAAATCCTATAATAGAGCGTCACGAGGTGCAACAGAAAATTCAGACAGGCATGCAATTGCATAACGAGGGCAAAAGACAACGTACAATGAGAAGGACTGAAGTTCCGGTCCAGTTGCTAATCTCTGGCGTCGATATGTTCCTTCAGCCCCTGATCACACGCCCTCGACTCCGGTTACAGCAAAATTTCCATGGCCCAGCTTCAACTGCCCGCTCTCGTTCTTGTCCCTCGATCTCGATCTCGTTCACATGGAAATTTGGAGAGGTGGGATACGGCGAGACGAAATAAGGAAGAGGGAAGATGAGAGGAGGAAGAAACCACAAAATAGGTATAGAAAACCCTAGAAACCGAGAGTGCCCCTCGATTGTCGTGCTCGGCACATCTGCACCGTTCGTTTTCAAACGAGTACAGACCATCGTTGGATTATGTAAATCACCCCCCCCACAACAAAAAAAAGAGCACCGAACACACTAAAAAAAAAAAACAGAGAAAAATTTTATTTGCGTTCAAAATTTCTGAAAATTGATTCCATTAAAAAACCATATGGTGTTCCCAAATCATTGACCAGAATTACTAATCCTTAAAAGGACGAAATTTGCATTTAAATTTACTTCTTTGTTTTTTCTATATGAAAAATTACTCGATATGCATAAAAAAAAAAAGAAACTAATTATCTCATGATTTCTTGATTTGCATCTATTATAGGGAAGTACAATTATCACGACCCTCGCCACGGGCAAAATGCCAAATGTTCTCATGATATGAGTTAACATATGGCCATGGGAACACGAACGATTTCTCTTGCAAGATGATGCTTATGCTTGGCTACGATTCACCCGAGCCCTATCAATCGCAAATCGTTTCCCAGTCAATCATGAACATAAGATTTTATTCATAAGTTGCCACTAACCCATAATAGGTCGATTTAAGGAAAATTAAATTGCACCAGGTTATTTTATTTCTTCAAGCCAGAATTTTCAAGTGGGGACTTGGAAATAGGGGATACATATCAAATAAAGTTTTAACTTTTGGAATTAGGGTATGTGCTTTTCTTTGATACATCGTGATTAGTATCAATGGTAAATTATTTCAAGGTGCATAAAGAGAGGGATTCAAACCCTTGGTAAACAAAAGCTTACATAGTATTACCAATGTTATGCCTTGAACCCACTGGCCATCTTTCATACATAATGATATGTCTCAATAGCTGAAGGAATACTCGATCATTCATTTGGTACTTTTTTATTCACATCGGAAATATATCACATCACGGCAAAATGACGTTTCGTAGTTTAACGAATCTTCGAATTATTTGATGGGATACTTAGTAGATTGGTGACTTATCGAAGTAGTGAAATCTGAAACCTTCCTATTCTAGGATCTCTTTCTTGTTTGGTTAATCACCTGAATAACATGATCCCTAAAAGAAATCATCTAATAAATATAGTAATTAGCTACTGATCAAATGCACTTCGCGAATGAATTCATCAAAACCTTTACCATTAAAAATGATTGTCCAACCTTGAGTTTTTAAACAAAGGTCAGATTCGTAAGTAGACTAGAGAGGAGATTTTCCGCAACTGCATCTTGTGTAGATTTGACATTAGATGTAAACTTAATAGGCTCATGACAAAGAAGGGCAAGTATCTCTAGTTTTTTCACCCAGAAGTGAAATTGGAGCTTCAACTCTTACTTTGTCATCATAACCATTTGATTTTGATGTGGTTTTGTATGCTGATTCAACCATGAATTGTCATTCTTTCTTTCACTCGTTCAATGTCAAATACACACAATGCCAGCCGTAGCCTCGTACTTCCAAGATCTCACCAAACCACGATGACACTCACCTAGGACCTCAAGCAAGTAAATTGCCTTCCTTTTTATGTTACGTAGGTTGATTGCCATGCGCGGAGGTTGATTCCTCAGATTTTAGTCGTCTTGGTTGATTTCGTACATAGTCGTGTTAGTTGGCGATTTCAACAAATGTACATCGTGAGCATTGTTGAAATTATGGTTTACTGAGTTCACTAAGTTGCTGAAGTACTGAATGTTGAGATTTATGCTGCTTTGAGCTTAAATAGCACGAGTCGAGGACAAATCCGAGGATACGGCTATTTTTGGTTCTTTTATGTAGACTGTACTTTTTCCAATTTTATACTGGTTTTTGTGGTATGAGTTTTGTGAGGGTTTCTTCAAAAAGTTTCTCATTATACTTTGTTCTATAACATACTTTAATTTCGGATTTTTTGGACTTCGTATGTTCAAAATATATTTAAAAAACTAAAGAGGGTTTGAAACAGTTTTCTCAGATTTTTACTAACCTTTACTCGGTTTTTATTTTCGACAAAATTTTCAACAAAAGATTAGGAAAAATGTTCTACAAGAAAATTTTTAGATCACAAATTAAACAATAATGTGTAATTTTTTTCATCATTTTTGGAACTCATTTAAACTTGCAAAATGCCTATTTTTGGATTTGTTTTAGTTCAGAAATTCGACCCTGTTTTCACCAGACTTATTTGAAATATTGAGAGCTATACAAGCTAAACCAGATTTTGATATCTTCATGAAAAATGTTCTTGAGAGTCTTGACCACATCATGTTAAAGTTTCGTGATTTTTCAAGTTGATTTACTTGACAAATGCCATTGATTTCTAAAGGCAGGCGAACTGCTCTTTTCAGGTTTACTTTGGATTTTGAATAAATCCTTTCTTAACTTGTCTTTCGGCTAGTATTGTCAACCAATTGTTTTACACTATTTTTCTAGCTTACAAATCGTCGAAAGATTGTTGATGTTAAAGTTGATTCAATTTATATGCATTAGCACAGTGAATGGTATGTTAAATTGAATTATTAAATTGTTGCACCATGGGATGAGTGTGTGATTTGAAAATGCTGTCGATTCCTGGGACGATGATGCATCGGATTGTAGTAGGGATGCCTGAGGGGTGTAAGACGGTTCCCTCGGAGGCTTGAGGGTGTAACACGATTCCCCAGATGTCCTCGCGACACCATGGGTGTGAGATGCCTGAGGGGCGTAAGACGGTTCCCTCAGAGGCTTAAGGGTGTAACACGATTCCCCAGATGTCCTCGCAACACCATGGGTGTGAGATGCCTGGAAGGGTAAGTGGGTTCCTTCGAATGCCTGAGGGGTGTAACATTGTTCCCGCAATGTCCTCATGATGTTGGATGGGTGCGAGATGTCCAGGCGGTGACGAGGTTCCGGAAAGATGGTGGCAGTCAATTCATTGTAAATATAATCAATTGCATTTCCAGATTTCATTCAAGCTTTACTGAGTAAAGAAAGCATCTTAGAAAAACTTCTTTCACCAAGTACGGCATGACCTATTGAACACCACACATAATAGCAACTCTCAAAGCTCTCTGGTCACATTAGACTATCGCTGAAATGACTTTCACTTTCTGACTCCTCTTATTCTTAGCACATAGGGGGGCGAAGGAGGTCGCATTTGCTTCTAACCCTGTTTTCCTTGTAAAGAGTACTAGGACACCCGACAGCTTTCATGTAGTACAGAAATGAGGGACTTTTGACTTAACGCGAACCTAGCACAACCTAAACTCTTAACAAAGCGCACTAGGACACCTAATAGCTTTCATGGAGTACCGATGGGACCAAAGATCACTCAAACTGGTCAATCGCAAGCTTTGACATGACATCCTACAAAAACAGAGCATACATGACCATAGAAGACCTACCTAGTTCGGTGGGGTGCTACAGTGGATGGTGGCTAATGATGGGCCCTCTTGAGCTTGCTCTCTCTCTCTCTCTCTACCAAACCCCCCCTTAAATGAGCGAGCCCCCTTGCTTTTAAGGGTGAGCAGTAGGCGCGCATGGCTTCTGCCACAGCCAGCTTGCCCATCGGCCTGATCTTGACCCACAAATCATGCCGCCACTTGCCCCCTCGCAATCCTCTACCTCATCTGCTTGTACTATTCTTTTCTACAAACGCGTGGCCGCCATAAGGGGTAAGAGGACCCTCGCATGAGCGAGGCTAAAGTAAAAGGAGATGGGCTAGCCCAAGCACGAAAAGAAGAAGGGGCTGGGCTTGGGCAAAAGAAAAGTTAAAATGGGCCAGCCAACCGAGCCAAAAAAAACAAAAGAAGAGACAAGGAAAGAAGGTTAGGCCGAGTCTTGTGCGGGCCCGGTTTCGTCCCTCCACTTTTTTCTTTTTTTATTTAATGGTAATTTTTTTCAATTTTTTTAAATTAAAAATTATTTTATATATATTTTAATGATTAACACTAATAATCCAACAATCCCTATTGTCTACATGCAATGTATTTTAATGAAAACATATGCGATGAATTTTAATGAAAATTATTTATTGTACTTTTCTTTTAATTAACTAATTTGTTAATGATTAATTTTTTAATTTTTTAATTAATACTAGTGATGCTAATGCTCCTAACGTCTATATGTGATGCAATTTAACGAAAATTAATTTTTATTTATGGGTTAAAATTTATTCTTTAATTTTCTACGTGATAAAGCTCTTAATAATATGGCCCAATTTAGGTTTCAATAGTATATCATATCACATTACTACTATGTCACTTGGCACGTGTTTCTTTGAGGCTGAAAATGAAATGAAAATTCTATGTGGTAATATCTGAAAATTGAAGAACCTTAGGGCGTGCATGTTTGTGTTTCTCGCCAGTGTTTATGAATACAATTTCTGTTTTGTTGTTCCGAGGAACAAAACAAGAACAGAAACGCGTTTGTTTGCGTTTTTGTTCCAAATTTATTTTTTTTGTTCCCGGAACAAATTTGAAACAGAAACAAGAAATAAGAAAATCTTGTTTCATGTTTCTGGACCACTTCCGAGAAACAATTTTTCTCTCTCCTTCTCTTTCTTTTCTTCTTCTTTTATTCTTCTTTTTTCTTTGGCTAGTCGCCGGCCTCGGCCATGGCCGGCGACCTCACCGGAGCGTCGCTGGCCCCTAGCAAGGCTCGGCCTTGCCTTGGCCGGGCGAGCTCGCCCAGCCATAAGTGAGGCTCGGCCTCGCCGAGCCACCGCCGGCGACACCAACCGGCAAGCCCGGGCGGTGGCCCGACGACACCGAGCCTCGCCGGTGGGCCGGGTGAGCTCGCCTCGCCGGTGGCCGGGTGAGCTCGACCTCGCCTTGGATGGGCGAGGCTCGACCTCGCCGGGCCACCGCTGTGCAACACCAACCCGGCAAGCCTGGCGGTGGCCCGACGACACCGAGCCTTGCCGGTGGCTGGGTGAGCTCGGCCTCGCCACCGAGGGCCGGCGAGCCTCGCCGTGGCCGGGCGAGGCCAATGGCCGAGGCCGACGACCGGCCAAAAGGAAGGAAAAACCCAAAAGAAAAAGGGGAAAAGAAAAAAGAAAAAAATGAAAAATAAAATAAAAATATTAAAAAAATTAAAAGAAATAAAAAAAATTATACAAGTTTACCAAACGTGTTCCTGTTCTTTTTCTATTCGGGAACAAGTTTACCAAACACGTTCTTACGTTCAAAAATTGTTCCCCGGGACAGAAATAGTTTTTTCTATTTCGTTCTGCGGAACAATTTTTGAGTAAACGTTATCAAACACACCCTTAGCAGTCATTAGTTTCTTATTGAAGATAGACAACTGAGCAATATTAAAGTAATAAAATATTTTAGTCACATAAATGGGAAGATTTTTAATTTCTCTCATTGTTTTTTTACATTGAACCAATTAGGTGATCCCTTCTTTACTAAATAGTCAAACTGAGTTTTAAATTAAGTAAAATCTTTTTAAGTCTAAATGATCAGTCCTATCAAACCTGCCTAATCTAATTGAATATTGCAAATTTTAGTCTACGGCCATTTGTCGTGACCTTACATCAAGTTCTTCAACTAGGGGTTCAACTAATGGATTATTAAGCCTATACTTAACTCGAGCTCTCCCGGCCCTATATCAATTTGCAACTCAGGTTCAAGTGATTTAACATGCGAATGATTTTTGTCAAGGAATCACCACAAATCAGTTTTTTTTTTTTTTTTTTTTTGTGTCAATTAGATACCCAAGTATGAGAGAATTGATTTACTTATACGAACTAGAGATTACGAATTTGAGGACTTGGGCTAGGTTACTCTAACGCTCTTTCAATACATTTCTCTTTCATTCAAAAAAGTTTGATAGACAGATTGAAGACATGTGAAGTGATTATACGGGTGCGCAACCGTTAATGAAACACCCAACAATCAAAACAACAAACAAATTGCAAAGATATAAAAGTACTTACTTTAAAGCAACGCGAGCATTTGTAATGTTAATTAGAATAATCACAAATGCAACCTAGATCTATGTTTCTAATTAACACAATTACATACAATTTTTTTTTGGGGTAGTATATCTAATTGGAGAGAGGTGGCCCCCTACTTGGTCAAGAAGCATTATTTGTTGGACATCCTTATCCTCCAAGTTTCCAACTAGGTCCTAGGATAGTTTGGACACATCATCTTGCTCATTGAATGACTAAATTCTAAGAGATATTAATGTGAACTTATCTTGAGTTCGAAGTTTGAACTTGACTTGCCTTCTCTCTCTTTTCCTCTTGGGTGCGTGACCATTTCCTTATGGGCTCCAAATTCCACATTTCACACTTAGGTATTTAGGGTATGATTAGGCCTAGGCTATAGGGACACCCGTTGCACCCCATCATTTAATGCGTTCACATTAATTCACATTTGTACACACTTATTTTTCTAAGAAAGTTTGACTAGTCCAAGCTTCATACTTGTCTTTTAAGGCTAAGGCCTAATGTGCCATGTGTCCATCTCGTCGATGCTCCTTAATTAACTACAAGACGAGGGCATTAAATACAACTTGGAATATCTCGGTTTTGAAGGCTTTATCATCAGGCAGGGACTAAACAAGTTTGACCATAATCGACTATCTCATTTGGCTCGAGATTCGTGCCTAAGACATGATCAGAGGAAGTGGACACAACCGAGCTTAACTAGTCAAACCAAGTTCAAACTTCTCTTTTACCATGTAAAGGGCTCAAAGTTGAGGATGTTACAATATGCAAAGCAATCTTTTTCTATTTATCAGGGTAAGGAAAGTAGATGAAGTAATATAATGACCTAAATCACAAAATATCATCAAATCGCCAAAGATATCATCCGCAATTCAAATTAGGACAATATTTAATCAACTTGATTATTTCACTGATAAAATCGATAAGTTGATCTCAATCCTTAAAGATCAGAACATCAATTTTTAAGACTCCCGTGCGATTAATTATTCCATCCAAAGCAACAAAAAATCAATGTGCGGTTGTGGATGAGGAAACAAATCCTAATGAATATTACCTATTACTCAAATGTGCATATTAGATATCAAATAGTCAAATTAAGTAGAAGATTCACAGTTACAATATGGCTTTGTTGCTGGATTCACACTTTGGAGCTTCGTTCATGGAAGATAGCAGTGGAAAATGTCCCCCCTCCCCCCGAGGAACATATAAATATGATAAAATATCCATTCATTAAAAAAATAAAATAGAATCAGTTAGGGGTGATCGGGTCCAAGGTGGGTAGGGTCTAGACCTGGACCTTGTACCCGACCTTGTTATAACATGTTCCCATTTTTTGGATCCTGTACCTGACCCTGTTTGTATTGGACCCTGTACCCGACCCACCCTATTTTTCCGGTCCGGTTTCAGGATCAACCATGTTTATATTGGAACCTGTTTTGCATAAAAATTTCTGTACAGTAACCTCACAACCTGTTTTGCATCAAAACCGCGAGAACTAGCAATTAAAAACACTATCAATCAAAATGCTAATGACTCTCATTCTTATCCAAAAGTTCCTAGGTATCACCATGCACACTTTCAAACCGGCAGAACAATCGATCTCAAAGAAAATTGAACTTTTCTAATCTCAAAACGAAATACAAAGTGAATCCCAACCAAAAATCCACCGACGATTTACACAAATAGCTTCCATATTCCATTGCCAAGGAGTGGACCTAGGGACCTCAACCTTGTCCTTGATGCACTTGATCTTCTTCTCCTTCTTCGGCCTCGCATTCCATGTGGTACAATTCTCTGACAAAAACCTAAAATTCATATATAAAGAAAAATCAACAAGAAACCATGCTCTAGAGACATATACAAAAGTTATGATTTAATAAAGTCTATTTGCTTATCGCAAAATTGGAGTTTCCACAAAGATAAGATTTCATACTTTGACCCAGTACTCTTCCACCACATCAAAAGATCGATATTAAGGATATCTTCACTTTCAGCTTCAAGAAACCAATCAAGCTCAGATTTTTTTTCATCCAACACTTTTTTCTTCACATGGAGAAAGCTTTTGTGCCAAGCGTGGATTTTACATTCATTGTCATCAACATCGGCATTGAAGGCACTACTACTGTTACTCACACTTGAACAACCAAATTTTTCTTTACTAGAAGAGCCAACAAAAGATCGCTCATAAGATTTCTACAAATTCTCCAAGGCGACCTTCACTTTATCATGCATCTCATCAATTTTTGCTTCATCATCATAAATTTGTTCAAAACAGAACTTTACATAATTCAACTTCTTTGTAGGATCCAATGCAACCGCAATCAATGCCATCATATTAACTTTATCCAAACCCCCATAATACTTGTCAAACTTCTCTTTCATTTTTTAACCAATAGCTTGAAGCTTTGGGTCTAAAGAATTCGCCGTATTATTCAAATACTTATACAACATAGCTATCCCCTCAAAATAATCATTTGAAGTAACATATGAACTACCCAACATCCTTTTCGTTGCATCATAAAACCGTTTCAGAAATTTAGAAAGAATGATGGCATTTTCCCAATCTTCATCTTGAGGAGGATCATTGTCAATTTCCCTTAAGAAAAATAAATCTTCTTCTTCCATTCTTTTAAAAGTTTTCTTTAACTTTATGGCGGTGGCTAACATCATGTAAGTGGAGTTCCATCCAGTGGCAACATCAAGACAGACCGAACCCTTGTATGCAATCCTCCCACTCTCAATGCAAGCTTTGAATGTCTTAGCTCTCGCCGGAGAACTCCTCACATACCTAACTACGTTTCGGATGCATGCAATAGAATCACGCACATCATTCAATCCGTCTCTTACTATCAAGTTAAGTATATGAGCAGTGCATCTCATATGTAAAGCATCGCCATTCAAAATAAAAAATCCTTCTTCTGAAAATTTTTCTTTCAAATAACCAACGGCCACATCATTTGAACTAGCATTATCCACCGTTATTGTGGACACCTTTTTTTTTCTTCCCCAGTCATAAATGCATTTCTCCACCATTTTCCCAATCTCCCTACCCTTGTGACTATGCATCGCCACAAAATTGATTATTCTTTTTTGCAATTGCCAATTTTCATCAATATAATGTGCCATAAGACACAAATAGTTCAAGTTTTGAATGGAACTCCACATATCCATTGTGAGTGCAATCCTAGATTTAAGCTTACCAAAGTAAGCTTTCAAACAAGTCCTTTCACTTAGATATAACTTCATATAATCTCTTGCCACCGTAAATCCTGAAAGATGATGGAAAAGAGGTTGCAATTCAGTAACAAAATTGCAAAAACCAACACGCTCAACCATGGAAAATGGTTGTTCATCAATAATAATCATTCGAGCAGGCATATGCCTACAACGTTCTTGATCAAACTTCCATGTCATTAAGACACTACCACCACTAGTAGTATTTTCCCCTACCTCGCCAACCACATCTTTGTCACGTGATGCAAACAACATTTGTATTTTATCTGCATGAGGATACTTTTTGCACTTTCTCAAGTGCTTCCACATAGTAGAGGTTCCATCATCAACATTATACGCATAATCCATCCCGCAATGAATGCACTTCACCTTAATTGTTTTCTGTGTTTTCTCATCTATAATTCTCGAAAAATTATCCCAAGTCTCTGATTGATTAGCTCGCTTTTTATCCGAAGAAGGATGAGAGTTAGGTACCCTCACCTTGTTTGTCGCGCCCATGGCCACGGTTTCCACTTCATCAGCTCCATGGAATGCCAATTTCATGAGTGGGCTCATTTCATTATGTCCCTCCACTTCCATTGATATGTATTTGTCTTGATCCATTGACTGAAAACTAAAAACAAATTATATAATATTAGGATTCTATAAAAACAGATTAGTTTTTATAGTAAATCAAATCTCTTTTCGAATATCTGGGCTCAACAACAACCCAAACATTCCCCAGCCAACGCTATGCAGAACAAAAGATGTGGCTCCAAGCAACTACAGAGATTTCATTCGACCTTGCATCGACTGGCATTTGTGCTCAAACTAGAAAAAAAGGATAGATTCGTACCCTTTGTGACCGCGCCGGATGCTTTTAACAACCTCCTTCATGCCTCTTTTCAAGCATTTGTCTTCAGTAGCTACCAATCAAGAAGAACCACAAGGACATGCCAATAGTCAGACCAAAGAAATTTCAATCGAACCACAACCATGCAGCACACCCATTTAAGCCCACCCCGCCCCCTCGCGCTTGCCATTCGCAGTGAATATCTGGCTCATCGACAAAGAGAACCGGCATTTTGATGCACCTAGTTCCAGCTAAAATTTCATTAAATAGGTTTCATAAAGAGCCAAGATCGTTAGTCACTATATATCCGACGAATCACGTACCCAAAACTCAACATCGACTCGCCAACCAACGAGAAGGAGAAAGGGAGCAAGAATCCATGTTAACACGAGACAACGAGTAAGGGTTTCACGGGGCATTACCTCTGCAGACGAGCTTGAGGGCGCGCTTGCCGAGCTTCTTACCAGCAAGGGGCTTAGTGATGGGGGCGAGTTGGTGATGGCGCGGCGAGGAAGCAGATGAATGCATATGAGGAAGTAGTGTGATGGGGAGTTGGATCTAGCAATGGTGCGATGGGGAGCTGGCGATGGCGCGACTAGCGATGTCGCGACAGGGAGCTGGCGATGGCGCGACGAGGAAGCAAATGTACGCGGATGAGGAAGCAGCGCGACGGGGAGTTGGATCTGGCGATGGCGCGACGAAGGAAAATGCTGTGAAGAAGTCTGTGAGTGTGAGAGGTAAAGATAGAAACAGGGGAACAAATTAGGGTTTTGGACTTTTGGGTTGGCTTACAAACTGATTCCCGAACCGATTCGGTCGATCTGGTTCCCAAACCGGTTCGGTCGATCCGGTTCCCGGGTGGGTAATCCCTCGGAATCGGTTCCCGGACTAGTTCAAACTGATTCTAAATTTTGGGAACCAGTTCTCGGACCTTGTTTTCTAGGTGGGCCGGTTTAGGAACCGGGTTTACCCAGTCCGGTTGCACACCTCTGGAATCAGTTATGTTCAAAATAGAATATCCATTAAGACAAAATGGACATATTACAATCCCGAGATAGGGAATTTAGCGGTATGTTGTATCATACGATCCATATGTTACTAAGAATTTGTTTGTTTAATGCTGAAAATGAAATGAAAATCCTGTTTGGTAATGAAAATTGAAGAAAGAACCTTAGCGCTAATTAGTTTCTTAACGAAGATAGACAATTGAGCAATATCAGAGTATTAGAATATTTTAGTCACATAAATTGTGGCACCCCTCGATGGCCCCCGAACCGTTAGGGTCGCCACAGCTCGATTGCCATTCTCTTGCTTGACCTAAAGGTCTATCAATCCTGGGGATTTATATCTTTTAGATCGGTCCTTGCGCAATTTATATGACGGAAGCACATCCATCAACTCCCTTCCATATATTTAGAAAACGATGCACACCAACTAAACATTTATAGGTAAAAGCCGAACACTTTTATTTACTTAAACCAGATGGACATCATTCATCGGTACATCAAAATGTCGTAGTCTTCTATACTCGGCTATACTTCAAAAGATGACCGACATCTTTTACAACAGTCGTATACTTAAAGTCCATCGACCAGTGTCGGCATCCAAAAGTTCCTTCCTTTGCTATCCTCCTCCTCACGGTCATATCCAACCACTCAATCCATCTATTGGTGGTAGTGGTAGCAGAGGTATCTTGTCTAGTATGAAATGTTAGTCCCCAAACGGGGTGAGTACAACCACTCAGCAGTAAAGATCCATCAAACTACACAATGCATCAGACAGAACAATCAAGGCATATATATCATCCATGCAATCAAGCATACATCATCATGCAGTCATGCATATATCACCATGCAATCGTGCATATATCTCTCTGCAATCGTACATAAGTCACCATGCCATCTCGCATATACCACTATGCGGTCATGTTTGTATTTCCATGAGATCCATTCCATGCCATAAGCACACACATACGCATGGTTCATATCATCCACACAATCATGTGTGTATCCCCATGAGATCCATTCAAACCTTCATGATCGCATTCTCAATGTCAAATAGTATCAATTCAATTTCATAGGCAATTCATGCATCATGCCATATGCACACATCCATGCGCATGATTCAATTTTTCAATTTTATCTTTCAATTGGATCTCATCATTTTTCTTCCCAGGGACCAGTGTTTGTATCCCTCATATATCGCTCGCACCCAACCTAGCATCGCGAGGAACCTCCGGCACACACCTCCGGGCATCCGGCACACACCTCCGGGCATCTTGCATCCCACCTGGCATCACAAGGAATCGACAGGGCTCGCCATGAAAATGGTTACCCCTGCCTTCCGGAATTACGTACCGACATACCACCAGACATCCCCTGGAATTACGTACCGATATACCACCGGGCATCCCAAAACTCCCAAGGACATCCGGCATACACCTCCGGGCATCCGGCACACACACTCCGGGCATCCCGACACTCCTAGGGCATCGTCGGCTCACACCTCCGATGGTATCATCATTATCACAATTTATATTCACATATATGTCTCACTTTCAACATGGCATTTGATGCAATAATATCAAAGGTCTAAACCAGCTTTTGATGTTATATGTCATGCTAAATATCACTACATATGCAGCATATTTAACCACTCAAGACATTATATCTCATAGAGCAGTTCATTTATTTTTGAAATAACAGCAATTTTCGGATAAAACAGAATGCACTCTTTCAGTTAAAACTCTAGGAAAATTAGTAAATAATCTTAATAAATTCCGAAAATTTGACACGTTATAAATGAGACCTAGAGGAAAATATCTCATGAAGAACACCTTACCAAAAGAACTTCATACAATTCGGTATGGTCCATGCATCACAGCTTTCAAAATTTCAGCATTACAGTTTGCACAGTATCGAAAATAATTTCGATTAAATACCCAAACGAACTCCAAAAATTATGAAATTTTGATATGTTATAGAAAACAACTAGAGGTAAATATCTCATGAAGAAATATAAATCCAATTCGTTCTAGGTTAATAGCTATAGACGATTTAGTTCCTCCTATTCTCGGTACTGTTTTTCCAGATTGAGTCCTTCAAAGAAAATTCGTTTCACCGACCTACACATGTCCATTTCTTCTCAATTTTCAGTATGTTATTCCTCAGAATGTCTTCTACAACTTCCACTAAGGGCACAAGATCAAATTTCAACTGGATGATTTTATAAAAATTCACAGAATCATACTAGGTCAAGGTAACGTTTTCCAGATCCAGTTTCTTCAAAGAAAGATGGTTTCACCGACCTATACTTGTTCATTTCTTCTCAATTTTTGATATGTTATACTTCAAGAAGTCCTCTACCACTTTCATTAAGAAGTCGAAGTGAGATTCCAACTAAAAAGTTACTTTACAGTTCACGAAATCACCAAAGGTTAGCACAACAGTTTCCAGATCTAGTTTCTTCAAAGAAAAATCATTTCACTAACCAATACTTGTCCGTTTCATCTCAAATTTTAGTATGTTACTCCTCAAGATGTCCTATAGAGGTTGAAGTGAGATTCCAACTAAAATGTCGCATGCAGCTCACGAACTCATGGAGGGTCGGACTGGTTTTCCAGAAAACAGGATGCAAAGCCAAGACACTTCTCCCCAATGCTTCGAAATTTCCTCACCTCTACCACATCCAATGTTTACCATCCAACATACACACATCACAGCTAGCAAAAGGGTAGATAAATGGACTCTACTTGCCTCAAATCCAAAGAAAACACAGCAAGACAACGGCGGGGCGAGGCGTGCTCGATGGCGGCGGCTAGGCGGACGCACGGTGGGGCAAGCCTTCTTCTTCCTCTCTCGGCGTCACTCTCTCTCTCTCACTCTCTCTCGGCACCTAGCTCCAACCACCCCCCTCCCCTTTTCCTTTTTGTTGAATAAAATCCTTGCATGCTTCCACTTTTGCATGGAGGGACACTTGTCTCCAAGAAGGAGACAAGTGTCTTCCTTGTTGAAGACACATGGAGGAGGCCATCCGGCTCCTCCCCCCCTCTTCCATTCGGTCGACAGCCCAATAGGCTTTATGGGCCGGGCCTTTTGGCCCACTTTAGGCCCAACACTCTTGGGCCTAAAGTCCAAACTTAAATGGCCCAAAAATATACTTAAATAAGCCCATGTTTACTTTTAATAATCCACCTTAATCCCCACTTAGATAAATACCAAATTGCAAATTCATATGGTCATAAAACTTTGTAACATAGATCAATAAAAATTTAACTTATAAAGTTCATGGCCAAGAACAAAATTTCCTTATCAATTTACCCTTTAATACAATCCTTAATCTCACATGGACATAGGATGCGTTTCCAACAAAATAATTGTTCCATTAAATGCTCGGCCTTGATCTATTGTAATTCATTGGTCTAATGGCTATAGTAAAATCCGATGGCGCTCCCATCACCTATTCATGGTTCATGGTATATTCAGGAGTTGCTATGAAATTTTAGGATGCCACATAAATAGGAAGATTTTTATTTTTTGTCATTTTTTTTAACATTGAACCAATTAGGTGATCCTTTTTTTATTGAATATTCAAATTAGGTTTTGAATTAAGTTGAATCTTTGATGTCTAAATGAATCAGTCCGATCAAACCTGTCTAATCTAATTGAATATTGGAGTTTTTAATCTTACAAACTTAATTATGTCCTAACGGTACTAGGAAAGGACACATATTTTAGTTTGACCCGAAAGTTTCCAATTTTTTTTATTATGTCGTATGATCATTGCGTTTTTTATTTCCTTAAGGCGTGATACAATCGTGCAATGTGTTTTTTATTAAGTCTAAATGGTTCAATGCTACAAATCATCAACATCTAGCTCAAAGGCTAGGCTTCCACTTTTTCTCTAGTTAAATTGGTTTTTGAGGTACAAATCATCCTACTTACAACTACATTCCCAAGGAAGACTCAGTAATGTCATCCCCAGGTCGCGCTTTTCACATAATGCTTTGGCTGCATAAACTACTTCACTTCAGTGTTCCTTCTCTTGGGTTTGCATTTGATACTATCGTAGTAGTCAGTGGCTGGCGAGGGCTTGCAAGCCCTCACCTAGTGGCCAGTGATTGTCGCTAGCGGCCCCCTTTTGGCCCTTAACAATAAAAAAGAGAAGGAAAGAAAAAAATAATAAAAAATTCAGAAAAATCAAATTAAAAATTTTCCAACTGTAGACGGTCGACATCCACGTCAAGAGGGAGAAAGACTCGACTTGAGAAAGGTCAATCTCAGACTTTTATGCAAAGGCTGACTAAAGAATCATCAGGGTTTTGGCTTTAAGCAGTAAGATTATCAGGAAGAAGACCTAGACAACTTGATTGATGAGAATGTGCAAGGCAATTAGGATAGGGAGGATCCTGACCTTGATGAGGAACTTGAGGCAGAGAAGACGACTGGTCACACTCTAGTTGCAATACCGATTGCACAAAAAAGGACCGATCAGCATCGCGTGAATGATCCATCGGCTGATGTGCAGGATAAGGAAAAAGAAATTGCGAATACTTCAGCACCTATTGAGGATCCAGAAAAGGAGGTTGTGGCTGATGTCACCAAAGAAACAACTAATGAGCTGGAAAATGCCACTCTGCAAGAAAATCCTCTAGTCGGTGATGCTCAGGGTTAGACACATGATGAGCATATTCTATTTGATACTCCCACTGAACAGGATGATGGCTAGAATCTTCGCGATGAGGAAACAAGAACGGAAAAGGAAACTGCCATTGACGTTCCTATTGCCAAGAAGACTCTAAACTTGAAAACTGAGACTGAGAAAGATGCTGTTCGTAAAATTCTAAACACAAGCGAACGTGTAGAACAAGTAATATAATGATAAAAAAGAGTATCGTCCCACGGAGATTGATGATTAATAAACTAATTAAATACTAAGATCGATTAATTCTAAAATTTATCTAATAGATCAAAATATAATTGAGAATAAATTAAAAACAAAATTTGGAGACTAAATGTAGTAAATCAATAAGATAAATATGTTAAAGGGTCCGATTTCACCATTACCACTAGATATTAATTTCAGATTGTTGTGGATACAAAAACGATATCAAACATGTGATAGCGGAATTTCCTAATCTATTTGCTATTAGCAAACCTACTTAGTTTATTAATCCACTATATCTCTATGTAAAATAAATTAACATAAGTGGATTAAAAACTATGAATATTCCCGGTTTACAATGAGTCTTTTGGATCACTTTATCATCGAAAGCTACACAAATGATGCGGTATATCTATATCCATGTTTAATTCATGGTTATATATTATAATGGGCAATTGCATATTATCACTTCTCAGTCTCAAACATGCACATCAGATCATTCAAATGGTGGCCAATCACTCAAAAGTATTATGCACAATAATATATAACTCACATGAATGAAATCAATTGCAAGACATAAAAATCATGAAATTCACATCATCATGATTAGACTACATCGTAGCCCTAACAAAAGAAAATTAGAACATAATAGAAGAGTAAATAAAATATAAATCAAACCCAACATCTTAATTCAAAGAACAAGAATTCTGTCACTATTTTTGTCTTCTCTTCAAAATACTTGAAAAACTCTCAGAACAATGAAAAACAATCTAACAAAAACCTAACTACTCCCTCAGGCTCTCAATGTTCTCCTATTTATAGGATATATCCAAGATCCTTATCTCTAAGCAATTGCGCATAAAATTAGGGAGTAAATCAAAGGATCTTTGATTTGATATCTATCTCCCAATGCTTGCAGATAACATTAAGGAACAAAATCAAGGATTCCATGATTTGATATCCATCTTCCACTGCTTTTTGATTTGAATTCTTGATTTTTCCCTTTCTTTTCCTTATCTTGTCCATATCTCATTATTCTGCATACACAAGGAAAATTCGAATAATCAGAAGGAAATCCAAATATTTTCTCATAGATATTACATTATTTGTTGCTTAAAATAGGTAAAATAACTCTATTTATAGAGTTATCAAACCCCCAAACTTAACATTTTGCTAGTCCTTGAGCATCAAGACATAACACATATTCAAGCTAACAACCTCCTCGATGACATCTTTCCATAATTGCTCAAATTCGCAATTCAAAGAAAAACACAAATTTCATCCAAGCATTGAAATTGATTTATAAGTTAAGACCAATTTTGACTATGTGATCCAAGTGTGTGTGTGTGAGAGAGTCCTCATCTTTTTTGAATTATATGCAATCCAGATAAATTCACATTGACGTGCAACCTCTAAAAAATTCTCAATAATTATGACCAAATCTCATAGGTTTGCTTTTCATTACTCTCTCCACTAATGTAAGCTAATTATCCAACCAAAAATTAATAGGACTTTTCTTGGTTTATAATGTAAGGCTGGGCTAAAGGTGAGATAACGGTAATTTTAAGCTCAAATCACCCATCAACATGTTGATTTTTAGCATCTAATTAGAGCCAATGTCACTGTCCAATTTCACTCATTCAAGATGATTTTTCTGCCACCATATATCATCATTCCTTTTTTTTTTTTTAATTGCTTTATGGTGGAGTTTCTCCCAAAGTCTCTCCTAATATAACATGAAAATTTCCAATCCATTAAGTATCCAAAAAGCTCACTCAATTGAAAGTTAGATAGGGAACCATAAAAGCAATATTTTTTTTTTGATAATATACCCCAAATAACCATAGCAATCACTTTTTTTTTCTTTTTCGTACTCCATCCTTCCTCCCAAATTTTTATTAAGCTCAAATAATTTTTTATCCCAAAAAAAAATCATGTGTTCATAGGGCATGGGACAATAATATAATTTGATAACGGCTAGGCTAAACATATATGGGTGTCAATGAAAAATTGGGTAATAATTAAGGCTCAACGAAGTGACTAAGGATAAATAAACAAGGTTAGCTTGAAAGGCTCAATCGATCCAAAAATTGCCTAAATCATTTTCTCAGTTAGATGTAGCTTAGGATTTCGCCTCAAGAGAAAATCAAACAAATTCTAAGATTTGGGTGAAATCTAAGAAAATATTATACTTCACATGAATGTTCTCTAGATTTACACACAATTAAAAAATTAAGGACTTTTGGTGCTCAGTAAGTGGATCAACATAATTAGAATTAAAATAAACTCACACATCAATTGTAAGTTTAAATAAAATTTAAAATTTCCTAAGAATCGCAAAAATTCAAAACAAGGAATGCAATCATGATAGACACAAAAAATAGATTTAGCCAAAATTTTTGTCTTCCCCCCAAACTTGAATGAAGCAGTGTCCTCAATGCAAAAAATATAAATAAGAAGAAGAAAACTCCCTTGGTTGTAGGGGTGAGCATTGGTTGTGACATCCTGAATTTCGATCCCGTTCCGAATATATGAAATGGGCGCCTCGTCAACGCGTCGATGGTCCTTTTTCTCTGAGCTGATCACTCACGAGTTAACCAATCTATTGGGTGAAGCCGTTAAGAGATATAACCGCGGTAAAATCCCTAAAAGCTACTCAATAGGTCGGATCGGATTAAAATCGCGTTTGGTCGATTTTAACCACGAAACTGAATTCGGTTTCGAGAATCGGATATTCAAGCATGTCACAATTCATTTATAGGACATCGCCTTATCTTTCGGAGAAATTCCATCGAGTTCGGGATTTTTACGGAAAATCGAACGGAAATTCGGACGGGCTCATTTGAAGGGAATTTCGACTTCCAAGCCGGGCCATGTGTTAATGGGAATTTATAGAATTTATGTGGACTTTTTCTTCTTCAAAATAGGACTTCGAATTGGAGAAATTGAGGAAGAAAGTGAAGCTAAACTAAGTGAAATTCGGATCAAGAGAGGAGGGTTGCATTTTGGCACCAAAATTGGATTTTTTGGTGGAAATTTAAACAATAAAGAATTAGGGGACATTGGGATATTTATGAAGATCAAAGTGGGACCAAGCAGTTAAGGGGTTGGATAGAATTCTTGACTTTTTGGCCCCAGCCGTGGCTTCCCCAACACGTTCAACGCCGCCTCTTCCTCCTTCGGCCTTCTTCTCTCTCGCTCTCTCTCTGCTCTACTTTTCATTTCATTTTTCCTCTGCAAATTTCATCTCTTTCATTTCTCTTCAACCAAAGCTCACCCTCCACCCACCGAACTCTCCTCTCACGCCAACACACCGTCCCACTCTCCACCGAGACTCCCTGCACCACTCACGCTTGCTCACTTCCACTCACCATTTCCCATCCGCTTGCCACACGTCCCTTTTGGTCAACAAAACAGCCTGGTTTTCATTTTGTTGACCGCCTGGCCCCACACGAAGCTGCCAGCGCCACCGTGCGGCCCCATCGAAGATCCAGCTCCCATCTTTGTCCGCGTGGTCTTCTCTTGCTCGTGGATTTCAGCCAGCTCGAAGACGCCAGCGTCCAGGTTCTTCGGCTCGTGGACGTCGCTACTTTCTCTTTGTGCAGCTCGACGCCGAGGCCAGCTCGTGGACCAGCCCAGCAGCTCGACCGAAGCTGCTCCTTTCCACTTCAGTCGGGCCATTTGAAGCCATGGGCTTCAGCTGCAACAGCCGTGAAGGCCAGTCCATCAAAAGCCAGGCCCACCGAATCAGCGGACTCAGCCCAGCAAAGCTCTCAATTAAAGCCCAAGTGAACTTTAGCTCAGCCCGTTAACTTTAGTCCGGCCCAGTCCAGCAGTTTTCAGCCCACTTGAAGCTCAGCCCATCTTGGGCCCGTGAAGCAAGCCCAACCAAGAAGCAGCCCGTTGCTAAGCCCGTGGGCTTGCAAGGCTTTTAGGCCCGGCCCAAGTGTCCGTCGTCGCCGTTGAAATTTTAGGATTCGCCGCCGTCGCGGTATTTCGGTCTTCGCTTTGCCAAGTGAGTTTCGCTCACTAATGCCTTCTTAGTTTGCTAATTATACTTAAAGGTTGATTAGATTTAATTAATTGCAATTAGGTGGATAGATTAGAATAAAGTAATTAAATTAAAGACTCATTGATACATGTCTTAGTATTTATTGGATGCTTCATGGGATTTTTCCCGTCCCTTATCGGGTGTTAATTAGGCAATTCGGGCCTAAGTGGAATTTTTAGGAATTAAATATTAATTTTCGAAATTATTTATTTAATTATTTATTTTCCGGAAATTCAACTGGGATGGCCAGTGACCGGAATTTTATGCTAATGATCGTGGCGCAGTCCGTTTATTTAATTGAGCTTATATTGTGCTAATTTGGAATTATTGTGTTTATTTATTTAATTTTCGAAATTAATTATTTAATTATTTATTTTCCGGAAATTCAACTGGGATGGCCGGTGACCGGAATTTCATGCTGATTGTCGTGGTGCAGTCCATTTATTTATTTGAGCTTTGAATTGTGCTGAATTAAATTAAATGTGAATTTTTAGGATATGTTCCTAAATGGTTATTTTTTATTATTTGACTGGAAAACGATTGGATATCGAGGGTCAGTACCCATAGTAAAGTGGTGATTAAGTATTGGCATCTAAAAGGGGCATGTGGGCTCGGTGATTGATGCATCACTTTGGCGAACTAGTGCCTAAGAGAATGCACGTGGGCCCAACGTTTCGGTATGGCATCTAAAAGGACACGTGGCCCGGTGAATTGGAATGTCACCAGGAAAGACACGTGGCTCGGTGATTGGATATGTCATCTTGGCGAAAAGGTAGCCTTAGAGAATGCACGTGGCTCGGAGACTCGTATGTCTTCCCCGGAGAATGCACGTGGCTCGGTGACGGAGTATGGCATCGTAAGAAGGGTCGGGTGGGACCGTAAAGCCACTAGATCTTGAAAGGGTCGGGTGGGACCGCAAAGCCACTAGATCTTGAAAGGGTCGAGTGGGACCGTAAAACCACTAGATCTTGAAAGGGTCGGGTGGGACCATAAAGCCACTAGATCTTGAAAGGGTCGGGTGGGACCATAAAGCCATTGAATCTTGGAAGGGTCGGGTGGGACCATAAAGCCACTAAATCTAAGGAAGTTGCTCGGTGGGGCCGTGATTACCACCTATAGACAAGTTGTGTCCTAAGGACCGTGATTCATAATTGGGAATTGAGTTGGAATAGTCGAAACGACCGAAAATGGTCTTGTTGAGATGTAATCGGCTAGGTCGATTGAGCATTGCTTGATCTGATGTTGTGAATTGACTGATTGAATGGGAATGACCGATGAGTGGTCTTGTTTACTTGTAATCGACTAGGTCGATTTGATCGATGCTTCGATCAGTGATGTGATTGCTTGGGTGCCTATTTGATCTGTGCTAATATGTAGGTGGAATCTGAGGCCAAGGTAAGTCCTCTGACTCATGTTGTGCATAGGCAACCCTAAGGTGTATTAGTTTACTAATTGGGTCTTAGGGGGTAGAACTTGCTGAGACATAGTCTCATCCCGGTTTGGGGACAACATTTCAGGACCATGATGAAGAACCCGAGGAGAAAGAATTCGAAGAGGAGTATTTGGAGGAGAATTACGAGGATGATCCAGTAGGACCCGATGAGAATTGAGTCGCCAATCCTATCTGATGATTTTGGCTGTACAATCTATTTGAGTAGAAACCAACCTTTTTAGCATGACTTGTATTTGTAAATAAGGGTGTTGGTTTTAAGGTTAAATTTTCTAGTCCTACTGGTATATCCCATTGCTTTATTGTCTGGGATTTTTATAATCGCTTCCGCATGTGCTATCAAAAATGAAAGGGTCGGCGATATGTAGTCCCGGGATATCGCATTTTAAAATCGACCAAAGTTGAAGGATGGTCACGAGACCGAGGGTCGGGACGTGACATTGGTCCAGGGTCAACCCTGGACCAACACTGGAGACCCTGGACCGGCCCAACCCTACCGATCCTGGTCTAGTTCCCAGGGAGACTAGGTCGGTCTTTGATCCTAGAATTCCTAGACCAGCACTGTGTGGGTCGGTCCTTGGTCTCGAGAGTTCCGAGTCGGTCCAACCCGAACCAACCCTGACTATATATATATTTAATATATTATTTATAATTTTTTTATATAGAAAAAACCTTAAAATAAACGACGTCAATAATATTAAATAGTTTTTTAGTGAGGAGTTCAAGAAATTTTACATTGTTTTTTAATAACTTAGGTTTTTAATGTCTTTTACGGCATCAATAGTCATAATTTACGAATGAGGAAAATATTTTTGTGAGAAATCCTCACGGCATCTAAAAATACATCTTATGGCATCCTCTTCTAGTATTCATTCTCTTCTGTCTTATTTTTACTCTTAGCCTTCAATTTGCCAAAATCGAAAGAAACAACTTCTCCACTCGCCACTTGACACTTGCCTCGCTCGTTTTGGGTGACTCATTCCGCTCGCCACTCGATGCTCGCTTGGCTTGTTGCTCCCTGCTCGACATTTGATGCTCATTCTATTCGACGCTCACCCCACTTGACCCTCACCACTTGCCTTCCTTAGCTGACCTTGCTCATCATCAACCCCATTGGGTCAGTACGGTACTCAGTTGCCCTTTTAAGGAGTACAAAAAATGAAATAAAAAATTATTGGTTGGTTCAGGTTAACCTTGAAACCGGACCGAACCCATAGGGTCAATCTGGTTCTCAATCGCTTTTTTAAGGAGTACAAATAATAAAATAAAAAATTATCGGTTGGTCCTAGGTTGACCTTGGAATCAGACCGAACCCATTGGATCGGTCCAGTCCTCGGTCCCAAGCTCAATAGGGTCAGTCCTCGGTCCTAAAAATTGAGGACCAGCACTGTGTGGATTGGTCCTAGGGTTAGGGGATGGACCGGCCCAACCCGGACTATGCTCACCCCTACTTGGTTGTAGGGTAAGTTCATAGATGACCTTTATAATTAAACTCTTGAAAAGTGATCCCTAAAAAATTAACCTGGATAAAACAGAGAAAAGTTAATCTTTTTTTTTTTGCAAAACATAAACTTAAAAATAAATTAAAAAAACATAATTAAAATGCTTGGGTTCCCTTCTAAGAAGCGCTTTCTTTATAGTTTTCAGCCAAACTATCTCAGATGTCATTGTTCTGGAGGATGAAGTTCAATAGTAGTCTTTTACTTGTTGTAACTACCTTCAAAGTAGGGCTTCAAACGTTGACCGTTCACTTTAAATGTGCCCTCGGTGTCATGCGCAACTTCAACTGTTCTGTGTGGGAATACCTGTGTAACTGTGAAAGGATTAGACCATCAAGACCGCAACTTTCTTGGAAAAAAGTTTAAGACTAGAGTTATAAAGTAAGACTTTTTGACCAATTTTGAACTCTCTTCTGAATATGTGCTTGTCATGCCATCTTTTTGTACGCTCATTGTACAACTTAGAAGTTTCAAAGCCCTCATTGCGAAATTCCTCCAATTCATTCAATTGCAGTAATCTTTCTTCACCTGCAGACTGCATGTCAAAATTCAAAAATTTCAAAACCCAATATGCTTTATGCTCTAATTCCACTAGTAAATGACAAGTATTCCCAAACACTAACCTAAAAGGAGACATTCCAATTGGAGTTTTGAACGCTGTCTTATATGCCTAAAGTGCATCATCAAGTTTTATTGACCAATCTTTCTTAGAGGCATTCACTATTTTTTTCTAAAATTCTCTTGATTTCCCTATTTGAAACCTCTACTTGACAACTAGTCTGAGGATGATAAGGGGTTGCAACATTATACGTGACTCCGTACTTACTCAAAATTGCTTCAAATTGTTTATTGTAAAAATGTGTCCCCCTATCACTTATGATTGCCTTAGGAATGCCGAATTGGGTAAAAATATTTTTCTTCAAAAATTTGACCACAACCTTAGTATTATTTGTTGGTAATGCTACAGCTTCTACCCACTTAGACATATACTCCACATCCACTAAAATGTATAAATTTCCATAAGAATGTGTAAAGGGTCCCATGAAATCAATACCCTAAACATCAAATAATTCACATACAATAATATTGTTTAAAGGCATCTCATTTTTTCTTGAAATATTTCAAGTTCTCTAACACTTATCACATGAAGCTACATAGGAGTATGCATCTTTAAAAAGTGTGGGTCAATAAAATTCATATTGTAAAATCTTAGCTGCAATTTTGGTGGCACCAAAATGGCCACCTGCTTCTCCATCATGACAATGATGTAGAATGTTTGCCTTCTCTTCGTCTGTAACACATCTTCTTATAACCTTGCCTGCACATACTTTAAACAGGAAAGGTTCTTCTCAAAAATAATTTTTAACATTAGAAAAGAATTTTTTTTTCTTCTGTTGATATGATAATTCAGAAGGAAGAACATTACTTACTAAATAATTTGCAAAGTTGGCGTACCAGGGAATTTTTGTGGACTTGATGGAAAAATTTTTCTCATCGGGGAACTCTTCCAAAATTGGTCTTACCTCTTCCTTTGAATTTGGAATTCTTGATAAGTGATCTGCAATTAGATTTCAATTCCCTTCTTATCTTTGATTTCTAAATCAAATTCTTGCAACAATAGAATCCACCTGATCAACCGAGGTTTTGATTCTTTCTTTTCAAGCAGATACTTAAGAGTAGAGTGGTCAGAATAAACTATAACTTTTAAGCCAATTAAATAAGAACGAAATTTATCAAAAGCAAAAACTACCGCCAAAAGTTCCTTTTTCTGTTGTTGAATAATTCAATGGTGCACCTGACAAGGTTTGACTGGCATAGTATATAGTAAGGGTTTTACCGGTAAAGAAGAAACTCCATCTAAATAAGCATATTTCAAATAAGAAGGTAAGGGTTTGACTTCAAGAATTGGAAGCTCTTCAATTGATGGTCTAGACTTTGTTATGTATTTTCCCAACTCCTCAAATTTAATTGCCTTTTGCCTTGAATGTGGTGGAATTGCCTCCATGAATATTGCCTACTCCTTTATCTCCTCATTCTGAATATCTTTGTTCCTTGGTCGAATCAGACATGCTTCAAGTGGATCTTTAAAAATATTTTCTTGAAAAACCTTATTCACTAACTTGTCAACTGTCTCAACTCTAAAACAAGAATTATCATCGTATGGATATTTCATTACTTTAAAAATATTAAATGAAACAAGATCATCTTAAACTCTAAGAATTAACTTCCCTTGTTGTACATCAATAAGAGCTCTTCCTGTTGCTAGAAAAGGTCGACCTAAGATAAGTGGTACCTCAAAATCTTCCTCCATGTCATGAACTATGAAATCTGTAGGAAAGATAAATTTGTCAACTTTTACCAAAACATCTTCCACCATACCTCTCGGATATTTAATTGATCGATCAGCCAGTTGAAGTGACAGTGTAGTTACTTTTACGTCGCCCAATCCTAATTTCTTGAAAACTGAATAAGGTATCAGATTAATACTTGCACCTAAATCACATAATTCTTTTTCAAAGTAAGAATCCCAAATAGTACAAGGAATGGTAAAACTCCTTGGATCTTTTAATTTCGGAGATAATTTGTTTTGTAGGATGGCTGAACACTCCTCATTTAACTTCACAGTTTCATAATCCTCTAGTTTTCTTTTGTTTGACAAAATCTCCTTCAAAAATTTTGCATAACTAGGCATTTGTGCTAAGGCATCTGCAAAATGAATGTTAATGTGCAATTTTTTAAGTACATCAAGAAATTTAGAAAATTGCTTTGTGCTGCTTGAGTTGCTGAGGGAATGGAATTGGCGGCACATATGGCTTGGGATTATCTGGAAAAAGTTTACTCTTGCTTGTCTCCTTTGATTGTTTATTGATCACATCTTCCTTGTCTATGAAAATCTCCTTTTTGACATATTCTTCTCCCACTTGTTTACCACTTCTCAGGGTTATAGCCTTTATGTTTTCAATTGGATTTTTTCTCGTGTTGCTCGGCAAAGAACCCTGTTATTTCCCTGACATCATGCTTGCTAACTGACCCACTTGCATCTCCATATTTCTTATTGAAGCCTATTGGTTTTGAAATCTCACATTTGTGCTTTTGATGAAGTCATGAGTCGTATTAGCAAGTTTGGAAACTATATCTTCCAAATTAGACTTTGTCTCTTCTGATTGTTTGAATCTCGGTAGTCTTGTCACATTCTAATTATTCTATGAAAAATTTGGATGATTACACCATCTCGGATTGTACATGTTGGAGGAGGGATTATTTTGTGACCTGTTAAAATTCCAACAAAGTTAGAATTTTCACTAGATTGTTTAGAAGTATTACCTACCTGACACTCTATGTTAACATGTCCTCCACCACAAAAATCACATGTCAAATTCTGAATTTTCATGGCCGAAACACTCATATTATCTAGCTTTTTGTTGAGTGCTTCAAATTGTGCAGCAATTGTAGCAAGCATCCACTTCGTGAACTCTGCTAGCTTTTCGCATTGGTAATCTCTCAGTAAGCCACTGATAACTATTGGACGCCATCTCCTCTAATAGATTGTAGGCTTCTTTAGGTGTTTTATTATTTAGAGTTCCCCCTATAGCTGCATCAATTATAGAACGAAGATTTGTACTAAAGCCATTTTAAAAAGTTTGTACCTGCATCCATACGGGTAGTCCGTGATGTGGGCATCTCCTAAGAAATTCTTTGAATCTTTCCCATACTTCGTATAATGATTCATTATCCAGCTGCATAAAATTAGTTATATCGTTACGCATCTTCTTAAACTTTGCAGGTGTAAAGAATTTAGCAAGAAATTTCTAAGCCATATCATTCCATGTAGTGATTGATCCTGCATGAAGAGAAGAAAGTCAACTCATAGCTTTGTCTCTAAGAGAGAATTGAAATAATCTCAATCTAATAGCATCATCTGTGACTCCATTATATTTAATGGTGTCACAGATTTCAAGAAAAGCATCGATATGAGCGTTTGGATCATCGCTTGGTAGCCCACTGAATTGCACTAATTGTTGAAGCATTTGAATGAGTGACGGCTTGATCTCAAAGTTGTTTGCTTGAATTACAGGTCTTTTGATACTTGATGTGGTGCCTTGAACTGTTGGCGCAACATAATCTCTTAAAAGTCTACGTGGATTTTCATTCTCACCGTCTGCCATCTTGTTAGCGTGATTTCTTTGTTCTTTCAGTCGCCTTTTGAATGTACGCTTTATTTCTAGATCAAGCTCAGCAAGTTTCCCTTGTTGGCTACGTGTCATAAACCGATGTATACCCTGAAAAATAAAACAAAACGAAAGCTAGATTAAACTTAGAATTATCTGATATCAATATTAATTAGTATTAAACAAACGATCCCCGGCGATGGTGTTAAAAAGTTGTTTGTAAAATTCCAAACGCAAGTGAACGTGTTGAACAAGTAATATAATGATAAGAAAGAGTATCGTCCCATAGAGATTGATGATTAATAAACTAATTAAATACTAAAATAGATTAATTCTGAAATTTATCTAACAGATCAAACTATAATTGAGAATAAATTAAAAACAAAATTTGGAGACTAAATGCAGTAAATCAATAAGATAAATATGTTAGAGCATCCAATTTCACCATAACCACTAGATATGAATTTCAAATTTTTGTGGGTACAAGAACGATATCAAACATGTGATAGCGGAATTTCCTAATCTATTTACTATCCAATCTTCAGGTATAGCAAACCTACTCAATTTATTAATCCACTATATCTCTATGTGAATTATAATAAACATAAGTGCATTAAAAACTATGAATATTCCTGATTTACAATGCGTCTTTTGGATCACCTTATCACCGAAAGCTACACAAATAACGCGGTATATCTATATCCACGTTTAATTCACGGTTATACATTATAATGAGCAATTGCATATTATCACTTCTCAATCTCAAACATGCACATTAGATCATTCAAGTGGTGGCCAATCACTCAAAAGCATTATACACAATAATATATAACTCATATGATTGAAATCAATTGCAAAACATAAAAATCATGAAATTCACATCATCATGGTTAGGCTACATCGTAGCCCTAACAAAAGAAAATTAGAACATAGGAGAAGAAGAAATAAAAATATAAATCAAACCCAACATCTCGAATCAAAGAACAAGAATTCTGTCACCACTTTTGTCTTCTGTTCAAAATACTTGGAAAGCTCTTAGAATAATGAAAAACGAACTAACAAAAACCTAATTGCTTCCTCAAGCTCTCAATGTTCTCTATCGATAGGATATATCCAAGATCCTTATCTCCAAGCAATTGCGCATAAAATTATGGAGTAAATCAGAAGATTTTTTATTTGATATCTATCTCCCAACGCTTGCAGATAATATTATTGAACAAAATCAAGGATTACCCGATTTGAAATATGTCTTCCACTTCTTTTTGATTTGAATTCCTGATTTTTTTCCTTTCTTTTCCTCATCTTCTTCATATCTCATTATTTTGCATAAACAAAGAAAATTCGAATAATCAGAAGGGAATGCAAATATTTTCTTATAGATATTGCATTATTTGTTGCCTAAAATAGGTAAAATAACTTATTTTTATAGTGTTATCGGATGCATAGACTGAGAAAAGTGCACATATTGAGGGGGAGCAAGTAAAAGATGTAGGGGCTGCACAAGTTGAACAGACTGAGGGGGAGATTGACAAGGATCCACTTGCCAAAATCATTCCTCCACCAGAACCTTTAGCTGACTCCAGTGGCAATATCCTTCAGGCATTGTTGGAAATCAAGGATGAAATCAAGGAGTTGGAGCTTCAAATGCAAAAACTGACGTAGGATGAAGACAATAAGCTGCAGAAAGTTGATTAGGCTATAACAAACATGAGCTGCTATGTCTTGGTTCGTGTTCCTCCAAAGGACCCTTCTTCTCCAAGCCCTCTTGTTCATGACCCAAATCAACCATCCTCCTCGAAATAATCTTTTAAAAACCACTTTTCAGACAGTTTCGTAGGAGTTGGTTTAATGTTTTGTTTGAATATTCGGTTTGGTATTTATTTTGCACCCATATATAGGTGTGCTACTCGATCTTGAACTATGGTTTGCTATATCATATGCTATCTATTATGGTTTGCTATAACCTTCTGTGTTGTTTACAAAAAGGGGGAGAAATATTTGAGTCGCATGACTTCAATTTGTAGACTCCCTTTTGGATGTTTGTAGATTTTGATATTTACAGTCTACAAGTATACTGTGAGGACAACATTCGCGCAAGATTGGTTGAAAATTTCTTATTTCTTATCTTGCATTTTTAGAGTATCTAGAAATTCTATAAGAATCACAACTTCTCATATTCAATATTCTTATAAATTACAAATTGCGCTTTATTTCAAATCTTGCTAGATTCAAAGCAATATCTATATCACATCTTGTCTAAGTTCTGCTAGAAAAGTTTTTTCATCATGAAAAGGGGAGATTGTCAAAGAAAATTTCCTAATTGATTTGGAAGATTGACAAAACTTTTCTTAATTATCTTTTGAATCTAATGGTAAGTTTTTCCATGTGGAAACTTTAATATGTATCATCAGCTGTTGTTTATTAGACCCAAGGACATTGTGAGATCATTCCCTTAATATTCAATCTCAACGGAAGAAGGATATGATCCGACTATGAATCATTGTGCTAACAGCAAGAAGATAGTCGTGGATTCCTTGCCTTATATATATATTGATTGTCCGAAACAAAAATATTGAATACAAGCTTACTTATTTGGAACATCTTAATCTATCAACGGAACAATCAATTGAAGACATAATGTTTTCCACTAGAATGACTCAAATTATGGAAACCCTTTTCTACTGTACGGACGGCAGATCCTTTGGTTCTCGACAATCCAGAAGCGGTCAAATCTTCTTCAGTATTCAAGTCCAACATGTTGATTAGACGAATGATCCTCACAGCTTGGGTACAACTGGTCAGCTTAGAAACTGAGGAGTATTGAAGGAAGTCGTAAGGTTGAAGGATGCTTAGAGAACACCGAAGTTATGAATTCCAAAGTTCAATAAAGTCTTATCCTCAATATTTTTGTCTTTCACGAGCTATTCATTGTAATCTCTTAGAGGTCATTGAAAATGCTAGTACTACTACCTAGAGAGGGGGTGAATAGGTGTTAAAAAAAATATTAAGCAAATAAATGCATAATAAGTTATATTGCAAGCAAAGTCTGAGAATGAGTCAAAGTTCAACTAAAAGTGCCGCTAGACTTCTGAAGTAAATTCAGACTCAAATAGAGATGGTTTAGAGTTTTAAGAAGTTCAGAAGAAGATTGCAATGAATACAGCTGAAAAGAGTTAAGGGAAGAGAAAATTGCACACTTCTGAAGTAAATTCAGACTCAAATAGAGATGGCTTAGATCAAGGCTATGTCCACTCTGTTACGCTGATAGCCTTCTGGTTGAAATTCACTAAAGTATCAATAGAGAAGTACAATGTTTGGAGTGCAAACACTCAGTGGAAGATTTCTTTTTCTTTCACTAAGTCACTCTTCTTGTGTTTTTCTCTCTTAAATACAATTTGTAAGTGCTCTCATTGAAGAACAAGTGGTTGGAAATGCCTCAAACTTTGGAATTTCAATTTTCATGCTCTATCTCAAATGGACTGAATGACCTCGTTAAATACTCCTCTACGCCTTTCTAACTATTGGCATTCTCTAGAGGAATTTTTTTATAATCAATCTGTTGGATAGAATCGATTAAGGAAATTTTGTAGCCATTTGAAGATTGAGATGAAAATCTGATAATTCCGATCGCCCATACAATAAGAATCTAGGTTTCTATAAGTACCTGCTTTCCAAAACGGAACTTGTCTTCATGATGGATTTCATCAATTTGTGATTAATTCCATCAATGTATTTATAAAACGTAAGTGAGATTCTTCACTAGAAAGCCAGATATTAAGGATAAATCTCTACGTTCATACTAAATTCTTGTCGTAATATCAATTATCTCGAGTCTGATTATATCTTCGTTCTAGACTTGGTTTCAGTCTGGATCACATCAGAGTGGGAAAGACTTTTGGAATAAATAAACTTGGACAAAAGTCTGTGATATAGCTAAGAAGTCTCGTATTCTTCAGAATAAGAACAAGAACAAGAAAGTTTTGTCAACTTCAAAACTCGATAGAAGTTTTCTTAACAATCTCCCCATTTTTTATGGTGACAAGACTTTCATGCAGATTTAAGCATAATATCAAAGTTATCTTGCAAAACAACACTTTAGTAGCACATGATAATTAATAGAGATAAGAGACAGTAAACACAATAAAATCTTGCACAAAATACACATAATCTACATCCACAAAACACATCAATCAAAAGTTTGCATAAACCACACCAGTAAAGAAAAAATCAAACACCAGTCAGACACAATTCACCAAGTCAAAGCTTCAATCTGCATAAACTCTTCCCCTTTTTGTCAACAGAAAAAAGAGAAAATCAAATAAGCATAAATAAAAAGAGGTTAGGTTGAAAAGGATCAGGGTTGTCTAGGAACACGAACAAGTCAGAAATCTTCTAAGGTCTAAACGATCTCCTGAAGCTTAGTCAAGCACTGATGAAAAATAGTCTCAACTTTTGCCAGATTCTGAGATGCCTACTGATTCATAGTCTAGACTTTATCATCAAGAGATTGTACCTTTCTTGTGAGAGACTCTGAGGTAGTACCGAGAGCAGCATGCAACTTCTGGATTTCAAACTCCATCGTATATTGCTGTGCCTTAATCTCCAAGATGAGTTCTACTATTCGAGGATAGTTGGATTCTGGTTCTATCTGGGTACTAGCTTTTGTAAATTGTACCGGTGGAGTATCCAAAGATGAAGGAACATTGGCTTGAACATGTGAAACTTGTTGCTCCCCTTGAACATTAACTTCTTTATGTTGACCCTCAGGTGATACTTCAGGGAAATGAGATGCATAAATATCTTCAACATTTGGAGGAGATCGATTGATGCTATCACTAGCAGTTGATTCGATAAGAGGAGTTTTCTCATCTATTCCCCTTGTCTTGGTGGCTTTATTCTGAGAAATAACTTCTCATTCTTGAACTCCTTCTCTGCCAGCACAGGTTTATTTACCAGTTTCGATCTCCCCAACATCTTAAGCATCAATTTCCCTTGTATCTTTTCCTTCCTTGTTAGTGTCCTCCTGTTCCTTGTTCACATTGGCATCTCCTTCTTCATGATCTGAGTCATCATCCTCACTCTCTTTCACTTCAGTTTTTTCACCATCACTTTCTTCTACTGGTTCTTTCTCATTTTCATGCTCTTCTTCTTCCTCAGAATAAGTTATACCTCCATGATCATGTAAGGTAATAACAGACATGGTCTCGTCTTCATTATCTTCTTTTTCTTCATCTTAGAGAAGAATAGGTCATTTTCTTTTTGGTGTTCTTGAGACGACGCTTTTCCTTTTGCACTTCTTCTCAGCAGTAGATCCTGGCTTAGCTTTGTTAGTAGATTCCTTCTTTAGAAGTTTCAGGGCTCTAGGGAGATCTTTTAATCTCATTTTTTAGATCATTTTCAATCCAATTTGCATAGGGACAATGGTTTTGGAGCAAAACTTGGATGGCGGTTGAATCTGAAAGTATTGGAAGAGTCTGGTTACCAATGTTGTGTATGGCAGTTGTCCCTTTCCCTACATGACATTTTTGTACATGTGCAGTAGGATTGTGTGTGAGATCCTGATTTTTAGGTTCTGTTTTCAATTGAATGAGTCGGCCTTTTCATCGACGCATCTATAGTTTTTTTCTCTAAGCTGATCACTCATGAGATAACTAGTCTATCTAGTGAAGCCGTTAAGGAATTCTAACACAATAGACTTGAGAATTCGACCAAAAATCGACTACTCGACCGTGCTAATCTGCAAGGGTCATAACGGTACCATCATAATAGATCAGAGATCGGAGATAGGTCAATTCGATAGAGGTGTGTGATTAGTGTGTAGGTGATCCCACCGAATTGCAAAATTTATGTCGAACGGCACTAGATCGATTTTTCTGTCATTTCTGTACCCTGTGTCCGTATTTGAAACCTCAAGATTGTCACAACAATCGAGAGTCACCAATGAGTCGAAGATGTACAATGTGGCTCGAAAATAATTGACCATGGGTCAGTTGCACTAAAAATTCCTAAAAGCTACTCAGTAGGCTAGGCCACGCTAAAATCGTGCCTGGTTGAAATTAACCGTGAATTTAAACCCAATTTAAGAAATTGAAAGATTTGTCATGTCAGAATTCATTTTAGGAATGTCGACTCATCCTCCGAAGATTTTTCTACAAACTTGAGATTTCGACGAAAAATCAAAGTAAGGTTATTTTGAACTGGAAAAATCAGAGGATCGTTTTTTATTGCAATTTTGGCCATCAAGTTAGGCTAATTGACGAGGAAAAATCATAAGAGGGATGACGGCACCTTGGATGAATCTTTTAGGCTTCAATTAGGCTCAATTGGAGGAGAATTGAATTGGGATTGGATGGAAATTGTCCAAATTCGTAGCCAATGGGGTGCAGCCACTTTTGGACCATTTGGGGAAGCTTCTAGGGGAAGTTTGGTGCTGCAAATTGGCCATGGAAGACAGCCAAGGCTGGTGGGGGCATGCAATGAGTAGAAGGGGATATTTGTGAAGACTTTTGGGCAATTAGGACCCTCCAACCTTTAGCAGTCTTCTTCTTCAACCGTGGGCCACTTTATCTATTGTTGAAGAAGCTTAGAGCTCAAAATTACAGAGAGAAACCAGAGAGAGTCGCCCCTGCTGTCGACCGCCTCCCCTGCCGCCGTCCAACGCCGTCGCATGCTCGCATACCAGCCGCGAGCCCAGCCGTACGTCCCTGTCGTCCCGCTCGTCTTGCGTCCAGCCACTGTCTCCCGAGCCTCTTTCCAGCCTGTTGCAGGTCACCAGGCCACCGTCCAGGCCGCTAGAATCGCCACCGTCACCCGCCTCACCCTGCAGCAGCCTTGCCGTCCAGCCGTTCCCCTTTCCCGAGCCGTGCAGCCCCTTCGATCGGTTCCTTCAGCCTCAAGCAGAATCAATGCTTCAGCAAAGGTTGAGGTCTTCGAGGCCCATTTTAGGTCTCTTACGGGCCTTGGTTGGTGTCGCCGTAGGCTTGGTTGTCGCTCGCCTCCGCGTTGCCGTCTATGACATCCTGAAATTTCAGTCCAGTTTTCAATAAAATAAATCGGGCCTTTTATCGACGCGCTTATAGTGCTATTCTCTGAGCTGATCACTCATGAGATAACTAAACTATCTAGGGAAGTCATTAAGGGATTTTAATGCAATAGACTTGAGAATTCAACCAGGAATCGACTATTCGATCATGCTCATCTGCAGAGATCATTACGACACAATTAAAAATCGATTAGAGATTAAAGATAGGTTGGTTCAACTGACATGTGTGGCTAAACGTTGGTGACGTGGGTGATTCCACCAAATTGCAAAATTGTCGTCGATCGGTACTAGATTGATTTTTCTGTCGTTTTGGTACCTTGTGTCCGTATTTGAAACCTTGAGATTTTCACGACCATCGAGAGACGATAATGTGTCAAAGAGGTACGTTGTGGTTTGAAAATAAGGCACTATTTGGTAGCCATCCAAACAAAGTGCCTAGTTCTGATTTTTTGTTCCCTAATCGGTTTGGGAACGAATCGCGTTTGGTAAAATTTTTGTTCAGGGGAACAATTTTGGACAAGAATTGAGAATTAAAAAATGGATCTTGATTTTCGTATATCTCCATCACTTGTAGTGATTTATCATTCAATGAATGATTGATCATGTGATTCTCGGTCCGAGAATCAAAAAAAGAATCAAGGTCTTCTTCTTCCCTTCCGCCATCCCGCGACCGCTGTCAACCCCTGCCCGCCGCCACCTACTGCCACTTATCGCCGCTCGTAGCCATCCACGCCCGTTGCCGTCCGCCGGTCCGGGCGAGCTCACGGAGGCAAGCCCGGCCACCGGCGAGGCTTGCCCAGCCCGGCGAGGCTTGCTCGGCCACCGCCGAGGCTCGACCTCGCCGGATTAGCAAGGCCGAGCCTCGCCGAGGGCAGGGCAAGCCTCATGATGCCCAATCCCGCCGAGGCCACCGGCGAGGCTCGCCCAGCCCCGCCGGTGGCCAGGCAAGCCTCGCCAGCCCCGGCGAGGCCAAGCCTCGGTGGGGCCGGGCGAGCCTTGCCTAGCCGGCGACGAGGCTTGGCCGATGAGGGCCGGCCTCGCCGAGGGCCGGCGATGCTTCGGTGAGGTCGCCGGCCCTCGTTTGGCCGGTCATAGGTTCGACGACCGGCCATAAGAAGAAGAAGAAGAAGAGTAGAAGAAAAAGGAAAAAAAGAAAAGAAAAAAGGAAAAAAAGGAAAGAAGAAAAAAAGAAATGAAAGAAAAGTAAAAAGTAAAAAATGTATTTAAAAATTAAAAGAAATTGATTTGGAATAGAATCAATGAGCATGGTACCAAACACAATTTTATTCCGTAATCAGAAATTTTGGACAGTTACCAAACACGTTCTTTTACTCAAAATTAGTTCTCAGGAACAGAATAAAAAATAATCATTTCTTGTTAGAATCTGTTCGAGAACAGAATCGTTACCAAGGCCACCGGAATCACCACCGTCACCCGCCTCACCCCGCAACAACCTTGCCGTCCCGCCATGCCCCTTTCATGAGCCGTGCAGCCCCTTCGACCGGTTCCTTCAGCCTCGAGTAGAATCAATGCTTCAGCAAAGGCTGAGGTCTCCGAGGCCCGTTTTAGGTCTCTTACGGGCCTCGGTTAGTGTCACCATAGGCTTGGTTGTCGCTCACCTCCGCGTAGCCGTCTGTGACATCCTGAAATTTTAGTCTAGTTTTCAATAAAATAAATCGGGCCTTTCGTCGGCGCGCTTTTAGTGCTATTCTCTGAGCTGATCACTCATGAGATAACTAAACTATCTAGGGAAGTCATTAAGGGATTTTAATGCAATAGACTTGAGAATTCAACTAGGAATCGACTACTCAACCGTGCTCATCTGCAGAGATCATTAAGACACAATTAAAAATCGATTAGAGATTAGAGATAGGTTAGTTCAACGGACATGTGTGGCTAAACGTGGGTGACGTGGGTGATTCCACCAAATTGCAAAATTGTCGTCGATCGGTACTAGATTGATTTTTCTGTCGTTTTGGTACCTTGTGTCCGTATTTGAAGCCTTGAGATTTTCACGACCATCGAGAGTCGCTAATGTGTCGAAGAGGTACGTTGTGGTTTGAAAATAAGGCACTATTTGGTAGCCATCCAAATAGTGTCTAATTCTAATTTTTTGTTCTCATAATCAGTTTGGGAACAGAATCGCGTTTGGTAAAATTTTTGTTACTGGGAATAGTTTTAGACAAGAATTGAGAATAAAAAAAAATGTGATTCTTGGTTTGAGAATTAAAACAAGAATCAAGCTCTTCTTCTTCCCTTCCGCCATCCCGCGACCGTTGTCCACCCCTGCCCGCCGTCGCCCACCACCGCTTGTCGCCGCTCGTCGCCGTCCGCCGCTGGTCGCCGTCCGCCGGTCCGGCGAGCTCGCCGGAGGTAAGCCCAGCCACCGGCGAGGCTTGCCCAGCCCTGGCGAGGCCGGGCAAGCCTCGCGATGCCCAGCCCCACCGAGGCCACCGGCGAGGCTCGCCCGGCCCGCCGGTGGCCAGGCAAGCCTCGCCCACCGCCGCCAAGGTCGGCGGCTAGGCAAGCCTCGCTTAGCCCCGACGAGGCTGGCCTGGCCACTGACGAGGCTTAGCCTCGCCAAATCTAGCGAGGCCGAGCCTCGGTGGGGCTGGGCGAGCCTTGCCCAGTTGCCAGCGAGGCTTAGCCGATGAGGGTCGGCCTCGCCAAGGGCGGCGACGCTTCGGTGAGGTCGCCGGCCCTCGTCGGGCTGATCGCCGGTCCGACGACTGGCCACAAGAATAAGAAGAAGAAGAATAGGGGAAAAAGGAAAATAAGAAAAGAAAAAAAGGAAAAAAAAGTAAAAAGTAAAAAATGTATTTAAAAATTAAAAGAAATTGATTTGGAACAGAATCAATGAGCATGATACCAAACACAATTCTATTCTAGAATAGAAATTTGGGATAGTTACCAAACGCGTTCTTTTACTCATAATAAAAAATAATCATTTCTTGTTAGAATCTGCTCCCGGAAACAGAATCATTACCAAGCACGCCCTAATCAACCACTGGTCAATTGCACCAAAAATTTCTAAAAGCTACTTGGTAGGTTAGGTCACGCTAAAATCACGCCAGATTGAAATTAACCGTGAATTTGAATCCGATTTTAGAAATTGAAAGTTCTGTCATGTCACGTCACGAGTCATTTTAGGAATGTCGACTCATCCTCTGAAGATTTTTCTACAAACCGAGAATTTTGGCGGAAATTCAATTCAGGGCCGTTTCCGACTAGAAAATTTAGGGGACGGTTTTTTATTGCGTTTTTGGGATGCAAGTTGGTTCTATTGGCGAGGAAAAATCTCAATTTGGTCATGGCTATGTTGGTGAAATTTATAGGACCGAAATTGACTCCACTTGAAGAGAGATTGGGTCTAATTTGGGGGATGTGGTGTCCAAATTCGTATGCCATGGCCACCACCACCTTTGGACCATCTCAATAGCTTCTAAAGGAAGCTTTGTGGCTCGAAAATTGCTGAGGAAGCCAGCAATCTGGTGGGCCATGGTCAAGGGGACAAAGGGGTGAGGTTGAAGCCAATTGGGACCCTCCAAGCTTTGTTGTCCCACTTCTTCTTCCTCAGCCGACCACTTTCCCCATTTCCAGCAACCTTGAAGCCTCCAAGAACTAGAGAAGTCAACCAGTAGCTTCCCCTCCATCGTCGATGCCCCTTGCCACCCGCCGAAGCCGCCGAGCGCCCGTCGTTGCCACCGCGAGTCCCCGCGCAAACCGCGCGGCCCCGTGCGCCGTTCCGCCTCTTTCCACGTCCAGCCCATCCCCGAACCTGTCTAGCCACCGTTGCAAGCCGTTCTTGCCTCCTGTATGTCGTCGTCTGCCTCCGCCCGACTTTGCCGCAAAGACGTCCACTAGCCGCCTTCGCCGTTTCCAGCCCAAGCCGAGCCCAAGCAACCCTCTCGACCCACCATCCAGAAACCAAACCAGCAAGAAGCCGTGGGCTTCGGGGCCCATTTCCAAGCCCTTCTGGCCCTTCTGGACCTCATGGTGTAGCGTCGCTTCGGAGTTTGTCGCTCATCTCCGACTCGCCATTATCGTGAACTCATCCGATTTCAAAACCGGTGAGTTTACTCACTAATCTATGCTTACGGAGTTAATTATGCTTAGGAGTTGATTAGTTTAGGTTAAGCTTGGATTAGGTGGTTAGTTAGAATGGATTGGCAATTTACTTATTCGATATTGCATGTTAGGTGGTTAGAGTAGTGCAATTAGCAAGTAGATAGGTCGTATTATTTATCTAGATAGGTTCGGAAATTTTTCGGGCCCGTTTCGGTATTTGATTAGGCTTTTCCGGCCTAAGTTGCATTTATGGCATTTATTTGTATTTATTTAATTAACTTTGGTATTTATTTAATTATTTAATATTTTCCGAAAATTATACTGAGATAGCCAGTGACCGGAATTTTGTTCTAATTGCAATGGTGTAGTTGGTTTATTTAATTATATGCTAATTTGTGCTATTTGAGTGATATTTGTAATTTTGGGAATTTATCCCAAAATTGAGTATTTTCACTATTTAATCGGGAAACACCAGGCATCAGTTTATAATGCCAAAAATATCTTTATGGACTATATTAAATGGTGGGATTTAAAAAAAAAATGAAAATATAGTATTTTGGCTAAAACCGACTGTATACCCACACACGATTATTTTTATCAGGAATGATAAAAATGGTGAAATTCTCAGTTGGTGAGGACAATATACTATATCAGCCTATGGGCCTTGAATATCATCTTAGTGTGAGTAGTATATTTTATTAGCTTAGAGTGAGCATCATCAGTATACTAAATCAGCCTAAGGGCTTTCATATATCATCTTAGTGTAAGCAGTATACCTTAGCAACTTCTAGCGAGCATTATCGGTATACTATATCAACCTGAGGGCTTTGATATATTAGCTTAGCACGAGTAGTATACTTTATCAGCTTTTGGTGAGCTATATCTATTATCAGCTTTTGGCGAGCTATATCTATTATCAGCTTTTAGCGAGCTATACTATCTATCTTCAGCTTAGGGTGAGTAGTCCTTGATATGATCGGACTTTATAGATAGTATTGATTGGGATGATTGATAGATGGTTGTTGATGATATGGAGTCGATTGGATCGATTGATCAATGACTCGATTTGATTTGATTTGAATTGAAATGATTCATTAGATATACGAATCGTATGGACTTGTAGGAAGGAACTGAGGTAAAGATAAGTCACCTATCTCTTGTGTGCGTAAGTAACCTTTAGGGGTATTTCCTTCCTAGTTGGAGTTTAGGGGATGAACTTGCTGAAACGTCGTCTCACTTCGTTGTAGGATAACATTTACAAGTCCTTAGATGGATGTGCCACTCGAGCGTTTTGGCCAACTGAAGAAGGTTACCGAGCAGCACTCTCAGATTCCCCTCCCTAGGAGCCAAGGAGGCTGGGTCTACGAACTCGTGCGATTCGTTGTCTTAGTTGATGCGGGTCTACCCCATAAGGTACCTTATCAATTCAGATTGTGATATCGTTACGGGCAAGATGGACCTAAAGAAGGCCCCCTTTTAGAGTCTGAGATTCCTAGGTCGGTGCTGGAGATCGTGTTTGGCAATGGCACGATTGACCCTTTTGGTGGTTTAGTGGTAGACCCAGATCTCTCGAATCCAGAGTCCTCGGAGTATTCAGTTGAAGACTCGAATGCTTAAAGGATTTGTAGCCTGCTACTTCCCCCCCCCCTCTTTTTTCAGAGCTTGTATATATCAGTTAATATTGTCTATGACTTAGTTTGATATGTATATAAGTGTGTTGTGGTTTTCGAAAATTTGTGGCCCTGCTTTTCTATCCCACCTTCCTGTTGTCTTAGGATTAATTATTCGCTTCCGCATGCGCATTAAAATGAATGGGTTGGCGATGTGTCCTAGGATGTCGTTATTTAATCAACCACTGAGGGATGGGCACACGCTCAGAGGATCGGGGCATGACATCCCCATTTAAGTGGTATTAGAGTAGGTTAGTGGTTGGAGTGATAAGGTGCGATAAGTTTATGGGATAGTTAGTAACAAAAGGCCTTTATTTCTTGATGGTGCATGTTTGTGATGGTTGGTAGATTGTTTGTTTGTGATCACTTAATTTCTAATTCTATGTGGAATTGGAAGGCAGGTTTCAGTAGAAAACTTGAGTCATGAGTGATCAGGTGCAGAGGACTCCTAGAAAGCGTACCATAGGACCTGTGACTTGGGGTAGGACGCCGACGAGGGTCGGTACCCGAGGAGGTTGTGGTCGAGCGCCAGCTCAAGCCACCGCTAAAAGGGTAGCACCACCTCCTGTTGGTGCTGGGGTAGTAGCCCCCGATGATCCCAGGTTCGAAGGGATTATGTAGGCGCTTAAAGCGATGAGAGATCTGATAGGGCAGCAGGCCCATAATCAAGCCGCCGCCACTGCCGCCGCCGCTCAAGCTACTGCTACTACTACCGTTGCCATCGCTGCGGAGGCTGCCACCGCTGCCGCACCTGTTGAACTTCTAGCTAGGAACATAGTTGTGGAGAAGGAGAGACCAATCCATAAGTTGGTCGAACAATTCCCAAAGCTAAACCCATTGAGGTTCACCGATGCCGCAGATCCAAAGACTGCATCACTTTGGATTCAAGATATGGAGAAGGCCTTTACATTATTGATGTGCACTGAGGTAGAAAAAGTTATCCTGGCAGTATACCAATTGCAGGGTAACGCAAACACCTGGTGGAGGGCTGCCAGAGGTACAGTATTTCCGGAAGGCGTAGTCCCAGTGTGGAACGCTTTCCTCAGAGCTTTCAATGACAAGTACTTTTCGGGTAGTGCTCGAGAACAGAAGATGGAGGAATTTCAACGCCTCCGCCAAGGGACGATGACTGTTGACCAGTATGAGGTCAAGTTTGCGGAGCTTTCTCAATATGCTCCGAGATTGATAGAGGATCCAGAAGATAAAGGTCGAAGGTTCAGGAATAGCCTTTGACTAGAGTTGAAGAATCCCTTGGTGCCGCTGGATCTAAAGGACTATCGTGAGGTGTACAATTGAGCCCAGCTGATAGAAAGAAGTTTGAATGAACAAGCCGCCTCGTTTGGATCGAGGTTTACTTCGAATAAAGTTGAGAATCGATATGGGAAGAGGCCCATGACCGAAGGAAGATTCCATGTTCCGCCCAATAGGAAGGGTGGAGTTGGAAAGTCAGCGCCAAATCCAAATGGCGTATGTCGCTCCTGTAGAAGGCGATACGACTTCGTGCACCCGGAGAATGGGTGTATTTTTTGAATGTGGCCAACTAGGTGACTAGGTCAGAGATTGCCCCAGCAGACTGAGGGGGCAACATCAGTTGTTGCTACCGTCGCCACCAAGCCTACATCCACTCTCTCACGCTGACAGCCTTCTGGCTGAAATTCACTAAAGTATCGATAGAGAAGTACAATGTTTCGAGTGTAAACACTCAGAGGAAATTTTCTTTTTCTTTCACTAAGTCACTCTTCTTGTGTTTTTCTCTCTTGAATGCAATTTGTAAGTGTTGTCGTTGAAGAACAATTGGGTGTAAAGGTCTCAAACTTTGGAATATCAATTTTCACGCTCTATCTCAAATGGACTAAATGACCTCCTTAAATACTCTTCTACGCCTTTCTAGCTGTTGGCATTCTCCAGAGGAATTTCTTCCAATCAATCTGTTGGACAGAATCGATTAAGGAAATCTTATAGCCATTTGAAAATTGAGATGAAAATTCAATGATTCTAGTCGTCCATACAATCAGAATCTAGGTTTCCATAAGTAGATGCTTCCCAAAAAGGAACTTGTCTTCAAGATTGATTTCATCAATTCGTGATTGATTCCATCAATGTATTTATAAAAGCTAAGTGAGATTCTTCACTAGAAAGCCAAATATTAAGGATAAATCTCTATAATGTTCATATTGAACTTGTCGTAAGATCAATAATCATGAGTTATTATATTTTCGTTCTGGACTTGGTTTCAGTCTGAATCACATCAGAGTGGGAAAGACATATGTAATAAATAGATTTTGAGAAAAGCTTATGATATAGCTCAAAAGTCTAGTATTCTTCATAACAAGAACAAGAACAAGAAAGTTTTGTCAACTTCAAAACCTAATAGGAGTTTTCTCAACAGTCGTAAGTGTGAGATGTAATAATCTCTCGCACGAGCTTGAGTAGTGAGTACTCAATCCTTGTAACCTATGATTGATTGACTATAGTGAAATCCAGCTGATAGGCTGTCAGCGTGAGCGAGCGGATGTAGGCTTGTTAAAGCCGAACCACTATAAATTTGTCGTGTGCAATATTTTCTATGCCTTAAGCTCCTATCTATATTTTGTGATAGATTTATTGCATATTGCCAAGATCTAAGCACTGCACAGTGTTACCAGATGTTGTCCTATAGCAATATTATCTTAATTTTGCTTTGATTCCGCATTGTCACTTCTTCAGCCCCTCTAGGTGATAAATCTAGCCCTACCTAAATACATCCCCAGAGACAAACGATTCCAATGAACGGTATGTATGTTGACATTCTAGCAGCATGATGTGCAACCATGCTATCTGTCAAGAGCTTTCTCGGTGAAGCCATAACCCAGTTTCTGGGACTTCCTCCAATGAAGGAATCGAGTTGTTTAGGCAGTGGCAAGGTTGCTTCTTCATTTGCCAACATGATAACCATGGATTGCACCCCTAGCCTCTCGAAGATATTTTTGGATGAACAGCTGACCGACCTGGATACATCTCTCTACTTGAGATTTGATAGAAAGTTACCTAAAGAATCAACCTTAAGTTCCAGGGCAGTGCCCTCTTTCCACAACAACTATGCCTAGGAAAGATCAACCTGAGTTGGTTAGTCGCCGAACATGATAAGCAACTAGAAGCCAATATGTGAATTTGTAATGATTTGAACATCAGAAGGAATTAAGTATAAGAAGAAACAACATTACATGTCCGAGAAAGTTGTGAAGGTGACTCGAATGGCAGAATCCTCTATTGCTTTTGCCACTATCCATTTCCAAGAAGAGCGCTGCATAGCACATGGGATTTCATTGAGAATTTTTTATCCAAGGCATAGTCTTAGGGATCTATTGCCAATGCATCAAGCAAATCACGTCTCAATTCTCCTGATGTTTCAGAACTCATGAACTTTGGAGGTCACGAAATGAGATGAGCACTAACCAAGTGTCGATGATCCTTCTAGTTCTTGCTTCTGTTTCTTCACTTCCAAAAGATTCTTGCCAATGAAGTCAGAATTTTTTGGATTTAAATTGTCATCCAGTAAGACGTTGCCGGTTTTTAAGGTCTCCGTGAATGACTTGAAGTTTTGAATCTTCTTGGAGGTAAAGATTGTTGAGAAAACTCCTATTTGGTTTTGAAGTTGACAAAACTTTCCTTCTCTTATTCTTATTCTTATTCTTGTTCTGAGAAATATTAAACTTTTGTGTTATATCGAGGAATGTTGTCAAAGTCTTTTTACATCAGAAGTCTTTCCCACTCTGACGAAGATCTAGACTAAACAAAGTCTAGAATGAAGACATAATCAGACTCAGGCTTATTGATCTTCCAACTAGGATTCAGTATGATCAAGACATATTTGGCTTTCTGGCGGAGAATCTCACTTATCTTTTCTAAATATATTGATGAAATCAATCACGGATTGATGAAATCAATTTCGAAGACAAGTTCCTTTTTGGGAAGCATCTACTTATGAAAACCTAGATTCTGATTATATGAGCGATAGGATCATCGGATTTTCACCTCAATCTTCAAACGGCTACAAAATTTCCTTAATTAATTCTGTTCAACCGATTGATTGGAAGAAATTCATCTGGAAAGTGCCAACGGTTAGAAAGACATGGAGGAGTTAAGGAGGTCATTCGGTTCATTTGAGATAGCGCGTGAGAATTAAAATTCCAAAGTTTGAAGCCTTTCCAACTGCTTGTTCTTCACTGATAGTGCTTGCAATTGTACTCCAAAGAAAGATAAACACAAAGGAGTGACTTAGTGAGAGAAAGAAACTCTTCACTGAGTGATCGTACTCAAATCACCGTAATTCTCTTTTAATTCCATAGTGAAATCCAGCTAGAAGGCTGTTAGCATGGGAGAGTGGACGTAGGCTTGATCTAAGCCAAACCACTATATATTATGTGTTCAATTTTCTCTTTCCTTAACTCCTTTAATTTGGTTATTGCAATATTTTGTCCAAGTCCTGCTAAATTCCAAAATATCTTATTTGAGTCTCGAATTGAACTTAGAAGTCGATATTAATCAGACCTTGTTTGAGAAAATAACTTTTATTGCTTTTATTGGCCAAATTTGTCTTTACACCTATTCACCCCCCCACTTAGTGGTAATACTAGCACATTCAAAGAAGACCTAGACCAATTCCAATGATAATGTTAAAGCGCCCTTACCATGCAATGAGAAGCGCCAGTCGTGATATGCAGTTATTCAACACCCACAAAAGCTTAGCTTTTGATCCAATAAATAATATATATATATATATCGATTAGCACAAGCTGTATGGGAACAATTCTATGTGCATTGAACTGTGCATTCTTCAATGCTCATGCCAGTGGCCAACCGATGGTTGATAAGATTTGGTAGTTTACAATCAAAGAGTTTGAAAAGTGCTTCTCCTGTAGAACAATTTGGGGGAAACTTTCTCAAGAAATCACTGGTCTAATTAAAGCATTTGCCACTCTTCTGGCGGCTCTGGGAGGAAACCTTGCAAGCACTCGCAGCTCGAATGTCCGTAACTTTTGCAGAAACCATTGTAAACCACACAGTGCATAGCCGTCATGGGATCGAGAAAGCAATTGCATGATAGACTAACTAAAGCTTCCCTTCTTCCACACAAACGTTGCACCAAACCAGATGCATACATTGGTGTTCTAGTGAGGATTTCATCATTTGATGGCTGATGGTACGTGGCGTAGGCATCCGTCTAGTTGTAAACCACCGTTTGCCTTACAATGGGATCCACTGGCATCGAGACGCCATCAACCTGGATCCCACTCCACTTCCCGATTGCAATATGTTCAGATGAACCCATCGTTCAACACTTCAAATCGCGGCAATCCCTGAGTGGTTAATCTGAAGGGGCAATGACTAGGGGTAGGGTCATCCACACTTTTCCAGGTGGTCAAATACCATTTAAATCCGGTTCAAGTTCGACCCCAATTCCATACCTACTAAGACCATGTTAGATGGGTACTCAAAGCTTTGCCAAGAATAGGCACCATCAGAATGTGAGCTGAATTTGAAGACCCAATGAAATCATTTGATTAGTTGAGAAGAGGAATAAGATCATAACAAATGTAATAACTTCCATACAATACTCATATAACTGTCATAACTTTTAAAAAGCGTTGACCCAAGTGCTAGAAATTTGACATGGCATGGCACTCGTGGTGAACGTTTTTAAATAGTTATGAAGTGATCCATTGAAGAATTATATGGCACTCAATTGATCAAATAAAAATTATATGGCACTCAACTGAGCCAATATATATATATATATATATGACAATCAGTTAACTGCCGTATAAAAGTTATGGTATCCAATTGATCAGAAAAAAAAATGACTTTCATGTGAGCACCATACGTAAGTTATGAAATTTGTAGTGACTTTTTTCCGCTAAAAAGAACTAGATTCCCTGCATGGCTGAATGTCATAACACCATTTGAATCCGTTGGTTGTCTATTAGCAATCCAAACAACTGTCTGAGTAGTGATCTTGTTTCAATGCCCAAGTATCGGTTCTTGCAGCTTCCAGGAGAGAAGAAGCCAAGCTCAAATCTTTGGCCTGGAGAGACCAACGTCTCTCCATCTTTCATAGACTAGTCGGAACTCAAAGTACTAGCTCCAGATGAGGACCCAACAATCACACGAAGATGATAAAACAATAAATGCAAGTGGCAAAAGGAATTTTTTTTCATTTGATTGGAGACTTCAATCTTTTGTGCTCCCCACGATTAAATCCATTTTTGTTTCTGGTCATGAAAGGCCAAAGGGTCATATGAAGTCCACCTCGCAAGTTGCCGCAAGATCAAGAAGACTGCCATTAACAGTGGCACATACATTAAGATGAGTGATGTGTCACTAATTTAGAATTTCTCCTGGTCCAAACGAAACTAAAGTCAGAGCAAGAATTTTTGTGTAATTTTTATTCTACGACTAACATCCACTTTCTTCGAGCGTGGAATTAAAGTATACAATTTCAGTTTGACCTAGATGGTTCCAAGGTTGTTGAACATATCCTACCATCGCTCCATTATATATTTTCTCGAAATCCAATGCCTGATGTGCTTTCACACAATTGGATTTGTTGATATTGAATGCTGCGAATGTATTGACATCTTGCTCATTTGTCTAACTTCATGTGTGCTGGTCAAGCTGTCTTTAGATAATGCAAATTTTGAAATGATCATTACTATGATTTCCAAGAAAGAAAGAACAATGTCATTCGTATAGCAGTCTCCATATAAAGGCTATGCCTGAATGAATCCCGCCTAGTCTATTTTCAATTACAAGCAAGGTTATTTCCCTCCCAAATTCAAAATTTTCACATTTTTGTCGGCTGTTCTGTCTTCTATATTCACATTTAATACCGTCCCCTTCAGCTCAATATCAGCAGCAGAAGCTATAGCTTGCGAATAAATGCCCACAGGTTTAACGAAATCAAAGAAACTGACATACAACATTACTATTATATCTTGCTCCTTGAATGTCCAAAATGGTGATGACTTTGATTAAATCTCCTATATTCCTTTTTCTGCTGTCTACCAAAAGCAATCCACATTCATAAGACTTTACTCTAAATCATCAAAGGCATGTGTTGGTGGCAAAGCCACCATCGAACAATCATGTCTCTAAACTATCCGAAAGTAGCCCAGTGAGCCTCTACGAAACAAGCTACAGACTTTCTAGGTATCCTTATTTGTACTTGTCCTTTCTACAACTTTCTCGTTGCCAACCTAAGCCTGAAAATTTAAGATCTAGAATAGCGCTCAGAAAGTGCATTGCTTGGTTTCAGGTCCTTGTGAATGACTTTTAAGTATTGACTCCTCGTAAATATAGGGAAATCATGCAATTCCCGAGAAAATTTCACCTTTTCAGCGACAAAGTAGGAGCTCATCCTCCGGAAGATCTGTTGGTCAATTTAGCTCCACACCCCTTTTTGTCTCAAGCATGAAAGTCGCGCATACAAATTATGTCTAGGGAACAAAATCAGTTTACCAGGCGCTATGCTCTCATTCCACAAGCTAATGACCCGTTACCATGGTGTTCACCACAGCCACAATAACGAAGAAATGAGAACTTTTAATCGTTATCATTCTCGGGACTCGCCCGTCTTCGCCTTTGTTGCACACGCGGGAGATACGCACATGGGGAGATCGCACCAATGGTTAACACTACCATGCAATAAATATTCAAGACTCAACTGACTGAAGCCGGGTCTAGGGGGACGCTCGGAAACGTCAAGTCTTTTGATCAAACATTTGCTGTAGATACCATCTGTCCATAAACTTGTAAGGGTCTATTAGATATTTTCCTCGCCCGAGACAGGTACAAACCTCATCGTGCCAAGACGTCCCTGTGTTTAGTTCATATCGTCAGGCATCTTCCTATGTGTTCTGAATTTAAGTGCTAGGATTGCCCTGCTAAAACCAGAGGACGAGAATGGGTTTCTGCATGAAAACCTTCTCGAGAGCATTAGTCACAAGCCGGCTGCTCACATGATTTCTAAGATGGTCAACAATGCGGATGCCATTAAAGCGCGTCGAGTGAAATAGCCACTAGTCTGCTCCAAACCAAGAGCACCTCCCACAGTTGATTATACTTTAAAGTAGTAGACAATCAAATTCATATCCACATCAATTCTTTAAACGAGTCGGTTGGGGGCGGGGGATGGACAGAGAAATGTTTCACGAGGTAGAAATAAGGGATAATACAAACCCAAGACTCCAGAAACCAGACGTAGTTATCATAGATTATAAAATAAGGCATAAATTAACCATATGTCATCACAAAGTTCAGAGGTACTTTAAACATAAATCGAGCACATTGATGGAGCAATGGCGTTGAGGTTGATGTCCACGCCATCGAAGACAATTCATACTCAACGGGATCCTCCCCGGCTTTCATCGGCCCGGAACCAGAAATATTCTTTTGTTAGTCGCTCGCAAAGTGGGTCCAAAGGACCTAAAAGCGATTGAGAAAGGGAGTGGGAGAGGGGTTTTTCTATAGTTGGCGAGCAATTGATCCCCCAGGACCTTTCTCGTACTCATACCCAATATCATTGCGTACCGCATGACTATGCATGAGAAATCTATATACAGATTGTGGTGCATTTTGAGAAAGCTTAAAAAACTTGAACTGTAGCCAATTCGCTTCTTGACACCTACGTCCATCTTATTTCTGTCCAATATTTGCGCTTCCAAAAGATCAGCCCTCATAGATTTCACGAGGTTCCAGTTATAGCTAACCCCTCATTTCTTTTTCTATTCCAGAAACAATTTAAAGGGATTAGAGACTTCTTTGAATGATAAAACCTAATCGAATTAAAGAGAGAACATAAACAATCTAAAGAAATTAGAGACTCCTCCGGCCAACCGAACTTAATCAAATTTAACAGAAAGGAATTCAAAAAGTTCAAATATGCAATCGGAAATACAAAGTCCATCGAAAGTATTCATGAAGAATAGTGATAACAGAGGACTTGAAATTGAAAATAGCAGATCTTGGATGAGGTAAAACAGAAAAGACAACAAAAATAAAACGTACAAAGCATTTAACAAGCTCTCTTAAACCATCCCAACCAATAAAGTAGAACTTCCAAATCAAATTTTACTTTTACTAGGCTTTAGCATCTTCCCAACAAGGATGTCATGATAAATTTCAATTTTTTTGTATGAGAAACTCTGCAGCCACTAATCATTTGTTATCTCCATGTCGTGATCATTTTGTGACCACAAAAACTGATCATTTATGAAAGAGGGATTTGCATATCAGCATATGCACAATTTTGTATACTCAGAATGGCTTTTTTTTTTTTTTAAATCGGCGTGAGAAACATCTTCTAAATATATGGGTGCCTTGGCCCAAAAAAGAAAAAAACAGAGAGAGCAAGGACAATTGCCATTGTTATTCATTCAAAGTTAAGGAAGATTTTTCTTTTTTTAAATAACTTTTTAACATCGCTAAGGTCTAATGATAACTTGGCTACTCTGCTGCACTTTCAAGCGGTAATAGAATTCAATTATCAGTGTGTAGCACGGGCCTAATTGCTAGTTTCAAAGCAGTTATGTGGTATAACACTTGCTATAAAAGTTTTGGAAAAAAAAATTAACTTCCCATACCGCGGGAGAACAGATCCTTACAAGGGACCAAGGGAGATGGAAAGGATAAAATAAGTAAAATTTGTGGGTTACTTACCAAGAACCTTGATGAAGTGTTCAAGTGAAGAACGGGCAAGGGGATGATCCCACTCAAGCGACTCCCACATCTGCCGATTTATCCGAATCTCTCGAAGAGAAGGGGGAGGAGAAGGCAGCCCATTGTCAAGCAGGGACAGCCGCAGAGGAATCCTCTTCAGTTTTGGACAACTGTCTATAGAAACCCACTGGAGGGAAATGCATCTCGTGGTCCCATCACATATGCTCTTCAGTTCCGAAAGATTACATAGAACCAGGTTCATTAACTTCGGGAAGGAGAAGTACGTCATTTTGGCAACAGTGCCCATTATCAACTCTATGTCCTTGCTGCCTTTGACTACTTTCTCTTCGAGGAAAGGGAGATGGAGCACCATGTCTTGCGTCAGCAGCACCCTCTTCATGTTGTTGCATCCATTTACTTCAAGATATTTAAGGCGACAAGTGGCTTTGCTTGGCAATGGCCCACGTATTATCTCCTTTAAGTTCTCACAACTATTGGTTATAATCTCCTCCAGATTTGGAAGGTGAGTGATCAGCCACTCCCATTCCATCACTCTCTTCATTTTATGACGCCGGGACAATTCCAATGATTGCACTTTCCGGAAGCAGAGCGCAGCCATCACCACTTGTTCCATCTACACTCGCAGCGATATGGTCGCAACTATCAATGAGTAAGGACCTCTCAGTCTCACTCCCACACCAAAGGACCCTACCGCTTTGTGCACCCATCACGAGCCTGTAGCATGGGGATCCATTTCGCTCAAGACACCCCGCGCATGCATTGAACGTTTCCACATTGGAAACAGAACAATGAAGTTGCTCCACCTCTGGTAATTTTGCCTCTTCTCCCACCCTTAGCTCTTTAATCGCGAGATATTGCAAGTTCACCAGCTTCCCCAACACTCCCTCCGGTAATGTCTGGATCTCCGTGGCATCTAGGGCGAGGTACCTCAGGTTTGCCAACATCTCCATGCCCTCTGGCAGTTCTCAAAGACTTCCACACTCACTTAGGTCCAACTTTCTTAGGGATCACAACTTTCCTGCATAAGGAATAAAACGCAATGAGTAACAACCTTGCAGTAACAACACTTCCAAGCTCTCCAACTCAGAGATGGAGTCCGGTAATTCCGTGATTCCGGTCCAGCCGAGATCTAGAACCGTCAGCCCCTTTAGATGTCTAAAGAAAGATCCATGGATGACTCCCAAGGTGAAATTGCTATATAAAGACAGCCTCGTCAGTTTAGGGCAATTTGGTGATATGCCATATGGGATTTCTTCTAATTTGTTGCCATGTAAAAAGACTCTCTAGACAATCGGTCCAGAATATGTCCTCCGGTATTTCTCTCAAACCCATATTGGCCTTAAACATGTGAGTTGTGCTTGGCACTATATGCAATGCCATGTCCCTTGTCAATGGGTGTAGACACCAACGCCCTTTTTCTAGATCCAACAGGCCAGCCCCTTCTATTTTACCCAATATTTTGTTACCCCGTTCGTACAGTCTAATCTTGGTGGCAATTCCACCTAACAAACCCTCATCTATGAAAGACTCTATCCAACACTTTCTGCCATCTGTTGAAAGGGAATTTCCATAACAAAGGATTAAATGCAGGAAACACTGTTGCACTTGTTCACTACCCAAGTTCAAGTAACTGAGCTACAGTCTCTTGAACACGTCAAGCTCCATCCTGAAGTCTTCTAAATTTTGCAACATGCATCTCCAATCATGCGCTTTCCCTTTTCCTCTTATGCAAGTTGCAATCTCAATGATCCCAAGTGGCAGACCATAACACCTATCAAGAAGAGACCTTGCAGTTTGTCCAACTTCTCGAGATCGTTCTCCCACAAAGCATAGCATCTTTGCAAATAACCTCTGAGAATCTTCCTTATTGAGAAGTTCTATCTTCATTACCTTTTGATAGAGCATCATACGACACACATCTAGTGATCGAGTTGTCACTACCAACCCTAGTCTGCCGATTCCAACCAGAATACCCACATACTTAACTTCAAAGTGCATCCAAAGGCCATCTAAAATTAGGATGGATCTCTTCTTCACCTTCAGATGTCCACACAATAGGCCCGCCCTTCTTTTCACGTCCTTCTCATTTGAAAGATTGTCTAGTCCGACTACATTGGCAATCGCTTCTTGTAGCGCATAAACACTAAAATCCTGAGGAACAGCAACCTAGAATACATCCAATGCAAGATACTCAAGGAGTTTATTATAGACATTCCTCAAAATGGTCGTCTTGCCCACTCCGCCCATACCATAAACACCAATTACGAAATCCTTGCTCTGCATTATAAAAGAAACAATCTCATTCGCCTTATGCAGAGTTTCTTTGCCTACTAATTCTTCTGTTGTCACCGAGGGAGATGTTTTGCGACATCTAACCGTCGCCTCTTGCCGAAATCTTCCTAGAACTAGAAGAATCTATTCAACTTCTTTGCACAGCCCTTCCACCTCTGCTACTTTCTCCGGTGGACAAGATATTCGTTCTTTGATTGCCCGAACCACACTCCGATATTCTTCTTCTATCCTCGTCCACTTCGACTTTAGCTCGTTCATGTCCGCTTGGCAACTGCTGATGAGTTCTTCCAGCTTTCTTTTGAGAGACGTCATATTCGCATCGGCAAGCCCACAAGTACCTCATTGACTCTTAGCTACTCCAACATGCGTTCTTGCACCTAAACACAGTGAAAATTCACTGTTGGGTACTCCTTAGATATATTTTTTAGGTATGTTACACTCATGGAAATAAAAAATTGTAACTTTGTATTCACTTTTTCGAACAAAAACATTACATGCAACATTCGATACAATAATTAATATGTATTGTAGGTGTTGACACCTAATTTTAGCAAATTTAGGAAAATAAAGAAAATAAAAATTGCATTGGACCAAATAAAAGGAAAAAATGAAAAAAAAAATGGGGGAAGATTTTCGTAAAAATTAAGAGTGAATTCGAAGAGCAAAAAAATTCGTGCGAGGAAAAGAAACCTTCGTCCGAGAGAACCATTTCTGTGGCACTCCTTGACGGCCCCCGATCCGTTAGGGTCACCACAAGTACCTTTCACTTGTTCTAATTATATACCACTCTAATACCATTTATATTATAGCGAGTCCATAAATGCTGGGGGTTAATTTTTTTTTTTTGAATTGGTCCCAGCGCAGTTTATATAATGGAAGCATAATCAAATCTCCCTATCCCATACTCCAGCAACAATAATGCAATGCACACCAACTACGCATCAGGTAAAAAGATAGAGCCGAGTCACTTTTATTTACATAACTATGATGGACATCTCGGGTCGGTACAGCAAAAGGCCAAGGCTTTTAACTAAGCTCGGCTATAACCCAAAAGAACTCAACCCTAAATTAGACATGTACACCAATCCATCATCCAGTGTCGGCTATCCAAAAAGTGTCATCCTCTACCAGTCGTACGCGCAATCACACCCAACCTGGTGCATCGGCCGGTGGCGGCGGCAGCATCCCTATCATCACCCCGTCGCGTCGAACATGTATGGACAGGAACTCCTGGACTACGGGGCCATTAGCTAGACCCACATCGTACATAACCAAAACACGAACTCGGATAAACACCAGACCAGGAACACTAACACAGGAATGCTCCGAGCACTCAACCTCAACATCAGATGGTAAGCCATAGAAAGTACCACGCGTGACCAGTGGCAGAGGCATCTTTCAATCTGAAATGTTAATCTCCAAAGGGGTGAGTACAACCACTCAGCAGTAAAGATCCACCAAACTACACAATGCATCAGACAAGGCAATCAAGGTATCACGAATAAGGCACATATCATCCATGCAATCGAGCATACATCACCATGCAGTCATGCATATATCACCATACAATCGTGCATATATCTCCATGTAGTCATGCATATATCACCATGCAGTCGTACATATATCACCATGCAGTCATGCTTGTATTTCCATGAGATTCATTCCATGCCATATGCACATACATACGCATGATTCATATCATCCACACAATCATGTGTATATCCCCATGAGATCCATTCAAGCCTTCATGATCGCATTCTCAGTGTCGAATAGTATCAATTCAATTTTATAGGCAATTCATGCATCATGCCATATGCACACATCCATGCGCATGATTCAATTTCCAATTTTAATTTTCAAAAGGATCTCATTTCATCATTTTTTTTTTCTTCCCAGGGACCAGTGTTTGCATCCCCCATTTATCGCTCGCACCCAACCTGGCATCGCGAGGAGCCTTCGGCACACACCTCCGGGCATCCGGCACACACATTCGGGCATCTCACACCCCAACTGGCATCACGAGGAATCCCCCGGCACACACCTCCGAGCATCTCGAAACTCCCGAGGACATCCGGCACACACCTCCGGGCATTCGGCACACACACTCTGGGCATCCCGACACTCCCGGGGCATCATCGGCTCACACCTCCGACGGTATCATCATTATAACAATGTATATTCACATATGTGTCTCATTTTCAACATGGCATTTGATGCAATAATATCAAAGGTCTAAACCAGCTTTTTGATGTTATATGACATGCTAAATGTCACCACATGTGCAGCATGATTAACCACTCAAGACATTATATCTCATAGAACAATTCATTTATTTTTTGAAAATACAGCAATTTTTGGATAAAACAGAATGCACTCCTTTAGTTAAAATTCCGGAAAAATTAGTAAATGATCTTAATAAATTTAGAAAATTTGACATGTTATAAATGAGATCTAGAGAAAAATATTTCATGAAGAACACCATATCAAAAGAGCTTCATACAAATCGGTACGGTCCATGCATCACAGCCTTTAAAATTTCAGAACATCGCCATTGCACGGTTTCATTCACAAATTCGGTATAAACCCTAAAAAGCTCCAAAAATTCTGAAATTTTTATATGTTATAGAAAAAGCCTATAGGTAAAAGTTTCATGAAGAACTCGAAGTCAAATTCGTGATAGATCAAAAGCTATAATCACCATAACCGTCCCTAACCCTCGGCAACAATTTCCAGATCTAACCATTTCTGATAAAAATCGTTTCACCGACCTACACTTGTCCGTTTCTTCTAAAATTTTAGTATGTTACTCCTAAAAATGTCATATACAACTTTCATCAAGGACATAAGATCAAATTTCAACCGGATAATTTTATAAAATTCACAGAATCACACTAGGTCAACATAACGGTTTCCAGATCTAAACTCTTCAAAGAAAAATGGTTTTACCGACCTATACTTGTTCTTTTCCTCTCAAATTTTGATATGTTACTCTCCAAGAAGTCCTCTACTTTCATCAAGAAGTCGAAGCGAGATTCCTACTAGAAAATTGCATGCAGCTCACGAAATCACCAAAGGTCGGACTGTTTTTCCAGAAAACAGATTACTAGGCTAAGGCACTACTCCCATAACTTCGAAAATTCTCACCTCTACCACATCCGAAATTTACCATTCATCACACACAATCACAGCAAGCAAAGTGTAGATCAATGGACTCTACTTGCCTTAAATCCAATGAAAATCACAACAAGCAAAACGGCGGGGCTAGGCGGCGTCGTCGGTCTCCTCCTCCTTTCACGGCTTCACGCTCGGCTTCCTCTCTCTCTCTCGGTTCACTCTCCCTCTCTTCCGACTTCACTTCTCTCTCTCTCTCTCTCTCTCTCTCTCTCTCTCTGTGTCTCTCTCTCTCTCTCGGTCGAAAACCCTCTCATTCAATCCGCCCTTCCTCTTTTCTTTCCCTTCAATGATTAGTAATCATTAACCTTCCATGCAAGATGACACTTGGTTGATCCCCTTAGCCACTTGTCAATTTTTCCATGCAAATTGATGGGCCTCCTTTGGGCCGACTCCTACATCCGGTCTCTCTCTTCCTTCGATCGATAGCCCTTTGGGCTTCTTGGGCCGATCGAACGGTGGGGCTGTGGGCTGGTTTTTGGGCTAGTTTGGCCTAAAAATTTCGGCCCACTCCTTCTTTTAATAATCTACCCTAAATCCCCACTTATATAAATACCTAATTGCAAATTTATAGGGCCATAAAACTTTTTAACATAAATCAATAAAAATCCAACCTATAAAGTGCACGGCCAAGAACAAAATTTTCCTTATCAAATTATCCTATAGCACAATCCTTGATCACCCATGGACATAGGATATATTTCCAACCAAATAATTCTCCATTAAAATGCTTGGCCTTAATCTATTGTAATTCATTGGTCCAATGGCTATAGCATAATCCGATGGCGCTTCCATCACCTTTTCACAGGTCGTAATGCATCTAGAGATCGCTATGAAATTTTTGGATGCCACAATTTCTCTTTTCTTTCTTTGACAAGAAAAGGAAAAGGTCAGCAAAGAATGGGAGGTTTTGTCTTTTTCTGAAAAAGTGCCGAAGGAAGATAGAGAAGGGACGTGAAAGGGACGTGCGAACAGAGAGAGAGAAAGGAGAGCAGAGGAGAGAGGAAAAAAAGTAAAGAAAAGTTTTCTTGTTTCTCTTCTTCTGTGAGCCCCTCGCCGACCTTCGAAGCAGCACCGGAGCTTCGCCTCACCGTGCGACCACCGCCGTCTATTGCACCTGCGTAGCCGCTCCATTCCTGCCTTGCCCCGACACTCGTCTGCGACCGCCCAGCACAGATCCCACGTTAGCCGCACCTTCGCTCGCCATCTCCGAGCACCACCGCTGTTGCGATCTGGCATCAGAAGCCGCGGCACCCGCTGAAGCTCCGCCAGTCCGACGAAGCCATCGCCTTGCTGCACCGTGACGCCATTGCTCCGCGTCGTTGTTCCCGCCAAGCCACCGACCATCTCGCCACCTTGCTAGCGACCCGCGAGCTCGACGCCCCCGCTCGCCTCCGCCCGACGCCACCGGAGACCACACCGCGCCCTACTCGCCTCGCCCAACGCTCGCCCGCCGTTGCATCGTTGTCCCCGCGCGACCCGACGCCACGAGCCCGTACCGCTGTTGCTCACCTCCACCCGACGCCCGACAGCCAACCTCGCGCCCACGCCGCCGCTGCTCGCCTCACCGCGTCGCACCGGCCGACGCTCGCGACCCTCCTCTCGCTCCAATGCCGCAGCCTCCCTCGCGACACCCCTCGCCGTTGCCCCTGTTTCGCCGGAGACCATTGCTGGCGAATCCCCTCACCGGAGCAACCATCATCTTTGCCCGAAAAAAAAAGAAAAACAAAAAGAAAAAAAATCAATTTAGGTAGTTTTTTCTTCTATTTATTTATCTTATTTTATTTTCATTATTTTTGTTATTTTACTTTATTTGTTCTTTTTAGTATAATTAGCCTTTAATATATGATTGGAAATTTCAACACACCACTTGATTCGCAACCGCACCTGGGTTTTTTATTTCATCTATAAGGCTTTAGATGAAATAATTTATCAAGCGGGAATAAAATTGATATTTTGACCTTTAAGGCTTAAGATCAATTTATCGATTTTACTAGCGAAATATTACCCTTTGATCTGAATGATGTGTGACATTTTCAATGATTTTGGATGATTAGTTTTGTCTTAATTGCTTTAATTATCTTGAAATATGTTTGAGTTAGAATATTGCATGCTTTAGGGTTATTTGCATATTTAGACTAAACATTTTATTTATCATGAATTTTCGAAAAAAAAAAAGACATGAATTTAGGATGTTAGATTTTTTCATTAGCTTAAATTACATGTTTAATTATTTGACTTTTTTTTATATTTCGAAATTAATAAAACAAAAACACGACAAAAAATTATCATGCATATGTCATGTAGAATTAGGGCATCCTTTGTACGTCATTGCACATTAGGATTCATTTTAAGTTAAAATTGATTTAGATAGACTGCATATTGGATTAGAGATTGCTAAGTTAAGATAATATCTTGGTTTAAATTAGGGTTTAGCCTGACATAATCCTTAATATAAGTTAGATAGAATCTTAATTTAGCTAGATAATTTTCACATTTTTCTAATCTCGAAATTTCATAAAAAAATACAAAAAATGTCTTTGAATAAATTAGTTTCAATCTCTAGGATAGATTGCATTTTTTTAAAAATAAAATCAAATAAAAAATGTCATTGCATGTCATTTAGAATTAGATTCATGAAATGCATGCCATTTAGTGATTGTTGCTAGGTCCATTCAATTAGAAATTGCATGTCATTAGAATTAGGTCATTTAGTTAATAATGCATTGCATATTGCATGATTTTCATTAATCCAGTGAAAACAAAAAAAGAAATTGCGTGTTAATTAGAAATCATATCTAGGGTTGTTAATGTGGATTCTAATTTAACATCGCAGATGCTTTGGTTGCTTTGAGGTAAGTTTTTGCAATTTATTCATTGTTTATCTGGGTGTTAAATTGGTGGTTTGCGCACCCGTATGATCACCTCACATGTTAGGGAAATAGATTTAAAATCAATTTAAACTGCCTGCAAAAACATTTTTAAAAATAAAAGAATGGTACCGAAAGGGCATTAGAGAAATCTAGTGTAACCATGTCCCCGTACCTATAGTCCCTGATTGGTAGGAGTAAAGTAAAACTCCCGTTACTTTACTTGGGTTTCTAATCGACCCACCAAAAATATATTAGTGACGACTCCTAGATAAAATCCATTTGCATGTTAAAAAACTTGAACTTCAGTCGCGAATTGGTATGGGCTTGGGAGAACCCAGGCTAAGTTTAAAAGATTTAGTAGTCCATTAGCCTAAACTTTAGGTGGTGCACCCGAAAATTAGGTCGCGACAATAGGCATTGATGTCACGATAGTGAAATACTGGCGACTTCATATCATGAGCTCTTCATTAGAAAAGAATTGATTTAGAATTAAAAGTCATGGGAATTATCTTTGCTAAATAATTTAACCATATAAGCCAATGCTCATGTAGAAGATCGGAGGGGACAGGGAGAGCCATGGCTTTTCAAGATTTGAATGCCACACTTCAAAACATTTGTCTTTTTGTTTTCAAAGATCTAGTGATTATCAATGACCGACTCTAAAACTCCTCTTTTCCTATTAATTCCTGCCCATTTTCTGTTTCTCTATACGTGTATCACTTTTCTTAGGTGAAGATTAGAAGACAAATAAGGCGGCCTGCACAAGCTTCAACGTATGCCAAATTTAGAGATGAAATTTAGAGATGCACACATACCATGTGGAACCTCTGTATTGAGTTCTCCCTCTTTGGCATTCAGCGGGCGTGGTATGTTGGTTAAAGCAGCAACAGACTGATTGGGAAAATTCGTCTCAGCCGATGGAAGAAAGGCTGACGAACCTGCACCATAGCTCAGGTACGGCATGGCAACAAATGAAGTCTTACACCGAGCAACTTCACTGCCCGCAGTCAAGGGCTGACGCGAACTCTGTGAAAGGTTGGATGAACCTTCACCATTGCCTTGTCTGGAGGTCTGGAGAAAGCTGCAATCAATAGGATTTTCTTGCTCGATTCCACTGCTCTTTCGCCCTTCAGCGCCTCTGGTGCTTCTGATCTCACTCGGTCATTGAAGACCTTACAGCCAAGAATTCCACATCCTCCTACCGCAGCAAACTGCATCTTGATCCTCTTCGTGTCTCCAACGTACTCATTCCCGCAGAAGTTACACTTCCGCTTGTTATTAGGCAGAACCTCAACAACTGAAAGTGGATCCAATGCTCTCGGCATTTCCCCTGCATCCCACGAAAGGGTAAACGGATGGAGGCTTTCTTATATAAAATACACGGGAGACAGATTTCAAACTGTGCTCTTCAGATTGAAAACCATAATTTGCTTCTGTTTTAAAAAAGCAAATGCTCTTTATGTAGGTGATCTGAGGGGATAGAGAGCCATCGCTTTTCAAAATTTAAATTTCACACTTAGGAGTATTGTTCTCTGACCATTTTCAAAGATCTATTAATCGTCAATGACCAACTCTTAAGCTCCCCTCTTCCTATTAGTTCATGTTTATTTTGTGTTTTTCTATAACTATCAGAAATCTGAGGTCCTGCCTATACCCCTATTATTAGGTGAAGATTAGAAGACAAATTAAGCATCCTGCACGAGCTTTTACAAAAGGGGAATTGGAAGATGCACATACCTTGGGGAACCTCTGTATTGGGTTCTTCCTCTTCTGCATTCAGTGGGCGTGGCATGTTAGACAAATCCTCTGCATTGGGTTATTCAGTGGGCATGGCATGTCAGACAAATCAACAACAATTTATTAGGCAGAAACTCAACAAGCTCCCATAATTTAAATGTCGCACTCGGCATTTCGCCTGTAACCCACAGAAGAGTGAACAGATATGTTTCAAGTGACTGGGTACCAACAAGCAAGACCCTGGGAACTTCTTTTGAAAAGACAGGAAACAATCCTCAAATTTTGCTCTTCAGATTAAAAACTATTGTTCTGTCGTTTGCTTCTTATACACAAGCCCGGCTTAGTTTTTCTGTGAATGACTCGGATGCAGCAAATTGTTCTATCAACTCAAAATTTCAGCCTATATGAACCCATATGTGAAATCATAGATTCATAATGAAAAAATGGGACGCGTAATTGGAGATTTGTAAGGATAAAAGATTTGGTGAAGTGAGCATGAAAAGTGAAATTTTGAGTCAAGCTCACCAAAACCCAACGTAATTGTCCAATTTGATTATTTGGAAGTTTCCAAACTCCTAACATCACATAATTTGCTGCTACATCTAAGATTCTCTCTCAACATTATTTCGTGGCCCCGGCTCAGCTGCACCCTCAAGTTCTTCAATTTGCTTGATTTCTATTAATGCCATCAATTGTAACGATGGACGGTAAACTATCCAGTTTGCCCGCATCTAGTATGGCTTGGCTTGACCAAAGGCTTTCAACCCCAGTTGGAGTTGAGAACGATTGAAGTGGAAGCCATCAGTCAAGCCAATTATGTAACTTGGCGTTGATAAATCAATAAAAATCTTCGCTCTTTGCTCAACGAGAACATTAAGGGTCTGCATGACAACACTTCTAGTCCTCAAAATTTCTGTTCTTTTGTTCCCCGGAACAAAAAAAGAACAGAAACCCGTTTGGTAACGCAAGTTGTTTTTCTATTCCGGGAATAGAAAGTTAGCCCAGAAATAGATTTGGAGCAGAAACGAGAAACAAAAAAAAATTACTTCTGTTTCCGGAAACAATTTCTAGAAATAAGTCAATTTTTTATATATTTTTCTTTTATTCTTCTCTCTTGCCGCGACCACCTTCAACCGCCCAGGCGGTGGCCGTCGCCGGGCGGTGGTCGGCGGGCGGCAGCCGGCGCTTGGCGGTCGGCGGTCGGCGGTCGGCGATCCGTGAGCAAGAATAAAAAACAAATAAATACAAAAAAGAAAATGTTGCGTTACCAAACGCATTTCTATTCTTTTTCTATTCCAAAAGTAGAAATTTTGTGTAGTTACCAAACGCATTCTTTTACTCAGAAATTGTTCCCCGAAATAGAAATGGAAAAGAACTATTTCTAAAAAAAAACTCTTTCCCAGCCAAAAAGCGTTGTCATTCGCACCCTAATTATCTTATTTGATAGAGAACGCCTTTCGGGAAAAGCCTCCAGAAACAAGACCAGACATGATTATTGCTTATTTTCTGTTCCATATTTGGCCGATTAAACGATTTAAGTGTCTTATGTTTCTTACAGATATAGAAGATCTTGAAATTTAAGTAGAAAAATCCTATAATAGAGCGTCACGAGTTACAACAGAAAATTCAGATAGGCATGCAATTGCATAACGAGGGCACAAGACAACGTACAATGGGAAGGACTGAAGTTCCAGTCCAGTTGCTAATCTCTGGCGTCGATAGTTTCCTTCAGCCCTTGATCACACGCCCTCAACTCCGGTTACAGCAAAATTTCCATGGCCCGGCTTCAACTGCACGCTTGAGTTCTTCTCCCTCGATCTCGATCTCTTTCACATGGAAATTTGGAGAGGTGGGATACAGCGAGAGGAAATAAGGAAGGGGGAAGATGAGAGGAGGAAGAAACCACAATATAGGTATAGAAAACCCTAGAAGCCGAGAGTGCCCCTCAATTGTCGTGCTCGGCATATCTGCACCGTTCGTTTTCAAATGAGCACAGACCATCGTTGGATTATGTAAATCACCCCCCAACAAAAAAAAGAGCACCAAACATAAAAAAAAAAAAACAAAGAAAAATTTTATTTGCGTTCAAAATTTCCGAAAATTGATTCCATAAAAAAACCATCTAGTGTTCCCAAATCATTGACCAGAATTACTAATCCTTGAAAGGATGGAATTTGCATTTAAATTAACTTCTTTGTTTTTTCTATATGAAAAATTACTCGATATGCATAAAAAAAAAAAAAACTAATTATCTCATGATTGCTTGATTTTCATCTATTATAGGGAAGTACAATTATCACAACCCTTGCCATGGGCAAAACGTCAAATGTTCTCATGAGGCAGAAGAAGAGCCCAAGTGCCAAAACTTGGCATGGATGGACACTTAAGTGCCGAAACTTCGGAAAGGTATACTTAAGTGCTAGTTTTGGAGTAAAGTTGAACACTTAAGTGCCACTCTGGCCAACATCCGACCAAATTGCCGACGTGGCAATTTTCCGGCGATTGGGTGCAAAATGGCATCGTTTTTTGCTTGCGACGTGGCAAGAAAATGCAAAAACGACATCATTTTGTGTCGATGTGTAAATAATTAATAAAATAAAATTTAAACTTAATTTTATTTAAAATATTCTAAAAAATAAAAAATTAATATTAAAAAACCTAAAAAATAAAAAACTTAAAATTGAAAAACCTAAAAAATAAAAAATTATAATTAAAAACCTAAAAAATGAAAAAATTATAATTAAAAAACCTAAAAAATAAAAAACTTATAATTAAAAACCTAAAAAATTAAAAAATTAAAATTGAAAAACCTAAAAAATAAAAAAATTATGATTAAAAACTTAAAAAATAAAAAACTTATAATTAAAAAACCTAAAAAAAAAAAACTTAAAATTGAAAAACCTAAAAAATAAAAAACTTAAAATTGAAAAACCTAAACAATAAAAAACTTAAAATTAAAAAACCTAAAAAATTAAAAAACTTGAAATTAAAAAACCTCAAAAATAAAAAAAAAACTTGAAATTAAAAACCTCAAAAATAAAAAACTTAAAATTAAAAAACCTCAAAAATAAAAAAATTATAATTAAAAAACCTAAAATTGAAAAAAAATCGGGGGAGCCCGCCCGATCTCCGGGCGAGGGCTCACGGGCCCTCGCGCCGATCGGCCGGGGGTCGGTGACCCGGCCAACCCTCCCCCTCCGTCGTCGGTCCTTCCCGGCGACGGGAGGAGGCGGCGGCGAGCGGCGAGGGCTCAGCCCCCTCGCCGCCCCCTTCAGCTCCCCACCCCTTTTTTTTAATTATAAGTTTTTTATTTTTTAGGTTTTTTAAGTAGAATTTTTTTTTATTTTTAGGTTTTTTAATTTTAAGTTTTTAAATTTTTTAGGTTTTTCAATTTTAGGTTTTTTATTTTTTAGGTTTTCAATTTTAAGTTTTTTATTTTTAGGTTTTTTAATTATGAGTTTTATTTTTTAGGTTTTTCAATTTTAAGTTGTTTATTTTTTAGGTTTTTTAAGTTTTTTATTTTTTAGGTTTTTTAATTATAAGTTTGTTATTTTTTAGGTTTTTCAATTTTAAGTTTTTTATTTTTAAGGTTTTTCAATTTTAGGTTTTTTAATTTTAAGTTTTTTATTTTTAGAATATTTTAAATAAAATTACATTTAAATTTAATTTAATTAATTTTTATATTAATTAATTACACATCGACACAAAACGACGTCATTTTTGCATTTTTTCGCCACATCGGCGAGCAAAGCGATGCCGTTTTGCACTCAACTTGCCGGAAAATTGCCACGTTAGCGGTTTGGCCAGATTTTGGTTGGAGTGGTGCTTAAGTGTTCCACTTTACTCCGAAACTGGCACTTAAGTGTACATTTCCGAAGTTTTGGCACTTAAGTGTCCCTTCGTGCCAAGTTTTGGCACTCCAAGTGTCCTAAACTTGTTCTCATGATATGAGTTAACATATGGCCATGGAAACACAAACAATTTCTCTTGCAAGATGATGCTTATGCTTGGCTATGATTCACTCCAGCCCTATCAATCGCAAATCGTTTCCCTAGTCAATCATGAACAGAAGATTTATTCATAAGTTACCACTAACCCATAATAGGTCGATTTAAGGAAAATTTAATTGCGCCCGGTTATTTTATTTCTTCAAGCCAGAATTTTCAAGTGGGACTTGGAAATAGGGGATACATATCAAAGAAAGTTTTAACTTTTGGAATTAGGGTATGTGCTTTTCTTTGATACGTTGTGATTAGTATCAATGGTAAATTACTTCAAGGTGCGTAAAGAGAGGGATTCAAACCCTTGGTAAACAAAAGCTTACATAGCATTACCAATGTTATGCCTTCAACCCACTGGCCATCTTTCATACATAATGATATGTCTGAACAGCTGAAGGAATACTCAATCATTCATTTGGTACTTTTTTATTCACATCGGAAATATATCACATCACGGCAAAATGAGGTTTCGTAGTTTAACGAATCTTCAAATTATTTGATGGGATACTTAGTAGATTGGTGACTTATCGAAGTAGTGAAATATGAAACCTTCCCATTCTAAGATCTCTTTCTTGTTTGGTTAATCACCTGAATAACATGATCCCCAAAAGAAATCATCTAATAAATATAGTAATTAGCTACTGATCAAATGCACTTCGAGGATGAATTCATCAAAACCTTTACCATTAAAAATGATTGTCCAACCTCGAGTTTTTAAACAAAGGTCACATTCGTAAGAAGACTAGAAAGGAGATTTTCCGCAATTGCATCTTGTTTAGATTCGACATTTGATGTAAACTTAATAGGCTCATGACAAAGAAGGGCAAGTATCTCTAGTTTTTTCACCCAGAAGTGAAATTGGAGCTTCAACTCTTACTTTGTCACCATAACCATTTGATTTTGATGTGGTTTTGTATGCTGATTCAACCATGAATTGTCATTCTTTCTTTCACTCGTTCAATGTCAAATACACTCAATGCCAGCCGCAGCCTCGTACTTGCGAGACCTCACCAAACCACGATGACACTCACCTAGGACCTCAAGCAAGTAAATTGCCTTCCTTTTTATGTTACGTAGGTTGATTGCCATGCGCGGAGGTTGATTCCTTAGATTTTAGTCATCTTGGTTGATTTCGTACATAGTCGTGTTAGTTGGCGATTTCAGCAAACGTACATTGCAAGCATTGTTGAAATTATGGTTTATTGAGTTCACTAGGTTGTTGAAGTACTGAATGTTGAGATTTATGCTGCTTTGAGCTTAAATGGCATGAGTCGAGGACAAATCCGAGGATACGGCTATTTTTGATTCGGTTTACTGTAGACTGTACTTTTTCCAATTTTATACTGGTTTTATGTGGTATGAGTTTTGTGAGGGTTTCTTCAAAAAAGTTTCTCATTATACTTTGTTCTATAACATACTTTAATTTCGAATTTTTTGGACTTCGTATGTTCAAAATATATTTAAAAAACTAAAGAGGGTTTGAAACAGTTTTCTCAGATTTTTACTAACCTTTACTCGGTTTTTATTTTCGACAAAATTTTCAACAAAAGATTTGGAAAAATGTTCTACAATAAAATTTTTAGACCACATCTTAAACTATAATGTGTAATTATTTTCATCATTTTTGGAACTCATTAAACTTGCAAAATGCCTATTTTTGGATTTGTTTTAGTTCATAAATTCGACCATGTTTTCACTAGACTTATTTCAAATATTGAGAGCTGTACAAGCTAAACCAGATTTTGATATCTTCATGAAAAATGTTCTTGAGAGTCTTGACCACATCATGTTAAAGTTTCGTGATTTTTCAAGTTGATTTACTTGACAAATGCCATTGATTTCTAAAGGTAGGTGAACTGCTCTTTTTCAGGTTTACTTTGGATTTTGAATAAATCCTTTCTTAACTCGTCTTTCGGCGGTATTGCCAACCAATTGTTTTACACTATTTTTCTAGCTTACAAATCATCGAAAGATTGTTGATGTTAAAGTTGATTCAACTTCTATGCACTAGCACAGTGGGTGGTATGTTAAATTGAATTATTAAATTGTTGCGCCATAGAATGAGTGTGTGATTTGAAAATGCTGTCAATTCTTGGGACGACGATGCACCGGGTTGTAGTAGGGATGCCTGAGGAGTGTAAGATGATTCCCTCGGAGGCTTGAGGGTGTAACACGATTCCCCAGATGTCCTCGCGACACCATGGGTGTGAGATGCTTGGAAGGGTAAATGGGTTCCTTCTGATACCTAAGGGGTGTAACATGGTTCCCGTAGATGTCCTCACGATGCCGGATGGGTGCGAGATGTCCAGGCGGTGACAGGGTTCCCCAAAAGACGGTGGCAGTCAATTCATTGTAAATATGATCAATTGCACTTCTAGATTTCATTCAAGCTTTACTGGGTTACTGTTTTCCCAGTAAAGCATACTAGGACACCCAGCAGCTTTCATGCATTACAGAAATGAGGGACTTTTGACTTGACGCGAACCTAGCACAACCTAAACTCTTAACAAAGCACACTAGGACACCCGACAGCTTTCATGGAGGACTGATGGGACCAAAGATCACTCAAACTAGTCAATCGTAAGCTTTGACATGACATCCTACAAAAACAGAGCATACATGACCATAGAAGACCTACCTAGTTCGGTGGGGTCCTACGGTGGACGGTGGCTAATGACGGGCCCTCCTGAGCTCTCTCTCTCTCTTTACCAAAAACCCCCCTTAAATGAGCGAGCCCCCTCGCTTTTAAGGGCGAGCAGTAGGTGCGCATGGCTTCTGCCACCGCCAGCTTGCCCATTGGCCTGATCCTGACCCACAAATCACGTCGCCACCTGCCCCTCTCACAATCCTCTACCTCATCTACTTGTACTGTTCTTTTCTACCTTCTTTTCTATAGTTGCGTGACCACCATGAGGGGTAAGAGGACCCTTGCACGAGCGAGGCTGAAGTAAAAGGAGATGGGCTAGCCCAAGCACGAAAAGAAGAAGGGGCTGGGCTTCAGGAAAAGAAAAGTTAAAATAGGCTAGGCCAACCGAGCCAAAAAACAAAAGAAGAGAAAATGAAAGAAGGTTAGGCCGGTCTTGTGCAGGCCCAGTTTCATCCCTCCTCTTTTTTCTTTTTTTATTTAATGGTAATTTTTTTCAATTTTTTTATATATTTTTTAATGATTAACACTAATAATGCAACAATCCCTATTGTCTACATGCAATGTATTTTAATGAAAACATACGCGATGCATTTTAATGAAAATTATTTATTTTTCTTTTCTTTTAATTAACTAATTTTTTAATGATTAATTTTTTTAATTTTTTAATTAATACTAGTGATGCTAATGCTCCTAACGTCTATATCTGATGCAATTTAATGAAAATTAATTTTTATTTATGGGTTAAAATTAATTCTTTAATTTTCTACGTGATAAAGCTCTTAATAATATGGCCCAATTTAGGTTTCAATAGCATATCATATCACATTACTCCTATGTCAATTGGCATATGTTTCTTTAAGGCTGAAAATGAAATTCAAATTCTGTGTGGTAATATCTGAAAATTGAAGAACCTTAGCAGTCATTAGTTTCTTATTGAAGGTACACAACTAAGTTTTAAATTAAGTAAAATCTTTTTAAGTCTAAATGATCAGTCCTATCAAACTTGCCTAATCTAATTGAATATTGGAGATTTTAGTGTTAGAACTTAACTACAGCCATTTGTCGTGACCTTACCTCAAGTGCTTCAATTATTCAGCTAATGGATTATTAAGCCTATACTTAACTCGAGCTCTCCCAGCCCTATATCAATTTGCAACTCAAGTTCAAGTGATTTAACATGCGAATGATTTTTGTCAAGGAATCACCACGAATCGATTTTTTGTGTGTCAATTAGATACCCAAGTATGGGAGAATTGATTTACTTCTACGAGCCAGAGATTACGAATTTGAGGACTTGGGCTAGGTTACTCTAACGCTCTTTCGATACCTTAATGAAACACCCAACAATCAAAACAACAAACAAATTGCAAAGATATAAAAGAAGTACTTACTGTAAAGCAACGCGAGCATTTGTAATATTAATTAGAATAATCACAAATTCAACCTAGATCTATGTTTCTAGTTAACACAATTACATACAAGTTTTTTTGGGGTAGTATATCTAATTGGAGAGAGGTAGCGCCCTACTTGGTCAAGAAGCATTAATTGTTGGATATCTTTATGCTCCAAGTTTCCAACTAGGTCCTAGGATACGTTGGACACTTCATCTTGCTCATTGAATGACTAAATTCCAAGAGATATTAATGTGAACTTATCTTGAGTTCGAAGTTTGAACTTGACTTGCCTTCTCTCTCTGTTCCTCTTGGGGCGTGACCATTTCCTTAAGGGCTCCAAAGTCCACATTTCACACTTAGGTATTTAGGGTATGATTAGGCCTAGGCTACAGGGACACCCTTTGCACCCCATCATTTAATGCGTTCACATTAATTCACATTTGTTCACACTTATTTTTCTAAGAAAGTTTGACTAGTCCAAGCTTCATACTTGTTTCTAAGGCTAAGGCCTAATGTGCCATGTGTCCATCTCAGTCAATGCTCCTTAATTAACTACAAGACGAGGGCATTAAATACAACTTGGAATATCTCAGTTTTGAAGGCTTTATCATCAGGCAGGGACTAATCAAGTTTGACCACAATCGACTATCTCATTTGGCCCGAGATTCGTGCCTAAGACATGATCGGAGGAAGCGGACACAACCGGGCTTAACCAGTGAAACCAAGTTCGGACTTCTCTTTTACCATGTAAAGAGCTCGAAGTTGAGGATGTTACAATATGCAAAGTAATCTTTTTGTATTTATCAAGGTAAGGAAAGTAGATGAAGTAATATAATCACCTAAATCACAAAATATCATCAAATCGCTAAAGATATCATCCACAATTCAAATTAGGACAATATTTAATCAACTTGATTATTTCACTGATAAAATCGATAAGTTGATCTCAATCCTTAAAGATCATAACATCAATCTTTAAGACTCCCGTGCGATTAATTATTCCGTCCAAAGCAACAAAAAATCAATGTGTGGTTATGGATGAGGAAAAAAATCCTAATGAATATTACCTATTACTCAAATGTGCATATTAGATATCAAATAGTCAAATTAAGCAGAAGATTCATAGTTACCATATGGCTTTGTTGCTAGATTCACGCTTTGGAGCTTCGTTCATGGAAGATAGCAGTGGAAAATGTCCCCCCCTCCCCCCGAGGAACATATTAATATGATAAAATATCAATTCATTAAAAAAATAAAATAGAATCAGTTATGTTCAAAATAGAATATCCATTAAGACAAAATGGACATATTACAATCCTGAGATAGGGAATTTAGCTGTATGTTGTATCATACGATCCATATGTTACAAGGAATTTGTTTGTTTAGTGCTGAAAATGAAATGAAAATCCTGTTTGGTAATGAAAATTGAAGAAAAAACCTTAGCGCTGATTAGTTTCTTAATGAAGATAGACAATTGAGCAATATCAGAGTATTATAATATTTTAGTCACATAAATGGGAAGATTTTTATTTTTTGTCATTTTTTTTACATTGAACCAATTAGGTGATCCTTTTTTTTATTGAATATTCAAACTGAGTTTTGAATTAAGTTGAATCTTTGATGTCTAAATGAATCAGTCCTATCAAACCTGTCTAATCTAATTGACTATTGGAGATTTTAATCTTACAAACTTAATTATGTCCAAACGGTACTAGGAAAGGACACATATTTTAGTTTGACCCGGAAGTTTCCAATTTTTTTTTATTATGTCGTGTGATCATTGCGTTTTTTATTTCCTTAAGGCGTGATACAACCGTGCAATGTGTTTTTTTTATTAAATCTAAATGGTTCAATGCTACAAATCATCGACATCTAGCTTAAAGGCTAGGCTTCCACTTTTTCTCTAGTTAAATTGGTTTTTGAGGTGCAAATCATCCTACTTACAACTACATTCCCAAGGAAGACTTGGTCATGTCATCCCCAGGTCGCGGTTTTCACGTAATGCTTTGGCTGCATAAACTACTTCGCTTCAGTGCTCCATCTCTTAGGTTTGCATTTGATACTATCATAGTGGTCAGTGGCTGGCGAGGGCTGGCGAGCCCTCACCCAGTGGCCAGCGAGGGCTTGCTAGCCCTCACCTAGTGGCTAGCGATCGTCGCTGGCGGCCCCCTTTTGGCCCTTAACAATAAAAAAGAGAATGAAAGAAAAAATAATAAAAAATTCAGAAAAATCAAATTAAAAATTTTCTAGCTGTAGATGGTCGGCATCCACGTCAAAAAGAAGAAAGACTCAATCTGAGAAAGGTTAGTCTCAGACTTTTATGCAAAGGCTGACTGAAGAATCATCTAAGGGTTTTTGTCATGCCTCGATCCTCGAGCGTGTGCCCATCCCTCGGTGGTCGATAAATTTGCAACCTCCCAGGACACGTCGTTGACCCATTCATTTTAATGCGCATGCAGAAGCGAAACAAAACCCCTGACAACAAACAACATAAGACAGAAAAGCAAGAAACAATTCACAACCAAAACATGTTTTTATAAAAACCCTGATTTATATACAACACTAGGCTATAGACAAAAGCCTACTCAAACAGAAAAGCCTACAAGTCCTCTAGGCACATGAATCCCCAACTGAAAACTCCGAGGTCTCCTAGGGACTTGGGTCCACCACCTGACTAGCAAGAGGGTCAGCTGTACCCTCGCCATGAGCGACGTCTATTACCGCAGCTAGGACATTAGAATCCTATAGAGGACCCTCTCTATGTTCATTGAGCCGGCGACGATGCCACACCCTAAATTGATGGGGTTCCCTCTGAGGTAAACCCTCATCAACCCAGACGGTGATCATCACAAGTTCATAGACCCAGACCTTGTGGCCCCCAAGAACGGGGAAATGAGTAACCAGCTCGGAAATCCTCCTGGGCTGCCCAAAACGTTCCGGAGGAACGCCATCTAAGGATCTCGAAAAGTTTGAGCCCTGACGGGGGGTGAGACAATGTCTCAGCAAGTTCACCCCCTAAACTCCGACTAGGAAGGAAATACGCCTAGAGGCAGTCTATGCACACAAGTCAGAAGACTTACCTCGCCTCAATTCCTTTCTACATGTCAATACAATTTAAATACCAAATCAATACAATTCAATCCACCGATCAATCAATGCAATCAATCATTGCTCGCACAAGCATGAACTACTGACACACATCGGTCCTCTAGCGTAGCCAGGGATTACTACTCTCTCAAGCTGATATGATTTACTGCTCACACAAGCTGAGATACACTATTACTCACACAAGCTGACTTCTATCAATGCTCACACAAGCTGACGATTCAATGCTCACACAAGCTGACAGATCATTACTCACACAAGCTAACAGATCATTGCTCACACAAGCCGACATGTATAATTGCTCTCACAAGCTGCTATGGTACTTAAAAACCATTTTCGGTGTCAAAACCCGACACCCGATATTTTCTGAACAAAATACCAAAATTACACAATTTTGGGATAAATACCCAAAATTTCAATTTTGGGATAAATACCCAAAATTTCAATTTCCACTCAATTTGCACAATATAGCATTCAATTGTAGAAATAAACACACCATTGCAATTAGCACGAAATTCCGGTCACTGGCTATCCCGGTATAATTTTCGAAAAATAATTAAATAATTAAATAAATACAATTAATTACCAAAAATACCAACTTAGGTCGGAAATGTCTAATTAACTGCCCAAACGGGCTAGGAAAATTTCCGAACCTATATAGATAAATTGTACAATCTGTCTAGTCTCTAATTAGTCTATTCTAACCACCTAACGTGCATAATTGAATAATTAAATCACTAATCCATTCTAACTAATCACCTAATACATGCTTAACCTAAACTAATCACCCCTTAAGTGTCATTAACTCCATAAGCAGAGTTTAGAGAGTAAACTCATCGGTTTAGTGACCTGATGAGTCCACAACGATGGCGACGCGGAGGTGGGCAACAACTGAGCCTGTGGCGACACCAAGCGGAGACCGGACGAGCTTGAAATCGGGCCTCGAAGTCCAAAACTCCTTACTGGCCTTCGATTATGCTTTGGACCGAAGGAGACGGAACTAGTGGCTGAAACGGCAAGGAAGGACTAGCGGAGGTTGCAGCTGGCCAGGTGGAGGTGGATGGTGGCTGGAACGACGGTGAATGGCGGCTTGGGGCGGTCAACGGTAGCCTAAGGCGGCTCGGGGGACGCGGCTGGGTGCAATAGGAGGCGTGGGACAGCGGGACGAGCAGGCGGGCTAGCGCGACGGCAAACGACAGGCGTGCGATGATGGCAGGCGGCTTTAGGCGGGAGGTCGACGGCTCGGGGAGGTGCTACTCTGTTTTCCTCTGGTTTTTAGAGCTCCAAAAGTGATCAATAATGGATAAAAGTGGCTAGAATGAAGAAAATGAAGCTGCTAGAGATGGGGGGTCCCATTTTGGCCTCAAAAGTCTTCTCTTCTCATCCAAATTCACTCATGACAAGGGCCCATCAGTTTGTTGTCATCCAAAGCCAATTTGGTGCACAAAATTCCCCCTAAAAGCATCCCAAGTGGTCCAAAATGTTGATGGACCCTTGGCCTACGAATTTTGGGCCAATTTCCCCAAATTGAATCAATTCTCCTTCAATTGGATCCAATTTGATGTCCATAAATCCCACCAAGGTGCCATCATCAATCTCAACATTTGTCCTCATCAATTTGTCCAACTTGAACCCCAAAAACGCGACCAAAAATGGCCTTCGGATTTTTCCGGTCCAAAATACCCTTACTTTGAAAATTTGCTGAAAATCCTGATTTGCCGAAAAATCTTTGGAGGATGAGTCGAAGGTCCTAAAAAGACTCGTGACATGACAGAACTTTCAATTTTTGAAATCGGGTTCAAATTCGCTGTTAATTCAATCTGGCGCGATTTTAGTGTAACCTAATATACTAGGTAGCTTTTAGGAATTTTTAGTGCAATTGACCCGTGGTTGATTATTTTCAAGCCACAACGTACATCTTCGACACATTGGCAACTCTCAGTTGTCGTGAAAATCTTGAGGTTTCAAATACGGACATAGGGTACCATAACGATAGAAAAATCGGTCTAGTGTCGATCAACAAGAATTTTGCAATTAGATGGAATCACCCACACACTAATCACATACCTCTGTCAAATCGACCTATCTCCTATCTCTAATCGATTTTTAACTGTGCCGTAATGACCCTTGTAAATTAACACGGTCGAACAGTCGATTCCTGGTCGAATTATCAAGTATATTGCGTTAAAAATCTCTTAACGGCTTCACCTAATAGACTAGTTATCCCGTGAGTGATTAGTTCAGGAAAAAGAACTATAGGCGCATCGATGAAAAGCCCAACTTATTCAATTGATGACAGAACCTAAAATTCAGGATGTCACAGTTTTGGCTTTGAGCAGTTAGATTATTAGGAAGAAGACTTGGACAACTTGATGGATGAGAATGTGCAAGGAAATCAAGATAGGGAGGATCCAGTGTGACATCCTGAAAAATCAGTTTTGTTTTCAATTGAATGAGTCGAGCTTTTCATCAACGCGACTATAGTGCTCTTCTCTGAGATGGCCACTCATGAGATAACTAGCTTATCAAGTGAAGCCGTTAAGGCATTTTAAACGCAATAAACTTGAGAATTCGACTAGGAATTAACTGCTCGACCGTGCTAATCTGCAAGGGTTATTACGACACAGTTAAAAATCGATCAGAGATCAGAGATAGGTCGGTTTGACTGAGATGTGTGGCTAAACGTGGGTGATTCCACTAATTTGCAAAATTCTCGTCAATCGGCACTAGACTGATTTTTCTGTCGTTTTGGCGCCCTGTGTCCATATTTGAAACCTTGAGATATTTACGACAACCGAGAGTAGCCAATGTGTTGAAGAGATACTTGTGGCTCGAACAAAATCGACCATGGGTTAATTGCACCAAAAATTCCTGAAAGCTACCCGTTAGGTTAGGTCACACTAAAATCACGTCAAATTGAAATTAATTGTGAATTTGAACCCAATTTCAGAAATTGAAAGTTATGTCATGTCATGAGTTATTTTAGGAACGTCGACTCATATTTCGAGGAATTTTCGGCAAGTTCGGGATTTTTACGGAAAATCGATTTGGACGATTCGGAAAACGAATGGAAATTCGGATTGGCCAAATTGAAGGGATTTTTAGCCTCCTATGTGAACTACTTGGTGAAAAGAAATTGTGTGGGCTTTTTCTTTAACAAAATTGGACATCAATCGGAGAGAATTGTTAAGAAATCGGATTTTGGGAAAAAGTAAATAGAATACGGAATTGAGGGAAATGGCCATTTTTGCTACTCGAGACTTGTTATGTGGGGGAATTATGGTGCAAGAGAGCAAATGAGGATCAAGTATTTTAGCATGGAGATTTTTGGGGACCAATTTGGATTAAATGAGAGCTTATGGGACCAAGATCGGTGAGTATAGAAAGTTTTATTAAACTTTCCCACTACCTTCGGTTCCCCTCTCTCTCACGTCTCTCGCGTGCCTCTCTCTCTCCGCACGTCACTCTCTCTCCTCCCTCTCTTCTCGATCAAGGCTGCTAGCTGCCCCTGACCCCTTGGATTTTTCTGCTTTGCTTTTTGGCTTCCTTCCCTTCGAAACCCCATCCCCACCGACCCTTCTCTCTCTCTCTGTTTATTCTTCTTTCATCTGGTCAAAGAAGCCAGCTGTCCCTTATCCTTTCCCCTTTTCTACTTTTCCTTTTTTCTTGTTTTGATTTGCTTGTTCGGTTGAAGACACTGCTTCTCTCTCTCCTCCATTCTTCACATGAACGTTTGCTCCACCGAACCCTTTCATTCTCCATTTCCGCCCCACCGAATTTCCCCTACAGCGCCACATGTCCTCCACCCCCACCAACGAACTCCTTCCCACGTTTCATCCCTCTCGGTCTTTGCTATGATCGACCAACTCCTTTCCTCTCTCTTGCTTCCCTCTGCCACTTGTCCAACAACCAACCGAGTAGCTCGTGGACGGCCAACTCCCTTGAAGTCGAACCAGCAGCCTTGCACGGTGGTTTGTTCAGCCCAGCTCAACCCTTCTAGCGTTCACGAGCTCAACCGTCCGTGTTCCTTTGAGTTTCAGCCACCGAGCTCCCTTCGAAGCCGCAACTTAGCCGAGCCCAGTAGCTCAACCCCCTTCGCACCAGAATCAGGTAGCAACCGTGAAGCTTTGCGGGCCGATTTCGACCCGTTCCAGGCCCTCATCAACACCGGCGCTTTGGCGTTTGTTGATCCTTGTCGCGTCCCCGTCGTTTTGGTCTAAGCGGATTACAAATCAAGTGAGTTTAACTCACTAATCCCTGCTTAGTAAGTTAATGACGCTTAAGGGTTGATTAGTTTATGTTAAGTATGGATTAGGTGGATAGTTAGACTAGATTAGCAATTTAATTAACCATTATTGCATGTTAGGTGGTTAGTTTAGTGCAATTAGAGCCTAGACAAGCTCTAGTATTTATCTAGAGTGATTCGGAAATTTTCCAGGTCTGTCTTGACTTTTAATTAGGCTTTTCGGGCCTAAGTCCTATTTATTTACATTTAATAATTAATTTTCGTAATTATTTAATTATTTTTTTATTTTCTAGAAATTAGACCGGAATAGACGGTGACCGGAATTTTATGTTGATTGCAGTGGTGTGATTGATTTGTTTATTTAGCTGTTATTTAGTGCAAATTGAGTGTGATTGGCAATTTTGGGTATTTATCCCAAAATTTATTAATTTCAGTATTTAATTAGAAAATTACCGGGCATCGGTTTACAGCGCCAAAAATGTTTTTATCGACTATCTAAATGGTGGGAGTTTTGAAAGTAAGGATATTATATTTTTGGTTGAGGCCGACCGTGTACCCATACACGATTATTTTATTGGGTATTTTTAACCCCAGGAAAATAGGCCAATATATTATGTTAATTAAAGAATTTAATTGTGAAATACAATGTCTTTGGCCGTAGGTAATTAATCGTGTGATGGTTTATAGTCGTAATAAGATGACTATTGAAAGTTGTTGGGCATGATGTTCTGAGTTAGATCAAAAAAACCGCCAAAGTATGGCTGTGCCCGCTGGGCCATAATTTACCGCAAAACTTGGAATTGGCCGTGCCTGTTGGGCCATAATCAACCTCAAAGTATGGCCGTGTTCGTTGGGCCGTAATCAACCTCCAAAGTATGGCCGTGCTCGTTGGGCCGTAATTAACCGCTGAAGTATGGCCGTGCTCATTGGGCCGTAATTAACCGCTGGAATATGACTGTGCCCGTTGGGCCATAATTTACCGCCGAACTTGGAATCAGCTGTGCCCTTTGGGCCATAATTCACCGTTGAACATTTAGTAGGTCGTGCCTATTAGGCCGTAATCAATAGTTGGAGTGAGTAGTTGTAATGACCGAGTGACAATCTTGCTGACATGGAATCGACTAGGTCGATTGATCGATGATTCGATCCGAGTTAATGATTTCATTGTTGATGTGATTTGATGAATTGCATATTGTATTGACTTACAGGAAGGGACTAAGGCCAAGGTAAGTCCTCTGACTCGTGTTTGTGCTTAGGCAGCCCTTGGGGCGTATTTTCTTCCTAGTCGGGTCTTAGGGGGTGAACTTGCTGAGACATTGTCTTACCCCGTTGTGGGATAACATTTTTTAGGTCCCTAGGTGAAGAATCCCGGAGCTTGAGGCGGAAGGGTCAGGAGCATAGATGGCTCAGAAATTCTTTTTGAAGATAGATTTCCTATACTTAGACCCTAGAGTTGGCCTTTGTTTGTAAACCAGATTGTGGTTTTTAATCATGTGTTGATTTGAAATTTGTGGCCCTACTTTTCTATCCCATCTTGTTGTTGTTTGGAGAATAATTATTTGCTTCCGCATGTGCATTAAAATGAATGAGTCGGCGATGCGTCTTGGGACGTCACTATTTAATCGACCAAGTAGGGATAAGCACGCACTCGGAGGATCGAGGTGTGACATCCCCGTTTAGTGGTATCAGAGCAGGTCTGTGTTTGTTGTGATAAGGTACGATGAGTCGTGGGATAGTTAATAGGATTGGCTTTTATTTCATGCCGGTGCATGTGATTGATAGTTGGTTGTTAGCTTGTTTGTGTGGGTCACTCAAATTCCAATATGGTATTGGAATTAGAAAACAGATTTATATAAAGATCTTGTAGCATGGGTGATCAGGAGCTAAGAACTTCTAGTAAGAGTGCAATATCCTCTATGACTCGGGATAGAACGCCGACAAGGATCGGTGCCCGAGGTGGTTGTGGCAGAGCACAAGCTCAGGCCAGCGTGAGCGTAAGAGTACCGCTGTAGGCCGGTACTGAAGTGTAGCAGCACCGAGCAATCCTAGGTTCGACAGGATCGTTCAGGTGCTAGTGTTCCTTGGAAACTCATTAGGTCAGTGAGCTCAGGATTGAGCCGCCACTATTGTCGCTGTCACTGCCATCACCAATGCCGTAACCGTTGTTGTTGCCGCACCTGCTGAGGTCCAGCATGGAGATGAGATCTGGGACAGACCAGAGTGAATGCACCATAGAAAGTGCATAGCTGTATTTGGAATAGGCCTCCAATGCAAGAAAGAGTGCATGCTGTCACCTAACAGAAGATAGAGGACTCCCTAGATGTGTGCCGAGTTCGTAGAAGGAAGCATGGATCAACCCAGTGTCCCGGTATAACTGGAGCGTGCTATAGATGTGGCCAACACGACCATTAGGTGAGGGACTGTCGGTGAGAGTCCAAGGGAGCACAGACGCCACTACTGTAGATATGACACTACTAGAATGGCGAAAGGGACAGAAACGAGACCGACCATGTACCGATTAGAGGGAGAATGTTTTTAGGGTGATTTTATCAGAGTAGCGCAGCAGAGTTTTGTGTTAAGTTCGTGGAATTTCAAATTATTGTAATAAAGCTGTAGAAAGAAGAACCACCGATTAGAGCTGTACTTGACTGGTTAGCTGATGTACAACTTTGACGTCAGGTATGAAAAGGTTTGACTCAAAGAGCATCTTCTGGTGATGAATTGATGCCATGACGTAACCCATCTTAATCGATTAGCAGGTGGAAGTGTCGAGTTTATTAGGAGTCGAGAAGGACCCTCGATTTCATTAATCTCGTCACTTTAAGGCAACCCGTATGTTAGATAGGGGTTGCCAGGGTTACTTGGCGATTGTCATAGATAAGATAGTTGAAGAATTGAAGATTAAGGACATCTCAGTAGTCCAAGAATTTCTAGATGTGTTTCCACAGGAATTGTCAAGCCTGTCGTCAGAAAAAGAGATAGAATTCTCGATCGAGTTAGCACCCGGGACAAAGTCACTCTCTAAGGCTCCTTACTGGATGTCGCTATCTGAGTTGAAGGAACTAAAGGTGCAGATGCAATAATTGTTGGATAAGGGATTCATATGTCCCAGTGCATTACCTTGGGGAGCACCAGTACTGTTTGTGAAAAAGAAAGATGGCTCGTTGCGTCTGTGCATCGACTATCGTCAACTCAATCAAGCGACGATCAAGAACAAGTATCCACTCTAGAAGGTCAACAATTTGTTTGACCAGCTAGAAGAAGCGTCAATATTTTCAAGGATCGACTTGAGGACAGGGTTTTGTTAGTTGAGGATTAGAAAGAAGGTTATACCTACGACAGCGTTTCGTACTCGATGTGACCTTTATGAGGGTACTGTAAAGCCATTTGGTCTAACAAATGCTCCAGCTGTTGTCATGAATGTGACAAACTGAGTGTTCAAAGAATATCTAGATCAGTTTGTGATCGTGTCTATCTATGATATTCTGGTGTATTCGAGGAGTGCTGAGGAGCATGAGAGTCATCTGAGAATGGTATTTCAAACCCTGAGGATTCATCAGTTGTACGCTAAGTTCGGTAGGTGTGAGTTTTGGTTGACTCATGTTGTGTTCCTAGATCACGTGATTCCTAGGCGAAGAAATCTCCGTGGACCCGACCAAGATCAAAGCAGTTGTCAGTGGACCAAGACCGACAATAGTATCAGAGATCAGAAGCCGTCTAGGTTGAACAGATTACTACAGAAGGTTCGTGGGAGGATTTTCAGCATCAGTGTCGCCGTTAATTTGACTGCTAAAGAAAGAAGAAAAAAATGTGTGGATAGACAAGTGCGAACGTAGTTTCCAAGAGCTTAAGCTGAAGCTGACTACCGCACATGTGCTAACCATTCCATTTGGTCCTAGAGGATATGAGATCTATAGTGATGCATCGTTTAGGGGACTGGGTTGCGTACTGATGCAATATGGCAGTATTGTTGCATACGCGTCCCGTCAGTTGAGATCTTACGAGCTGAATTACCCGACGCATAACTTAGAACTCGCAGTAATAATATTCGCTCTAAAGATTTGGGGACATTATTTAGGTGGAGAAAGATTTCAGATCATCACTAACCATCAAAGTCTCAAAGTACTTATTCTCTCAAAAGAAGTTGAATATGAGACAGCGTTGTGAATTAGAGCTTCGGAAGGACTGTGATTGTGATGTCTTGTATCACCCTGGAGAGACGAATTAAGGCCGCTGATGCGCTGAATCGAAAATCTTCAGTCACACAAATGTTGCTAAAAGAATGGGTTTTACTTGAGAGAACTCGAGATTCAGTTTTCAAATTTGAGGTAGGCCACCCTCAGAATTGAGCCAGAGGTGCAAATCATAATCAAAATGCTTCAATCAACAGATCCAGAGATTCAGATAATCCTATAAGAGGATACCGAGAAAAGGAAGACTGACTTTCAGATTGCTGAGGACGAAACACTGAGGATCCGAGGACGATTGTGTGTACTTGACGATGCAGAGCTTAAAGAGGAGGTTTTTGTTAGAAGCTCATCGGAGCAGTTGCAGCATTCATCTTGGCAGTACGGAGATACTTCATAATCTGCATCAACATAATTGGTGGTCCGGTATGAAGGCAGACATTGCCAAGCACATCGCGAAGTGTTTGATGTGTCAGCAAGTGAAAGCACAGCACTGTGAGCCGAGCGGGACTTTTGTAACCTCTCGAGATTCCCGAATGGAAATGGGAACATGTCATAATGGACCTTGTGACGGACTTACCGAGGAGCCAAAGAAGTAATGATTCCATTTGGATAGGGGTTGGTAGACTGACAAGGTTGACTCACTTCACCGCAGTACGAAAAGACCTCGATTTGAAGAGGCATGTAGAAGTGTATGTGTGTCAGATAGTTCGTCTACATGGAGTGCCAGTGATGAATTTATATCAGATCTAAACTGAGGTTCCCAGTTTCAGCAGAGCCTTCAAATGGTTCCTTTTGAAGCGGCGCAGAGCAGAGTGTACAGAACTTCAGTTTGTTGAGATGAAGTCAGAGAATGAAAGATCATAGGCCCAGAGTTAGTTCAACAGTCAGTGGACACAGTTGCAAATATCAGTGATAGGTTAAAGATCGCTCAGAGCCGTTAGAATGGTTACGCAGATAAGCGTCAAAGGCTGAAGTTCCCAATGAGGGATACTTTGCGCTTTGGCAAGAAGGGAAAACTGAGTCCAAGGTATGTAGGTCCCTCTGAGATTCTAGAAAGAATCGGGATCCTAGCGTATCGTCTTGCGTTGTCACTGAGGTTGGCGCGAGTGCATGACGTCTTTCACGTGTCGAGGTTGAGGACATATTAGGCTGACCCGACCCACGTGCTAAATCTTGAAGAATTAGACGTGGACGATAGAGTGTCGTACAGGGAAAGCTCGGTTCAGATTGTGGATCAGAAAGAACAGATTATGTGTACCAAGATGGACCCCTTGGTCAAAGTGGTCTGACAACACCACGGACTGAAAAAGCAACCGGGGAAAGTGAGACTTGATGAGACGATGATACCCTCTGTTGACACCTAATTTTGGCGAATCTAGGAAAACAAAAAAAAATTGCATTAGAATAAATAAAGGGAAAAAATGAAAAAAAAAAGGAGAAAATTGATTTGATTGATTATGCATGGAAATTTGAAATTCTGATGAATATTCGGATTCTGTTAAATGCAGAAGCAATTTAAAAATCAAGTGAATAAAAGGCAAGAATTTTTACAGAATGGAAGAAATCTTAGCAAAATCGATCTGATTGCGAAGTCACGCTCTGATTTACAGCTTTGATTTAATGCGACAGAAGATGGAAAATCGGAAAATACCATACAAAGCGGCCATCAGGAATCACTATAAAGGAGAGCTGCATTTTTCGTGACTAGGGGGATTTTCGAAAATTGAGAGCAAAATTTGGAGAGTGAAAAATTTTCATGAGAAAATTTAAAAAAAAAACAGAGAAAAAAAAGAGAGAAAGAAAAGAGGGGATTTGACCGGTTTAGCAAGAGGTACAGTGTAGAAGGGCAGAAAGGGGAGGGAACGTGCGAGAGAGAAAGAGAGAGAGAGAGAGAGAGAGAGAGAGAGAGAGAGAGAAAGAAAAGAAAAGGGAAAAGTAGCACAAAGTAAATGGGGACTGTTCATCATCTCTTCCACCCTCGCCGCTTGCGTCTGCAACCGATTGCTGGATCTTCCTCAACCGCGCCGCACCGCCGTGCTCGCACCCCACCACATCCGCCTCACTTGCAGCAACCGCGCCTGACGCTCAACGACCGCACCTCGCCCGCTCTCCGCATTGCCCTTCGCCTCCGCGCTGCTCGCCATCGTCCGTAGCCACCGTGCCATTGCCTCGCAACCGCCTCCCGATTGGCCGATCTCCCTCACCGCACAAAGCCTGCCGTCGTTACCGCCGGTTACCGTCACTCCGAGCACCCCTCCGCGACACACGGGCCGCTCCTCCAGCTCTACACCCAATCGCTCCACCCGCAATGACCCGTTGACCACCACCTCGCTTGTAGCTCGTTGCGACGCCCGAGTTGCTCTACCGTGCCGCGACCACATCCCTCTACTCGCCGGACCCCGAGTCGACTCGTCGGCCCACGATCCAGTGTCTGTTGTACCCAACGCAATGCCAGCAGTCTCGACGCGGACCCGAAGTTCTGCTCCATTGTGCCCCTGCAACGCAACACCGACGCCTGTGCCACCGCTGCTCCGCGCCCTCGTCGTGCAGCAAGCCACCAGTGTCGCCATGCCGCCTCCATCCAAGCCCCGTGCCGCTCGTCGCCTGCTCGAGACACTAACCTCCACCGTGCCAGCGCCACCCTCTTGCGTCGTCAACAGCCCGTGAGCACCTAAGCCTGCCGATCCGCCACCGCCGCTGCTTTGAGCTGGAGCCGCACACCGCTACTGCCCCGCCGACGGCTGCTGCACTCCTCGCCGCCCCGCGTCGCTACTCCTCACCCGCGACCTCCTACTCGCCCGCCACCGCACTGGAGCGCTGCCTGATCTGCTCGCACCCTTGCTGCCCAAGTCCTGCACCCAACTCCGTCGGTTGTCTCCCTAGCTCGTGTCAACGCTGCTGCCCTCTCCATTAGGTAGCTTATTTTATTTTTCCTTTATTTTATGTTACTTTATTTTTTTTTATTTTTTTAAGTTTCAATATTATTGTACTAGAAAGTGATGTTCATTTCATGAATCTTGTAAGCATTAACCGCAGGGTTTTGCCCAAAATTATTGTAATTATTAATTTGATCTGTATGACGTCGGATCTTTTTTTAATTATATTAATTTTTTTGGCATTTTTGATAGTATTTTAACTGTTAAATCATTATAATTATTAATTTGATCCGTAAGACTTCAGATTAGATTTTTAATTATTTTAAACCTTTTTTATGTCCTTATGCTTAGGGTTAGAGTAATTGTTAATTTAACCCGTGAGACAACAGGTTATTTTTTCGATTATTTTAATCCTTTATTTGTTGAATATCTTGATTGTTTAGATGTAATGTTTAGTAATTGCTTGTCTTGAAAAAACACCAAAAAATATATAAAAAAATAAAAAAATAAAAACAAAATCTTGCATCGGAATATGTTGGATTGCATTTTTAGATAATTTTTTTTAGAATAGGTTAGGGTTGGACCTAAATAACTTTTTTTTTCAAAAATAGGGTCTTAGATAAAGTTGGCATATTTTAATAATCTCATTCTTTTTTTAAAAAAATAGTTTTCTAAGATAGGATAGGGTTTAAGCCAAATTAATCCCTAAAATAAATTAGAAAATTATTCATTTAGATAGTTTAATTAGGTTTTTTTATTAATTTCGAATTTGATACAAAAATACAAAAAAAAAACATCTTAGGATAAATTAATTCCATTCTTTAGGATAGATTGCATACTTATTAAGAAAACACAAAAAATATTATGTGCATGTTATCTAGAATTAGGTTCATGAAATGCACGTCATTTAGTGATTGTCTCTAGGTCCATTTAGTTAAAATTGCTCGTAATTAGAATTAGGTCATTTGGTTATATTACATTGCGTATAGATTAGATTTCATTAAATAAGAGAAAATTCTTAAAAAAATTGAGTGACTGTGTGTTAATAAAAAACCCTAAGGCTTTTGATTTATGAATTAACCTTGCATATGCTTTCGTTGCTACAAGGTAAGTCCCGTAATTTATTCATTGCTTTCTTGGGTGTTAAATTGGTGGTTTGCGCCCCTGCATGATCACCTCACATGTTAGGGAAATAGGTTAAAATAAATCCAAGCTGCCTGTAAAAACATTTTTAAAAATAAAAGAATGGTACCGAAAATTAGAGAAATCTAGTGTAACCAAGTCCCCGTACCCAAAAGTCTCTGGTTCGTAGGAGTAAAATAATTTTCCCATTATTTTACTTAGGTGTCTAATTGACCTACCATAAACTGATTAGTGGCGACTCCTAGATAAATTTCATTTGCATGTTAAAAACTTGAACCTAAGTCGTGAATTGGTATGGGCTTGGGAGAGCCCGAGCTAAGTTTAAAACTTAGTAGTCCATTAGCCTAAACCCTAGGTGGTGCACCCGAAAATCTAGGTCGCGACACCCCCACCCTTTTGTCTAAGGATTAGTAAAGGTTTAAATTTCGAGGATGAAATTTTTATAAGAGGGGAAGAGTTGTGGCATCCTAAAACTTCAGTTCTGATTTCAATTGCATGAGTTGGGCTTTTCATCGATGCGACTATAGTGCACTTCTTTGAGATGGCCACTCACGAGATAACTAGCCTATTAGGTGAAACCGTTAAGGGATTTTAAACACAATAGACTCGAGAATTCGACCAAGAATCGACTACTCGACCGTGCTAGTCTGCAAGGGTTATTACGGCACAGTTAAACATCGATCAGAGATTAGAGATAGGTCGGTTTGACTGAGATATGTGGCTAAACGTGGGTGATTCTACTAATTTGCAAAATTCTCGTTAATCGGCACTAGACTGATTTTTCTGTCGTTTTGGCGCCCTATGTCCGTATTTGAAACCTTGAGATTTTCATGATAACCGAGAGTCGCCAATGTGTCGAAGAGATACATGTGGCTCGAAGAAAATCGACCATGGGTCAATTGCACAAAAAATTCCTAAAAGCTACCCGGTAGGTTACGTCACATTAAAATCGCGTCAGATTGAAATTAACCGCGAATCTGAACCTGATTTTAGAAATTGAAAGTCCTGTCATGTTATGAGTTATTTTAGGAACGTCGACTCATATTTTGAGGAATTTTGACAAGTTCAGGATTTTTCGAAAAATCGATTCAGACGATTCGGAAAATGAACGGAAATTCGAATTGGCCAAATTGAAGGGATTTTTGGCCTCCTGTGTGAACTACTTGGTGAAAAGAAATTGTGTGGGCTTTTTCTTTAATAAAATTGGATATCAATTAGAGAGAATTGTTAAGAAATCGGATTTCGGGAAAAATGAAATAGCATACGAAATTGAGGGAAATGGCCATTTTTGTTGCCCGAGACTTGTTATGTGGGGGAATTATGGTGCAAGAGAGCAAATGAGGATCAAGTAGTTTAGCATGGAAATTTTTGGGGACTAATTTGGATTAAATGAGAGCTTATGGGACCAAGATCGGTGAGTATAGATAATTTTATTAAACTTTCCCCCTTCCTTCGGTTCCCCTCTCTCTCACGTCTCTCGCGCGCCTCTCTCTCTCCACACGTCACTCTCTCTCCTCCCTCTCTTCTTGATCAAGGCTGCCAGCTACCCCTAACGCCTTGGATTTTTCTACTTTGCTTTTTGGCTTCCTTCCCTTAGAAGCCCCATCCCCACTGACCCTTCTCTCTCTCTCTGTTTATCCTTCTTCCATCCGGTCAAAGAAGCCAATTGTCCCTTATCCTTTCCCCTTTTCTACTTTTCCTTTTTCTTGTTTTGTTTTGCTTGTTCGGTCGAAGACACTACTTCCCACTCTCCTCCATTCTTCACACGAATGTCTGCTCCACCGAACCCTTTCATTCTCCATTTCCGCCCCACCGAATTTCCCCTATAGCGCCACATGTCCTCCACCCCCACCAATGAACTCCTTCCCACGTTTCATCCCTCTCGGTCTTTGCTGCGACTGACCAACTCATTTTCTCTCTCTTGGTTCCCTTTGCCACTCGTCCAACAACCAACCGAGCAGCTCGTGCACGGCTAACTCCCTTGAAGTCAAACCAGCAGCCCCGCACGGTGGTTTTTTCAACCCAGCTCAGCCCCTCCAACATTCACGAGCTCAACTGTCCGTGTTCCTTCAAGTTTCAGTCACCGAGCTCCCTCCGAAGCCGCAACTCAGCCGAGCCCAGCAGCTCAACCCCCTTCGAACCAAAACCGGGCAGCAACCGTGAAGCTTTGCGGGCCGATTTTGGCCCGTTCTGGGCCCCCATCGGTGCCACCGCTTTGGAGTTTATCGATCCTCGTCGCATCCCCGTCGTTTTGGTCCGAGCGGATCTTAAACCAAGTGAGTTTAACTCACTAATCCCTGCTTTGTAAGCTAATGACGCTTAAGGATTGATTAGTTTAGGTTAAGTATGGATTATGTGGATAGTTAGAGTATATTAGCAATTTAATTTAAACGTTATTGCATGTTAGGTGGTTAGTTTAGTGCAATTAGAGCCCAGACAAGCTCTAGTATTTATCTAGAGTAGTTCGGAAATTTTCCGGGCCTGTCTCGGCTTTTAATTAAGCATTTCGGGCCTAAGTCCTATTTATTTGCATTTAATAATTAATTTTCGTAATTATTTAATTATTTATTTATTTTCCGAAAATTAGACCGGAATAGCTGGTGACCGGAAATTTATGCTAATTGCAGTGGTGTGATTGATTTGTTTATTTGATTGTTATTTAGTGCAAATTGAGTGTGATTGGCAATTTTGGGTATTTATCCCAAAATTTATTATTTTCAGTATTTAATTAGAAAATTACCGAGTGTCGGTTTACAGCTCCAAAAATGTTTTTATCGACTATATAAATGGTGGGAGTTTTGAAAGTAAGGATATTATATTTTTGGTTGAGGCCGACCGTGTACCCATACACGATTATTTTATTGGGTATTTTTAACCCGAGGAAAATAGGCCAATATATTATGTTAATTGAAGAATTTAATTGTGAAATACAATGTCTTTGGCCGTAGGTAATTAATCGTGTGATGGTTTATAGTCGTAATAAGATGACTATTGAAAGTTGTTGGGCATGAAGTTGTGAGTTAGATCAAGAAAACCGCAAAAGTATGGCCGTGCCCGGTGGGCCGTAATCAATCGCTAAAGTATGGCCGTGCCCGTTGGACCGTAATTGTTGACACCTGATTTTTAGTCAATACATCATTAAAAACAAAAAAAAAAAAAAAAAAAAAGAAAGCCCCAATTAGTTCACAATTAATCGTCGCCGTTCATCAATAATACATCATGGCCGTTGAAATAGGCATGTGCTCAATTAGGGGACTCTTAACTAGAAAGATCAAATCCTAACCCTTAGTTCAATCCAAGGTTTAAGATTTGATCTTGTCTGAAAATATATAAAGAAAAAAAAAAGAAAAGAAAAGGGGGGGCATTTTTCACAATCGATTCTCTCTTTCCCGCGCTCTCGAAGAGCTCTCTCTCGAAAACCTCTATGATTCTTGCACTCTCGGGGGTTCCTCTCTCTCGGCTAGACGGCCGAACGGACTCTCTCTCTCGGGCTCCCTCGCGGATTCTCTCACGGCAAACGAATGAAGCAAGCGGCAATTCCTCTGGCTGCTGGCTTTCTCCATCTTCTCTCTCGGAAGCTCGGGTGGACAGTGAGGGTTTTCCTCCATTGGCGCACGATCGGAGGTGTAGAGGCTCGCGGGATCTGATTCTTTCTTGCGCGATCAGAGGCTTGCTGTCTCTGAATCGGTCTCCCTCTCGATCGATTCTCTCACTCAATCCAGAAGAATCTCTCTCGGTCTCTCGATCAATCGCTCTCAGGATTTGGAGATCGGAGGCTCTGTTTTCGCTCGGACTCTCTTTGGCTTTCGCTGTATCTCTCGGCCCTGAGGATTTAGATCCGAAGCAGACCGTCGAGGATTGGTGACATCGGCAATGACGCCCGTGATTCTGTTCGCCTGATCTGACTCGATCCGAAGTCAACTGGCGAGGATCGGCGACAGCTGCGACGACGACGATGCTTAACCGATCTTCTCTCTGGATCGGGCTCACCGGATTGGTGAGCTCTCCTTCTATTCATCTCGATCCGTTAGGGTTTCGACTTCTGTTCTCTCTCTCAATCTGTTCGGATTTTGGATTCTGACTTCCCTTTCTCGATCGCTCTCTCTGGTGATTTTGCTCTCGGCTAAATCTGACGCTCTCGTCACGGATCGTGTTCTTCCGGAGCTCGAGGTGTAGGGGTCCGGATCCACGCCGACTTTGAAGGTCTCAGTTTAGCTCCAAAAACAGATCTCCGAAATCCCTCAGTGACAGCGGCTCTCTGTCTCTAGCCCGATCAGGTTTTCTCTCTCTCTCTCTCTCTCGTTCAATGTCTCCCGTTGCTTGATTGAGGTATTGCTTCTTCGTCACTCGGTAAAGTAAGCGCCTCCGTGTTGTGCACATTGAAACTACTACAGATAGATAGCTTATTGTGGGGCTTTTTGTACCAAATTCGGCCATTGAATCTGTCCTTCAAGGTTTGGCGTGGGTTCAGGATATAGATGATTGAAATGGTAGTTCAGCATTTCCATGAGTAAACAGATTAGACAGCCTAGTTGTGTTCTGTTTCTTCATTGAAAATCATAGGCGTTCCATTTTGAACTTGCTTTAGATTTGTTAGAATCTTGTCAATACGTATGCTGATTTGCAACTGTTGCGGCCTTGAGCTAATGTACATTAATCCTTTATTTGATGCTATTCCACTTAAGTAAGCATGTGCAGTGACATAAGATTGTGTTATGATGAATTTCATGTTCGCTTGGAAAAGATATTATGTCAAGGATGAATCAAATTTTACTGGAAATCAATCCATGGATACTGACCATGTCTTGATATCCCATGATTGGGTATGCATTTGATTCCAACTTGAGGTTAGTTTGGTTATGGATTGATGCCATTTTGATCAAGTAGACTCATACGTGCTTGTGAGAAGATATAGCTTCAATTTCATGGCAATTTGTCATCAAACAATCACAATTTGCAGTCTCGTGTGCTCTGTTACAATTCTGATTGCATGCTGAAATCATGGATTATAGATGCCGCAATGGATAATAGATGATCAATATGTTGATTGTGGTCATTTGCATTCTCTGGAAATTTGTAGATCCTCAGGACTTAGTTTTTGCTATGGCAAATTTGAGGTCATAAACTTCGAAATCTTGAGTTGACGTGTTTTGGACAATCGATCTACATTTGATAAGCTTCGATTTGATATACTAAAGGGCTCAAATGGAAGTCATTTGCTAGCTCAAATCCATTTCGAAAATTTGTGTATTGTGCTGGAAATTTGATTTGAAATCTACTAGCTGCTGTGATTGTTGAACACGTTTGCTGTTTTCTGATTTTCTTCTGAATTTTCGCTTGGATTCGGAGGTCAATGGATCAAGAAAGTTTTCTCGACATATTCTTGGCTACAACATATAATTCTTTTAGATTTTTTGGACTTGATTTGAGTAGAGAAATGCTGTCTTTTCTGTGGCTAGTTGCTGTTAGTCTTGAAATGAAATAGCCGATGTGTCGCAACTGAAACTGTCATGCATTTTGCCCCTAATGACAAATCACATATCAATGTTAATGAATTTGTATGATCTTTTTCACATGGATTTAGGGTTGAATGTCTAAATCAAACTTTTTCTTCACATTTAACCCTACGTTATGTTCAAATTTCATGATTTTCATGCATTGATTAGGTGACTTGGTAAGTCTGTTATCATGCATCCTTTTCTGGTTTGCTTGTGATTGATTTGCATGTGTTAGAGATTGTTACTTCTTGGCCATGAATTTGACCTTTCTTGAACCCGACATCTCTTAAAAAGTCTTAGGGTACGTCTTAATCTTTCTAATGATACTAGTTTTGCATTATTTGCATGTCGTTTGTCCCATTTTCCATTTTTGCAAAGTTGGCCTTGAAATATGCTATGAGTGAAATTCAGAATGCTTATTCTGCCCTTGTTGAGTCAGATCTCTTATTATTTGTGCATGGATTTTTCCCTAAGGATTTTGAGATCTACTCCTTAATGAAATCTGTTTGTCTTTCTCATGACTATGTCATGATGAAATTTCAGAATTTTTAGACATTGTCTACTAGGACAAATTGTTGTTGATTTACCATGATGTCTTGCTGTCCTGTTGTGTTTCTGATGTGTTGTTATGTGTTCTTGAATTTTTATAAATTCATGTGTAACCCATCTTAGGAAACTCCCTTCATGAAAGTTGTTCTTCATGGTGTGTTTGATGTTTTGTATTTTTCTTAGAGTCAATTGTCCATGGGTTTTACCCCGATTGCTTTGATCTTAGTTGTGCATGTTTGTTTCTCTCATTTGTACATGCCTAGTTACAAATTTCTTAGATTAGGCTTAGATTAGGATTCCAAAGATGGACTTTAGCGTGAAGACGATGGAAGTCGATGTCCATTCCGACTATTATCTTGTACTATTTGTTTTCCCGACATATGTCTCAGGTTTCATTTGTTGTATAAAACCCAACGAGTTGCGGGTTTTTCTTTTGTCTCTTATTTTTTTAGTTGTGTTTTTTTCTTTTATTTCTTTTGTAGGATTGCATGATAGATTTACTGCTTTCCTTGATTGTTTACTTACTCTCTTGCAATTTTAATTCCATTGAGTGTTTTCTTTTCTTTTTTTTAGGAATAGAATAGAATAAAAATGATCAACCACGCATGATCACTTAGTTTAGGATTGATCCTGAAAATGTAAAAAGGAAACGTATGGACATGTTAGGTAAAATACAACTTACTGTTTAGGTACCGAAAGGGCGCTAATAGCAATATTAGCGTAACCTAAGTCCCCGAACCTAGATATCTGGTTGCGTAGGAATCGAGGGAACACTCCCGACCCTCGATTGGGTTTTCTAGCCGACCCCCGAAAAGAGGCTAGTGGCGACTCCCGTTTATTTTTAGGATGTCATAAATAACTAGACTGTATAAAATTCGCTGTCATGTGGGGTACGAGCTTGGGAGAGCTCATGATCTTGTGATCAAGTACTCCTAAACCCGACCTTTCTTCCCTTTGACTCGAGGGCGGCGAGATCGGGTCGCGACAGTAATCAACCGCCGGAATATGGCTATACCCGTTGGGCCATAATTTACCACCGAACTTGGAACCGGCTGTGCCTTTTGGGCCGTAATTCACCACTGAACATTTAGTAGGCTGTGCCCGTTGGGCTGTAATCAATAGTTGGAGTGAGTAGTTGTAATGACCGGGTGACGGTCTTGCTAACATGGAATTGACTAGGTCGATTGATCGATGATTTGATCCGAGGAAATTATTTGATTGTTGATGTGATTCGATGAATTGCGTATTGTATTGACTTGCAGGAAGGGACTGAGGCCAAGGTAAATCCTCGACTCGTGTTTGTGCTTAGGCTGAACTTCCTAGTTGGGTCTTAGGGGTGAACTGAGACATTGTCTTACCCCTTTGTGAGATAACATTTTTCAGGTCCCTAGGGCGAAGAATCCCGGAGCTTGAGGCAGAAGGGTCAAGAGAATGGATGGCTCAGAAGTTCTTTTTGAAGATAGACTTCCTATACTTAGACCCTAGAGTTGGCCTTTGTTTGTAAACCAGATTGTGGTTTTTAATCATGTGTTGATTTGAAATTTGTGGCCCTACTTTTCCATCCCATCTTGTTGTTATCTAGAGATTAATTATATGCTTCCGCATGCACATTAAAATGAATAGATCGGCGACGTGTCCTGGAACATTGCTATTTAATCAACCAAGTAGGGATGGGCACGCGCTCGGAGGATCGGGGCATGACATCCTGACCTTGATGAGGAACTCGAGGTAGAGAAGACGACTGGTCACACTCTAGTTGCAATACCGATTGGGCAAAAAGAGACCGATCCACATTGTGTGGATGATCCATCGACTGATGTGCAGGACAAGGAAAGAGAAATTGCGAATACTTCAGCACCTATTGAGGATCCAGAAAAGGAGGTTATGGTTGATGTCACCAAAGAAACAACTAATGAGCTGGAAAATGCCACTCGCAAGAAAATCCTCTAGTCGGTGATGCTCGTGGTCAGACACATGATGAGCATATTCTATCTGATACTCCCACTGAACAAGATGATGGCTAGAATCTTCGCGATGAGGAAACAAGAACAGAAAAGGAACTTGCCATTGGTGTTCCTATTGCCGAGAAGACTCTAAACTTGAAAATAGAGACAGCGAAAGATATTGTTCGTAAAATTCTAAATGCAAGTGAATGTGTCGAACAAGTAATATAATGATAAAAAAGAGTATCGTCCCACAGAGATTGATGATTAATAAACTAATTAAAAACTAAAATAGATTAATTCTAAAATTTATCTAACAGATTAAAATATATTTGAGAATAAATTAAAAACAAAATTTGGAGACTAAATGTAGTAAATCAATCAGATAAATATGTTAGAGCATCCAATTTCACCATAGCCACTATATATTAATTTCAAATTGTTGTGGATATAAAAACGATATCAAATATGTGATAGCGGAATTTCCTAATCTATTTACTATCCTATATTTAGGTATAGCAAACCTATTCAGTTTATTAATTCACTATATCTCTATGTGAATTAAAATTAACATAAGTACATTAAAAACTATGAATATTCTCGATTTACAATGAGTCTTTTGGATCACCTTATCACCGAAAGCTACACAAATAACGTGATATATTTATATCCATGTTTAATTCATGGTTATATATTATAATGAGCAATTGCATATTATCACTTCTCAGTCTCAAACATGCACATAAGATCATTCAAGTGGTGGCTAGTCACTCAAAAGCATTATGCACAATAATATATAACTCACATGAATGAAATCAATTGCAAAACATAAAAATCATGAAATTCACATAATCATGATTAGATGATTAGACTACATTGTAATCCTAACAAAAGAAAATTAGAACATAGTAGAAGAAGAAATAAAAATATAAATCAAACCCAACATATTGAATCAAAGAACAAGAATTCTGTCACCACTTTTGTCTTCTCTTCAAAATACTTGAAAAACTCTTAGAACAATAAAAAACGATCTAACAAAAACCTAACTGCTCCCTCAAGCTCTCAATGTTCTCCTATTTATAGGATATATCCAAGATCCTTATCTCTAAGCAATTGCGCATAAAATTATGGAGCAAATCAAAGGATCTTTGATTTGATATCCATCTCGCAACGCTTGCAGATAACATTAAGGAACAAAATCAAGGATTCCTTGATTTCATATCCATCTTCCACTATTTTTTTATTTGAATTCTTGATTTTTGCCTTTCTTTTCCTTATCTTCTCCATATCTCATTATTCTGCATAAACAAGGAAAATTCGAATAATCAGAAGGAAATCCAAATATTTTCTCATAGATATTACATTATTTGTTGCCTAAAATAGGTAAAATAACTCTATAAATAGAGTTATCAAACCCCCAAACTTAACATTTTGCTAGTCCTTAAGCAAAATAAAGACATAACACATATTCAAGCTAACAACCTCCTCCATGACATCTTTCGATAATTGCTCAAATTCAAAATTCAAAGAAAAACACAAATTTCATCCAAACATTGAAATTGATAAATAAGTTAAGACAAATTCTAATTATGTGATCCAAGTGTGTGTGTGAGAGTCCTCATCTTTTTTCGAATTATATACAATCTAGATAAATTCAAATTGACGTGCAACCTCTAAAATAATTCTCAATAATTATGACCAAATCTCATAGGTTTGCTTTTCATTCTTCTCTCTACTAATGTAAGCTAATTATCCAACAACAAATTAATAAGACTTTTCTCGATTTGTAATGTAAGGCTGGGCTAAAGGTGAGATAACGGTAATTTTAAGTTCAAATCACCCATCAACACATTGATTTCTAGGATCTAATTAAAGCCAATGTCACTGTCCAATTTCACTCATTCAAGATAATTTTTCTGCCACCATATATCATCATTCCTTCTTCTTCTTTTTTTTTTTAATTGCTTTATGGTGGAGTTTCTCCCAAAGTCCCTCCTAATATAACATGAAAATTTCCAATCCATTGAGTATTCAAAAGGCTCACTCAATTGAAAGTTAGATAAGGAACCATAAAAGCAATATTTTTTTTGATAATATACCCAAAATAACCATAGCAATCACTTTTTTTTTAATTTTTCGTAGTCCATCATTCCTCCTAAATTTCTATTAAGCTCAAATAATTTTTTATCCCAAAAAAAATCAATGTGTTCATAGGGCATGGGACAATGATATAATTTGATAACGGCTAGGCTAAACATATATGGGTGTCAATGAAAAATTGGGTAATAATTAAGGCTCAACAGAGTAACTAGGGATAAATAAATAATGGTTAGCTTAAAAGGCTCAATCGATCAAAAAATTGCCTAAATCATTTTCTCAATTAGATGTAGCTTAGGATTTTGCCTCAAGAGAATATCAAACAATTTATAAGATTTGGGTGAAATCTAAGAAAATCACATATTTCACATGAATGTTCTCTAGATTTACACACAATTAAAAAGTTAAGGACTTTTAGTGCTCAGTAAGTGGATCAACATAATTAGAATTAAAATTAACTAACACATCAATTGCAAGTTTAAATAAAATTTAAATTTTCCTAAGAATTGCAAAAATTTAGAACAAGGAATGCAATCGTGATAGACACAAAAAATAGATTTAGCCAAAAATTTTGTCTTCTCCCCAAACTTGAATGAAGCAGTGTCCTCAATGCAAAAACCAGACATAGGAAGAAGAAAACTCCCTTGGTTGTAGGATAAGTTCATAGATGACCTTTTTAATTAAACTCTTGAAAGGTGATCCCTAAAAAATTAACCTGGATAAAACAGAGAAATGTTAATCTTTTTTTTTGCAAAACATAAACTTAAAAATAAATTAAAAAAAAAACATAATTAAAATGCTTGGGTTGCCTCCCAAGAAGCGCTTGCTTTATAGTTTTCGGCCAAACTATCTCAGATATTGCTATTCTGGAGGATGAAGTTCAATGGTGGTCTTTTGCTTGTTGTAACCACCTTCAAAGTAGGGCTTCAAACATTGACCATTCACTTTGAATGTGCCCTTAGTGTCATGCGCAACTTCAACTGTTCTGTATGGGAATACCTATGTAATTGTGAAAGGACCAGATCATCGAGACCGCAACTTTCTTGGAAAAAGTTTAAGACGAGAGTTATTAAGTAAGACTTTTTGACCAATTTTGAACTCTCTTCTGAATATGTGCTTATCATACCATCTTTTTGTACACTCATTGTACAACTTATAAGTTTCATAGGCCTCATTGTGAAATTCCTCCAATTCATTCAGTTGCAATAATCTTTCTTCGCATGCAGACTGCATGTCAAAATTCAAAAATTTCAAAGCCCGATATGCTTTATGCTCTAATTCCACTAGTAAATGACAAGTCTTCCTAAACACTAACCTAAAAGGAGACATCCCAATTGGAGTTATGAATGTTGTCCTATGGGCTCAAAGTGCATCATCGTTTTATTGACCAATCTTACGTAGAGGCATTCACTATTTTTTTTTTCTAAAATTCACTTGATTTCCTTATTTGAAACCTCTACTTGACCACTAGTTTGAGGATGATAAGGTTTTGCAACCTTATGCGTGACTCCATACTTACTCAAAATTATTTCAAATTGTTTGTTGTAAAAATGTGTCCCTCTATCACTTATAATTGCCTTAGCAATGCCGAATCGGGTAAAAATATTTTTCTTCAAAAATTTGACCACAATCTTAGCATTATTTGTTGACAATGATATATCTTCTACCCACTTAGACACATACTCCACAGCCACTAAAATGTATAAATTTCTATAAGAATGTGTAAAGGGTCCCATGAAATCAATACCCTAAATATCAAATAATTCACACACAATAATGTTGTTTAAAGGCATCTCATTTTTTCTTGAAATATTTCAAGTTCTCTAACACTTATCACATGAAGCTACATAGGAGTATGCACCTTTAAAAAGTATGGGCCAATAAAATTCAAATTGTAAAATCTTAGCTGCAGTTTTGGTGGCACCAAAATGGCCACTTGCCTCTCCATCATGACAATGATGTAGAATGTTTGCCTTCTCTTCGTCTGTAACACATCTCCTTATGACCTTGTCTGCACATACATTAAGCAAGAGAGGTTCTTCCCAAGAATAAATTTTAACATCAGAAAAGAATTTTTTCTTCTATTGATATGATAATTCATGAGGAAGAACATTACTTACTAAATAATTTACAAAGTCGGCGTATTAGGGAATTTTTGTGGACTTGATGGAAAAAATTTTCTCATGAGAAAACTCTTCCAAAATTGGTCTTACCTCTTCCTTTAATTTGGAATTCTTGATAAGTGATATGCAATTAGATTTTCAGTTCCCTTCTTATCTTTGATTTCCAAATCAAATTCTTGCAACAATAGAATCCACCTGATCAACCGAGGTTTTGATTCTTTCTTTTCAAGTGGATACTTAAGAGTAGAGTTGTCAGAATAAACTATAACTTTTGAGCCAATTAAATAAGAATGAAATTTATCAAAAGCAAAAACTACCACCAAAAGTTCATTTTTCTGTTGTTGAATAATTCAATGGTGCACCTGACATGGTTTGATTGGCATAGTATATGGTTCGAAAAATTTTATTCTTCCTTTATCCCAAAACAGCTCCTACTGTAGAATTGCTACTATCACACATCAATTCAAAAGGTAAATCCCAATTTGGTGCTGCCATAATTGGTGCTGACATTAACTTCTCCTTTAAAGTGTTAAAAGCCTACATGCATTCTACAGAAAAATTAAAATGAGCATATTTTTCCAAAAGATTAGAAAGAGATTTAGCAATTTTTAAAAAATCTTTTATAAATCGCCTGTAAAATCCTACATGCCCCAAAAATCCTCTGACAAGTTTCACAGTGTTGGCGGAGGCAATTTTGCAATGACCTCCACTTTGGCTCAATCGACTTCTATTCCATTTCGAGAAATTTTATGCCTGAGCACTATTCTTTCCTACACCATAATGTGACACTTCTCCCAATTCAAAACAAGGTTAGTCTCCTCACATCTTTGTAAGACCAAAGCCAAATTATTTAAACAAGAATCAAATGATAAGCCAAAAACGGATCATCCATGAAAATCTCAATATATTTTTCAACCATATCAGAAAAAATAGCCATCATGCATCTCTGAAAAGTAGCTGGTGCATTACAAATATCAAAGGACATTCTTCTAAAAGTAAAAGTACCATAGAGACAAGTGAAAGTAGTTTTCTCTTGATCTTTTGATACAATAGGAATCTGATTATACCCCGAATATCCATCAAGAAAGCAATAAAACTCATGCCCCGCAAGTCTTTCCAACATCTAATCAATAAATGGTAAAGGAAAGTGATCTTTTCTAGTGGCATCATTCAATATTCTGTAATCCATACACACACGCCACCTAGTAACTGTTCTAGTTAGAATCAATTCATTATTGTCGTTCTTTGAACAGTCATACCGCGTTTCTTCGGCACAACTTGTATAAGACTTACCCAAGAACTATCAGAGATAGGATAGATGATACCTGCATCAAGTAGCTTAATTACCTCAGTTTTCACTACTTCTTGCATCTTCGGGTTCAAAGCCTCTAAGGTTTGATAGTGGGTTTATATTATTCATCCATCAAAATTTTGTGCATGCAAATTGAAGGACTAATTCCCTTGATATCAGTTATTTTCCATCCAATTGCACCCTTATGCTCACTTAATACCCTGAGCAGTTTCTTCTCCATCAAATCTGTTAAAGGAGAAGATATAATTATTGGTAAAGAAGAAACTCCATCTAAATAAGCATATTTCAAATGAGAAGGTAAAGGTTTGACTTCAAGAATTGGAGGCTCTTCAATTGATGGTTTAGGCTTTATTATGTGTTTTCTCAACTCCTCAAATTTAATTGCATTTTGCCTTGAATATGGTGGAATTACCTGCATGAAATTTGCGTACTCCTTTATCTCCTCATTCTGAATATCTTTGTCCCTTGGTCGAATCAGACATGCTACAAGTGGATCTTTAAAAAAAATTCCAGAAGAAGCTTACTCACCAACTTGTTAACTGTCTCAACTCTAAAACAAGAATTATCATTAGATGGATATTTCATTGCTTTAAAAACATTAAATGAAATAAGATCATCTTGAACTCTAAGAATTAACTTCCCTTGTTGTACATCAATAAGAGATTTTCCTGTTGCTAGAAAAGGTCGACCTAAGATAAGTGGTACCTCAAAATCTTCCTCCATGTCAAAAACTATGAAATCTGCAGGAAAAATAAATTTGTTAACTTTTACCAAAACATCTTCCACAATACCTCTCGGATATTTAATTGATTAATCAGCCGGTTGAAGTGACACTGTAGTTGCTTTTACCTTGCCCAATCCTAATTTCTTGAAAACTGAATAAGGCATCAGATTAATACTTGCACCTAAATCTCATAATTCTTTTTCAAAGTAAGAATCCACAATAGTACAAGGAATAGTAAAGCTCCCTGGATCTTTTAATTTTGGAGATAATTTGTTTTGTAGGATGGCTGAACACTCCTCATTTAACTTCACAGTTTCATAATCCTCCAGTTTCCTTTTGTTTGCCAAAATCTCCTTAAAAAATTTTGCATAACTAGGCATTTGTGCTGAGGCATCTGCAAAAGGAATGTTCATGTGCAATTTTTTAAGTACATCAAGAAATTTAGAAAATTGCTTATCTATTTTGTGCTGCTAGAGTTGCTGAAGGAATGGAATTGGCGGCACATATGGCTTGGGATTATCTGGAAAAATTTTACTCTTGCTTGTCTCATTTGATTGTTTATTGATCACATCTGCATTGTCTCTGAAAATCTCATCTTTGACATATTCTTCTCCCACATGTTTACCACTTCTCAGGGTTATAACCTTTATGTTTTCAATTGGATTTTTCTCTATGTTGCTCGGCGAAGAACCATGTTGTCTCCCTAACATCATGCTTGCTAACTGACCCGCTTGCATCTCCAGATTTCTTATTGAAGCCTCTTGGTTTTGAAATCTCACATATGTGCTTTTGATGAAGTCATGAGTCATATTAGCAAGTTTGGTGACTATATCTTCCAAATTTGACTTTGTCTATTCTGATTGTTTGAATCCAGGTGGTCTTGTCATATTCTGATTATTCCATGAAAAATTTGAATGATTGCACCACCTTGGATTGTACGTGTTAGAGTAGGGATTATTTTGTGACCTGTTAAAATTCCCAACAAAATTAGAATTTTCACTAGATTGTTTAGAAGTATTACCTTCCTGACACTCTGTGCTAACATGTCATCCACCACAAAAATCACATGTCAAATTCTAAATTTTCATGGCTGAAACACTCATATTATCTAGCTTTTTGTTGAGTGCTTCAAATTGTGCAGCAATTGCAGCAAAAGCATCCACTTCGTGAACTCCGCTAGCTTTTCGCATTGGTAGTCTCTCAGTAGGCCATTGATAACTATTGGACGCCATCTCCTATAATAGATTGTAGGCTTCTTTTGGTTTTTTATTATTTAGAGTTCCCCCTATAGCTGCATCAATTATAGAATGAAGATTTGTATTAGAGCCACCATAAAAAGTTTGTACCTGCATCCATACGGGTAGTCCATGATGTGGGTATCTCCTAAGAAATTCTTTGAATCTTTCCCATACTTCATATAATGATTCATTATCCATCTGCATAAAATTAGTAATATCGTTACGCATCTTCGCAGACTTTGCAGGTGGAAAGAACTTACCAAGAAATTTCTGAACCATATCATTCCATGTAGTGATTGATCCTGTAGGAAGAGAAGAAAGATGGCTCTTAGCTTTGTCTCTAAGAGAGAATGGAAATAATCTCAATCTAAAAGCATCATCCATAACTCCATTATATTTAATGCTGTCACAGATTTCAAGAAAAGCATCGATGTGAGCATTTGGATCATCACTTGGTAGCCCACTGAATTGCATTGATTGTTGAAGCATTTGAATGAGTGATGGCTTGATCTCAAAGTTGTTTGCTTGAATTGTAGGTCTTTTGATACTTGATGTGGTGCCTTGAACTGTTGGTGCAACATAATCTCTTAAAAGTCTACGTGGATTTTCATTGTCACCGTTTGCCATCTTCTTAGCGTGATTTCTCTTTCTCTCAGTCGCCTTTTGAATGTACGCTCGATTTCTGGATCAAGCTCAACAAATTTCCCTTGTTGGCTACGTGTCATAAACCGATGTACACCTTGAAAAATAAACCAAAATGAAAGCTAGATTAAACTTAGAATTATTTGATATCAATATTAATTAGTATTAAACAAACAATCCTCGGCAACGGTACCAAAAAGTTGTTCGTAAAATTCTAAACGTAAGTGAACGTGTTGAACAAGTAATATAATGATAAGAAAGAGCATCATCCCATAGAGATTGATGATTAATAAACTAATTAAATACTAAAATAGATTAATTCTAAAATTTATCTAACAGATCAAAATATAATTGAGAATAAATTAAAAACAAAATTTGGAGACTAAATGCAGTAAATCAATCAGATAAATATGTTAGTGCATCCAATTTCACCATAACCACTAGATATGAATTTTAGATTGTTGTGGGTACAAGAACAATATCAAACATATAATAGCGGAATTTCCTAATCTATTTACTATCCTATCTTCAAGTATAGCAAACCTACTCAATTTATTAATCCACTATATCTCTATGTGAATTATAATAAACATAAGTGCATTAAAACTATGAATATTCCCTGTTTACAATGAGTCTTTTGGATCACCTTACCACCGAAAGCTACACAAATAACGCGGTTTATCTATATCCATGTTTAATTCACGGTTATATATTATAATGAGCAATTGCATATTATCACCTCTCAATCTCAAACATGCACATTAGATCATTCAAGTGATGACCAATCACTCAAAAGCATTATGCACAATAATATATAACTCACATGAATGAAATCAATTCAAAACATAAAAATCATGAAATTCACATCATCATGGTTAGGCTACATCGTAGCCTAACATAAGAAAATTAGAACATAGTAGAAGAAGAAATAAAAATATAAATCAAACCCAACATCTTGAATCAAAGAATAAGAATTTTGTCACCACTTTTGTCTTCTCTTCAAAATACTTGAAAAATTCTCAGAATAATGAAAAATGATCTAGCAAAAACCTAACTGCTCTCTCAAGCTCTCAACGTTCTCCTATTTATAGGATATATCCAACATCCTTATCTCCAAGCAATTGTGCATAAAATTAGGGAGTAAATAAGAGGATTTTTTATTTGATATCTATCTTCCAATGCTTGCAGATAATATTAGGGAACAAAATCAAGGATTCCCTGATTTGATATCTATATTCCACTGCTTTTTTATTTGAATTCCTGATTTTTTCCTTTCTTTTCCTTATCTTCTCCATATTTCATTAGTCTACATAAACAAAGAAAATTCGAATAATTAGAAGGAAATATAAATATTTTCTAATAGATATTGCATTATTTATTGCCTAAAATAGATAAAATAACTCTATTTTTATAGTGTTATCAGATGCATAGACTGAGAAAAGTGCACAAATTGAGGGGGAGAAAGTAAAAGATGTAGGGGCTGCACAAGTTAAACAGATTGAGTGGGAGATTGACAAGGATCCACTTGCCAAAATCATTCCTCCACCATAACCTTTGGCTGACTCTTAGTGGCAATATCCTTCGAGCACTGTTGGAAATCAAGGATGAAATCAAGGAGTTGGAGCTTCAAATGTAGAAACTGATGTAGGATGGAGACAAGAAACTGAAGAAAGTTGAATAGGCTATAACAAACATGAGCTGCTATGTCCTGGTTCACGTTCCTCCAAAGGACCCTTCTTCTCCAAGCCCTCTTGTTCATGAACCAAATCAACCATCCTCCTCGAAATAACCTTTTAAAAACCACTTTTTTCAGACAATTTCATAGGAGTTGGTTTAATGTTTTGTTTGAATATTCGGTTTGGTATTTATTTTGCACCCATATATAGGTGTGCTACTCGATGTTGAACTATGGTTTGCTATATCATATGCTATCTATTATGGTTTGCTATAACCTTCTGTGTTGTTGACAAAAAGGTGGAGAAATTTTTTAGTCGCATGACTTCGATTTGTGGACTCCCTTTTGGATGTTTGTAGATTTTGATATTTACAATCTACAAGTAAACTGTGAGGACAAAATTTGCGCAAGATTGGTTGAAAATTTCTTGTTTCTTATCTTGCACTTTTAGAGTATCTAGAAATTCTATAAGAATCACAACTTCTCATATTCAATATTCTTATAAATTACGAACTGTGCTTTATATCAAATCTTGCTAAATTCAAAGCAATATCTATATCACATCTTGTCTAAGTTATGCTAGGAAAGTTTTTCCATCATGAAAAGGGGAGATTGTTAAAGAAAATTTCCTAATTGATTTGGAAGATTGACAAAACTTTTCTTAATTATCATTTGATTCTAATGGTAAGTTTTTCCATGTGGAAACTTTGATATGTATCATCAGCTGTTATTGTTAGACTCAAGGACATTGTGAAGATCATACCGTTAATATTCAATCTCAATGGAATAAGGATATGATCCAACTATGAATCATTGTGCTAACAGCAAGAAGATAGTCGTGGATTCCTTGCCTTATATATTGATTGTCCGAAATGAAAATATTGAATACAAGCTTACTTATTTGGAACATTTCAATCTATCAACAGAACAATCAATTGAAGACATAATGTTTTCCACTAGAATGACTCAAATTATGGAAACCCTTTCTACTGTACAGGCAGCAGATCCTTTGGTTCTCGGCAATCCAGAAGCGGTCGGATATTCTTCAGCATTCAAGTCCAACATGTTGATTAGATGAATGATCTTAGAGCTTGGGTCCAACCGGTCAACTTAGAAACTGAGGAGTATTGAAGGAAGTCGTAAGGTTGAAGGATGCTTAGAGAACACCAAAGTTATGAATTCCAAAGTTCAACAAAGTCTTATCGTCAATATTTTTGTCTTTCACGAGCTATTCATTATAATCTCTTAGAGGTCATTGAAAATGCTAGTACTACCACCTAGAGAGGGGGTGAATAGTTGTTAAAAAATATTAAGAAATGAATGCAGAATAAGTTATATTGCAAGCAAAGTCTGAGAATGAGTCAAAGTCCAACTAAAAGTGCTGCCAGACTTTTGAAGTAAATTCAGACTCAAATAGAGATCGTTTAGAGTTTTGAGAAGTTCAGAAGAAGATTGCAATGAATACAGCTGAAAAGAGTTAAGGGAAGAGAAAATTGCACACTTCTGAAGTAAATTCAGACTTAAATAGAGATGGCTTAGATCAAGGCTACGTCCACTCTGTCACGCTGACAGCCTTCTGGCTGAAATTAACTAAAGTATCAACAGAGAAGTACAATGTTTGGAGTGCAAACACTCAGTGGAAGATTTCTTTTTCTTTCACTAAGTCACTCTTCTTGTGTTTTTCTCTCTTAAATACAATTTGTAAGTGCTGTCCTTGAAGAACAAGTGGTTGGAAATGCCTCGAACTTTGGAATTTCAATTTTCACGCTCTATCTCAAATGGATTGAATGACCTCGTTAAATACTCCTCTACGCCTTTCTAACTGTTGGCATTCTCCAAAGGAATTTTTTTATAATCAATCTGTTGGACAGAATCGATTAAGGAAATCTTGTAGCCATTTGAAGAATGAGATGAAAATCTGATAATTCCAGTCACCCATACTATAAGAATCTAGGTTTCCATAAGTAGATGCTTTCCAAAAAGGAACTTGTCTTCAAGATTGATTTCATCAATTTGTGATTAATTCCATCAATGTATTTATAAAAGGTAAGTAAGATTCTTCATTAGAAAGCCATATATTAAGGTTAAATCTCTGCGTTCATACCGAATCCTTGTCATAAGATCAATAATCCTGAGTCTGATTACATCTTCGTTCTGACTTGGTTTCTGTCTGGATCACGTTAGAGTGGGAAAGACTTTTGGAATAAATAAAATTTGACAAAAATATGCGATATAGCTAAGAAGTCTCGTATTCTTCAGAATAAGAACAAGAACAAGAAAGTTTTGTCAACTTCAAAACCTGATAGGAGTTTTCTTAACAATCTCCCCATTTTTTATTGTGACAAAACTTTCATGTAGATTTAAGCATAATATTAAAGTTATCTTGCAAAACAATACTTTAGTAGCACATGATAATTAATAGAGATAACGGACAGTAAACACAATAAAATATTGCACAAAATACACATAGTCTACAGCCACAAAACACATCAATCAAAAGTCTGCATAAACCACACCAGTAAAGAAAAAATCAAACACTAGTCAGACACAATTCACCAAGTCAAAGCTTCAATCTGCATAAACTCTCCCCCTTTTTGTCAACAGCAAAAAGAGAAAATCAAATAAGCATAAATAAAAAGTGGTTAGGTTGAAAAGGATTAGGGTTGTCTAGGAACACGAACAAGTTAGAAATCTTCCTAGGTCTGCATGGTCTCCTGAAGCTTAGTCAGGCACTAGTGAAAAATAGTCTCAACTTTGGCTAGGTTCTGCGATGCCGGCTGATTCATAGTTTGGACTTTATCATCAAAAGAAATTACCTTTCCTGTGAGAGACTCTGAGGTAGTACCGAGAGTAGCATGCAACTTCTGGATTTCAAACTCCATCTTATATTGTTGTGCCTTTATCTCTAAGAGGAGTTCTACTATTCGAGGATAGTTGGATTTTGGTTTTATTTGGGTACTAGCTTCTGCAAATTACTGGTGGAGTATCCAAAGATGAAGGAACATCGGCCTGAACGTGTGAAACTCGTTGCTCCCCCTGAACATTAAATTCTTTATCCCGATCCTCAGGTGATACTTTAGGGAAATGAGATGCATCAATATCTTTAGCATTTGGAGGAGATCGACTGATGCTATCACTAGCAGTTGGTTCGATAAAAGGAGTTTTCTCACCTATTCCCCCTGTCTTGGTGGCTTCACTCTGAGAAATAACTTCTCCTTCCTGAACTTCTTCTATGCCAGCACAGGTTTATTTACCAGTTTCGATCTCCCCAACATCTTAAGCATCAATTTCCCTTATATCTTCTCCTTCCTTGTTAGTGTCCTCCTGTTCCTTGTTCACATTGGCATCTCCTTCTTCATGATCTGAGTCATCATCCTCACTCTCTTTGCCACGCCCTGAACCTCGAGCACACACACATCCCTCGGCGGTCGATAAAATTGCGACATCCCAAGACGCGTCGCCGACCCATTCATTTTAATGCACATGCGGAAGTGAACGATTACCCTTGACAGCAACCAACACGGGATATAAAAGTAGGAAACAAATTCACAACCAAAACACTTTTATAAACACACTAGGTTTATATACAAAAGTCAACAACCAAAAGCCTACTATAAAAAGGAAGGGTTAACAAGTCATCTAGGCACACGAATCCCCAAACTCTGAAGCCTTATGGGGTTCTGGATCGACCACAGTGCCATCAGGAGGGTCAACTGTACCCTCGCCATTAGCGGCGTCTATCATCGTAGCTGGGTTCTCAAAATCTTGTAGGGGACCCACTATGTATCCTTTGAGCCCGCGGTGAAACCACGCCCTAAATCGATGAGGTACCCTCTGTGGCACCCCCGAACGGCCCCCGATCAGCTAGGGTCACCACAGTCCACTTGCCTTTCTCTTAACTTGATAATATATTACTCTGATACCAAAGAGTTATAATAAGTCTATAAGTCCTGGGGGTTTATATCTTTTAGATCGGTCCCTGTGCTATGACCAGCTAGTCGGACACATTCGCCGATTCTTCGGTCTCCATAGGCTCCGAGGGGCATTGGGTCCTCCACAGCACCATCAGGAGGGTTAACTGCACTCTCGCCTGGAGCGGTATCAACTACCACAACGGGCATCTCAAAACCCTAGAGGGGACCTTCCCTGTATCCATTGAATTTGTGTCGAAACCACACTCTGAATTGATGAGGTACCCTCTGAGGTATGCCATCATCGACCCAAACGGTGGTCACTACGAGTTCATAAACCTAGTGACCCCCGGGGACAAGGTAGTCAAAACTCCGCTCGGTAACCCTCATAGGTCGACCAAAACGTTCTAGAGGAACTGCCATCTAAGGACTGGAAAAGGTTGAGCCCACGACGGGGTGAGACAATGTCTCAACAAGTTCACCCCCTAAACTCCGACTAGGAAGGGAATACGCCTAGAGGCAGTCTATGCACACAAGATAGAGGACTTACCTCGCCTCGGTTTCCCCGCATGTTAGTACAATTCATATATCCAATCAATCAATTCAATTCAATCCATCCATTCAATCAATTCGATCAATCACGCCTTCCAATACAATTATTGCTCGCACAAGCATGAACTACCGATGCACGTCGGTCTTCTGGCGTAGCCAGGGATTACTGCTCACACAAGATGAAATACACTATTGCTCACACAAACTGATACAGATCATTGGTCACACAAGCTGATATAGATCATTACTCACACAAGCTGATACAAATCATTGCTCACATAAGCTGACATAGATCATTGTTCACACAAGCTGACTTATAATATTGCTCACACAAGCTGACTTGTAATATTGCTCACACAAGCTGATACATCGACTTACATCAAGGACGAGTTCACTCAACCATCACATGATCAATCAATACCGGCCAAGGACATTGTGCTTTGCACACCAATTCCTCAATTAAAATAATGAACTTGGCCTATTTTCTTTGTGTTGAAAATACCAGATAAAAATAATCGTTTGTGGGTACACGGTCAGTCTGAGCAAAAAATGCAATATCGTTCTTTTCAAAAATCTCACTGTTTATTATAGTGCCTAAAAAAAATTTTGGCGTTAAAAACCGTCGCCCGGTATTTTCTGAACAAAATACCAAAATTTCACAATTTTGGAATAAATACCAAAAATTCCAATCACTACTCAATTTGCATAAATTAACACTCAATTGCATAAACTAAGCACGCCATTGCAATCAGCACAAAATTCCAATCACTACTCAATTTGCATAAATTAACACTCAATTGCATAAACTAAGTACACCATTGCAATCAACACAAAATTCCGATCACCAGCTATCTCGGTATAATTTCTAGAAAATATAAAATGATTAAATAAATGCAATTAATACCAAAAATACCAATTTAGGCCGAAAATGCTAAATTAACCACCTAAACAAGCCTGGAAAATTTCCAAACCTTTATAGATAAATAGCACGATCTATCTAGTCCCTAATTAGTCTATTCTAACCACCTAACATGCACAATTGAATAATTAAATCACTAATATAATCTAACTAACCACCTAAGCCATACTTAACATAAACTAATCACCCCCTAAGCATCATTAACTCCCTAAGTAGAGTTTAGCAAGTAAATTCATCGGTTTAGCAATCCGATGAGTCCATGATGTCAGCTACGCAGAGGCAGGCAACAACCGAGTTTGCGGCGACACCAACCAAGGCTCAGAAAAGGCCCAAAACGGTCCACGAAGGCTCAGCCCGAAGCTAAAGCTTCGATTATGCTCCTTGGGCCGAGAGGTTGCTCGAGCGGCTAGCTGAGCTAGAAACGGTGAGGAGGTGGACCAGTGGCTGCAGCGGGCGACGGCGGCTGCTGGACGGCGGCAGAGATGGCTCAGGCGACCTCGACGGCGACCAGGGAGGCTTAGGGGATGTCGAGGAGGCGCGAGACGAGTGGGACGATGCGCGCGAGGCTCGGGCGGCGCAAGGGGCTTGTGGGCGCGAGTGGGCTGCTCCAGTGGCTTCAGCGGTGGTCGACGGTGAAGGGAGGAGTGTTGGCCAGTTTCTTCTGGTTCTCTCAAGCTCTCAACCTCAACAACAATGGATAAAGTGGCCCCAAATGAAGAAGAAGAAGAAGCTGTTGAAGAGAGGGGGTCCCATTTTGCCTCAAAAGTCTTCACATATATCCTCTTCCACTCATTGCATGCCCCCACCAACCTTGGCTGTCACCCATGGACAATTTGCTGCACCAAATTTCCCTAAAAGCTTCCCCAAGTGGTCATAATGTTGTCTCCCCTTGGCCTACGAATTTTGGGCCAATTCCCCCTAAATTGATTCAATTCCCCTCAAATTGAGCTCAATTTGATGTCCATAAATTCAGCCAAGGTGCCATCATCAAATTCAATATTTTTCCTCATCACTTGAACCAACTTGATGGCCAAAGATGCAACAAAAATGGCCCTCTGATTTTTCCGGTCCAAAATAGCCTTACTTTGAATTTTTGCCGAAAATCCCGATTTGCTGAAAAAATCTTCGGAGGATGAGTTGACATTCCTAAAATGACTCGCGACATGACAAAATTTTCAATTTCTGAAATCAGGTTCAAATTCACGGTTAATTTCAATCCAACACGATTTTAGCGTGACCTAACCTACCAGGTAGCTTTTAGGAATTTTTAGCACATTTGACCCATGGTCGATTATTTTCAAGCCACATTGTACATCTTCAACACATTGGCGACTCTCAGTTGCCGTGAAAATCTCGAGGTTTTAAATACGAACACAGGGTACAAAAATGATAGAAAAATTGGTCTAGTGCCGTTCGACATAATTTTTGCAATTAGGTGGAATCACCCATACACCAATCACATACCTCTATCGAATCGACCTATCTTCGATCTCTGATCGATTTTGACGGTGCCGTAATGACCCTTGCAGATTAGCACAGTCAAGCAGTCAATTCTTGGTTGCATTCTCAAGTCTATTGCATTTATATTCCTTAACAGCTTCACCTGATAGGCTAGTTATCCCGTGAGTGATCAGTTCAGGAAAAATAACTATAGGCGTGTCGATGAAAAGCCCAACTTATTCAATTGAAAACAGAACCTAAAAATCAAGATGTCATAGTAGTGGTCGACAGACTGATGAAGTCGGCTCACTTCATCGCCATACGAAAGGACCTTGTTTTGGTTGACTTGTGTGGCATTCCTAGGTCACGTGATTTTAGGCGAATGAATCTCCATGGACCCGACCAAGATTGAAGCAGTTATCAATTGGCCAAGACCGACAACCGTAATAGAGATCAGAAGCCTTTTGGGTTTGGCAGGTTATTACCGAAGGTTCGTGGAAGGATTTTCAGCATTGGCTTCGCCGTTGACTTGACTACTGAAGAAGGAAGAGAAGTTTGTATGGACAGACAAGTGCAATGGTAGTTTCCAAGAGCTTAAGAAGAAGCTGACTACCGCACTCGTGCTGACGATTCCATCTGGTCCTGGAGGATATGAGATCTATGGTGACGTGTCATTTAGAGGACTGGGTTGCATGTTGATACAACATGGTAGGGTTGTTGCATACGTGTCCTGTTAGTTGAGACCTCACGAGCTGAATTACCCGTCGCATGACTTGGAACTCGTAGCAATCATTTTTGCTTTGAATATTTGTAGACATTATTTGTGTGGAGAAAGATTTCAAATCTTCACAGACTATCAAAGTCTCAAGTATCTATTCTCTCAGAAGGAGTTGAATATGAGACAACGTCGTTGGGTGGAACTCCTGAAGGACTATGATTGTGATATCTTGTATCACCCTGGAAAGGGGAATAAATGCACAAATGCGCTGAGTCGGAAGTCTTCGATTGCGCATATGATGGTTAAGGAATGGATTTTACTCGAGAGAGCTCGAGATTCGGTTTTCAAGTTTGAGGTAGGCCACCTTTCGAATCTTATGGCCACCCTCAAAATTGAGCCAAAAGTGCATATCAGAATCAAACGCTCCAGTTGACAGACTTAGAGATTCAGAAAATCCTGCAAGAGGATACCGAAAAGAGAAAGGCTGACTTTTATTATTCTGAAGACGGAACACTGAAGTTTCGAGGATGATTGTATGTACCTGACGATGCAGTGCTTAAGGAAGAGATCTTATTAGAAGCTCATCGTAGCAGTTACAGTATTCATCCTAGCGGTACAAAGATGTATTAGAATCTACATCAACATTACTGGTGATTCGGTATAAAGGCGGATATTGCCAAGCATGTCGCCAATTGTCTGACGTGTCAGCAAGTGAAGGCACAACATTGTAAGCCAAGAGGACTTCTGCAACCTCTCAAGATTCCTAAATGGAAATGGGAGCAAGTCACAATGGACTTTGTGACGGGCTTACCAAGGAGTCAGAGGGGTAATGATTCCATTTGGGTAGTGGTTGACAGACTGACAAGGTTGGCTCATTTCATCACCATATGAAAGGACTTTGCATTAGACAGATATGCTGAGTTGTACGTGCGCCCGATAGTTTGACTGCATGGAGTACCAGTGATGGTCACATCAGATCGAGACTGAAAGTTACCGACTACCTTGGGAACGAAGCTGCAGTACAGTACGGCCTACCATCCGCAGACGGATGGCCAGTCTGAGAGCACGATTCAAACCCTCGAGACATGCTGCGAGCTTGCGTGTTGGATTTCAAGGGGAGTTGGGAAGAACAACTTCACCTTATTGAGTTCGCCTACAACAATAGCTACCAGTAGAGCATTCAGATGGCTCCTTTCGAAGCGTTGTATGGCGGAGCGTGCATAACGCCAGTGTGTTGGGATGAAATCGGAGGGCGAAAGATCCCAGGCCCAGTGTTTGTCCAGCAGTCAATGGATGCAGTTGCCGTTATTAGAGACAGATTAAAGACCGTTTAGAGTTGCCGGAAAAGTTGTGTTGATAAGCATCGAAGGTCATTGGAATTCCAAGTTGGTGAGCACGTCTTTCTGAAGGTGTCAATGAGGGGTACTTCGCGCTTCAGCAAGAAGGGAAACTGAGTCCGAGATACGTTGGTCCCTTTGAGATTCTAGAAAGAATCGGGATTCTAGTGTATCGTCTAACATTGCCCTCGAGGTTAGCACAAGTGCATGACGTCTTTCACGTGTCGATGTTAAGGACGTATGAGCCTGACCCGACCCACGTGCTAAATTTTGGAGAATTAGATGTGGACGACAGCGTGTCGTACGTGGAAAGCCTGGTTCATATAGTAGATCGGAAGGAGCAGGTTATGCGTATGAAGATGGTCCCCTTGGTTAAAGTGGTCTGGCAACACCACGGGACAAAATGAGTAACCTGGGAAAGTGAAGATTCCATGAGATGACTGTACCCCCACTTTTTTGTTTAAGATTGGTAATAGTTTAAATTTTGAGGACGAAATTTTTATAAGAGGGGAAGAGTTGTGACATCCTGAATTTCAAGTTTTGTTTTCGATTGAATAAGTTGGGCTTTTCATCGACGCGCCTATAGTTCTTTTCTTTGAGTTGGCCACTCATGAGATAACTAGCCTATCAGGTGAAGCCGTCAAGGAAAATAAACGCAATAGACTTGAGAATTCGATCAAGAATTAACTGCTCGACCGTGCTAACTTGCAAGGGTCATTACGGCACCATTAAAAATTGATAAGAGACCAGAGATAGGTCGATTCAACAAAGCCATGTGATTAAGTGTGGGTGATTCCACCTAATTGAAAAATTCTCGTCGATCGGCACTAGATCGATTTTTCTGTCGTTTTGGTATCCTGTGTCCGTATTTGAAACATTGAGATTTTCACGGCAACCGAGAGTCGCCAATGTGTCGAAGATATACATTGTGGCTCGAAAATAATCGACCACGGGTCAAATGCACTAAAAATTCCTAAAAGCTACCCGGTAGGTTAGGTCATGCTAAAATGACGTCAGATGGAAATTAACCGCGAAATTGAACCCGATTTTAGAAATTGAAAGTTTTGTCATGTCACGATTCATTTTAGGAACGTCGACTCATCCTTTGAAGAATTTTCGACGAGTTCGGGAATTTTACGGAAAATCAATTCGGACGATTCGGAAAAGAAAGGAAATTCGGAGGGGCCAAATTGAGGGGATTTTTGGCCTCTAGAGTGAGCTATTTGGTGAAGGGAAATTGTGGAAATTGTGTAGGCTCCCTCCTCTGCAAAATTGGTCATCAAATTGGAGAGATTTGTTAAGAAATTGAATTTTAGACATTTCGGAAAAAGGAAAGAAATTCGGATGGTAGAGAGAGTGGTCAATTTTGAGGTCCAAAATTGGTGATTTGTGGGAAATCATGCAAGAAAGTATTATGGGGGACCAAGAAGAAGAACATGAAGACTTTAGGGGCTAAGCAATGATGGTTTAGATATTTTGTTCCTAAGTCTAATTGGTTAGTCCTTTGACTTATGGTTCCTCTTTCTCTCTCTCTCTCTCTTTCCCTCTTTCCCTTCTTCTTCGAGCGTCGCATCCCCCGACCCCTCCTTCGCTCCTTCGGTTCTCCTTTATTTTCCCTCATGCACGATCATTTTCTTCTCATTTCCCTGGGACCGAATCTGCTCCACCATCGTCACTCCCCCGCTCGGCCTCTGTCACCAGATGACGGTACCTCGCCAATCCACCTTTCTCCCCCGAGTCAACCCCAGCTCCCACCGAAATTTCCATCAACGCGAATCCACGTCATCCCATCGCACTCCATCTTCACCTCTTCCTTCTGCCAGCACAACCCCACTAACGAGTAGCCCACACCCTCACGAACGCCATCATCTCTTTTTCCCCTCTTCGTGCGCCAGCTACTCCTTCCCTGGTCCTTCTCTCGCGCGGCCTACCTACACAAAGCTAGCCCACCCCCACCATCAACTTCAATCAGCCACCGTCTCCCTTGATTCCTCGCCCATTTCTATGCGGCATGTGGCACCCCCGAAACAGCCCTCGATCCGTTAGGGTCGCCACAGTTTGCTTACCTTTCGCTTGTCCTAATTACATGTCACTCTGATACCATTGAATTATAGTGGGTCCATATATCCTGGGGGTTTATAAAATTTTTTTTTTTTTAATCAGTCCCAACGCAATTCATATAACGGAAGCATATTCGATATCTCTCTAACACATACTCAAACTAAATAATACAATGCAATGCACACCAACTACACCTTTCATATATATATATATATATATATATATATACACGTTAGAGCCGAAACACTTTTATTTACATACTTTGATCGGACATCAAGAGTCGGTACATCAAAAGGCCAAGGCTTTACTAAGCTCGGCTATAACCCAAAAGTACCCGACCCCACATCAGTCATGTACATCGATCCATCATCCAGTGTCGGCTATCCAAAAAGTGTCATCCTCTACCAGTCACACGCGCAATCACACCCAGCCCGGTGCATCAGCTGGCGGCGGCGGCAGCATCCCCATCATGATCCCGTCGCGATGAACATGCACGGACAGGAACTCCTGGACTACGGGGCCATCAGGTAGACCCACGTCATACATAACTAAAACTCGAACACGGATGAACACCAGTCCACGAGCACCAACACAGGGGTGCTCCGAGCACTCAACCTCAACATCAGACGGTAAGTCATAGAAAGTACCATGTGTGACAGGTGACAGAGGCATCTCTTAATCTGAAATGTTAGTCCCCAAAAGGGGTGAGTACAACCACTCAGCAGTAAAAGATTCCTCAAGCTATATCAAGCATTACTATTAATATCCAGATTCAAGTATGGTAGACAAAACAAGAAATTCAACAATAGGTGTGCATCAAAATCATGAAAACTATCAATGTAAAACATCAAAATCGTTATTTTAATTAAGGAATTGGTGCACAAAGCACAATGTCCTTGGCCGGTTTTGGGTAATTGAGTGATGGGTTATAGTCATGGCAAGATGACTATGCAAAGATGAGGTGACATAGGTTGTGTTGAGGGAACCGAATGGGTTGTGAGTCGGTAAAGAACTAGGTTCTACACGATAATGAAACCTCGTGTGAGCCACCTCTAGTATCTTGTACCGTTGCTTATTGTAGTCAATATCTAAGTGCTACATGGTGACTTGGTCATATGGGAGCCACCTCTAGAAGCCTTGCAGTACTGTCCTGCATGGTCAAGAACTAAGTGCTACACAATAGCGAGATTTCGTGTGCGTTACCTCTAGAATCTTGCACTAGTGCTCTTCGTGGCCAAGAACTAAGTGCTACACAACAGCGTGACTTCGTGGGAGCCACCTCTAGTACCTTGAGCTATTGTTTAGTATAGTCGAGAACTAAGTGCTACACGATAGTGTGAATTCATGGGAGTCACCTTTAGTACCTCGTACTATGATTGATTATGGTTAGGGACTAAGTGCCATGCAATGTCAGAACTTCATAGGGAGAGGGCACCTCTAGAACCTTGAGCCTGGTATTGAATATTGAGTCGGACTATTGAGTGGGGATGTTGAGGTTGGATTGGGAATTTGAATATTGAGAGTGAATATCGGGTGTGGATGGAACCACCGATATGAATTGTTCGCGCCTAATTATGGGAGGAAATTGTGTGACACGATATGAGACGTGTCATAACGATTTGGCCTTATAATCGGGACCCCTGTGAGCGATTGTTTGATTGAATGATGGATCGATTGTATTGATTCAATTGATTGATTGAATGATTGATTGATTGATTAAGATTGAGATGAGACGTTCCAAATGCTCGAGTGTTGTTACTACACTTATGTGATATATGAATTGTGCTAACCTGTAGAAGGGAACTGAGGCGACGAAAGTCTTCTGGATTGTGTGCATAGACTGCCTCTAGGCGTATTTCCTTCCTAGTCGTGATTTAGGGGGTGAACTTGCTGAGACATTATCTCACCCCATTGTCTCACCCCGTTGTGAGCTTAACTTTTCAGGTCCCTAGTGTGAAGAACCCGGACCTTGAGGTGGAAGGGTCAGGAGCATGGGTGGCTAGAAGTTCTTTTTGGAGATAGGCCTCCTATACTTAGACCCTAGAGTTGGCCTCTGTTTGTAAATCAAATTGTGATTTTTAAAAGTGTGTTTATTTTGAAATTTGTTGTCCTACTTTTCTATCCCATGTTTGTTGTGGTCAGGGGATTAGTAATTCGCTTCTACATGTGCATAATCGATTGGGTCGGCGACGCGTCTTGGGAATGTCGCAATTTTTATCGACCACCGAGGGATGGGTGCACGCTCAAAGTTCGGGGTGTGACAACTACCCAAATGGAATCATTACCCCTCTGACTCCTTGGTAACCCGTCACAAAATCCATTGTGATGTGTTCCCTTTTCACTCGGGAATCTTGAGAGGTTGTAGAAATCCTCCTGGCTTACAATGTTATGCCTTCACTTGCTAACACGTCAGACACTTGGCGACATGCTTGGTGATATCCGCCTTCATACTGAACCACCAATAGTGTTAACGCAGATTCTGATACATCTTCGTACTACCAGGATGAATGCCGTAACTGCTACGATGAGCTTCTGATAAGATCTCTTCCTTAAGCTTTACATCGTTAGGTACACACAATCGTCCTCGGAACCTTAGTGTTACGTCTTCCGGAAAATACGAAAGACAGTCTTTCTCTTTTCGGTATCCTCTTGCAGGATTTTCTGAATTTTTGAGTCTGTCGACTAAAGTGTCTTGATTCTGATCTACACTCCCGGCTCAATTATGAGGGTGGCCATAAGATTTAAAAGGTGGCCTACCTCAAATTTGAAAACCGAATCCCGAGCTCTCTCGAGTAAAATCCATTCCTTGACCATCATATGCACAATTGAAGATTTCCGACTCAGCGCATCTGCGACTTTATTAGCCTTTCCAGGGTGATACAAGATATCACAATCATAGTCTTTCAGAAGTTCCATCCAGCGACGCTGTCTCATATTCAATTCCTTTTGAGAGCATAAGTACTTAAGACTTTGATGGTCTGTGAAAATTTGGAATATTTCTCCACACAAATAATGTCTCCAAACAAGTCGTCGATCCTCGGCAGCAGGTACTTGTTCTTGATCGTCATCTGATTGAGTTGATGATAGTCGATGCACAGACGCAACGAACCATCTTTCTTCTTCGTGAACAGAACTGGTGCTCCCCAAGGTGATGCATTGGAATGTATGAATCCTTTTTCCAACAATTCTTGCATCTACACCTTCAGTTCCTTCAACTCAGACAATGCCATCCGGTAAGGAGCCTTAGAGATTGGCTCTGTCTCAGGTGCTAACTCGATCACAAACTCTATCTCCCTCTTTGGCGGCAGGCTTGGCAATTCCTTTGGAAACACGTCTGGAAACTCTTGAACTACAATGATGTCTTCGATCTTCAACTCCTCAACTGTCGTATCCACGACAGTCGCCAGGTAACCTTGGTAACCCCCGTCTAACAAACGGGTTGCCTCAAGTGACAAGATTAAGGAAATCGAGGGTCCTCCTCGACTCCCAATAAACTCGAAACTTTCACCCGTTAACGAGTTAAATTGAATCGCTTTACGATAGCAATCCATCTTAGCTCGTTGCTTGGTGAGCCAGTCCATGCCAATTATCACATCGAAATCATACATGGCTAGGACTAACAAATCTATCATCCCCTCTCGCTCACCAATCACTAACTTGCAACCAGGACAACCCACTGCGACTAACACCTTATCTTTAACAGTGTAGATATGCTAACCACTGACTCCAACAACTCAGGACTCAATCCTACAAGCTTAAAAAATTGCTTAGCTATAAATGAATGAGTTGCGCCAAGATCAAATAAAGCATATGCAGCATGGTCGTTCAGTGAAACCGTACCTGTGATCACATCAGGCGAGTCCTCTGCCTGTCCTCTAGTGATGGCGTACACTCTTCCTTGTGTTGGAGGTTTATTTTATCCACCCTGTTGAGCGTTCGGTGGCGCAAACCCTCTATTCTGAACCATCGGTGGCGATGATGGTAACTGCTATAGTCCCCTCGGCTTTTTAGGACAGTCTTTGGCCTGGTGACCCTGCTGGCTACACTCAAAACAAGCACCCATCCTAAAATGGCGCGAGGCTGATCCATGTCGCCTTCCACAAAAGCGACACGCGCCATTCTGACTCGGCACTGACTTGCCAACTCCACCCTTCCTATTAGGCGGAACATGATACCTTCCTCTGGTCATGGGCTTCTTCCCAATCCGATTTCCATCTCTATTCAAATTGAACCTCAATCCAGATGAGGCGGCTTGCTCACTTAGATTTCTCTCTACCAACTGGGCCTGACCATAAACCTCATTGTAATCCTTCAGGTCGAATGGCACTAGTGGATTCTTCAACTTTGGTCGGAGGTCGTTCCTGAACCTCCAAGCTTTGTCTTCTGGATCTTCCACTAGTCTTGGAGCATACTGAGACAGCTTAGCAAATTTAGCCTCATACTGGTCCACGGTCATCATCCCTTGACGGAGGCACTGGAATTCCTCCATCTTCTGCTCTCAGGCGCTACTAGAAAAGTACTTGCCGTTAAAGGCTCTGAGGAAGGCATTCCACACCGAAACCACACCTTCGGGGAATACCGTGCCTCTGGTGGCTCTCCACCAAGTACTAGCATTACCTTGCAATTGGTATACTACCAAGACAACCTTCTCCTCTTCAGTGCACATCAGAAGTGCAAAAGCTTTCTCCAGGTGTTGGATCCAGAGCATTGCAGCCTCGGGATCTCCTGCACCGGTGAACCTCGGCATATTCAACTTCAAGAACTGCTCTACAAGCTTGTGCATCGGTCTCTCTCTCTCAACAACCACGTTCCCAGGTGGAACTTCGGCAGGTGCGGCAGTGGCTGCGGCATCAGCAGCGATAGCAACGGCAGCAATAGCGGCAGCTGTAGCGGCGGTTGTAGTGGCGGCGGCTTGATTCTGGGCCTACTGCCCCATCAAAGCTCGAAGCGTCTCAAACGCCTGTATGATCCCTTCGATCCTGGGATCACCAGGGGCTGCTACCCCAGCATCGACTGGAGGCGGTGCTACATCACTAGCGCTGACCTGAGCCAGCGCTCTACCATGACCCCCTCGAGTACCGACCCTTGTCGGCGTCTTACCCCGAGTCGCTGGTCCAATGGTCCTCTTCCTAGGAGTCCTTTGCTCCTCATCACTCATTATATAGACTTTCTACAAAACCTATTCCCAATTCCATACAGAATTAGAAATTGAGTGATCCCCACAAAATAATCTACCAATCAGCTATAAATCACATGCATCAGCATAAAGAAAATGGCCTTTCCTACTAATTATCCCATGAACCCATCACACCTTACCACTCCAACTATCGACCAGCTCTGATACCACTTCGGGCGGGGATGTCACGCCCCAAACCTCGAGCGCACGCACATCCCTTGGTAGTCGATAAAATTGCGACGTCCCAGGACACGTCGCCGACCCATTCATTTTAATGCATATGCGGAAGCGAATGATTACCCTTGACAACAACCAACACGGTATAAAAAAGTAGGAAACAAATTCACAACCAAAACACTTTTATAAACACACTATGTTTATATACAAAAGTCAACAACCAAAAGCCTACTACGAAAAGGAAGGGTTAACAAGTCATCTAGGCACACAAATCCCTAAACTCTGAAGCCTCTTGGGGTTTTGGATCCACCACAGCGCCATCAGAAGGGTCAGTTGTACCCTCGCCATGAGCGGCGTCTATCACCGCAGCTAGGATCTCAGAATCCTGTAGGGGACCCACTCTGTATCCATTGAGCCTGCGGCGAAACCACGCCCTAAATCGATGAGGTACCCTCTGAGGTAGGCCCTCGTTGACCCAGACGGTGGTCACTACGAGCTCACAGACCCAGACTCCATGGCCCTCGGGAATAGGGAAATCAATAATCAGCTCGGTAACCCTCCTAGGCTGACCAAATCGTACTGGAGGGGCTGCCATCTAAGGACCTGAAAAGGTTGAGCTCACGATTGGGTGAGATAATGTCTCAGCAAGGTCACCCCCTAAACTCCGACTGGGAAGGAAATATGCCTAAAGGTAGTCTACACACACAAGACAGAGGACTTATCTCACCTCAGTTCCCTCCTGCATGTCAGTACAATTCATATACTCAATCAATCAATCCAATTAGTACAATCGATCAATCAATCCATCAATTCAATCAATTTAATCCAATCCATGCAATCGATCAATCAATCGATTCAATCCATACAATCAATACAATTGATCTAGGGGTCTCGATTATAAAACCAAATCGTTATGACATGTTCCATACCGTGCCACACAATTTTGTCCCATAATCCGGCGCGTCAATTTCAATCAATCACACATTCCAATTCGATTATTGCTCGCACAAGCATGAACTACCGACGCACATCGGTCTTCTGGCATAGTCAGGGATTATTATTCGCACAAGCCGATATGGATTATTGCTCGCACAAGCTAATATAGATTATTGCTCGCACAAGCTAATATACAGATGCACATCGGGGACGGGTTCACTTAACCATCACACGATCAACCAATCCTAGCTAAGGACATTGTGCTTTGCACACAAATTTCTCAATTAAATTAATGAACTCGGCCTATTTTCTTCATATTAAAAACACCCGATAAAATAATCGTGTGTTGGTACACAGTCAATTTAAGCAAAAAATGCAATATCTTCCTTTTCAAAAATCTCACTATTTAATATAGTACCTAAAAACATTTTTGGCGTTAAAAATCGACGCCCGGCATTTTCTGATTAAGATACAAAAATTTCACAATTTTGAAATAATTAACCAAAATCACAATCACCACTCCATTTGCACAAATTAACACTCAATTGCATAAACTAAGCACACCATTGCAATCAGAATGAAATTCTGATCATCGACTATCCCGGTGTAATTTCCAGAAAATAATAAATAATTACAAAAATTACAAAAATTATTAAATAATGCAATTTAAATACAATATATACCAACTTAGGCCGGAAATGCTAATCTAACCACCTAAATGGGCCTAGAAAATTTCCAAACCTATCCAGATAAATAGTACAATATAATTTGCCCCTACTTAATCTAATCTAACCACCTAACAAGCCTAATTAAGCAATTAAATCACTAATCTAATCTAACTAACCACCTAATTCATACTTAGTCTAAATTAATCAACCATTAAGAATAATTAACTCCCTAAGCAGAGTTTAGCAAGTAAACTCACCGGTTTTGTGATCCGGTGAGGCTACGGCGACGCGAAGGCGAGCGACGCTCGAGCTTGTGGCAACACCAAACGGGGGACGGGCCTAAAAATGGGCCTAGAAGCCTTAGCCCTTAGCTGAGGTTCAGCTTCTGCTCCTTGGGCCAAGAAGGTTGGCGCGGGGCTTAATCAAGCTGGAACGGCGACACGGGCGGCAGACGGCTGTTCCCGGGGCAACGGCGTGTCTTGGATGGCGGCGAAGTCGACTCAGGCGGCTGGATGGCGACCATGGCAAGCTCGACGGTGGCTAGGGCACGCGGGAGGATGGTGGATGAGTGGGATGCGAGCAGGACAGGCGGACGGCTCGCAGGCGACGTGTGGGCTTGCGACGGGCAGACGGGCGGCAAGGGGGCTTCGGCAGCTACTGCTGGCTCTTGGCTGGCTTTCCCTGCAACTTTGAGCTCTCAAGACACTCAACAATGGATAAAGTGAGCTGAGGGAAGAAGAAGAAGCCAGCTGAAGCTTGAAGGGTCCTGATTGCCCTAAAAGTCCACACAAATATCTCCTTGTGCTCATTGCATGCCCCCACCAGCCAAGGCTGTCATCCACAGCCAATTTGCAGCACCAAGGCTTCTTTAGCAAGCCATCCAAAAGTGGCTGCCCCTTGGTCCTACAAATTTTGGACCATTTCCATCCAATTTGATGAAATTTCAACTCCAATTGAGCGCAAATTGGCCTCCATAAAATCAACCAAGGTACCCACACTTAAATTCACATTTTTCCTTGCCAATTGAACCAACTTGAATCCCAAAAATGCGACAAAAAACAGCCCAATAATTTTCCCGGTCCAAAACGGCCTTACTTGAATTTTCACCAAAAATCCCGATTTGCAGAAAAATCTTCAAAGGATTAGTCAACATTCCCAAAATGAATTGTGACATGACAGAACTTTCAATTTATGAAATCGGGTTCAAATTCTCAGTTAATTTCAATTTGTTGCAATTTTAGCGTGACCTAACCTACCGGGTAGCTTTTAGGAATTTTTAGCGCATTTGACCCGTGGTTGATTATTTTCAAGCCACATTATACATTCTCGACACATTAGAGACTCTCGATTATCTTAAAAAAAGGTTTCAAATACTGGCACAGGGTACATAAATGACAGAAAAATCGATCTAGTGCCATTCAAAAGAAATTTTGCAATCAGGTGGAATCACCCACACACTAATCACATACCTCTGTCGAATCAACCTATCTCCGGTCTCTGATCGATTTTGACATTGCCGTAATGACCCTTGCAGATTAGCACGGTCGAGAAGTCGGTTCCAGGTCGAATTCTCAAGTCTATTGCGTTTAGATTCCTTAACGACTTCACCTGATAGACTAGTTATCCCGTGAGTGATCAGCTTAGGGAAAAGAACTATAGGCGCGTCGATGAAATGCCCAACTTATTCAATCGAAAACAGAACCTGAAATTTAGGATGTCACACTCTTTCACTTCAGTTTTTTCACCATCACTTTCTTCTACTAGTTCTTTCTCACTTTCATGCTCTTCTTCTTCCTCAAAATCAGTTATACCTCCATGATCATGTAACGCAATAGCAAACATGGTCTCGTCTTCATTATCTTCTTTTTCTTCATCTTGGAGAAGAATAGGTCATTTTCTTTTTGGTGTTCTTGAGACGACGCTTTTCCTTTTGCACTTCTTCTCAGCAGCAAACCCCAGCTTAGCTTTGCTAGTAAATTCCTTCTTTAGAAGTTTCAGGGCTCCAAAGAGATCTTTTAATCTCATTTTTTAGATCATTTTCAATCCAATTTGCACGGGGATAATGGTTCTGGAGCAAAAATTCGATAGCGGTTGAATCTGAAAGTGTTGGAAGAGTCTGGTTACCAATGTTATGTATGGTAGTTGTCCATTCCCCTTCATGACAGTTTTGTACATGTGCAGTAGGATTGTGTGAGGGAGTGAGAAAGCAACACCATTGCAGATGGCCCACATCATTTTTGCTTCGATTCTGGAAACATCATTTTTTGAAGTAGCCTTAGGTCTGATGTAGTTGATGACGATCTTGTGCAGCAAAATATTAGAAGTGGACATCCTAGAGTAAGTAATACTTCCCCTAGGAATCCTGTCCCTCACCAAAAACTTGGTGACCTGCTCGTTAGACACATTAATGGGCAAGAATCCACTCCTTTCTACCTCCAAAATGCCAGCCAACAAATTAACATCAACATCAAACACTTTATCACTCACAATAAATTAAATGTGAGTAGGATCCAAGATAGACAGGTTAGAATATAAGTAAGCTGTCATTTCGAGGCAAGCATTAGATGACTCCACACAAAACCTCTCCATCTGAAGCTTGGCAAACTTTTCTCTCAAATACACCTCAATGGAATCCAGAAAATCAACACGGTACGAGGGTTGATGACCCCCTTGTTCATCATTTGAAAGTAAACTTTCTTATGGTCCTTTGGCCGAAACAACTTCCATTTTTCTTCAACGATTTTTGCAGCAACACCCATTTTTGGTTGAAAGTTTTTTAACACCTTTTCATCATCGTCTTCCTTTTTGCTCTCGGTCTGACCCTTTATGCCAAAGCGAGGATCAGCAGGAAAATTTGAAAATTCCTTTTCCGCTCTTCCAGCCTTTACCAACACTTAGTTTTCCATGGCTCTCAAAAACAGGGTTTCATTTCCATAGTCATTTTCTTTCAAGAAGGAACTTATGAAATCCATAGGACTTCCTCCCTTTTTCAAAAACTCATAATGCTTTAGAAGTATCTCGGGCTTTCTTAGCGAAATAGGAGTTGCTTCCTAAGTGACTTCCTCTTCCATTGATTGGCGAGTCGAGCTTTGAGGCGAATCATCCCCAGTGAGATCAAAATGCGTCGAACCTTTAGGGATAAACCAAGGCCCGCAACTAGCAATACAAGAGGATTTCCTTTGATAGAACATCGAAGCAGACTTAGAGGACTTTGATGACATATTCATGTGTGATCGGGTGAGAAATTTTGCAGAGGATGTGAGAGTGGATCAAGAAAAGCAAGGGTTTGAGAGTAAGATTAGGGTTTGAAGTCAATCTAGTTATCGGGAAAAAAAAAAGAGTTGAAAATTTTATTTAAAGAAAATGGGCAAGGCAACCGAACCGGCACAAAAGAAACTTCCGTTTTTAAAAATTTAAAAATATAACTGTCAACAATTTTCGAAAAATTAATTCGGAAAAATCAGCAGAGATATGACAATTTCAAAAAATATAAAAGGTAAGTAATAATTTGAGAATAATCATACCTGTTCAAGAAGGAAAGAAACTTACGTGCCAAAATTTAAAATAAAACTATCTAAGTCTGGAAGGCTTTTAGAAGGATGTATCTTCCATATGTTGAACTAATGTGTCTACTCATCCATAGACTTTAGCCAGATGCAAGAGTAATATTCAACTTTTCATGGATGGACTTGAATAAGCCATTCAACAATGGCTTGGTGAAGATATCTGCCAGCTGATTCTTTGAATCAATGAATTGAACATTGATTTTGCCATTTTGCACATGGTCTCTTATGAAGTGATGGCGAATTTCAATATGCTTTGCCCTTGAATGAATAATAGGATGTTTGGCAAGATTAATCACACTTGTGTTGTCACATTTTATTTCGATGCAAGGTTCTTCTATTCCAAAGCCCCTTAGTTATTGCATGATCCAAAGAATCTGTGAATAGCAACTTCCAAGAGCAACATATTCTGCTTCTGCTGTTGAGAGTGCCACAGTGTTATGCTTCTTTGAGAACCAGGACACCAACATTTTTCCTAATAGTTGACATGTTCCTGAATTACTTTTCCTGTCAACTTTGCAACCAGCCAAATTAGCATCAGAGTAACAAAGTAATGTAAAGTCTCCTCATTTTGGATATCACAGACCTAACTTTGGATATGTCGCAATATATTTGATAATGTGTTTGATAGCACTAAGATGAGACTCTCTTGGGTCAGCTTGGAATCTAGCAACATACAGACACTGAATAGAATATCAGGTTCAAAGGCAGTGAGATAAAGAAGAGAACCAATCATACTTCTATATGTCTTTTGGTCAACTTTATTTCCATCTTCATCCTTGTCAAGTTTGGAAGAACTTGACATGGGAGTCTCAGTCTTCTTACAGTTTTCCATCCCAAACTTCTTGGTAATATTTCTGGCACATTTCTCTTAATAAATGAAAGTTCATTTCTTTGATTGTCTAACTTGCAGACCCAAAAAGAAGGTTAATTCACCTATCATGCTCATTTTAAATTCTTCTTGCATAGACTTTGAGAATTTCTTGCACAGATTTTCGTTAAAAGATCCAAAGATTATATCATCTACATATATTTGAATAAGTAGAAAGTCTTTTTCTTCCTTTTTGATAAACAAGGTTGTGTCAACCATTCCTTTCTTAAAACCATTACTTACCAAGAACTTACTCAGTCTCTCATACCAAGCTCGAGGTGTCTGTTTTAGACCATACAAAGCCTTCTTCAGTCTATAGACAAAGTCTGGTTTTCTAGGATCTTCAAATCCTGGTGGTTGTTTCACATAAACTTCTTTTATGAATCTATTTAGAAAAGCACTCTTGACATCCATTTGGAATAACCTGAAATTATGAAAACACGCATATGCAAGCAATAGTCTAATGGCTTCTTACCTGGTTACATGTGCATATGTCTCATCATAATCTATTCATTCCTCTTGCATATAACCTTTTGCAACAAGCCTTGTTTTGTTCCCGGTTACTTTGCCATTTTCATCCATCTTGTTTCTGAATACCCATTTTGTCTCAATCACAGACTTCCTTTTTGGTTTTGGAACTAGCTCCCAAACATCATTAATATTGAATTGTCTGAGTTCTTCTTGCATTTCTTTTGTCATGCCTCGAACCCCGAGCGCGCGCACATCCTTCGGTGGTCGATAAAATTTGCGACATTCCTAGGACACGTCGCCGACCCAATCATTTTAATGCACATGCGAAAGTGAAACAATAACCCCTTAACAGCAAACAGCATGGGATAGAAAAGCAAGGCAACAATTCACCAAAGCCACACTTTCATAAACAACTGGGTTTAGGTACAAAAAGATCGGTCCCAAAAAGAAGCTGTCCTACGACCTATTCGTCGGACACATTCGCCGATCCTTCGGACTCCACTTCAACAAGCTCCGGGGGCTTTGGGTCCTCCATCTAAAGACCTGAAAAGTTAAGCCCACGACGGGGTGAGACAATGTCTCAGCAAGTTCACCCCCTAAACCCCGACTAGCAAGGAAATACGCCTAGAGGCAGTCTATACACACAAAACAAAAGACTTACCTCACCTCAGTTCCCTCCTACATGTCAGTACAATTTATATACTCAATCAATCAATTCAATCAATTTAATCGATCCATCAATCCATCAATTCAATCAATTCAATCGTTCAATTCAATCAATACAATCGATACCGTCAATACAATCGATACAATCGATACCATCGATACAGGGGTCCCAATTATAAGACCAAATCGTTATGATATGTCCAATACCGTGCCACACAATTTTATCCCATAATCCGGCACGTCAAATACAATCAATCACACATTCCAATTCAATTATTGCTCGCACAAGCATGATATACCGACGCACATCGGTCTTCTGGTGTAGCCAAGGATTATTGCTCGCACAAGCATGATATACCGACGCACAACGGGGACGGGTTCACTTAGCCAACACACAATCAACCAATCCTGGCCAAGGACATTGTGCTTTACACACAAATTCCTTTATTAAAATAATGAAATTGGCCTATTTTCTTCGTATTAAAAACATCCAATAAAAATAATCGTGTGTGGATACACGGTCAGTTTGAGCCAAATGCAATATCTTCCTTTCTAAAAATCCCACTATTTAATATAGTACATATAAACATTTTTGGCGTTTAAAACCAACGCCCAGTATTTTCTGATTAAATACCAAAATTTTACAATTTTGAAATAATAACTCAAAATTACAATCACCACTCAATTTGCACAAATTAACATTCAATTGCATAAACTAAGCACACCATTGCAATCAGTATGAAATTTCGGTCACCGACTATCCTGGTATAATTTTCGAAAAATATTAAAAAATTAAATAAATAACAAAAATAATCAAATAAATGCAATTTAATTCCATAAAGGCATACTTAGGCTAAAAATTACTAATCTAACCACCTAATGGACAAATTAAATTATCCTAAGCGTTCTAACTACAAGGCCACACAATAAACTAACCAATCATAATTTCTAACCACCTAATTCACAAATCTAGCGAACCTAAATTAACTAAATAAGCTAATAATTACACTAATCATACTTAACTTAATATAATCACCCCTTAAGTGCCATTAACCTCATAAGCAAGGTTTAGTGAGTAAACTCACCGGTTTAACGAGCAGGTGAGTTCACGGCGACGGCAATGCGAAGGCGGGCGAGAACCAACCCTAGAGTGACACTAACGGAGGTCCAGACAGGCCTTAAAATGGGCCTAGAAGTCCAAGAACCCTTGCTGGCCTTCAGCCTCTATCCATGGGCCGAAGGAGCCGCTCGAGCGGCTGCAAGCGACAAGGAGGGGCGGTGACACTACAGCGGGGCCAGGTGAGCGACAGCGGTGGCTCCGACGACTTGGACAGCGATGGACGGCGGCCAGGCGACTCGCGGGAACGCCCGGCTAGCACGAGACGAGTGGAACGGCGACGGGCGACCAGCGGGCTCGGGTGTGCGACAAGCGAACAGGTGGCGGTCGGACGGCAAGTAAGGGCGATGGACGAGCTGCTGGCTGGTTCCTGCTTGCTTCGTCTAGTTTTTTAGCTCTCCAAACTACACAACAATGGGGAAAGCAAGCCAAGGAGGAAGAAGAAGATAGCTGAAAGAAGGGGGACCACCAAAATGCCTCAAAAGTCCATGGAAAAGATCTAAACACTCATCACTTGGCTTCCCACTTGATGCTACCTCATCCTTAGCCATTATCCACTCCTAAGTTTCCTCAAGAAGCCATACAAGTGGTCCAAAAGTTGTTGTCCCCCCCCCCTTGGTTGGCTATGAAATTTGGACAATTTCCCTCCAATTGGATTCAATTCCTCTTCCAAGTAATTCAATTTGAAGCCCAAAAATTCAGCCAAGGTCTCCTCCACTTAAATTCACATTTTTCCTCACCAATTGAACCAACTTGAATGCTAAAAATCCACCCAAAAACGGTTCATCGAATTTCCCGGTCCAAAATAGCCTTACTTTGATTTTTCGCCGAAAATCCCAATTTACAGAAAAACCTTCGGAGGATGAGTCGACGTTCCTAAAATTAATGGTGACCTGACAGAACTTTCAATTTATGGAATTGGGTTCAATTTGGTGGTTAATTTCAATCGGGCGCAATTTTAATGTGACCTAACCTACCAGGTAGCTTTTAGGAATTTTTAGCGCAATTGACCCGTGGTCGATTATTTTCGATCCACATTGTGCATCTTCGACACATTGGTGACTCTCGATTATCATAAAAATATCAATGTGTCAACTACGGACATAGGATACCAAAACGACAGAAAAATTGGTCTAGTGCCGATCGACAAGAATTTTGCAATTAGGTGGAATCACCCACACTAATCACATGGCTTTGTTGAATCGACCTATCTCCCGTCTCTAATCGATTTTTAATTGTGCCATAATGATCCTTGCAGATTAGCACGATCGAGCAGTCGATTCCTGGTCGAATTCTCAAGTCTATTGCGTTTATATTCCTTAACAGCTTCGCCTGACAAGCTAGTTATCTCATGAGTGACCAACTCAAAGAAAAGAACTTTAGGTGCGTCGATGAAAAGCCCAACTTATTCAATCGAAAACAGAACCTGAAAATCATGATGTCACAACTCTTCCCCTCTTATAAAAAATTTCATCCTCGAAATTTAAACCATTACAAATCTTTAAACAAAAAGGTGGGGGTATTGTCGTCTCATCGAATCCTTACTTTCCCAGGTTGCTCCTTTTGTGCTATGGTGTTGCCATACCACTTTGACCAACGGAATCATCTTGGTGCGCAGAATCTATTCTTTCCGATCCACAATCCGAACTGGTCTTTCCACGTTCGACACTCTATCGTCCATGTCTAATTCTTCAAAATTTAGCACGTGGGTCGGGTCAGACTCATACTTCCTCAACATTGACACGTGAAAGACGTCAGGCGCTTGCGCCAACCTCGACGGCAATGCAAGACGATACGCTAAAATCCCTATTCTTTCCAAAATCTCGAAGGGACCTACATACCTTGGGCTCAATTTTCCCTTCTTGCTGAAGCGTGAAGTACCCCTCATTGGTGACACCTTCAGAAAGACGTGCTCACCAACTTGGAATTCCAATGGTCTTCGACGCTTATCACCATAACTTTTCTGGCGGCTCTGAATGGTTTTCAATCTGTCCTTGATAACGGCAACTGCATCCATTGACTGCTGGACAAACTCTGGGCCTGTGATCTTTCGTTCTTTGACCTCATCCCTACACACTGGCGTTCTGCACGCTCTGCCATACAACGCTTCAAAATCAGCCATCTGAATGCTTTGTTGGTAGCTGTTGTTGTAGGCAAACTTGACGAGATGAAGCTGTTCCTCCCAGCTTCCCTTGAAATCCAACACGTAAGCTCACGGCATATCTTCAAGGGTTTGAATAGTCCTCTGAAATTGGCCATCTGTTTAAGGAAAATAAGTCGTACTGTACTGCAGCTTTGTTCCAAAGGCGGTCTACAAACTTTTCCAAAAGGCAGCTGTGAACCTCAGGCCTCGGTCTAATGTAATCATCACTGGAATTTCATGCAGATGAACAATCTGACACACGTACAATTCTGCATATCTATCCAATGCAAGGTCCTTCCGTACGGCGATAAAATGAGTCGACTTCGTCAATCTATCGACCACTATCCAAATGGAATCATTACCCATTTGACTCTTTGGTAAGCCCGTCACAAAATCCATTGTGATGTGTTTCCATTTCCACTCGGGAATCTCGAGAGGTTGCAGAAGTCCTCCCGGCTTACAATGATGTGCCTTCACTTGCTAACACGTCAGACACTTGGCGACATGCTTGGCGATATCCACCTTCATACCAGACCACCAATAGTGTTGACGTAGATTCTGATACATCTTCGTACTACCAGGATGAATGCTGTAACTGCTACGATGAGCTTCTGATAAGATCTCTTCTTTAAGCTCTGCATCGTTAGGTACACACAATCATGCTCGGAACCTTAGTGTTCCTTCTTCAGAAATCTGAAAGTCAACCTTTCTTTTTTCGGTATCCCCTTGCAGGATCTTTTGAATTTCTGAGTCTGTCAGCTGAAGCATCTTGATCCTTATCTGCACTTCCAGCTTAATTCTTAGGGTTGCCATAAGATTTGAAAGGTGGCCAACGTCAAATTTGAAAACCGAATCTCGAGCTCTCTCGAGTAAAATCCATTCCTTAACCATCATTTGTGCAACTGAAGACTCCCGACTCAGCGCATCTACGACCTTGTTAGCCTTTCCAGGATGACACAAAATATCACAATCATAGTCCTTCAGAAGTTTCATCCAGCGACACTGTCTCATATTCAACTCCTTCTAAGAGAATAGATACTTAAGACTTTGATGGTTAGCCAAGATCTTAAACCTTTCTCTGCACAAATAATGTCTCCAAATCTTCAGAGCGAAAATAATCACTGCGAGGTCCAAGTCATGCGTCGGATAATTTAGCTCGTGAGGTCTCAACTGAAGGGACGCGTATGCAACAACCTACCATGCTGCACCAACACGCAACCCAATTCTCTAAATGATGCATCACTGTAGATCTCGTATCCTCCAGGACCAGATGGAATCGTCAACATGGGTGCAGTAGTCAACTTCTGCTTAAGCTCTTGGAAACTACGATCGCACGTGTCTGTCCACACCATTTTCTCTTCCTTCTTTGGTAGTCGAGTCAATGGCAAAGCTAAAGCTGAAAACCCTTCCACGAACCCTTCTGTAGTACCCTGCCAAACCCAAAAAGCTTCTAATCCCTGTCACGGTTGTCGGTCTTGGCCAGTTGATAACTAATTCGATCTTGTTCAGGTCCACGGAGATTCCTTCACCTGAAATCACGTGACCTCGGAACGGTACACGAGTCAAACAAAACTCGCACTTACTGAACTTGGCATACAACTCATGATTCCTCAGGGTCTGAAGTACCATCTTCAAATGCCTCTCGTGTTCCTCGGGACTTCTCGAATACACCAAGATATCGTCAATGAACACGGCCATGAACTGATCCAGATACTCTTTAAACACCCGGTTCATCAGATCCATGAAAGCAGCAAGGGCGTTCGTCAAGCCAAACGGCATTACAGTGAACTCATAATGGCCCTATCAAGTACGAAACGCTGACTTCGGTATGTCCTCTTTCCTGATCCTCAGCTGGTGATACCCAGTCCTCAAGTCGATCTTAGAGAATATCGACGCTCTTTGCAACTAATCAAATAAGTCGTCCATCCTCAGCAGCGAGTACTTATTCTTGATCGTCACCTAATTGAGTTGACGATAGTCGATGCAATGTGCAACGAACCATCTTTCTTCTTCACGAACGGGCGGTGCTCCCCAAGGTGATGCACTAGGGTGTATGAATCCCTTATCCAACAACTCCTGCATCTACACCTTCAGTTCTTTCAACTCAGACAATGCCATCTGATAAGAAGCCTTAGAGATTGGCTCTGTCCTGGAAGCTAACTTAATTACGAACTCGATCTCCCTCTCTGGCGACAGGCTTGGCAATTCCTTTGGAAACACATCTGGAAATTCCTGAACTACTGCGATGTCCTCAATCTTCAGCTCCTCAACTATCATATCCACGATAGTCGCTAGGTAACCTTGGCAACCCTCGTCTAACAAATGGGTTGCCTCAAGCGACAAGATTGAGGTAATCGAAGGTCCTCCTCGACTCCCAACAAACTCGAAACCTTCACCTGTTAATGATTTAAATTGGATTACTTCACGACAACCATTCATTACACCAAAAAGCTCCTCGAGACAAACCTTTTCATATATTATATCAAAGTTATACATAAGCAAAATAGTCAATTACAACTCTAGTCAGCGATTCTCCTTTCTACGACTTTATTACAACAAATTGAAGTTCTATAAACTTAACCAAAATTCAGTTGCACTACTTTGATAAAATCACCCCAAAAACATTCTTCCTCCAATCGGTGCATGGTTTGGTTCATTCATGTCCCTTTCGTCATCCTAGTGGCGCCCTATCTACGGTAGTGGTGCCTGTGCTCTCCTGGACCTGCGTGGATAGTTCCTTACCTGATGGCCGTGCTGGCCACATTCAAAACAAGCTCCCGTTATACCAGGACACTGGATTGATCCATGCTTCCTTCTACAAACTCGGCACGCTACTGGTGAGTCTTCTGCATCTTGTCGGGTGACAACATGCACCCTTCCTTGCACCGGAGGCCTATTCCAATTACCCCACTGTGTGTTCTGTGGCACATTCCCTCTACTCTATCTCATCGGCGGCGGTGGCGGCAACTGTTGTGGTTCCATCTACCCGTGCGGACAATCCTTGATCAAGTGGCCCTGCTGGCCACATCCATAACAAGCTCTTATCTTTTTAAAACACAGGGCATACCCATGCCTTCTTCTACAGGCACGACACACGCCGATCGGGTTAAGTGCTGGCTTTCCGATTCTACTCCTTCAAGTAGGATGACTGGGGTACTTTCCTTCTGTCATCGGCTTTTTCCCAGATCGATTGTCATCTCTGCTGGATCCAAACCTCGACCCCAACGCAACGGCTTGCTCCCAGATCACATTTCCTTACAGGACCTTAGCAAGTGCAGCAGCAATGGCGGCTATGACATTGGCGGCGATAGCGACAGCGGCAGCTTGATCCAGTGCTTGCTGGACCAAAATGCTTCCCAACATCCCTAGCGCCTGAATGATCCTATCGAACCTAGGATCGCCTGGTGCTGCTACACTCTCAGTACCGGCCTGCGGTGGTACTCTTACGCTTGCGTTGGCTTGAGTCGGAGCTCTGCCTCGGGTACCGACCCTTGTCAGTGTCCTACCCTGAGTTACAGGTCCTACCGACCTCTTCCTAGGATTTCTCTACTCCTGATCACTCAGGCTATAGGATCTTTATAGAAAGTTGTTTTCCAATTTCACATAGAATTAGAAACTGAGTGACCATACAAACAAGCTACCAATTAGCAATCAATCACATGCATCGGCATAATTAAAAGGCCTTTCCTACTAACTATCCCAAGACCCATCACACCTTATCTCTTCAACTACTGACTAGCTCTGATACCACTCCGAGCGGGGATGTCACGCCCCGAACCTCGAGCGCGCGCGCATCCCTCGGTGGTCGATAAAATTTGCGACGTTCCCAGGACGCATCGCCGACCCAATCATTTTAATGCACATGCGGAAGCAAAACAATAACCCCTGATAGCAAACAACATGGGATAGAAAAGCAGGGCAACAATTCACCAAAGCCACACTTTCATAAACAACTGGATTTAGGTACAAAAAGGTCGGTCCCAAAAAGAAGCTATCCTACGAGCTATTTGTCGGACACATTCGCTGATCCTTCGGACTCCATTTCAACAGGCTTTGGGGGCTTCGGGTCCTCCATCTAAGGACCTGAAAAGTTAAACCCACGACGGGGTGAGACAATGTCTCAGCAAGTTCACCCCCTAAACCCCAACTAGCAAGGAAATATGCCTAGAAGTAGTCTATACACACAAAATAGAGGACTTACCTCGTCTCAGTTCCCTTCTGTAGGTCAGTACAATTCATATACTCAATCAATCAATCCAATTAATTCAACCAATTCAATCAATCCATCAATCCATCAATTCAATCGATACAATCGATACAATCAATACAGTTAATACAATCGATACCATCGATATAGGGGTCTTGATTATAAGACCAAATCATTATGTCACGTCCCATACCACGCCACACAATTTTGTCCCATAATCCGGTGCGTCAAATACAATTAATCACACGTTCCAATTCGATTATTGCTCGCACAAGCATGATATACGGACGCACATCGGTCTTCTGGCGTAGCCAGAGATTATTGCTCGCACAAGCATGATATACTGACGCACATTGGGGACGGGTTCACTTAGCCAACACACGATCAATCAATCCCGGCCAAGGACATTGTGCTTTGCACACAAATTCCTCAATTAAAATAATGAACTTGGCTTATTTTCTTCGTATTAAAAACACCCATTAAAAATAATCGTGTGTGGGTACACGGTCAGTTTGAGCCAAAATGCGATATCTTCCTTTTTAAAAAATCCCACTATTTAATATAGTACCTAAAAACATTATTGGTGTTAAAAATCGCTGCCCGATAATTTCTGATTAAATACCAAAATTTTGAAATAATACTCAAAACTACAATCACCACTCAATTTGCACAAATTAACACTTAATTGCATAAACTAAGCACACCATTGCAATCAGCGCGAAATTCCGGTCATCGATTATCCCGATATAATTTCCGTAAAATATTAAATGATTAAATAAATAAAAAAAAATTGAATAAATGCAATTTAATTCAATAAATGCATACTTAGGCTAAAAATTGCTAATCTAACCACCTAATGGACAAATTAAATTATCCTAACCGTTCTAACTACAAGGCCATGCAATAAACTAACTAATTATAATTTCTAACCACCTAATTCACTAATCCAACTAAGCTAAATTAACTAAATAAGCTAATAATTACACTAATCACACTTAACTTAAGCTAATCACCACTTAAGCGTCATTAACCTCCTAAGCAAGGTCTAGTGAGTAAACTCACCGGTTTCGTGAGTAAACTCACCAGTTTAGCGAGCCGGTGAGTTCACAGCGACGGCAACGCCAAGGCGGGCGAGAACCAAGCCTCGAGCGACACCAATGGAGGTCCAAACGGGCCTTAAAACGGGCCTAGAAGTCCAAGAACCCTTGCTAGCCTTCGACCTCTGTCCTTGGGCTGAAGGAGCTGCTCGATCAGCTAGAAGCGGTAAGGAGGGGCGGTGACACTGTAGCGGGGCTAGGCGAGTGACAACGGTGGCTCCGGTGGCTTGGACGACGACGGACGGCGGCCAGGCGAGTCGTGGGAACACGCGGCTGGCGCGGGACAAGCGGAACGGCGACGAGCGACCAGCGGGCTCGGGCGCGCGACAAGCAGATGGGCGGCGGTTAGACAGCAAGCAGGGGCGGTCGACAGGCTGCTGGCTGGTTCCTACTTGCTTCCTCTAGTTTTTGAGCTCTCCAAACTACACAACAATGGGGAAAGCCAACCAAGGAGGAAGAAGAAGATAGCTACTGAAGGGGGACCACCAAAATGCCTCAAAAGTCCATGGAAAATATCTAAACACTCATCACTTGGCCTCCAACTTGTTGCTGCCTCATCATCAGCCATTATCCACTCCCAAGCTTCCTTAAGAAGCCATCCAATTTGTCCAAAAGTTGTTGTCCCCCTTGGCTATGAATTTTGGACAATTTCCCTCCAATTGGATTCAATTTCTCTTCCAATTAATTCAATTTGAAGCCCAAAAATTCAGCCAAGTTCTCCACCGCTTAAATTCACATTTTTCCTCACCAATTGAACCAACTTGAATGCCAAAAATCCACCCAAAAACCGTTTCTCTAATTTCCTGGTCCAAAATAGTCTTACTTTGATTTTTCGCCAAAAATCCCGATTTGCCGAAAAATCTTCGGAGGATGAGTCGACGTTCATAAAATGAATCGTGACATGACAGAACTTTCAAATTATGCAATCGGGATCAATTTCGCGATTAATTTTAATCGGGCGCAATTTTAGCGTGACCTAACCTACCGTGTAGCTTTTAGTAAATTTTAGCGCAATTGACCCGTGGTCGATTATTTTCGATCCACATTGTGCATCTTCGACACATTGGCGACTCTCGATTATCGTAAAAATCTCAAGGTTTCAACTACGGACACAGGGTACCAAAACGACAGAAAAATCGATATAGTGCCGATCGACAAGAATTTTGCAATTAGGTAGAATCACCCACACTTAATCACATGGCTCTATCGAATCAACCTATCTCTAGTCTCTAATTGATTTTTAACTGTGCCGTAATGACCCCTTGCAAATTAGCACGGTCGAGCAGTCGATTCCTGGTCGAATTCTCAAGTCTATTGCATTTATATTCCTTAACGGCTTCACTTGATATGCTAGTTATCTCGTGAGTGGCCAACTCAAAGAAAAGAACTATAGGCGCGTCGATGAAAAGCCCAACTTATTCAATCGAAAACAGAACCTGGAAATCAGGATGTCACAGCTTCTATCCAGCTTTCGTCAGATAATGCTTCTTATACTCCTTTTGGTTCTATTTTAGAAATAAGTGCTAGTGCAATTGAGTCTCCTTTTGCTTGAGATTTGGTATTGATTTCTTCTTTTATATTGCCAATGATGAGTTCTTTAGGATGGCTTGATTTATGTTTCCAGTTACTGTTAGGTTTGTCATTTCTTGTAAGGATTTGTTGATTGTTAGTTTTCTTCAATTCTTCTTACTTTTGTTCCACTTGACTTTGATCACCAGAAGACTGAAGTTCCTTGGGGGAATTAGACTTTATTAAGTCTGAAACTAGTTCAAACTTTTCAAGTTGAGTCTGATCTTGTTGGTTCTGAATACTTTCCTGAAATATAACATTCATGGATTCTTCAACAGTTTGTGTATTCTTGTTGAAGACGCTGTAAGCTTTGCTTGAAGTAGAGTAACCAAGAAATATTCATTCTTCCGATCTTTCTCCAAATTTTTCAGACCGATCATTTTCATTCTTCAAAATGAAACACTTGCAACCAAACACATGAAGATAAGACATATTTGGCTTTTTCCCTTTATACACTTCATAGGGGGTCTTCTCTAGGATGGGCCTTAAAAATACCCTATTAATTATATAACTAGCAGTAGAGATTGCTTCCGCCCAAAAACAAGAACTATCAGCAGAGTTATGGCCATCTCTTGTAGCGATCTATTTTTCCTTTCTATAACTCCATTTTGTTCTGGACTGTATGGAGAAGAGAAAACATGTTGATGACCATTCTCATCACAGAAATTTGCAAAATCTTGATTTTCAAATTCTCCCCCATGATCAATCCTTATACTTGAAATGGCATAATCTTTTTCGTTCTGAACTTTCTTAGAAAACTTTGAAGAAATATGAGAAGGTTTTGGTTTTATATGCCAAGAAAAATACCCAAGTGAATCTTGAATAATCCTCCACAACTATCAAAATAGTATTTCTTTCCACCAATGCTATGTGTTCTAGTTGGTCCAAAGAGATCCATATGAAGAAGCTACAAGACGCGATTAGTGGAAACTTGATTTACAGGTTTAAATGAGCTTTTGACCTATTTTTCCAAGATACATGGAGTACACAACTCAGACTTCTGGTATACCATTTTGAGAAGACCTCGAATCAACTTCTTAGATGAAAATTTAGCAATATGTTTCATACTCACATGTCCAAGCTTGCGATGCCAGAGATATGCTTTATCTTGAATTAAAATAAGACATTGAGAGCTCTCTAGACTTATGTTCAGATAAATATTGCCATGTTTTTGCCCAATGAAGGATTGAGACAAGTCTCGACTAACTCTAGAACATACATCTGCTTGGAAATTAATTCTGAATCATGGATCACATAACTGGCTTATGCTCAGAAGATTGTAATTCAGACATTTTACCAGTGAAACATTGTTGATGATTAAACTTCCAATCCTCATTGTTCCATGTCCAATAATTTTTCTTTTGCTATTCCCACCAAATGAAACATTTCCTCCTTTTTGTTTTTCTAGTATTACGAAATTGCTTGAATCTCTAGTCATATGTCTAGAACAACCATTGACCAAGTACCATTTGCTTTTCTTTTTAACAATAACCTACAGTAAAAAAGAAATCTCAAACTTTCTTTGGTACTCAAATTTTCTTGAGTCTTGGCAAGTTAGTTTTAAAGACAGCCTTTGCCAAATCCTTCTTAACGGGTATCCAAACTTTAGGACATTCATTTTCAAAATATGCTGAGCTATTACACTTAGAACATTTAAAAGTATTCCGACCAACTGGTTTCACAAAAACTTTTTTAAAATGATTTTTGTAAGAAGATTTTAGAGGTCTTTATCTAAGTCTCTCCTTAACTTTAGGAAAATCGATAGATTGAGTACTTTCATTATTTAGACTCAAACAAGATTTGTTAAAATAGGGTATTTGACTTAAAAGGATTTTCTCTAAAGTTTTTTATCCTTTGGAGAACTTTGTAGAAATATCTGAAATCTCTTTTTTCAAACATTCATTTTCTTTTGAAAGGGAATCAGCATTCTCTTTCAAACCTCCAAAATTATTTTTCAGACTTTCAAACTTTTCTCTCCAAGAATTATCTTGTTGCCTGAGCTTTGAATTTTCCTTCTTTAGTTCGGAAATTCTTTTAAGAGAGGATTTGAGGTTCAAGCAAAGTTCATCTATATACTTAGAAACTTTAATATGAATTTTTGAATTACTTACCTTGATTTCCTTGTCAGATTTTGAGTTTATGTCTGAGTCTGACTTTGACTCTGAGTCTGATTCTAAGTGAGCCATTAGATAGATATTTGCAAACTCCTCTTCACTTTCCTCACATTCTGTGTCACTCCAGGTTTCTGCTTTAAAAGCTTTCTTGTATTTTTCATACTTTCTTTTCTTCTTTGTTAGCAAGGGACAGTTAGGCTTTGATATGTACCTTCTTCTTGCACTCAAAACATATTACATCATTGCTTGTTTCAGTATCTTCCATCTATATTTTCTTAGAATTTTGCTTGCTTTAGTTTTTTTCCAGTTCAATCTCCTTCATTTCCTATTCAGTTTTGAATTTCTTTATCATAAGAGCCGGCTCCTCATCGTCCATGTCATCGTCTGTGTCTGTATTATCAGAATCTACATTAGACTTAAGTGCAATTGACTTCTTACATTTTGGATCTTCTTTATCATTGATTTGTTCCACTTCATACGATTGAAGAGTGCCTATTAGCTCGTCAATAGAAAGAGGCATGATCCTTTGTGTCTCCCGAATTGATGTCTTCACATGGTTCCAGTCCTTTGAAAGTCATTGCAATAGTTTGTTGACCTTCATTGGAGTAGAAATTGGTTGACCTTGATATACCAATCCATTCACAATTTCCGTAAAACGGCTGACCATATCTCCAATAGACTCTCTAGGTTTCATTTTGAAAGATTCATATTGGCCAAGTAAGATGTTTATTTTTGTCTCATTTACACGATTTGTTCCTTCATAAGTGACATGAAGCCTATCCCAGACTTCTTTAGCTATTTCACATAAAGAAATTCTATTATATTCAGTAGGAGACAATGCATAGTGTAAAGAATAAATAGCTTTTGCATCAAGAGCCTGTCTCTTGGTAATTTATGCTTGATTGGAATCCTCAACATCTTTATCTAACACTTTTTTTCCCTTGTCTGAATCTAAAGCTGCCTTTGGGTTGATTCCTCTTTCTACAACATCCCATTCTAGAGGATCTTTAGATCTTAAGAATGCCTTCATTTTATTGTTCCGCACATTGTACTATTTTCCATCAAAATAGGGTGGCCTGGTATTGCTCTGTCCTTCAATTAGGCCTAGTGCCAAGATACTAGCCATAAAAGATCTTTAGCTCAGAAATAAAAACACTTCAATAAAACGAGCACCAATGCTCTAACACCAATTGAAAATGCTAGTACTACCACCTAAAGGGGGTGAATAGGTGTTAAAAAAATTAAGCAAATAAATGCAGAATAAGTTATATTACAAGCAAAGTCTGAGAAAGAGTCAAAGTCTGACTAAAAGCGCCACCAGACTTCTGAAGTAAATTCAAACTCAAATAGAGATGGTTTAGAATTTTGAGAAGTTCAGAAGAAGATTGCAACAGATAAAGCTGAAAAGAGTTGAGGGAAGAGAAAATTGCACGCGAGATTTATAGTGATTCGGCTTAGATCAAGCCTACATCCACTCTCTCACACCGACAGCCTTCTGGCTAAAATTCACTAAAGTATCAATAGAAAAGTACAATGCTTCGAGTGTAAACACTTTGTGGAAAATTTCTTTTTCTTTCACTAAATCACTCTTCTTGTGTTTTTCTCTCTTGAATGCAATTTGTAAGTGTTGTCGTTGAAGAACAATTGGTTGGAAACATCTCAAACTTTGGAATTTCAATTTTCACGCTCTATCTCAAATGGACTAAATGACCTTCTTAAATACTCTTCAACGCCTTTCTAGCCGTTGGCATTCTCCAGAGGAACTTCTTCCAATCAATCTGTTGGACAGAATTGATTAAGGAAATCTTGTAACCATTTGAAAATTGAGATGAAAATCCAATTATTATGGTCGCCCATACAATCAGAATCTAGGTTTTTTTAAGTAGATGCTTCCCAAAAAGGAACTTGTCTTCAAGATTAATTTCATCAATTCATGATTGATTCCATCAGTGTATTTATAAAAAGTAAGTGAGATTCTTCACCAGAAAGCCATATATTGAATAAATCTCTATAACGTTCATACTAAATCCTTGTCCTGAGATCAATAATCCTGAGTCTGATTATATCTTCGTTCTGGACTTGGTTTCAGTCTGGATCGGAAAAGACTTATGTAATAAATAGATTTTGACAAAAGTTTACAATATAGCTCAAAAGTCTAGTATTCTTCATAATAAGAACAAGTACAAGAAAGTTTTGTCAACTTCAAAACCTAATAGGAGTTTTCTCAACAGTCGTAAGTGTGAGAAGTAATAATCTCTTGCACGAGCTTGAGTAGTGAATGCTCAATCCTTGTAACCTTTGATTGATTGATTATAGTGAAATCCAGATGATAGACCGTTAGCGCGAGCGAGCGAATGTAGGCTTGTTAAAACCGAACCACTATAAATTTGTTGTGTGCAATATTTTCTATGCCTTAAACTCCTATCTATATTTTGTGTTAGATTTATTGCATATCGCCAAGATCTAAACTTTGCACGGTGTTATCAAATGTTGTCCTATAGCAATATTATCTTAATTTTGCTTTGATTCCGCATTGTCACTTCTTCAACCCCTATAGGTGATAAATCTGGCCCTACCTAAATACATCCCTAGAGACAAATAATTCCAATGAACGGTATGTATATTGACATTCTACCAGCATGATGTGCAACCATGCTGTCTGTCAATAGCTTTCTTGGTGAAGCCACAACCCAATTTGTGGGACTTCCTCCAATGAAGAAATCGGGCTGTTTAGGCAGTGGCAATGTCGCTTCTTCATTTGCCAACATGATAACCATGGATCGCACCCCTGGCCTCTCTGGGATATTTTTGGATGAACAGCTGACTGACTTGAATACATCTCTCTACTTGAGATTCGATGGAAAGTTACCTAAAGAATCAACCTTAAGTTCCAGGGCAGTGCCCTCTTTCCACAGCAACCATGCCTAGGAAGGATCAACCTGAGTTGGTTGGTCACCGAACATGATAAGCGACTAGAAGCCAATATGTGAATCTGTAATGATTTGAACATCAGAAGGAATTAAGTATTAGAAGAAATAGCATTACATGTCCAAGAACGTTGTGAAGGTGACTCGGATGGCAGAATCCTCCATTGCTTTTGCCACTATCCATTTCCAAGAAGAGCACTACATAGGACATTGGATTTCGTCGAGAATTTTTTATCCAAGGGAAAGTCTTAGGGACCTATAGCCACTGCATCAAGCAAATCATGTCTCAATTCTCCTGATGTTTCAGAACTCATGAACTTTGGAGGTCACGAAATAAGATGAGCACTTACCAAGTGCCGATGATCCTTCTAATTCTTGCTTTTGTTTCTTCACTTGCAAAAGATTCTTGCCAATGAAGTCAGAAAGTTTTGGATTTAAATTGTCATCCAGTAAGACGTTGCTGATTTTAAGGTCTCTGTGAATGACTTGAAGTTTTGAATCTTCGTGGAGGTAAAGATTGTTGAGAAAACTCCTATTTGGTTTTGAAGTTAACAAAACATTCCTTCTCTTATTCTTATTCTTGTTTTGAGGAATATTGGACTTCTGTGTTATATCGAGGAATGCTGTCAAAGTCTTTTTACATCAAAAGTCTTTCCCACTCTGACGAAGATCCAGACTGAACCAAGTCTAGAATGAAGACATAATCATACTCAGGCTTATTGATCTTCCAACTAGGATTCAGTATAATCAAGACATAATTGGCTTTCTAGCGGAGAATCTCACTTATCTTTTCTAAATATATTGATGAAATCAATCACGGATTGATGAAATCAATTTCGAAGAGAAGTTCATTTTTTAGAAGCATCTACTTATGGAAACCTAGATTCTAATTGTATGGGCGACTGGGATCATCGGACTTTTACCACAATCTTCAAATGGCTAGAAGATTTCCTTAATTGATTCTGTCCAACGGATTGATTGGAAGAAATTCCTCTGGAAAGTGCCAACAATTAGAAAGGCATTGAGGAGTATTTAAGGAAGTCATTCGGTTCATTTCAGATAGCGTGTGAGAATTAAAATTCCAAAGTTTGAAGCCTTTCCAACTGCTTGTTCTTCACTGATAGTGCTTGCAATTGTACTCAAAAGAGAGATAAACACAAAGGAGTGACTTAGTGAGAGAAACAAACTCTTCATTGAGTGATCGTACTCAAATCACTGTAATTCTCTTTTGATTCCATAGTGAAATCCGGCTAGAAGGTTTGTCGGCGTGGGAGAGTGGACATAGGCTTGATTTAAGCCGAACCACTATAAATTATGTGTTCAATTTTCTCTTTCCTTAACTCCTTTAATTTGGTTATTGCGATATTTTTCTGTGTCCTGCTAAATTCCAAAATATCTTATTTGAGTCTGAATTGAACTTAGGAGTCTAATATTAATCAGACCTTGTTTGAGAAAATAACTTTTATTGCTTTTATTGGCCAAATTTATCTTTACACCTATTCACCTCCCTCTAGGTGGTAATACTAGTACTTTCAAAGAAGACCTAGACCAATTTCGGTGATAATGTTAAAGCGCCCTTACCATGCAATGAGAAGCGCCACTCATGATATGTAGTTATTCAGCACCCACAAAAGCTTAGATTTTGATCCAATAACTAATATATATCGATTAGCACAAGCTGTACGGGAACAATTCTGTGTGCATTGAACCCTGCATTCTTCAAGGCTTATGCCAGTGGCCAACCAATGGTTGATCAGATCTGGTAGTTTACAATCAGAGAGTTTGAAAAGTGCTTCTCCTATAGAACAATTTGGGGGAAACTTTCTCAAGAAACCACTGGTCCAATTAAAGCATTTGCCACTCTTTCGGCGGCTCTGGGAGGAAACCTTGCAAGCAGTCGCATCTCAAATGTCCGTAACTTTTGCAGAAACCATTGTAAACCACACAGTGCATAGCCATCATGGGATCAATAGAAAGCAATTGCATGATAGACTAACTAAAGCTTCCCTTCTTCCACACAAACATGCACCAAACCTGATGCATACATTGGTGTTCTGGTGAGGATTTCATCATTTGATGGCTGATGGTACACGGCGTAGGCATGCGTGCCCGGTTGTAAACCACCGTTTGCCTTCCAATGGGATCCACTGGCATCGAGACGCCATCAAACTGGATCCCACTCCACTTCCCGATTGCAATATGTTCAAATGAACCCATCATTCAACACTTCAAATCGTGGCAATCCCTGAGTGGTTAATCTGAAGTGGCAATGACTAGGGGTAGGGTCATCCACACTTTTACAGGTGGTCAAATACCATTTAAATCCGGTTCAAGTTCGACCCCAATTCCATACCTACTAAGACCATGTCAGATGGGTACTCAAAGCTTTGCCAATAATAGGCACCATTAGAATGTGAGCTGAATTTGAAGACCCAATGAAATCATTTGATTAGTTGAGAAGAGGGATAAGATTATCACAAATGTCATAACTTCCATACAATACTCATTTAAGTGCCATAACTTTTAAAAAGTGTTGACCCAAGTGCCAGAAATTTGACATGGCATGGCACTCGTGGTGAACGTTTTTAAATAGTTATGAAGTGATCCATTGAAGAATTATATGGCACTCAACTGATCAAATAAAAATTATATGGTACTCAACTGAGTATATATATATATATATATATATATGACAATCAACTAACCGCCGTATGAAAGTTATGGTATCCAACTGATCGGGAAAAAAATATGACTTTCATGTGAGCACCATATGTAAGTTATGAGATTTGTAGTGACTTTTTTCCGCTAAGAAGAGCTAGATTCCCTGCATGGCTGAATGTCATAACACCATTTGAATCCATTGGTTGTCTCTATTAGCAATCCAAACAACTGTCTGAGGAGTGATCTTGTTTCAATGCCCAAGTATCTGTTCTTGCAGCTTCCTGGCAAATCTTTGGCTTGAAGAGACCAACGTCTCTCCATCTTTCATAGACTAGTCGGAACTCAAAATACTAGATCCAGATGAGGACCCAACAATGACACGAAGATGATAAAACAATAAATGCAAGTGGCAAAAGGAGTTTTTTTGCATTTGATTGAAGACTTCAACTAATCTTTTGTGCTCCCCATGATTAAATCCATTTTTGTTTCAGGTCATGAAAGGCAAAAGGTCATATGAAGTCCACCTTGCAAGTTGCCGCAAGATCAAGAAGACTGCCATTAACAGTGGCACGTACATTAAGATGAGTGATGCGTCACTAATTTAGAATTTCTCCTGGTCCGAACGAAACTACAGTCAGAGCAAGAATTTTTGCGTAATTTTTATTCTACGACTAACATCCACTTTCTTCTGACGTGGCAATTAAAGTATACAATTTCAGTCTGACCTAGATGGTTCCAAGGTCGTTGAACATATCCTACCATCACTCCATTCTATATTTTCTCGAAACCCAACGCGTGATGTGCTTTCACACAATTGGATTTGTTGATATTGAATGCTGCGAATGTATTGACGTCTTGCTCATTTGTCTAACTTCATGTGCACTGGTCAAGTTGTCTTTGGATAATGCAAATTTTGGAATGATCATTACTATGATTTCCAAGAAAAAAAAAGAACAATGTCATTCGTATAGCAGTCTCCATATAAGGGCTATGCCTGAATGAATCCCGCCTAGTCTATTTTCAATTACAAGCAAGGTTATTTCCCTCCCAAATTCAAAATTTTCACATTTTTGTCAACTGTTCTGTCTTCTATATTCACATTTAATACTGTCCCCTTCAGCAGAAGCTATAGCTTGTGAATAAATGCCCACAACTTTAACGAAATCAAATAAACTGACATACAACATTACTATTATATTATGCTCCTTGAATGTCCAAAGTGGTGATGACTTTGATTAAATCTCCTATATTCCTTTTACTGCTGTCTACCAAAACCAATCCACATTCGTAAGACTTTAATCTAAATCATCGAAGGCATGTGTTGGTGGCTAAGCCACTATCGAACAATCATGTCTCTAAACTGTTCGGAAGTAGACCAGTGAGCCTCTACAAAACAAGCTACAGACTTTCTAGGTATCCTTATTTGTACTTGTCCTTTCTGCAACTTTCTCATTGCCAACCTAAGCCTGAAAATTTAAGATCTAGAATAGCGCTCAGAAAGTACATTGCTTATTTTCAGGTCCTTGTGAATGACTTTTAAGTATCGACTCCTCGTGATATAGGGAAATCATGCAATTCCCGAGACAATTTTACCTTTTCAATGACAAAGTAGGAGCTCATCCTCCGGAGGATCTGCTGGTCAATTTAGCTCCACACTCCTTTTTGTCTCAAGCATGAAAGTCGCGCATACAAATTATGTCTAGGAAACAAAATCAATTTACCAGGCCCTATGCTCTCATTCCACAAGCTAATGCCCCGTTACCATGGTGTTCACCACAGCCACAATAACAGAAGAAATGAGAACTTTTAATCGTTATGGGCTCAGTCTACTTCTGCCTTTGTTGCACACGACACGCAGGAGATACGCCCATGGGGAGATCGCACCAATGGTTAACACTACCACGCACTAAATATTCAAAACTCAAGGCGGCGAAGCCGGGTCTAGGGGACGCTCGGAAACGTCAAGTCTTTTGATCAAACATTTGCTGTAGATACCATCTGTCCATAAACTTATAAGGGTCCATTAGATATTTTCCTCAGCCAGAGACAGGTACAAACCTCATCGTGCCACAACGTCCCTGTGTTTAGTTCATATCGTCAGGCGTCTTCCTCTGTGTTCTGAATTTAAGTGCTAGGATTTCCCTGCTAAAACCAGAGGACGAGAATGGGTTTCTGCATGAAAACCTTCTTGAGAGCATTAGTCACAAGCTGGCTGGTCACATGATTTCTAAGATGGTCAACATTGCGGATGCCATTAAAGCGCGTCAAGTGAAATAGCCACTAGTCTGCTCCAAACCAAGAGCACCTCCACAGTAGATTATACTTTAAAGTAGTAGACAATCAAATTCATATCCACATCAATTCTTTAAACGAGTCAGTTGGGGGGGGGGGAGAGAGATGGATAGAGAAATGTTTCACGAGGTAGAAATAAGGGATAATACAAACCCAAGACTCCAGAAACCAGACGTAATTATCATAGATTACAAAATAAGGCATAAATTAACCATATGTCATCACAAAGTTCGGAGGTACTTTAAACATAAATCGAGCACATTGATGTAGCAATGGCGTTGAGGTTGATGTCCACTGCCATCAGAAGACAATTCATACTCAACAGGATCCTCCATGGCTTTCATCAGTCTGGAACCAGAAATATTCTTTTGTTAGTCGCTCGCAAAGTGGGTCCAAAGGACCTAAAAGCAGTTGAGAAAGGGAGTGGGAGAGGGGTTTTTCTATAGTTGGCGAGCAATTGATTCCCCAGGACCTTTCTCGTACTCATACCCAATATCATTGCATACCGCATGACTATGCATGAGAAATCTATATACAGATTGTGGTGCATTTTGAGAGAGCTTAGAAAAACTTGAACTGTGGCCAATTCGCTTCTTGACACCTACGTCCATCTTATTTCTGTCCAATATTTGCACTTCCAAAAGATCAGCCCTCATAGATTTCACGAGGTTTCAGATATAGCTAACCCATCATTTCTTTTTCTATTCCAAAAACAATTTGAAGGGATTAGAGACTTCTTTGAATGATAAAACCTAATCGAATTAATGATAGAACATAAACAAACTAAAGAAATTAGAGACTCCTCCGGCCAACCGAACTTAATCAAACTTAACAGAAAGGAATTCAAAAAGTTCAAATATGCAATCGAAAATACAAAGTCCATCAAAAGTATTCATGAAGAATAGTGATCAATTTAAAAAGTAACAGAAGACTTGAAATTGAAAATAGAAGTACTGGATGAGGTAAAACAGAAAAGACAACAAAAAGAAAAGGCACAAAGCATTTAACATGCTCTCTTAAACCATCCCAACCAATAAAGTAGAACTTCCCAATCAAATTTTACTTTTACTAGGCTTTAGCATCTTCCCAACAAGGATGTCATGATAAATTTCAATTTTTTCGTATAAGAAACTCTGCAGCCACTAATCATTTGTTATCTCAATGTCGTAATCATTTAGTGACCACAAAAACTGATCATTTATGAAAAATTTGCATATCAGCATATGCACAATTTTGTATATCAGAATGGCTTTTTTTTTTTTTTTTTAAATCGCATGAGAAACATCTTCTAAAAATACGAGTGCCTTGGCCAAAAAAAAAAAAAAAAAAAAAAACAGAGAGAGCAAGGACAATTGCCATTGTTATTCATTCAAAGTTAAGGGAGATCTTTTATTTTTTTAAAAATAACTTTTTAACATCGCTAAGGTCTAATAATAACATGTCTACTCTGCTGCACTTTCAAGCAGTAATAGAATTCAATTATCAGTGTGTAGCACGGGCCTAATTGCTAGTTTCAAAGTAGTTATGTGGTATAACACTTGCTATAAAAGTTTTGGAAAAAAAATGAACTTCCCATACTGCGGGAGAACAGATCCTTACAAGGGACCAAGGGAGATGGAAAGGATAAAATAAGTAAAATTTGTGGGTTACTTACCAAGAAACTTGATGAAGTGTTCAAGTGAAGAACGGGCAAGGGGATGATCCCACTCAAGTGACGCCCACATCTGCCGATTTATCCGAATATCTCGAAGAGAAGGGGGAGGAGAAGGCAGCCCATTGTCAAGCAGGGGCAGCTGCAGAGGAATCCTCTTCAGTTTTGGACAATTGTATATAGAAACCCACTGGAGGGAATTGCATCTCGTGATCCCATCACATATGCTCTTCAGTTCCGGAAGATTACATAGAACCAGCTTCATTAACTTCGGGAAGGAGAAGTACGTCATTTTGGCAACAGTGCCCATTATCAACTCTATGTCCTTGCTGCCTTTGACTACTATCTCTTCGAGGAAAGGGAGATGGAGCACCATGTCTTGCGTCAGCAGCACCCTCTTCATGTTGTTGCATCCATTTACTTCAAGATATTTAAGGCGACAAGTGGCTTCACTTGGCAATGGCCCATGTATTATCTCCTCTAAGTTCTCACAACTAATGATTATAATCTCCTCCAGATTTGGAAGGTGAGCGGTCAGCCACTCCCATTCCATCACTCTCTTCATTTTATGACACCGGGACAATTCCAATGATTGCACACTTTCCGGAAGCAGAGCGCAGCCATCACCACTTTTTCCATCTACACTCGCGGCGATATGGTCGCAACTATCAATGAGTAAGGACCTCTCAGTCTCACTCCCACACCAAAGGACCCCACCGCTTGGTGCACCCATCACGAGCCTGTAGCATGGGGATCCATTTCGCTCAAGACACCCCACGCATGCATTAAACATTTCCACATCGGAAACAGAACAATGAAGTTCCTCCACCTCCGGTAATTTTACCTCTTCTCCCACCCTTAGCTCTTCAATCGCGAGATATTGCAAGTTCACCAGCTTCCCCAACACTCCCTCCGGTAATGTCTGGATCTCTGAGCCATCTAGGGCGAGGTACCTCAGGTTTGCCAACATCTCCATGCCCTCTGGCACTTCTCCAAGACTTCCACACTCACTGAGGTCCAACTTTCTTAGGGACCGCAACTTTCCTACATAAGGAATAAAACACAATGAGTAACAACCTTGCAGTAACAGTGCTTCCAAGCTCTCCAACTCAGAGATGGAGTCCGGTAATTCCGTGATTCCGGTGCAGCTGAGATCTAGAACCGTCAGCCCCTTTAGATGTCTGAAGAAAGATCCATGGATGACTCCCAAGGAGAAATTGCTATGTAAAGACAGCCTCGTCAGTTTAGGGCAATTTGGTGATACGCCATATGGGATTTCTTCTATTTCGTTGCCATGTAAAAAGACTTTCTCTAGACGATCGGTCCAGAATACATCCTCCGGTATTTCTCTCAAACCCATATTGGCCTTAAACATGAGAGTTGTGCTCGGCACCATATGCAATGCCATGTCCCTTGTCAATGGGTGTAGACACCAATGCCCTCTTTCAAAATCCAACAGGCCAGCCCCTTCTATTTTACCCAATATTTCGTTACCCCGTTCGTACAGTCTAATCCTGGTGGCAATTCCACCTAACAAACCCTCATCTATGAAAGACTCTATGCAACACTTTCTGCCATCTGCTGAAAGGGAATTTCCAAAACAAAGGATGAAATGCAGGAAACACTGTTGCACTTGTTCATTACCCAAGTTCAAGTAACTGAGCCGCAGTCTCTTGAACACGTCAAGCTCCATCGTGAAGTCTTCTAAATTTTGCAACATCCATCTCCAAGCATGCTCTTTCTCTATTCCTCTCATGCGAGTTGCAATCTCAATGATCCCAAGTGGCAGACCATAACACCTATCAAGAAGAGATCTTGCAATTTGTCCAACTTCCTGAGATTGTTCTCCCGCAAAGCAAAGCGTCCTTGAAAATAACCTCCAAGAATCTTCCTTATTGAGAAGTTCTATCTTCATTTGCTTTTGACAGAGCATCATACGACACACATCTAGTGATCGAGTTGTCACTACCAACCCTAGTCTGCCCATTCCAACCGGAATACCCACATCCTTAACTTCAAAGTGCATCCAAAGGCCATCTAAAATTAGGACGGGTCTCTTCTTCACCTTCAGATGTCCACACAATAGGCCCGCCCTTCTTTTCACGTCCTTCTCATTTGAAAGATTGTCTAGTCCGACCGCATTGGCAATCGCTTCTTGTAGCGCATAAACACTAAAATCCTGAGGTACAGCAACCCAGAATACATCCAATGCAACATACTCAAGGAGTCTATTATAGACATTCCTCAAAATGGCCGTCTTGCCCACTCCGCCCATACCATAAACACCAATTACGAAATCCTTGCTCAGCATTATAAAGGAAACAATCTTATCCACCTTCCGCAGAGTTTCTTTGCCTAGTAATTCTTCTATTGTCACCGAGGGAGATGTTTTGCGACATCTAACCGTCGCCTCTTGCCGAAATCTTCCTGGAACTAGAAGAATCTGTTCAACTTCTTTGCACAGCCCTTCCACCTCTGCTACTTTCTCCGGTGGAAAAGTTATTCCTTCTCTGATTGCCCGAACCACACTCCAATATTCTTCTTCTGTCCTCGTCCACTTCGACTTCAGCTCGTTCATGTCCACTTGGCGACTGCGGATGAGTTCTTCCAGCTTTCTTTTGAGAGACATCATATTCGCGTCGGCAAGCCCACGGGTACCTCGTTGACTCTTAGCCAGTCCAAGATGCGGTCTGGCACCTAAACACAATTATAAGTGAAAATTCACTATTGGGTACTCCTTAGATATATTTTATAGGTATGTTACACTCATGGAAATAAAAAATTGTAACTTTGTATTCACTTTTTCGAACAAAAATATTACATGCAACATTCGATACAATAATTAATATGTATTGTAGGCATTGATGTCACGATAGTGAAATACTGGCGACTCCATATCATGAGCTCTTCATTAGAAAAGAATTGATTTAGAATTAAAAGTCATGGGAATTATCTTTGATAAATAATTTAACCATATAAGCCAATGCTCATGTAGAAGATCGGAGGGGACAGGAAGAGCCATGGCTTTTCAAGATTTGAATGCCACACTTCAAAACATTTGTCTTTTTGTTTTCAAAGATCTAGTGATTATCAATGACCGACTCTAAAACTCCTCTTGTCCTATTAATTCCTGACCATTTTCAGTTTCTCTATACCTGTATCACTTTTCTTAGGTGAAGATTAGAAGACAAATAAGGCGGCCTGCACAAGCTTCAACGTATGCCAAATTTAGAGATGAAATTTACAGATGCACACATACCATGTGGAACCTCTGTATTGAGTTCTCCCTCTTTGGCATTCAGCGGGCGTGGTATGTTGGTTAAAGCAGCAACAGACTGATTGGGAAAATTCGTCTCAGCCGATGGAAGAAAGGTTGACCAACCTGCACCATAGCTCAGGTACGGCATGGCAACAAATGAAGTCTTACACCGAGCAACTTCACTGCCCGCAGTCAAGGGCTGATGCGAACTCTGTGTAAGGTTGGATGAACCTTCATCATTGCCTTGTCTCTTGCTCGATTCCACTGCTCTTTCACCCTTCAGCACCTCTGGTGCTTCTGATCTCACTCGGTCATTGAAGACCTTACAGCCAAGAATTCCACATCCTCCTACCCCAGCAAACTGCGCCTTGATCCTCTTCGTGTCTCCAACGTACTCATTCCCGCAGAAGTTACACTTCCGCTTGTTATTAGGCAGAACCTCAACAACTGAAAGTGGATCCAATGCTCTCGGCATTTCTCCTGCATCCCACGAAAGGGTAAATGGATGGAGGCTTTCTTATCTAAAATACACGGGAGACAGATTTCAAACTGTGCTCTTCAGATTGAAAACCATAATTTGCTTCTGTTTTAAAAAAGCAAATGCTCTTTATGTAGGTGATCTGAGGGGATAGAGAGCCATTGCTTTTCAAAATTTAAATTTCACACTTAGGAGTATTGTTCTGACCATTTTCAAAGATCTATTAATCGTCAATGACCGACTCTTAAGCTCCTCTCTTCCTATTAGTTCATGTTTGTTTTGTGTTTTTCTATAACTATCAGAAATCTGAGGTCCTGCCTATACCCCTATTATTAGGTGAAGATTAGAAGACAAATTAAGCATCCTGCACGAGCTTTTACAACAGGGGAATTGGGAGATGCACATACCTTGGGGAACCTCTGTATTGGGTTCTTCCTCCTCTGCATTCAGTGGGCGTGGCATGTTAGACAAATCCTCTGCATTGGATTATTCAGTGGGCATGGCATGTCAGACAAATCAACAACAATTTATTAGGCAGAAACTCAACAAGCTCCCATAATTTAAATGTCGCACTCGGCATTTCGCCTGTAACCCACAGAAGAGTGAACAGATATGTTTCAAGTGACTGGGTACCAACAAGCAAGACCCTGGGAACTTCTTTTGAAAAGACAGGAAACAATCCTCAAATTTTGCTCTTCAGATTAAAACCTATTGTTCTGTCGTTTGCTTCTTATACACAAGCCCGGCTTAGTTTTTCTGTGAATGACTCGGATGCAGCAAATTGTTCTACCAACTCAAAATTTCAGCCTATATGAACCTATATGTGAAATCATAGATTGATAATGAAAAAAAGGGACACGGAATTGGAGATTTGTAAGGATAAAAGATTTGGTGAAGTGAGCATGAAAAGTGAAATTTTGAGTCAAGCTCACCAAAACCCAATGTAATTGTCCAATTTGATTATTTGGAAGTTTCCAAACTCCTAACATCACATAATTTGCTGCTACATCTAAGATTCTCTCTCAACATTATTTCGTGGCCCCGGCTCAGCTGCACCCTCAAGTTCTCCAATTTGCTTGATTTCTATTAATGCCAATCAATTGTAACGATGGACGGTAAACTATCCAGTTTGCCCGCATCTAGTATGACTTGGCTTGACCAAAGGCTTTCAACCCCAGTTGGAGTTGAGAACGATTGAAGTGGAAGCCATCAGTCAAGCCAATTATGTAACTTGGCGTTGATAAACCAATAAAAATCTTCGCTCTTTGCTCAACGGGAACATTAATTATCTTATTTGATAGAGAACGCCTTCCGGGTAAAAGCTCCAGAAACAAGACCAGACATGATTATTGCTTATTTTCTGTTCCATATTTGGCCGATTAAACGATTTAAGTGTCTTATGTTTCTTACAGATATAGAAGATCTGGAAATTTAAGTAGAAAAATCCTATAATAGAGCGTCACGAGGTGCAACAGAAAATTCAGACAGGCATGCAATTGCATAACGAGGGCAAAAGACAACGTACAATGAGAAGGACTGAAGTTCCGGTCCAGTTGCTAATCTCTGGCGTCGATATGTTCCTTCAGCCCCTGATCACACGCCCTCGACTCCGGTTACAGCAAAATTTCCATGGCCCAGCTTCAACTGCCCGCTCGAGTTCTTGTCCCTCGATCTCGATCTCGGTCACATGGAAATTTGGAGAGGTGGGATACGGCGAGAGGAAATAAGGAAGAGGAAAGATGAGAGGAGGAAGAAACCACAAAATAGGTATAGAAAACCCTAGAAACCGAGAGTGCCCCTCCATTGTCGTGCTCGGCACATCTGCACCGTTCGTTTTCAAACGAGCACAGACCATCGTTGGATTATGTAAATCACCCCCGCCCCCAACAAATAAAAGAGCACCGAACACACAAAAAAAAAAAAAAAAAAAAAAACAGAGAAAAATTTTATTTGCGTTCAAAATTTCCGAAAATTGATTCCATATGTGTTCCCAAATCATTGACCAGAATTACTAATCCTTGAAAGGACGAAATTTGCATTTAAATTAACTTCTTTGTTTTTTCTATATGAAAAATTACTTGATATGCATAAAAAAAAAAGAAATAATTATCTCATGGTTGCTTGATTTGCATCTATTATAGGGAAGTACAATTATCACGACCCTCGCCACGGGCAAAATGCCAAATTTTCTCATGATATGAGTTAACATATGGCCATGGGAACACGAACAATTTCTCTTGCAAGATGATGCTTATGCTTGGCTATGATTCACCCGAGCCCTATCAATCGCAAATCGTTTCCAGTCAATCATGAACATAAGATTTTATTCATAAGTTGCCACTAACCCATAATACGTCGATTTAAGGAAAATTAAATTGCGCCAGGTTATTTTATTTCTTCAAGCCAGAATTTTCAAGTGGGGACTTGGAAATAGGGGATACATATCAAAGAAAGTTTTAACTTTTGGAATTAGGGTATGTGCTTTTCTTTGATACATTGTGATTAGTATCAATGGTAAATTACTTCAAGGTGTGTAAAGAGAGGGATTCAAACCCTTGGTAAACAAAAGCTTACATAGTATTACCAATGTTATGCCTTGAACCCACTGGCCATCTTTCATACATAATGATATGTCTCAATAGCTAAAGGAATACTCAATCATTCATTTGGTACTTTTTTATTCACATCGGAAATATATCACATCACAGCAAAATGAGGTTTCGTAGTTTAACAAATCTTCGAATTATTTGATGGGATACTTAGTAGATTGGTGACTTATCAAAGTAGTGAAATCTGAAACATTCCTATTCTATGATCTCTTTCTTGTTTGGTTAATCACCTAAATAACATGATCCCCAAAAGAAATCATCTGATAAATATAGTAATTAGCTACTGATCAAATGCATTTTGCGAATGAATTCATCAAAACCTTTACCATTAAAAATGATCGTCCAACCTCGAGTTTTTAAACAACGGTCATATTCGTAAGAAGACTAGAGAGGAGATTTTCCGCAACTGCATCTTGTGTAGATTCGACATTTGATGTAAACTTAATGGGCTCATGACAAAGAAGGGCAAGTATCTCTAGTTTTTTTCACCCGGAAGTGAAATTGGAGCTTCAACTCTTACTTTGTCATCATAACCATTTGATTTTGATGTGGTTTTGTATGTTGATTCAACCACGAATTGTCATTCTTTCTTTCACTCGTTCAATGTCAAATACACACAATGCCAGCCGTAGCCTCGTACTTCCAAGATCTCACCAAACCACGACGACACTCACCTAGGACCTCAAGCAAGTAAATTGCTTTCCTTTTTATGTTACATAGGTTGATCGCCATGCGCGGTGGTTGATTCCTCAGATTTTAGTCGTCTTGGTTGATTTCGTACATAGTCGTGTTAGTTGGCGATTTCAGCAAATGTACATCGCGAGCATTGTTGAAATTATGGTTTATTGAGTTCACTAAGTTGCTAAAGTACTGAATGTTGAGATTTATTCTGCTTTGAGCTTAAATGGCACGAGTTGAGGACAAATCCGAGGATACGGCTATTTTTGGTTCGGTTTCTTTCAGAGACTGTACTTTTTCCAATTTTATACTGGTTTCTTGTGGTATGAGTTTTGTGAGGGTTTCTTCAAAAAGTTTCTCATTATACTTTGTTCTATAACATACTTTAATTTTGGATTTTTTGGACTTCGTATGTTCAAAATATATTTAAAAAACTAAAGAGGGTTTGAAACAGTTTTCTTGGATTTTTACTAACCTTTACTCGGTTTTTATTTTCGACAAAATTTTCAACAAAAGATTTGGAAAAATGTTCTACAAGAAAATTTTTAGACCACATCTTAAACTATAACGTGTAATTTTTTTCATCATTTTTGGAACTCATTTAAACTTGCAAAATGCCTATTTTTGGATTTGTTTTAGTTCAGAAATTCGACCCTATTTTTACCAGACTTATTTGAAATATTGAGAGCTGTACAAGCTAAACCAGATTTTGATATCTTCATGAAAAATGTTCTTGAGAGTCTTGACCACATCATGTTAAAGTTTCGTGATTTTTCAAGTTGATTTACTTGACAAATGCCATTGATTTCTAAAGGTAGGCAAATTGCTCTTTTCGGGTTTACTTTGGATTTTGAATAAATCCTTTCTTAACTTGTCTTTAAATTTGGTATTGCCAACCAATTGTTTTACACTATTTTTCTAGCTTACAAATCGTCGAAAGATTGTTGATGTTAAAGTTGATTCAATTTCTATGCATTAGCATAGTGGGTGGTATGTTAAATTGAATTATTAAATTGTTGCACCATAGAATGAGTGTGATTTGAAAATGCTGTCAATTCTTGGGACGACGATGCACCGGGTTGTAGTAGGGATGCCTGAGGGGTGTAAGATGGTTCCCTCGGAGGCTTGAGGGTGTAACACGATTCCCCAGATGTCCTCGCGACACCATGGGTGTGAGATGCCTAAGAGGCGTAAGACGGTTCCCTCGGAGGCTTGAGGGTGTAACACGATTCCCCAGATGTCCTCGCGACACCAAGGGTGTGAGATGCCTAGAAGGGTAAATGGGTTCCTTCGGATGCCTGAGGGGTGTAACATTATTCCCGCAGATGTCCTCATGATGTTGGATGGGTGCGAGATGTCCAGGCGGTGACGAGGTTCCTGAAAGATGGTGGCAGTCAATTCATTGTAAATATAATCAATTGCACTTCCATATTTCATTCAAGCTTTACTGGGTAAAGAAAGCATCTTAGAAAAACTTCTTTCACCAAGTACGGCATGACCTATTGAACACCACACATAGTAGCAGCTCTCAAAACTCTTTGGTCACACTAGACTGTAGCTTAAATGACTTTCACTTTCTGACTCCTCTTATTCTCAGCACATGGGGGGGAAGGAGGTCGCATTTGCTTCTAACCCTGTTTTCCTAGTAAAGCGTACTAGGACACCCGACAGCTTTCATGCAGTACAGAAATGAGGGACTTTTGACTTGATGCGAACCTAGCACAACCTAAACTCTTAACAAAGCGCACTAGGACACCCGACAGCTTTCATGGAGGACTGATGGGACCAAAGATCACTCAAACTGGTCAATCGCAAGCTTTGACCTGACATCCTACAAAAACAGAGCATACATGACCATAAAAGACATACCTAGTTCAGTGGGGTGCTACGGTGGATGGTGGCTAATGATGGGCCCTCCTGAGCTCTCTCTCTCTCTCTCTCTCTCTCTCTCTCTCTCTCTCTCTCTCTCTCTCTATCAAACCCCCCCTTAAATGAGCGAGCCCCCTTGCTTTTAAGGGCGAGCAGTAGGCGCGCATGGCTTCTGCCACCGCCAGCTTGCCCATCGGCCTGATCTTGACCCACAAATCATGCCGCCACCTGCCCCCTCGCTATCCTCTACCTCATCTGGTTGTACTATTCTTTTCTACAAACACGTGGCCGCCATAAGGGGTAAGAGGACCCTCGCATGAGCAAGGCTGGAGTAAAAGGAGATGGGCTAGCCCAAGCACGAAAAGAAGAAGGGGCTGGGCTTGGGGAAAAGAAAAGTTAAAATGGGCCAGGCCAACCGAGCCAAAAAAAAAAAACAAAAGAAGAGAAAAGGAAAGAAGGTTAGGCCGGTCTTGTGCGGCCCGGTTTCGTCCCTCCACTTTTTTTTTTTTTTTTTATTTAATGGTAATTTTTTTTCAATTTTTTAAATTAAAAATTATTTTATATATATTTTAATGATTAACACTAACAATGCAACAATCCCTATTGTCTACATGCAATGTATTTTAATGAAAACATATGCGATGCATTTTAATGAAAATTATTTATTGTACTTTTCTTTTAATTAACTAATTTTTTAATGATTAATTTTTTAATTTTTTAATTAATACTAGCGATGCTAATGCTCCTAACGTCTATATGTGATGCAATTTAACGAAAATTAATTTTTATTTATGGGTTAAAATTTATTCTTTAATTTTCTACATGATAAAGCTCTTAATAATATGGCCCAATTTAGGTTTCAATAGTATATCATATCACATTACTACTATGTCACTTGGCACGTGTTTCTTTGAGGCTGAAAATGAAATGAAAATTCTGTGTGGTAATATCTGAAAATTGAAGAACCTTAGGGTGTGCATGTTTGTGTTTCTCGCTAGTGTTTATGAACACAATTTCTGTTTTGTTGTTCCGGGGAACAAAAAAAAGAAGTAAATGCGTTTGTTTGCATTTTTGTTCCAAATTTATTTTTTGTTCCGGAACAAATTTGGAGAGAAACAAGAAATAAGAAAATCTTGTTTCATGTTTCTGGAACACTTCCGAGAAACGATTTTTCTCTCTCCTTCTCTTTCTTTTCTTCTTCTTTTATTATTCTTTTTTCTTTGGCCGGTCGCCGGCCTCGACCATGGCCGGCAACTGGCCGTCGAGGGCCGGCGACCTCGCCGGAGCGTCGCCGGCCCTTGGCGAGGCTCGGCCTTGCCTTGGCCGGGCGAGCTTGAGCTCGAGCTCGCCTAGATTCGGTGAGGCCAAGCTCGTCCAGCCATCGGTGAGGCTCGGCCTCGCCGGGCCACCGCTAGGCGATGCCAACTTGGCAGTGGCCCGGTGACACCGAGCCTCGCCGGTGGCTGGGTGAGCTCGGCCTCGCCTTAGCTGGCCGGGGGCCGGTGAGCCTCGCCGTGGCTGGGCAAGGCCGCCGGCCATGGCCAAGCGACCGGCCAAAAGGAAGGAAAAACCAAAAAGAAAAAAGGGAAAAGAAAAAGAAAAAAAAAGAAAAAAAATTAAAAAATTAAAAAATTAAAAGAAACAAAAAAATTATACAAGTTTACCAAACGTGTTCTTGTTCTTTTTCTATTCGGGAACAAGTTTACCAAACACGTTCTTCTGTTCAAAAATTGTTCCGAGAACGAAATAGAAAAAACTATTTACGTTCGGGAACAATTTTTGAACAGAAACGTTACCCAAAACACCTTTAGTAGTCATTAGTTTCTTATTGAAGATAGACAACTAAGCAATATTAAAGTAATAAAATATTTTAGTCACATAAATGGGAAGATTTTTAATTTCTCTCATTGTTTTTTTACATTGAACTAATTAGGTGATCCCTTCTTTCTTGAATAGTCAAAGCGAGTTTTAAATTAAGTAAAATCTTTTAAGTCTAAATGATCAGTCCTATCAAACCTACCTAATCTAATTGAACGTTGTAGATTTTAGTTTACGGCCATTTGTCGTGACCTTACATCAAGTGCTTCAACTAGGGGTTCAACTAATGGATTATTAAGCCTATACTTAACTCGAGCTCTCCCGGCCCTATATCAATTTGCAACTCAGGTTCAAGTGATTTAACATGCGAATGATTTTTGTCAAGGAATCACCATGAATCGGTTTTTTGTGTGTCAATTAGATACCCGAGTATGGGAGAATTGATTTACTTATACGAACTAGAGATTACGAATTTGAGGACTTGGGCTAGGTTACTCTAATGCTCTTTCAATACATTTCTCTTTCATTCAAAAAAGTTTGATAGACAGATTGAAGACATGTGAAATGATTATACGGGTGCGCAACCCTTAATGAAACACCCAACAATCAAAACAACAAACAAATTGCAAAGATATAAAAGAAGTACTTACTTTAAAGCAACGCAAGCATTTGTAATGTTAATTAGAATAATCACAAATTCAACCTAGATCTATGTTTCTAATTAACACAATTATGTACAATTTTTTTTGGGGTAGTATATCTAATTGGAGAGAGGTGGCCCCCTACTTGGTCAAGAAGCATTAATTGTTGGACATCCTTATCCTCCAAGTTTCCAACTAGGTCCTAGGATAGTTTGGACACTTCATCTTGCTCATTGAATGACTAAATTCCAAGAGATATTAATGTGAACTTATCTTGAGTTCGAAGTTTGAACTTGACTTGCCTTCTCTCTCTTTTCCTCTTGGGTGCGTGACCATTTCCTTATGGGCTCCAAATTCCACATTTCACACTTAGGTATTTAGGGTATGATTAGGCCTAGGCTATAGGGACACCCTTTGCACCCCATCATTTAATGCGTTCACATTAATTCACATTTGTACACACTTATTTTTCTAAGAAAGTTTGACTAGTCCAAGCTTCATACTTGTCTTTTAAGGCTAAGGCCTAATGTGCCATGTGTCCATCTCAGTCGATGCTCCTTAATTAACTACAAGACGAGGGCATTAAATACAACTTGGAATATCTCAGTTTTGAAGGCTTTATCATCAGGCAGGGACTAAACAAGTTTGACCATAATCGACTATCTCATTTGGCTCGAGATTCGTGCCTAAGACATGATCAGAGGAAGTGGACACAACCAAGCTTAACCAGTGAAACTAAGTTCAGACATCTCTTTTACCATGTAAAGGGCTCGAAGTTGAGGATGTTACAATATGCAAAGCAATCTTTTTGTATTTATCAGGGTAAGGAAAGTAGATGAAGTAATATAATCACCTAAATCACAAAATATCATCAAATCGCTAAAGATATCATCCACAATTCAAATTAGGACAATATTTAATCAACTTGATTATTTCACTGATAAAATCGATAAGTTGATCTCAATCCTTAAAGATCAGAACATCAATTTTTAAGACTCTTGTGCAGTTAATTATTCCATCCAAAGCAACAAAAAATCAATGTGCGGTTGCGGATGAGGAAACAAATCCTAATGAATATTACATATTACTCAAATGTGCATATTAGATATCAAATAGTCAAATTAAGCAGAAGATTCACATTTACCATATGGCTTTGTTGCTGGATTCACACTTTGGAGCTTCATTCATGGAAGATAGCAGTGGTTGTTCATCAATAATAATCGTTCGAGCAAGCATATGCCTACAACGTTCTTGATCAAACTTCCATGTCATTAAGACACTACCACCACTAGTAGTATTTTCCCCTACCTCGCCAACCACATCTTTGTCACGTGATGCAAACAACATTTGTATTTTATCTGCATGAGGATACTTTTTGCACTTTCTCAAGTGCTTCCACATAGTAGAGGTTCCATGATCAACATTATATGCATAATCCATCCCGTAATGAATGCACTTCACCTTAACTGTTTTTTGTGTTTTCTCATCTATAATTCTTGAAAAATTATCCCAAGTCTCTGATTGATTAGCTCGCTTTTTACCCGAAGGAGGATGAGAGTTAGGTACCCTCACTTTGGTTGTCGCGCCCATGGCCACGGTTTCCACTTCATCAGCTCCATGGAATGCCAATTTCATGAGTGGGCTCATTTCATTATCTCCCTCCACTTCCATTGATATGTCTTTGTCTTGATCCATTGACTGAAAACTGAAAACAAATTATATAACATTAGGATTCTACAAAAATAGATTAGTTTTCATAGTAAATCAAATCTCTTTTCGAATATCTGGGCTCAACAACAACCCAAACATTCCCCAGCCAACGCCGTGCGAACAAAAGACATGGCTCCAAGCAACTACGGAGATTTCATTCGACCTTGCATCGGCGGCATTTGTGCTCAAACTAGAAAAAAAGGATAGATTCATACCCTTTGTGACCGCGCTGGATGCTTTTAACAACCTCCTTCACGCCTCTTTTCAAGCATTTGTCTTTAGCAGCTACCAATCAAGAAGAATCACAAGGACATGCCAATAGTCAGCCCAAAGAAATTTCAATCGAACCACAAACACGCAGCACACCCATTTAAGCCCACCCCGCCCCCTCGCGCTTGCCATCTGCAGTGAATATCCGGCTCATCGACAAAGAGAACCGGCATTTCGATGCACCTAGTTCCAACTAAAATTTCATTAAATAGGTTTCATAAAGAGCCAAGATCGTCGATCCTTTGTATATCCAACGAATCACGTACCCAAAACTCATCATCAACTCGCCAACCAACGGGAAGGAGAAAGGGAGCAAGAATGCATGTTAACACGAGACAACGAGTAAGGGTTTGATGGGGCATTACCTCTGCGGATGAGCTTGAGGGCGCGCTTGCCGAGCTTCTTACTGGCGAGGGGCTTAGCGATGGGGGCGAGTTAGTGATGGTGCGACGAGGAAGTAGATGAATGCAGATGAGGAAGCAGTGTGACGGGGAGTTGGATCTGGCGATGCCGCGATGGGGAGCTAGCAATGGCGCGACTGGCAATGTCGCGACGGGGAGCTGGCGATGGCGCGATGAGGAAGCAAATGAATGTGGATGAGGAAGCAGCACGACGGGGAGCTGGATCTGGCGATGGCGCGATGAAGGAAAATGCTGTGAAGAAGTCTGCGAGTGTGAGAGGTAAAGATAGAAACAGGGGAACAAATTAGGGTTTTGGACTTTTGGGTTGGCTTACGAACCGGTTCTCGAACCGGTTCGGTTGATCCGGTTCCCGGGTGGGTAATCCCTCGGAATCGGTTCCCGGACCGATTCAAACTGATTCTGAATTTTGGGAATCGGTTCTCGGACATTGTTTTCCGGGTGGGCCGGTCTAGGAACCGGGTTTACCCAGTCCGGTTGCACACCTCTAGAATTAGTTATGTTCAAAACAGAATATCCATTAAGACAAAATGGACATATTACAATCCCGAGATAGGGAATTTAGCAGTATGTTGTATCATACGATCCATATGTTACTAGGAATTTGTTTGTTTAATGCTGAAAATGAAATGAAAATCTTGTTTGGTAATGAAAATTGAAGAAAGAACCTTAGCGCTAATTATTTTCTTAACGAAGATAGACAATTGAGCAATATCAGAGTATTAGAATATTCTAGTCACATAAATAGGAAGATTTTTATTTTTTGTCATTTTTTTTTACATTGAACCAATTAGGTGATCCTTTTTTTTTTTAATTGAATATTCAAATTAGGTTTTGAATTAAGTTGAATCTTTGATGTCTAAATGAATCAGTCCTATCAAACCTGTCTAATCTAATTGAATATTGGAGATTTTAATCTTACAAACTTAATTATGTCCTAACGGTACTAGGAAAGGACACATATTTTAGTTTGACCCGGAAGTTTCCAATTTTTTTTATTATGTCGTATGATCATTACGTTTTTTATTTCCTTAAGGCGTGATACAACCGTGCAATGTGTTTTTTATTAAGTCTAAATGGTTCAATGCTACAAATCATCAACATCTAGCTCAAAGGCTAGGCTTCCACTTTTTCTCTAGTTAAATTGGTTTTTGAGGTGCAAATCATCCTACTTACAACTACATTCCCAAGGAAGACTCGGTAATGTCATCCCTAGGTCACGGTTTTCACGTAATGCTTTGGCTGCATAAACTACTTCACTTCAGTGTTCCTTCTCTTGGGTTTGCATTTGATACTATTGTAGTAGTCAGTGGCTGGCGAGGGCTTACAAGCCCTCACCTAGTGGCCAGCGAGGGCTTGCAAGCCCTCACTTAGTGGCCAGTGATTGTCGCTGGCGGCCCCTTTTGGCCCTTAACAATAAAAAAGAGAAGGAAAGAAAAAAATAATAAAAAATTCAGAAAAATCAAATTAAAAATTTTCCAATTGTAGACGGTCAACATCCATGTCAAAAGGGAGAAAGACTCGACCTGAGAAAGGTCAGTCTCAGACTTTTATGCAAAGGCTGACTGAAGAATCATCTGAGGGTTTTGGCTTTGAGCAGTTAGATTATCAGGAAGAAGACCTAGACAACTTGATCGATGAGAATGTGCAAGGCAATTAGGATAGGGAGGATCTTGACCTTGATGAGGAACTTGAGGCAGAGAAGACGACTGGTCACACTCTAGTTGCAATACCGATTGCACAAAAAGGACCGATCGGCATCACGTGAATGATCCATCGGCTGATGTGCGGGATAAGGAAAAAGAAATTGCGAATACTTCAGCACCTATTGAGGATCCGAAAAGGAGGTTGTGGCTGATGTCACCAAAGAAACAACTAATGAGCTGGAAAATGCCACTCGCAAGAAAATCCTCTAGTCGGTGATGCTCGTGGTCGACACATGATGAGCATATTCAATTTGATACTCCCACTGAACAGGATGATGGCTAGAATCTTCACGATGAGGAAACAAGAACGGAAAAGGAAACTGCCATTGACATTCCTATTGCCAAGAAGACTCTGAACTTGAAAATTGAGACTGAGAAAGATGATGTTCGTAAAATTCTAAACGCAAGCAGACGTGTAGAACAAGTAATATAATGATAAAAAAGAGTATCGTCCCACGGAGATTGATGATTAATAAACTAATTAAATACTAAGATCGATTAATTCTAAAATTTATCTAATAGATTAAAATATAATTGAGAATAAATAAAAAACAAAATTTGGAGACTAAATGTAGTAAATCAATCGAGATAAATATATTAAAGCATCCGATTTCACCATTACCACTAGATATTAATTTCAGATTGTTGTGGATACAAAAACGATATCAAACATGTGATAGCGAAATTTCCTAATCTATTTGCTATCCTATCTTTAGGCGTAGCAAACCTACTTAGTTTATTAATCCACTATATCTCTATGTAAAATAAATTAACATAAGTGCATTAAAAACTATGAAGATTCCCTGTTTACAATGAGTCTTTTGGATCACCTTATCACCGAAAGCTACACAAATAATACGGTATATCTATATCCATGTTTAATTCATGGTTATATATTATAATGGACAATTGCATATTATCACTTGTCAGTCTCAAACATGCACATCAGATCATTCAAATGGTGGCTAGTCACTCAAAAGTATTATGCACAATAATATATAACTCACATGAATGAAATCAATTGCAAAACATAAAAATCATGAAATTCACATCATCATGATTAGACTACATCGTAGCCCTAACAAAAGAAAATTAGAACATAATAAAAGAGTACTTGAAAAACTACTTGAAAAACTCTCAGAACAATGAAAAACAATCTAACAAAAACCTAGACGTGCGGACCCCTGGAATGCCACAACTTTGCACAAAGGGATACTTAAGTGCCATAACTTACGAAAGGTATACTTGAGTGCCAAAATCGAAGTAAAAGGGATCACTTGAGTGCCAATTTGGCTAAAATCTGGTCAAATTGCATACGTGGCATTTTCCGGTGATTTTGGGTGACTTCTTTTACTGATGTGGCAAATGTTTTTTTAAAAAAAAGCCGACATGGACGACAAAAACGATGTCGTCCATCCACATTGAGTGCGCTAACCTAAATGACGTCGTTTAAGTCATTGTGCGCTGACCGAAACGCCGTTCCTCCCCGTCCGCGTTTACAGTAGATCTCAGGCCCTTCTCTCCGTCGCCATTCATGCCCAGAGCTAGTCATCGGTCGCCGTCGTCAGTCGCCGTTGTTGGTCGCCGTCGCCGCTCACCGCTCACCATCATTGGTCGCCATCACCGCTCACCATCGTCGCTCATCCAGGTTCGGCCCCTTCTCCCCCTCTCCTGTGATGAAATTAAGGCTCGATTATTTTATTAGGGTTCGCTCGATTATTTTATTAGGGCTCGATTATTTTATTACACTAACGATGGAATTTGTGTTGATACACTTCAACTGAAACTTGCTCACATCACACAAAGAGACCAGATTTTTCATTATTTTGGTGAATTTTTCTTTCAAGTCAATGTTAAAGTATGCTTTGATTGTTGAGTCACTGGCTATGCATCTCCTTAAGAGCATCTTAATAAAGCAGGTGACTAATGCATCTCCGAGAAGAAAATTAAGTCCTTGAACCACCCTGCTTCTGAGGCTGTATAGGGTATGTCCTTGAACCTCCCTGCTTGTGAGGCTGTATAGGGAATGTTTATCAATCCAAAATCCTGAATGAGAACATAACAACTGTAGCTAGAATTTTATTGGTAAAGTTACAAACTAAGAAAAAGTTTCAAGCAGGAAGAATAAGAACTTGAAAGGGTATTGAAGCATGTTTTGGTGAAGCTATTTCCTGGAATTGGCTTTGCAGCTTGCATCAGTCTTCTTTGAGAAAGGTATTGCCTACTTGTCCAAATTTGTTATGGGTTAGGATAGTCTAAGACTTTGGAGTGATCGTGCGTGCTTCATTTTCTCTTTGTTTTTCTTTAGCTTAAGCGACATAAAATGCTTCCAAGTTTAGTTGTTCTAATTTTAGTTTAAACTTCTAAAGGAATTTGTAGGAGTCAACGGCTGTGATTTGATTAAGTTGATGTTAGAGTATGCTTTGATTTGCTTAAGTTGATGTACATTCTCTCACATCGCAAGTTTAGTTCAGTAGACAAAATTGCTTGGGCTATGATTGTTGTGGGGACTTGTGCTTGTTGTGGGGACCTCTGTTTTTGGTTAATATTTTAAGGGAAGGGAAGGCAAATAATTAAAGTGCCGACCTCTTTTTTAGCTATCATGTAGGGACATATTGTCAGTGTGGGGACCTCTGTTTACTAAAGTCCATGAGAGTGGGGGACGGGACTCCCATGTGCAATTGTCTAGTGGTCCCAAAAAGTAATGATTCTTTTTCTTGTTCTTGGTGCAGTAATGGCTCATGACAAAGATTATGTCGCTGTCATAGTTTGCTACGATGGGGAATTTGTGATTGGGGAGGATGAGTGGGAGTATGAGGGTGGAAATGATGGCACCATCTTTGTGGATATAAAGAAGGCATCTTATATAGGATTTCTTAGGGATATAAAGACTTATTTGCCTTGTAAAGTTCAGAAGGTCTTTGTATTGTATTCTGGGAAAGACTTAAGAGATGGTTTGAGATGCTTAGAAGATGATAATGGTCTTAGGGATGTTCTATACCATTATCTTCATGGTGAATAGGTAAAAATATTTGTTGAGTACAATAGTGAAAGTGAGGATGAAGATGATGATGGAGAGAGCGCCGAAGTAGGACAAGAAGGAGATGGTATTCAAGGTAGTACTGACGTTAGGGTCGAAGGAGGGCAGGATAGATATGATGGACATGAGAGAAGCGCAGATGCAGTTCACCAAAGTGATGATGACATAGGTGATGTCACAATCTTTGGATTAGATTGGGAAGTAGCTGAATCAACTGATGATGATGATGATGGAGGGTTGCCTGCTGAAAATTTTATAAGTGATGATGACGACGAGGAGCTTGTACAGTCAAGAATACAGCGAAGGGATTTTTTGACAGCTAAGTTTGCAACTTTGCAAGTAGCCGATGAAGTTCCAAACAGACCCGAAGGCCCTACAGATGCTGGTGCTGCTGGCGAGGAGACTGACTATGAAGAAAGTGTCGAGAATGCTACTTCCCAGGATGAGCTTGAAGAAGATGAAGGACCTGTGCATAGAAGGAAAAGAAAAAGTAAGTTTCCTTCTGATGATCCCTACGTTGCCTCTCCTACTTTGTTGGTAGGCATGAAATTTCATGATGCGAAACAATTTAGAGAAGCTATACTGAAGAACTCCATTGCTGCACAAAGGAACATTGACTTTATTAGAAACACTAAGACCTTTGTAAGAGCTAGTTGTTCGCAGCAAAATTGTCCATGGAAGATCTATGGCGCATTTGTTAGGAGAAGTGGATCTTTCCAGATTAGAGCCTACCAAGAGGAACATACTTGTTCCATTAATTTTGAGAAGCACTTCTTTGAATTGATTAGGTTGATGCCTCAGATGAATACTACTCAGTTCAGGATGCTAGTGAAGGAAGCAGGGAGGCATCAATATATCTAGGAATCAATGTAAAAGATCGAAGCAAAAGGTGATGAAGATACTCATTGGTTAGTACAGCGGTGAATATGGACATTTGTGGGACTATGCTTGGGAGTGTAGGCTGCAAAATCTTGGAAGTAGAGTGTATATAGAGGTCGTGGAGAGACCACTTCCTGATATTGGGACGAAGTTCGATAAATTCTATGTTTGCTTCGATGCATGCAAACGAGGATTTTTATCTGGTTGTAGATGGATTATAGGATTGGACGGGTGTTTTTTGAAGGGCTTGTGCAAGGGAGAATTGCTAGTCGCAATTGGAAAAAATGCAAACAACCAAATGTTTCCCCTGGCTTGGGCTGTTGTGAAGGTAGAGAACAAGGACAATTGGTCCTGGTTCCTCAAAAATTTGATGACTGATATGGAGATAACAAATGGGGCAGGGTGGGCGTTCATGAGCGACCAACAAAAGGTAATGTTTGGTTTTTAAAAAATTTGGTCACTTGTTTGCTTTTTGATATCAACATGTCATTTACTTACATTTTTTATATTTTGAATTATTACAGGGACCAGTTCCGCAATAGCTGAGTTATTGCCTTATGCCGAACATCGAATGTGTGCGTGGCACATATATGCAAATTGAGCAAAGACCTATAAAGGGGACAAGTTGCAGTTGCAATTTTGGCAGCTAACAAAGAGCACAAATATGGCTGACTTTAGGATGGCCAAAGAAGAGATGCTTCAATTGACAAAGGATGGTCATGATGCACTGTCCCAAACAGACCCGAAGCATTGGTGTAGGGCGTTCTTTAGCGAGGAATTCAAGTGCGATAACATTGATAACAACATCTGTGAAGCATTTAATGGGAGGATAATAGATGCCAGATGTAAACCAATTATCTCGATGCTTGAAGACATACGGGTTTTGGTCATGACTCGGCTGCACAGACAAAGAGATGAGACTGCAAAGTGGACTAAGCAATATGGTCCTAGGATTGCTAAGAAATTGGATGACAACTTGGCTGCAAGTAGGTATTGTCATCCCATTTGGAATGGGGATGAAGGATATGAGATAATGAAGGTTCCGATAAGTATGTTGTCCATTTAGGTACGATGAAGTGTTCAAGTAGAGCATGGCAACTAAGTGGAATTCCTTATGCACATGCCATATGTGCAATTCAATTAAAGGGCCACAACACAGAAGACTACCTTGATGATTGGTACAAGAAACCGAAATATCTTGCTTCGTATCAATTCATGTTGCAGCCAATTAGAAGTAGCAAGTTCTGGGAGCCAATAGAGCACGAAGCACTTCAACCTTTGCCACTAAAGAAGAGAATGGGAAGACCAAAGTGAAAACGAAAAATGATGGAGGGAGAGGACTCATGTCACCGTAGGATGAATAGGACAGGTGTACCGATAAAGTGCTCTTTTTGCCACATAACAGGGCATAATATTAAGAGTTGTCAATTAAAGAAGCAGCATGAACAATTGAGGCCAGCTGAAGGGCTTAGTGAAGGGACAGTTGGAGAAGGAGAAATAGAAAGGCGAAGTGAGTTGACTGTTTTTCAGTCGATGACAATAAACCCAGTAAGTCATGACAATTGTGTTTATGTTGCTTTATGGTTTGTTACGAATATGTATATAGATATAAGTGACATGTATGTAATGTTTTTGTCTTTGTTAGGTCACCGTGACATGTGAAGAATTTGCCGAAGCCCCTGCTATACCTGAAACTGAAGGGCCTATTTCAAAGAAGTGAAGGTAGAAGACAGCCAGCTACAGGATTGGCTGAAGCAAGAGGGCCAGTTAAGTCGACTGTTCTTCAGCAGCAACAGAGAAAAAAAATACCCGGTAAGTTCAATAATTTGAGTTTACTTTTCATTTACGTTCTAATATGGCCTGATATTATATTTATGATGTCCTTTGCCTTTTTCTCAGGTTCGAAGAAGGTAAGCTAGAGCTCAGCTGCCAATAGAGAGCCTAGCTGAAGGGCCACCACAAGATCCATCACCAAGGTCATCACAAAGGCCACTAGAAGGGTCATCACAAGGGCCACCACCAAAGCCAACTGAAGGTGTCACTGAAGCTGAAGACCTAACTAGAAAAACAACTAGAAGAAAGCCAAATCAAGAGCCACCTACAAGAAGGCCATCTACAAGACGCCAAGCTGAAGAATTGGCCAAAGAAGCCCCTGCTGTAGTTGAACAGCCATAAGAGCCTAAGAAATCACATGCGAAAAGAAGAGGCAACTAATCACAAGTACCTGAAAGTGACGCTCCCCTTCGAACAAGAGGGGCTCTTGGGAAGAGGCTAAAACAATATGGTTATGGCCTTTATATAGATGAGCGTTTTGGAATAGTTATTCTTAATGTAAGTTTTATAGGCTGCATTTAATTTAATTTATAGTGCAAACTTTTGTTGATAATTGAGTTTTCTTTTTGAAGCCTGGGAGAAGTTCAGAGGTTCTTATCTCTCAAGGCCCAACTCAAGAATCAGCGGCTGCGCCAACAAAGAAGAAGACATTGCCCGCGCCAACAAGAAAGAAGAGTAAGAAGAACCCAGTTGCAAGTCCATCTGAATCAGTTCGGTCTACAATAGTTGCAGCTCTTTTTGAATCAGTTCAGCCTAGGACAATTGCAGCTCCATCAGAATCAACACATCCCAAGACAATTGAAGAAGAAGTCTCACGTCCAGTTAGAAAAAGTGCAAGGATTATGAATCAAGTGCAAGGTCCATCAAAACGAGCACGAACAGGAGGCATTGTGCATATTGATTGATGAAATGGGATGTGATATGGTTTGTGGGGCTGAGGAGTTAGTTGTAAACATCTGTGGATGTTTTTTTTTTTTTTTTATAATAGTTTGTCATTGAGTTAGTTGAGTTTGTGAGACTTCATTTGTCATTGAGTTTGTGAGACTTCATTTCAAAATCAATGGAACAGTTGTTGCTTGTCATTTTTGGCATGCCTTTTTCATTTTTTTTTATTTTGTTTTTACTTTTACTTATTGCTGCTTCTGGTGGTGGATATGTGGTGGTGGTTTGCAGCAAAACAGAGAAGTTGTTGGTTTATATATTTGTTGCTAGTTTACACATTTGCTGCTGGTTTACATTCAATTTAAGTAAAATAGTCACCACAACACATCAACCTAATATACATTCCATCATCACCGATTTATATTTGAGAATAAGCAAAAACATTGTACAAACAGTAGTTGTCGAAATCATTCATTCATTCATTCAAAACAAGTACATTTCTCCACACATTTACAACTATGGCAGTCGGAGAAACTTCTTCTCATCTTCTAGTACTTTACATTTCATCATAAAGTAGGATAGACAAAAAAACAGCAACACAATAAACGCTTGGTAACACTTGCGTTCAATTTTCACTTTTGAAACTCGTTCTTCAAATGGTTAACAGAAGATGCTTGAGCTTGAGCTTGCATTGAGTCAACATCGTCCAAGTCGTCCACAAGCGTAGATGGAGGTTGATGACATCCATCAAGTAGGTCCAATATCACCTCTATGGCTCGGTGAGAGAATTTCGCATCGACCCATTTGAAGTATTTGCACTTCGAGCCTTCTCTGTATCGAGCACATCCATAGAATCTTCTCTCGGGATTCGTTCGAGTCCACGATGTTCTTCAAGGACTTGGTAACCCACAAAAACAGAAACGTTCGCCTTCTCCTTTGCTTCGGCAATAGAAATTTGAGCCGCTGCTGAAAGTCTTGCTCTCCATTTCCAATATTCGGTGGTAGAATTTGGGGCAAATCGAATTAGGGTGCGGGATTAGGGCTCCAGTGCTTCAATGGCATTTTGCTCAATTTAAGGTTTTAGATTTAGGGCAAATGGGGAGACAACGTCGTTTTCGCTGATTTAAGGGCTCTATTTTGGGCCAACACCCGAAACGACGTCGTTTGGGGTGAATTCGAGCTAACTCAGCTCTCCGGCAAGACACATCGGCGAGAAATATTAATATTTTAATGCTACGTATGATTTCCGGCCAGCTTCGTCGGAGATGGCACTTAGGTGTCCCACTTTTCTTAAAATGTGGCACTTAAGTGTACCTTTCGTAAGTTATGGCACTTCAGTGTCCCTTTGTGCTAAGTTATGGCACTTGAAGCGTTCTTTTGCCCAAAAACCTAACTACTCCCTCAGGCTCTCAATGTTATCTTATTTATAGGATATATCCAAGATCCTTATCTCTAAGCAATTATGCATAAAATTAGGGAGTAAATCAAATGATCTTTGATTTGATATCTATCTCCTAACGCTTGTAGATAAAATTAAGGAACAAAATCAAGGATTCCCTGATTTGATATCCATCTTCCACTACTTTTTGATTTCAATTCTTGATTTTTCCCTTTCTTTTCCTTATCTTCTCCATATCTCATTATTCTGCATAAACAAGGAAAATTCGAATAATCAGAAGGAAATCCAAATATTTTCTCATAGATATTACATTATTTGTTGCTTAAAATAGGTAAAATAACTCTATAAATAGAGTTATCAAGCCCCCAAACTTAACATTTTGCTATTCCTTGAGCAAAATTAAGACATAACACATAGTCAAGCTAACAACTTCCTCCATGACATCTTTCCATAATTGCTCAAATTCACAATTCAAAGAAAAACACAAATTTCATCCAAACATTGAAATTGATTTATAAGTTAAGACCAATTTTAACTATGTGATCCAAGTGTGTGTGTGAGAGAGTTCTCATCTTTTTCAAATTATATGCAATCCAGATAAATTCACATTGACGTGCAACCTCTAAAAAATTCTCAATAATTATGACCAAATCTCATAGGTTTGCTTTTCATTACTCTCTTCACTAATGTAAGCTAATTATCCAACAAAAAATCAATAGGACTTTTCTTGGTTTGTAATGTAAGGCTGGGCTAAAGGTGAGATAATGGTAATTTTAAGCTCAAATCACCCATCAACACATTGATTTTTAGCATCTAATTAGAGCCAATGTCACTGTCCAATTTCGCTCATTCAAGATGATTTTTCTGCCACCATATATCATCATTCCTTTTTTTTTTAATTGCTTTATGGTGGAGTTTCTCCCAAAGTCTCTCCTAATATAACATGAAAATTTCCAATCCATTGAGTATTCAAAAAGCTCACTCAATTGAAAGTTAGATAGGGAACCATAAAAGCAATATATTTTTTTTGATAATATACCCCAAATAACCATAGCAATCACTTTTTTTTTCTTTTTCGTACTCCATCCTTCCTCCCAAATTTTTATTAAGCTCAAATAATTTTTTATCCAAAAAAAAAAAATCAATGTGTTCATAGGCATGGGACAATGATATAATTTGATAACGGCTAGGCTAAACATATATGGGTGTCAATGAAAAATTGGGTAATAATTAAGGCTCAACGAAGTGACTAAGGATAAAGAAACAAGGTTAGCTTGAAAGGCTCAATCGATCCAAAAATTGCCTAAATCATTTTCTTAGTTAGATGTAGCTTAGGATTTCGCCTCAAGAGAAAATCAAACAAATTCTAAGATTTGGGTGAAATCTAAGAAAATAACATACTTCACATGAATGTTCTCTAGATTTACACACAATTCAAAAATTAAGGACTTTTAGTGCTCAGTAAGTGGATCAACATAATTAGAATTAAAATAAACTCACACATCAATTGTAAGTTTAAATAAAATTTAGATTTTCCTATGAATCGCAAAAATTCAAAACAAGGAATGCAATCATGATAGGCACAAAAAATAGATTTAGCCAAAATTTTTGTCTTCCCCCCAAACTTGAGTGAAACAATGTCCTCAATGCAAAAAGTATAAATAAGAAGAAGAAAACTCCCTTGGTTGTAGGGGTAAGCATTGGTCCAATAAGAAGAAGAAAACTCCCTTAGTTGTAGGGGTAAGCATTGGTCCAATAAGAAGAAGAAAACTCCCTTGGTTGTAGGGGTAAGCATTGGTCTGGTCAACCTTGGACCTTGGACCGACCCTGGACCGGCCCAACCCTACCAGTCCTGGTCCAGCTCCCAAGGAGAGTTCCGAGTCGGTCCAACCCGAACCAACCTTGACTATATATATATATTTAATATATTATTTATAATTTTTTATATAGAAAAAACCTTAAAATAAATGACGTCAATAACATTAAATAGTTTTTTAGTGAAGAGTTCAAGTAATTTTACATTTTTTTAATAACTTAGGTTTTTAATGTCTTTTACGACATCAATAGTCATAATTTACGAAGGAGGAAAATATTTTTGTGAGAAATCTTCACGGCGTCTAAAAATGCGTCTTATGGCATCCTCCTCTAGTATTCATTCTCTTCTATCTTATTTTTCCTCTTAGTCTTCAATTTGCCAAAATCGAAAGAAACAACTTCTCCGCTCATCACTCGACACTCGCCTCGCTCGTTTTGGGTGACTCGTGCCGCTCGCCACTTGATGCTCGCTTAGCTTGTTGCTCCCCGCTCAACATTCGATGCTCATTCTATTTGACGCTCACCCCACTTGACCCTCACCACTCGCCTTCCTTAACTGAACTCACTCATCATCGATCCCATTGGGTCAGTACAGTACTCGGTTGCCCTTTTAAGGAGTACAAAAAATGAAATAAAAAATTATTGGTTGGTCCTGGGCTAACCTTGAAACCGGACCGAACCCATAGGTTCAATCTGGTCCTCAATTGCTTTTTTAAGGAGTACAAATAATGAAATAAAAAATTATCAGTTGGTCCTGGGTTGACCTTGGAATCGGATCGAACCCATTGGGTCGATCCAGTCCTCGGTCCTAAGCTCAATAGGGTTGGTCCTCGATCCCAAAAATTGAGGACCAGCACTGTGCGGGTTGGTCCTAGGGTTAGGGGGTGGACCATGTGGCACCCCTCGACGGCCCCCGATCCGTTAGGGTCGCCACAATTCGCTTACCTTTCACTTGCCCTAATAACATGTCACTCTGATACCATTTCAATTGCAGCGGGTCCATACAACCCGGGGGTTTACATTTTTTTTTATTGGTCCATTGCGCAATTCATATAGCGGAAGTACATCCATCAACTCCCTTCCCTATATTCAGAAAATGATGCACACCAACTAAACATTTATAGGTAAAAGCCAAACACTTTTATTTACTTAAACCAGATGGACATCATTCATCGGTACATCAAAATGCCATGGTTTTCTATACTTGGATATACTTCAAAAGATGACCGACATCTCCTCCAACAGTCGTATACTTAAAGTCCATTGATCAGTGTCGGCGTCCAAAAGTTCCTTCCTTTGCTATCCTCCTCCTCGCGGTCATATCCAACCACTTGATCCATCTCTCGGTGGCGGTGGCAGCGAGAGGAATCTTATCTAGTCTGAAATGTTAATCCCCGAAAGGGGTGAGTACAACCACTCGGCGGTAAAGATCCACCAAACTACTCATTGCGTCAAACGAGACCAATCAAGGCATCATAACAAAGCACATATCATTCATGCATTCAAGCATAACTTACCTTGCAGCCATGCATATGTCATCATACCATATGTGCATATACCATCATGCACTCATCATCAAGCATCCATGCATATATCACCATGCCATATGTGCACATACCACCATGCACTCATCATCAAGCATTCATGCATATATCACCATGCCATATGTGCACATACCACCATGCACTCATCGTCAAGCATTCATGCATATATCACCATGCCATATGTGCACATACCACCATGCACTCATCATCAAGCATTCATTCATGTCCATGCCATATGTGCATATACCACCATGCAGTCATGCATATCTCACCATGCCATCATGCATATACCACCATGATTCATATCATCCATGCTATAAGCATACATCACCATGAGATCCATTCATGCCTTCATGATCGCATTTTCAATATCAAATAGCATTAATTTACTTTCATAAGCAGATCATGCATCATGCCATATGCATACACCCATGCACATGATTCATTTTCAATTCTTATCTTTTACAAGGATCTCATCGTTTTTCTTTCCGAGGACCAATGTTTGCATCCCACAATTTATCGCTCGCATCCAACCGGGCATCGCGAGGAACCTCCGGGCATGTATTCAAAATACAACCGGGCATCGGCACCCCACATTCCGGGCATCTCGTATCAGCGGCATCACGAGGTATCCCCTCGGCACACACCTCCGAGGCTTCCGGGATTACGTACCGACATACCACCGGGATCCCCCCTCGGAATTACGTACCGTATACCATCGGGCATCTCGAAACTCCCGAGGACCCTCCGGAATTACGCCACTAGGCCACCGGGCATCCGGCACCCCCACATTCCGGGCATCTCGTATCCCAACCGGCATCACGAGGTATCCCCTCGGCACACACCTCCGAGGCTTCCGGGATTACGTACCGACATACCACCGGGATCCCCCTCGGAATTACGTACCGTATACCACCGGGCATCTCAAAACTCCCGAGGACCCTCCAGAATTACGCCACTAGGCCACCGGGCATCCGGCACCCCCACATTCCGGGCATGCCGACACTCCCGGGGCATCGTCGGCTCACACCTCTGACGGTCTTGTTACTATCTCCATTTACATTTATACATATATCTCAATTTCAACATGGCATTTGATGCATCAATATCAAGAGTCTCAACCAACTTTTTCATGCCATATAACATGCCATATGCCATCACATATGCAGCAAAATCAACCACTCAAGGTATTCCATCACATGGATAAATTCATTTATTTTTCAAAACACATCAATTTTTTTCGATTAAATCAGAATGCATTCCTCCAATGGCATTAGTAAATGGCATTAATAAATTCTGAAAATTTGACACATCATAGACAAGATCTAGAGGCGTTTATCTCATGAAGAACACAACACCACCAGAATTTCATACAAAAACAGAATAGTCAATGCATTACAGCTTTTGAAATTCGCACAATCCAGCTTGCACAGTTTTCTAAAACATTTTAATTGAATACCCAAATGACCTTAAAAAATTATGAAATTCGAACATGTGATAGTCGAGACATAAAGGCAGATATTTCATGAAGAACACTACACCAAAAGATCCCCATATAGTTCAATACAGACCACGCATCACAGCACTACTACTTCTGTCCGTTCCATTGCACAGTTTTTGAAACATTTTTTTGGTTAAATAGGCAAATGAACTTCAAAAATCACGAGATTTGAATATGTTGTAGACAAGACATAAAAAAAGATATTTCATGCAGAACACTTCTCCAAAAGAATCTCATACAAATGATATAGCCCACGCATTGCAACTTACAAAGTCCGAACACATCAGATTGCACAGTTTTAAAAACATTTTCGATTAAATACCTAAATGACATTCAAAAATTATGAAATTAGACTAAGTGATAGTCAAGACCCTAAGGTAGATTTTTCATGAAGGAATCAAAGTCAGATTCGTCCTAGGTAATTAAATATAGGCGGTTAAAACTTCTGTTCTTAGTACCGAAATTTCCAGAATCTAACTACCTCCGAAAAACCACGATTTCACCTACCTATTCTTGTTGGTTTTCTCTAAATTTTTGATATGTTAAACCTCAGAATGTCCTTTACAACTTTCGTTAAGAAATCGAAGTGAAATTTCAACAAGAAGGTTACTTTACAGACCACGAAACCACTGAAGGTTATCACGACGAATTCCAGATCTGGTCTCTCCAAAGGAAAATCGTTTCACCAAGAAATACTTGTTTGTTTTATCTCAAATTTCAGTATGTTATTCTTCAAGATGTTCTCTACAACTTTCATGAAGAGGTCGAAGTGAAATTCCAACTAAAAAGTCACATGCAACACACGAATTCACCAAGAGGTCAACAAAACAGTTTCCAGATCTAATGTTTTCGTAGAAAAAGGGTTTCACCCCTCAATACTTGTCCATTTTGTCTCAAATTTTAGTATGTTATACGTCAAGATGTTCTCTACAAATTTCATGAAAGAATCAAAACAAGATTTCAACTAAAAAGTCACATGCAACACACAAACTCACGGACAGTCGGACTGGTCTTTCCGAAATCAGCATGCATGACCAACGAATCTCTCTTCAAAGCTCCGAAATCTCATCCCATCTACCACAACCAAGACTTGCCATCTACTACACATACACACAGCAATGCAAAGAGTAGGTTTTAGGACTTCACTTGCCTCAAATTCGAAGGGAACACAGCAAGAACGACGGCGGGACTAGGGCGGCTCGACGGCGTCTCCTCTTCCTCTCTTTCTCTCTTCCTCTCTTCTCTCTCGGCACCTAGACCGACCACCCCCTTCCCCCTTTTTTCTTTTGGCTGAAAAGAAAACTTGCATGCATTCACATTTTTGCATGGGGGGACACTTGTTCCCAAGGAGGAGACAAGTGTCTCCCTTGCCGAAGACACTTGGAGGAGGCCATTCGGCTCCCCCCCCCCTCCATGCGTCGACAACCCCATGGGCTCTATGGGCCGGGCCTCTTGGCCCACTTTAGGCCCAACTCACTTGGGCCTAAGGTCCAAACTTAAATGGCCCATATTTATTTTTGATAATCCATCTTAATCCCACTTATACAAGGTACCAAATTACAAATTTAAATGACCATAATACTTTGTAACATAGTTTAATAAAATCCAACTTATAAAATTCATGGCCAAAAACATAATTTCCTCATCAAATAAAATCCTTGGTCTCACATGGACATAGGATGCATTTCCAACAAAATAATTATCCATTTATATAAATACCAGATCATTCTTATTCACTTGGCCATAAATCTTGAAATCATAAATCAATAAACTCCTACTTATAAAACACATGGCCATGAGTTATTTTTGGGATGCCACAGACCAGCCCAACCTGGACTATGCTCACCCCTACTTTGGAGGGTAAGTTCATAGATGACCTTTATAATTAAACTCTTGAAAGGTGATCCCTAAAAAATTAACCTGGATAAAATAGAGAAAAGTTAATCTTTTTTTTTTTTTGCAAAACATTAACTTAAAAATAAAATTTAAAAAATAATTAAAATGCTTGGGTTGCCTTATAAGAAGCGATTCCTTTATAGTTTTCAACCAAACTATCTCAGATGTCGCTATTCTGGAGGATGAAGTTCAATAGTAGTCTCTTACTTGTTGTAACTACCTTCAAAGTAGGGCTTCAAACGTTGACCGTTCACTTTGAATGTGCCCTCAGTGTCATGCGCAATGTCAACTATTCTGTATGGGAATACCTATGTAACTGTGAAAGGATTAGAGCATCGAGACCGCAAGTTTCTTGGAAAAAAGTTTAAGACGAGAGTTATAAAGTAAGACTTTTTGACTAATTTTGAACTCTCTTCTAAATATGTGCTTGTCATGTATCTTTTTGTACGCTCATTGTATAACTTAGAAGTTTCAAAGGACTCATTGCGAAATTCCTCCAATTCATTCAATTGCAGTAATCTTTCTTCACCTGCAGACTGCATGTCAAAATTCAAAAATTTCAAAGCCCAATATGCTTTATGCTCTGATTCCACTAGTAAATGACAAGTCTTCCCAAACACTAACCTAAAATGAGACATCTCAATTGGAGTTTTGAACGCTGTCTTATATGCCCAAAGTGCATCATCAAGTTTTATTGACCAATCTTTTTTAGAGGCATTCACTATTTTTTTCTAAAATTCTCTTGATTTCCCTATTTGAAACCTCTACTTGACAACTAGTCTGGGGATGATAAGGGGTTGCAACATTATACATGACTCCGTACTTACTCAAAATTGCTTTAAATTGTTTATTGTAAAAATGTGTCCCCCTATCACTTATGATTGCCTTAGGAATTTAGAATTGGGTAAAAATATTTTTCTTAAAAAATTTGACAACAACCTTAGTATTATTTGTTGGCAATGCTACAGCTTCTATCCACTTAGACACAAACTCCATAGCCACTAAAATGTATAAATTTCCATAAGAATGTGTAAAGGGTCCCATGAAATCAATACCCTAAACATCAAATAATTCACATATAATAATGTTGTTTAAAGGCATCTCATTTTTTCTTGAAATATTTCAAATTCTCTAACACTTATCACATGAAGCTACATAGGAGTATGCATCTTTAAAAAGTGTGGGTTAATAAAATTCAGATTGTAAAATCTTAGCTGCAATTTTGGTGGCACCAAAATGGCCACCTGCCTCTCCATCATGACAATGATGTAGAATGTTTGCCTTCTCTTCGTTTGTAACACATCTTCTTATGACATTGCTTGCACATACTTTAAACAAGAAAGGTTCTTCTCAAAAATAATTTTTAACATTAGAAAAGAATTTTTTTTCTTTTGTTGATATGATAATTTAGGAAGAAGAACATTACTTGCTAAATAATTTGCAAAGTTGGCGTATTAAGGAATTTTTGTGGACTTGATGGAAAAAATTCTCTCATCGGGGAACTCTTCCAAAATTGGTCTTACCTCTTCCTTTGAATTTGGAATTCTTGATAAGTGATCTACAATTAGATTTCAATTCCCTTCTTATCTTTGATTTCCAAATCAAATTCTTGCAACAATAGAATCCACCTGATCAATCGGGATTTTGATTCTTTCTTTTCAAGCAGATACTTAAGAGTAGAGTGGTCAGAATAAACTATAATTTTTGAGCCAATTAAATAAGAATGAAATTTATCAAAAGCAAAAACTACCGCCGAAAGTTCCTTTTTTCTGTTGTTGAATAATTCAATGGTGCACCTGACAAGGTTTGACTGGCATAGTATATAGTAAGGGTTTTACCGGTAAAGAAAAAACTCCATCTAAATAAGCATATTTCAAATAAGAAGGTAAGGGTTTGACTTCAAGAATTGGAAGCTCTTCAATTGATGGTTTAGGCTTTGTTATGTGTTTTCCCAACTCCTCAAATTTAATTGCCTTTTGCCTTGAATATGGTGGAATTGCCTCCATGAATATTGCGTACTCCTTTATCTCCTCATTCTGAATATCTTTGTTCCTTGGTCGAATCAGACATGCTTCAAGTGGATCTTTAAAAATATTTTCTTGAAAAACCTTATTCACTAACTTGTCAACTGTCTCAACTCTAAAACAAGAATTATCATCAGATGGATATTTCATTGCTTTAAAAATATTAAATGAAACAAGATCATCTTAAACTCTAAGAATTAACTTCCCTTGTTGTACATCAATAAGAGCTCTTCCCATTGCTAGAAAAGGTCAACCTAAGATAAGTGGTACCTCAAAGTCTTCCTCTATGTCATGAACTATGAAATTTGCAGGAAAGATAAATTTGTCAACTTTTACCAAAACATCTTCCATAATACCTCTTGGATATTTAATTGATCGATCAGCCAGTTGAAGTGACAGTATAGTTGCTTTTACCTCGCCCAATCCTAATTTCTCGAAAACTGAATAAGGCATCAGATTAATACTTGCACCTAAATCACATAATTCTTTTTCAAAGTAAGAATCCCAAATAGTACAAGGAATAGTAAAACTCCTTGGATCTTTTAATTTCGGAGATAATTTGTTTTGTAGGATGGCTAAACACTCCTCATTTAACTTCACAGTTTCATAATCCTCTAGTTTCCTTTTGTTTGCCAAAATCTCCTTCAAAAATTTTGCATAACTAGGCATTTGTGCTAAGGCATCTGCAAAATGAATGTTAATGTGCAATTTTTTAAGTACATCAAGAAATTTAGAAAATTGCCTTGTGCTGCTTGAGTTGCTAAGGGAATGGAATTGGCGGCACATATGGCTTGGGGTTATCTGGAAAAAGTTTACTCTTGCTTGTCTCCTTTGATTGTTTATTGATCACATCTTCCTTGTCTCTGAAAATCTCCTCTTTGACATATTCTTCTCCCACTTGTTTACCACTTCTTAGGGTTACAGCCTTTATGTTTTCAATTGGATTTTTCTCTGTGTTGCTCGGCAAAGAACCCTGTTATTTCCCTGATATCATGCTTGCTAACTGACCCACTTGCATCTCCATATTTCTTATTGAAGCCTCTTGGTTTTGAAATCTCACATTTGTGCTTTTGATGAAGTCATGAGTCGTATTAGCAAGTTTGGTGACTATATCTTCCAAATTTGACTTTGTCTCTTCTGATTGTTTGAATCTCAGTGGTCTTGTCACATTCTAATTATTCCATGAAAAATTTGGATGATTACACCATCCTGGATTGTACATGTTGGAGGAGGGATTATTTCGTGACCTATTAAAATTCCAACAAAATTAGAATTTTCACTAGATTATTTAGAAGTATTACCTACCTAACACTCTGTGTTAACATGTCCTCCACCACAAAAATCACATGTCAAATTCTAAATTTTCATGGCTGAAACACTCATATTATCTAGCTTTTTGTTGAGTGCTTCAAATTGTGCAGCAATTGCAGCAAGCATGCACTTCGTGAACTCTACTAGCTTTTCTCATTAGTAATCTTTCAGCAGACCACTGATAACTATTGGACGCCATCTCCTCTAATAGATTGTAGGCTTCTTCAGGTGTTTTATTATTTAGAGTTCCCCCTATAGCTACATCAATTATAGAACGAAGATTTGTACTAAAGCCATTTTAAAAAGTTTATACCTGCATTCATACGGGTAGTCCGTGATGTGGGCATCTCCTAAGAAATTCTTTGAATCTTTCCCATAGTTCATATAATGATTCATTATCCATCTGCATAAAATTAGTAATATCGTTACGCATCTTCGCAAACTTTGCAGGTGTAAAGAATTTAGCAGGAAATTTCTAAGCCATATCATTCCATGTAATGATTGATCCTGCAGGAAGAGAAGAAAGCCAACTCTTCGCTTTGTCTCTAAGAGAGAATTGAGATAATCTCAATCTAATAGTATCATCTGTGACTTCATTATATTTAATGGTGTCACAGATTTCAAGAAAAGCATTGATATGAGCATTTGGATCATCGCTTGGTAGCCCACTGAATTGCACTAATTGTTGAAGCATTTGAATGAGTGACCGCTTGATCTCAAAGTTGTTTGCTTGAATTGCAGGTCTTTTGATACTTGTTGGCGCAACATAATCTCTTAAAAGTCTACGTGGATTTTCATTCTCACCGTCTGCCATCTTGTTAGCGTGATTTCTCTGTTCTCTCAGTTGCCTTTTGAATGTACGCTCGATTTCTAGATCAAGCTCAGCAAGTTTCTCTTGTTGGCTACGTGTCATAAACCGATGTATACCCTGAAAAATAAAACAAAAGGAAAGCTAGATTAAACTTAGAATTATCTGATATCAATATTAATTAGTATTAAACAAACGATCCCCGGCAACGGTGCTAAAAAGTTGTTCGTAAAATTCCAAACGCAAGTGAACGTGTTGAACAAGTAATATAATGATAAGAAAGAGTATCGTCCCATAGAGATTGATGATTAATAAACTAATTAAATACTAAAATAGATTAATTTTGAAATTTATCTAACAGATCAAAATATAATTGAGAAAAAATTAAAAACAAAATTTGGAGACTAAATGCAGTAAATTAATAAGATAAATATGTTAGAACATCCGATTTCACCATAATCACTAGATATGAATTTCAAATTTTTGTGGGTACAAGAACGATATCAAACATGTGATAGCGGAATTTCCTAATCTATTTACTATCCAATCTTCAGGTATAGCAAACCTACTCAATTTATTAATCCACTATATCTCTTATGTGAATTATAATAAACATAAGTGCATTAAAAACTATGAATATTCTTGATTTACAATGCGTCTTTTGGATCACCTTATCACCGAAAGCTACACAAATAACGCAGTATATCTATATACACGTTTAATTCACGGTTATACATTATAATGAGCAATTGCATATTATCACTTCTCAATCTCAAACATGCACATTAGATCATTCAAGTGGTGGCCAGTCACTCAAAAGCATTATGCACAATAATATATAACTCATATGATTGAAATCAATTGCAAAACATAAAAATCATGAAATTCACATCATCATGGTTAGGCTACATCGTAGCCCTAACAAAAGAAAATTAGAACATAGGAGAAGAAGAAATAAAAATATAAATCAAACCCAACATCTCGAATCAAAGAACAAGAATTCTGTCACCACTTTTGTCTTCTCTTCAAAATACTTGAAAAACTCTCAAAATAATGAAAAACGAACTAACAAAAACCTAACTACTCTCTCAAGCTCTCAATGTTCTCCTATCTGTAGGATATATCCAAGATCATTATCTCCAAGCAATTGCGCATAAAATTATGGAGTAAATTAGAGGATTTTTTATTTGATATCTATCTCCCAACGCTTGCAGATAATATTATGGAACAAAATCATGGATTCACCGATTTGATATCTATCTTCCACTGCTTTTTTATTTGAATTCCTGATTTTTTCCTTGCCTTTCCTTATCTTCTCCATATCTCATTATTCTGCATAAACAAAGAAAATTCGAATAATCAGAAGGAAATGCAAATATTTTCTCATAGATATTGCATTATTTGTTGCCTAAAATAGGTAAAATAACTCTATTTTTATAGTGTTATCGGATGCATAGATTGAGAAAAGTGCACATATTGAGGGGGAGAAAGTAAAAGATGTAGGGGCTGCACAAGTTGAACAGACTGAGGGGGAGATTGACAAGGATCCACTTGCCAAAATCATTCCTCCACCAGAACCTTTAGCTAACTCCAGTGGCAATATCCTTGAGGCACTATTGGAAATCAAGGACGAAATCAAGGAGTTGGCGCTTCAAATGCAAAAACTGACGTAGGATGAAAACAATAAGCTACAGAAAGTTGATTAGGCTATAACAAACATGAGCTGCTATGTCTTGGTTCACGTTCCTCCAAAGGACCCTTCTTCTCCAAGCCCTCTTGTTCATGACCCAAATCAACCATCCTCCTCGAAATAATCTTTTAAAAACCACTTTTTCAAACAGTTTCGTAGGAGTTGGTTTAATGTTTTGTTTGAATATTCGGTTTGGTATTTATTTTGCACCCATATATAGGTGTGCTACTCAATCTTGAACTATGGTTTGCTATATCATATGCTATCTATTATGGTTTGCTATAACCTTCTGTGTTGTTGACAAAAAGGGGGAGAAATATTTGAGTTGCATGACTTCAATTTGTAGACTTCCTTTTGGATGTTTGTAGATTTTGATATTTACAGTCTACAAGTATCTTTGTGAGGACAAAATTCGCGCAAGATTGGTTGAAAATTTCTTATTTCTTATCTTGCATTTTTAGAGTATCTAGAAATTCTATAAGAATCACAACTTCTCATATTCAATATTGTTATAAATTATGAATTGCGCTTTATTTCAAATCTTGCTAAATTCAAAGCAATATCTATATCACATCTTGTCTAAGTTCTACTAGGAAAGTTTTTTCATCATGAAAAGGGGAGATTGTCAAAGAAAATTTCCTAATTGATTTGGAAGATTGACAAAACTTTTCTTAATTTTCTTTTGATTCTAATGTTAAGTTTTTCCATGTGGAAACTTTAATATGTATCATCAGCTATTGTTTATTAGACCCAAGGACATTGTGAAGATCATACCCTTAATATTCAATCTCAACGGAAGAAGGATATGATCCGACTATGAATCATTGTGCTAACAGCAAGAAGATAGTTGTAGATTCCTTGCCTTATATATATATTGATTGTCCAAAACGAAAATATTGAATACGAGCTTACTTATTTGGAACATCTTAATCTATCAACGGAACAATCAATTGAAGACATAATGTTTTCCACTAGAATGACTCAAATTATGGAAACCCTTTTCTACTGTACGAACGGCAGATCCTTTGGTTCTCGACAATCCAGAAGCGGTCAAATCTTCTTCAGTATTCAAGTCCAACATGTTGATTAGACGAATGTGTGAATGCTAGTATGAGCATCTAGAGGGGGTAAATAAGTACGAAAACAAACTTTTGCGAAGTACAGTGTAAAACTTTTACTTTTAACCTGAGTCTGTTTAACAGTAGACTTTAAAATAGAAACGAGACTCTAACAATTAAATAAAGCTACGAGTAAAGTAAAAGAGTTTAGGGAAGAGAATAAGAACACAAGATTTATAGTGGTTTGGCTTAATCCAAGCCTATGTCCACTCTCCCGCACTGACAACCCACCGGCTGGATTTCACTATGAATCAAAAGAGTCGTTACAGAATCACGTCCTTGATTCCACAGTGTAAAGACTCTGCTACACTTCCTCAAGGTCTCACAAATGTATAAACTCTCTTTTGAGTACAAGTTTACGCTCAACAATTGAATTGACAAAGAACAAGGAGTTTCAGACTTTGGAATTTATTTATCGCGCACACACTCGAATAACTAGAACATCTCCCTTATATACTCCTCCACCCCTTCATAACCGTTGGCACTTTCCAAAGGAGCTCTTCCAATCTACCCGTTAGACAGAATCAATTAGGGAGATCTCGAGTTATTTAAGGAATATGACGATAGCCCACCAATCTTGCTCGCCCATACAATCAGGATCTAGGTTTCTATAAGTAAAACCTTCCAAGTATGCTTCGCCAATCAACGGGTCTAAATTACCCGAATTAAAATCAAAACGAATAATAGATTACGAGATGCTATATCCAGTCGAGAGATCTTCTTCAGTCGATAGAATCAAATCCTTAAAGAAATACTCAACTTTGGATAAGTCTTCTTCGACGGTCTAGAAACTGTCAATGAGGGTATACTTTGAATCTTGAGTCTGGTGGTCCGACGATCTTCAGACTTTGACGAAAGAGTCTACAAGTCTTCAGACTAAACTGATGGAAACGTTTTATCAGCTTCAAAATAAATACGGAAGCTTTCTCCAACAATCTCCCCCTTTTTGATGGTGACAAAACTTTTCTGCAGATTTGAATATTTTTGACCTGCAAGACAATACTCAAGCAAACATGGATATTTCACAAAAGATAATTGACTTAGTAAAGATAGCATTAGATCTACATCCACAGGAAATAAGAAAGTTAGTCCTGTAAATAAACAACTATCTTTGCCATGAAATACCAACAATGCTTAAGATACTGCAGCAAACATTTAAACGATCAAACAATCCAAATCCAAATCCAGTCACAACCAAACATCCAAACAAAAGTAAAGTCGATCAAAAGTCAAGTCAAACAAGAGTCAAGTCTCAAATCTGCACCATCTCCCCCCTTTTTGTCAACATTAAAAAGGTAGAGATGAAAAGATAATGAAATTAGGATTGCTTTGGAACACGAATAAGCTGGAAATCTCCCATCGACTGGACAATCTCTTCCAGCTTTTTCAAATCCTCCTTCAGTTGAGCCACTTCTTCACCCTTGGCATTTGCTTGAACTTGAAGAGCAAGGGCATGAATTTGATCATGCAAGGAAACTGAAGAGGCTTGACCTGCATTCTGCAAGTTCTGAACTTCGCATCCCAGGGCATAAATCTGGCCTCGCATCTCCATAAGAATATCAAGCAGTCTTCGAAAGTCTGGTGAATTATCAGTTTGAGTGCTAGCTTCTGCATGATCAATAGGAGTATTGGTAGATAATGGTAAGTCAGCATGAGCACCCAGATTTGGAGATGAAACCTCATGACCTTCCTCTGGAAATTGAGAGGCATAGATGTCTTCTGGATCTGCAGGTGAACGGCTAACATCTTCACTAGTAAAAGCAATTGAAGATGTACCTCTTTTCTCAGCAACTCCCCCTGTTTTATTGCCTTCAGGCGGTGAGAAGTACTCTTCATACTCTGTTTCCTCTTGTTCACCTCTACCTTCTTCTTCTTTTGCAGTCCTTTCTTCCTCTGCTTCTTTTCTCATCGATTCTCTCTCTCCACTCCTTTGCTCGAACTCTTCTCTGTCTTGATCCTCTCTCTCCTCTGACTCTGGAACAGAACGATGTAAGTTTCTCAATGCAAGAACGGAAATGGTGATATCGTCCTCATCTTCTTCATCCTCCAAGATGAGTGCTCTTCTTTTCCTGGATGGAGCAATCACTGGCTCTTTCCCTTCCCGTTTTGCAGCCGAAGAAACTTGGTGAGTCTTGATAGGGGCTTTCTCCTTAAAACGCTCCAAAGCTTTGTTTAGCTCCTTCAGACGCATTTTGGAAACCATTTTCAGTCCCACCACCATTTGATCACAGGTACAAACACATAGAATCTTGGGAGGCTGAATATTCAAATGTCTGAATAGCTTTGTAACAAGCACTGAGCAAGGAAGTTGTCCTTTGTCTTTCACCATCGTTCTATACATGTGAAACATGATAGTGTGAGGCAGAGAGAACTTTTTGCCAGCGTTGATAGCATACATCAACTTTGCTTCGGAGTTGGAGACGTCATTCTTCGAAGTCGATTTGGGTCTAAGGCAATTGATCACGATCTTGTGAAGTAAAATATTTGAGGCATTCATCCTCAAGTATGAAATTCGTCCTTCTACCATTCCATCTCGAACAAGCTCTACTATCGCACGACCAACAAACACACTAATTGATTGGAGTGCCCCTCGCTCTACTCCAATCACATCTGCCAATGTATCCATATCAACAATGTAGTCCTGGTCTCGAACACTAAAAGAAAATCTATTCGCATCCAAGAAACTCATATTAGAATAGAAGTACGCAATAAGTTCTGGATGAGCCACCGTTGATTCAGAGCAAAATTGTTCAAGTTGAAGTAGAGTGAATTTCTCTCGCAGCTTCACATTCAAAGAATTCAGAAAATCAAAGTCCACACCTCTTGGATTGATCACCCCTCTCTTTAGCAACTTGGAGTAAAGTCGCTTGTGTTCCTCCGAGCAAAACAAATCTGTCCTTTTGCTTCGACTATTCGCTGCAACACCCATTCTAGGCTTAAAATGAGTGTACATTTTGTCATCATCATTCCCATCAGGCTGACTAAGACCTCCAACACGTGGATCATTTGGAATATTCGCAAATGCTTGTTCTGCCGACCCCTCAGGAGCAACTCCCAATCGTTCCATTGTACGCAAAAAGTGGGTTTCATTTCGATACCCTTTCTCTTTCAAAAATTCATCAATATAGTTCAAGGGAGCGCCTCCCTTCTTCAAAGCAGAGTAAAGTTTAAAGATAAAAGCGGGCTTTTGAGTTCTTACGGGTTCTGCTCCTTCAATGATTTCTTCATCCGTTCTTTGATCAATACCCTGAGGTCTAGCTTGAGGAGATGGACGCGGTTGAGAATGTTGTGGGCTCTACTGCTGTCTTGGAGATTCTTCTTCCTCGGTGAGGTCAAAATGCATAGGACCCTCACGCATGTGTTGTGGTCCCCTGTTTGCGATCCTTGAAGACTTTCTTTGGGAAGCCATTCTCACAGTCTTTGAGAGATTCGAAACTCGATTCGCGAGAAAGGTGAGAGCTTTGAAGATTAAAGTAGAGAGTAAAAGTAAGAAAGTGATGTTATGTGCTTTTAGGGTTTGAGAGGAAGACGATCAGTATATAAGGCCGTTGAAAAGAGGTATACGGAACGACATAAAAGGAAAAATAGAAAATGCCTTTTCAAAAATAACTGCCTTTTTGAAAAAATAGATAATCGTCATTTCAAAAGATAACTTCTTTTTCGAAAAGGAATGATTGCAATAATCACGAAAACTGGGGAAGATAACATCAATCAATTACAGATTAATATATGAACGTACCTTTTCGAGATTTTATCCGACAGATAATGTGGCACCCCTCAACGGCCCCCGATCCGTTAGGGTTACCACAGGTACTTGTCACTTACCCTACTACATACCAGTAAGGTATTTTTTTTTTTGAACAGACCAGTAAGGTAACTTTTAATTAAAGTGAAACCATAGTTCACAGGGGTTGATCAATAGAATTCTTTTCCATTTTTTTTGTAAAGGTCCCAGCGCAGTTCATCAGCGGAAGCATAAACGTATCTCACCATCCCTCACTCCAATAACAATAATGCAATTGAACACCAACTATTCACCATAAAGAACGATAAAGCCGAGTCACTTTTATTTATATTTTCACGATGGGTATTTCGGGTTGGTACAGCAAAAGGCTAAGATTTTTAACTATACTTGGCTATAACTCAAAAGAGAACTCGACCTTACATCAACATGTACACCTCCCCATCAACAAGCGTCGGCTATCCCCAAAAAGTGTCAGCTCTCACTAGCTATACGTGCCATCACACCCAACTCGGTGCATCGGGTGGCGGCGGCGGCAGCATCCCTAGCATCACTCCACCACGCCGGACATGAACAAACAAAAACTCCTAGATAACCAAGCCATCAGCAAGACCCACATCGTACATCACTAAGACACGGACTCGAACAAACACCAGACTAGGCACACTAACACAGGAATGCTCCGTGCACTCCACCTCAACATCATATGGCAATCCATAATAAGTACCGCGTGCAACTGGTAGCAACGGCATCTTTCTAATCTAAAATGTTAATCCCCAAAAGGGGTGAGTACAACCACTCAGCAGTAAAGATCCACCAAACTACACAATGCGTCAAACAGAACAATCAAGGTATCAAGAATAAAACACATATCATTCATGCATTCAAGCATACCTCACCTTACAGCCATGCATATATCACCACACAACATGCATAAATCACCATGCACTTGTACTTATATCATCAAGCAACCATGCATATCACCATGCAACGTGCATATACCAACATGCACTTATACATGTATCATCAAGCAGCCATCCATATCACCATGCAACGTGCATATACCACCATGCACTTATACATGTATCATCAAGCAGCCATGCATATCACCATGCAACGTGCATATACCACCATGCACTCGATGCTTGCATTTCCATGAGGTTCATCCCATGCCATATGTACACATCCATGCGCATGATACAGTCTCAATTTTTATCTTTCCAGGGACCAGTGTTTGTGTCCCACAATTTATCGCTCGCATCCAACCTGGCATCGCGAGGAGCCTCCGGCACACACCTCTGGGCATCCGGCACACACACTCTGGGCATCTCGTACCCCAACTAGCATCACGAGGAATCCCCTCGGCACACACCTCTAGGGCTTCCAGCACACACCTCCGGGCATCCCAATACTCCTGGGGCATCCGGCACACACACTCCGGGCATCCCAATACTCCCGGGGCATCGTCGGCTCACACCTCCGACGGTCTCGTTATCATCTCAATTTATATTCGAACATGTATTTCAATTTCAACATGGCATTTGATGCATCAATATCAAAAGTCTCAACCAGTTTTTGATGTCATATAACATGCCATATGTCACCACATATGCAGCATAATCAACCACTCAAAACATCATATCACATGGAGCAATTTCATTTATTTTTGAAAATATAACAAAATTTCGGATAAAAACAGATTGCGCTCCTTTGGTCATAATTCTTGAAAAATTAGTAAACAGCCTTATTAAATTCTAAAAATTTGACATGTTATATACAAGATCTAGAGGAAAGTATTCCATGAAGAACACCATATGAAAAGAACATCACACAAATCAGTACAATCCATGCATCACGGTCCTTAAAATTTCGGAATATTGGCATACACAGTTTCATTCACAAATTCGGTAAAAATCCTAAATCAGCTCTAAAAATTCTGAAATTTTTATATGTTATAGACAAGGTCCAGAAGTAAATATTTCATGTAGAACTCGAAATCAGATTTGTGATAGATTAAAAGTTATAATCACCGTAGCCGTCTCTAACCCTCGGCAAAAATTCCCAGATCTGACCATTTCAAATAAAATCATTTCACCAACCTAAACTCATCCATTTCCTCTAAAATTTTAGTATGTTACTCCTTAACATGTCATATTCAACTTTCATTCAGAATACAAGATCAAATTTCAACCGAAAAGTTTTATAAAATTCACAGAATCATACTAGGTCAGCATTTCGATTCCAGATCTGACTTCTCTAAAGAAAAATAGTTTCACCGGTCTATACTTGTTCATTTCTTCTGAAATTTTGATATGTTACTCTACAAGAAGTTCTCTACAACTTTCATCAAGGAGTAGAAATAATATTCCAACTAAAAAGTCACATACAGCTCACGATTTCATCAAAGGTTGGACTGCCTTCCTAGAAAACAGAATGCAAGGCTACCATATTTCTCCCTAGAGCTTCGAATCTCTTCACTTCTACCACAACCAAAGTTTATCATCCCTCACAACACATATCACAGCAGCAAAGGGTAGGTTTTAGGACTCTACTTGCCTCTAATCCGAGCACAAAACACAGCGACAAGGATGGCGGGGCAAGGCGGCGAACGAACGGCGGCGACTAGGCGGCGAACGAACTCCTCCTTCTTCCTCTTCTTCTCTCGCATGCTCGTTCTCCCTCTCTCAGACCCACTCTCTCTCTCTCTCTCTCGGACGGTAACTCCCTCTCTCTTTCCCCCTTTCTCTTCGTGCGACACCCCTCTCTTTCTCTCCCTTTCCTTGCTTAATCCGCCCCCCTCTTCCTCTCTAATTTTCTTCCTTTCAATGATTAACAATCATTGATCTTGCATGCCGGCGCCACTTGGCTCTAAGGGAGAAACACTTGGCAATTTTCATGCAAGAGGGCCTTCATGCGGCTGGGTTGGGCCAGCCTTGGTTGACGGTAGCTCCTCCTCCTTTTGGCTTTGCGGGCCAGGCCTAAATGGCCGAATGGTGGGGTCTTGTGGGCTGGTCTTGGCCTAAGAGTTTTGGCCCACTCTTCTCTAATTTTTTTCATTTAATCATCACCTAATTTCCCATTTATATAAATACTTAATTCCCCTTATTCACTTGGCCATAAAACTTGAAATCATAAATCAATAAATTCCAACTTATAAAACACATGGCCAATAATAGAATTTTCTTTCCTATCAAATAATTATCCATTAAAAGCTTGGCCATAAATCTTATTGCAAATCATGGATCAAATGACTACAATACAACTTGATGGTACTTCCATCACCTATTCATAGGCCTTAATGTATCTGGAGGTTACCATGAATTTTGGGATGCCACAGATAAAATTCTAAAACAGAAATAACTTACAGTCGTGAATCTTGATCTTCTGAGTCTGAGTATCTTTAGACTTTTATTCCTGAGTCTGAACTTCTTCAGACTTTAAGATATTGAGTCTGGAACGAATAAGCTCGAATTGACTTTTCTCCAAAGGCTTTGTAAAAATGTCCGCTAGTTGATTCTTTGAGTCAATGAATTGAATCAAGACTTCTCCATTTTAAACATGGTCTCTAATAAAATGATGTCGAATCTCTATATGCTTTGCTCTTGAATGAAGAATTGGATTCTTGGTGAGATTAATCGCGCTGGTGTTGTCACATTTGATCTCAGTGCATGAGTCTTCGATTCCAAAGTCTCTTAGCTGTTGCTTTATCCACAAAATTTGTGAACAACAACTTCCAAGAGCCACATACTTTGCTTCTGCTGTTAAAAGAGCTACAGTACTTTGCTTTCTTGAGAACCAAGATACTATCCTATTCCCAACTAATTGACAAATGCCCGAGGTGCTATTTCTATCAACTCTGCATCCTGCTAGGTCTGCATCTGAATATCCAAGGAGAGTAAAGTCTCATTGTTTACAATACTAGAGACCCAAATTAGAGGTTGATGCAACGTATTTGATGATGCGTTGTGCAGCACTTAAATGAGATTCTTTGGGATCTGATTGAAATCTGGCACAAATACAAATACTAAACAAAATGTCAGGTCTAGAAGCAGTAAGATAAAGAAGTAAACCAATGATACTCCTGTATAGCTTCTGGTCAACTTTCTTTCCTCCTTCATCTTTGTCCAACTTCGAGGAACTTGACATTGGTATATCAGTCTTTTTGCAATCTCCAAGTCAAACATTTTAACAAGTTCTTTAGCATATTTTTTTTGGTGGATGAAAGTTCCTTCCTTCAATTGTTTTACTTGAAGTCCGAGAAAGAAGGATAGTTCACCCATCATGCTCATTTCAAACTCATCCTGCATAGTTTTAGAGAATTTCTTACACAGATTTTCGTTAGGTGATCCAAAAATAATATCATCAACATAAATTTGAACAAGTAAAAAGTTTTTGCTTTCTCTTTTGATAAATAATGTAGTATCTACTTTACCTTTAACAAAGCCATTTTGGATTAAAAACCTACTTAATCTGTCGTACCAAGCTCGAGGTGCTTGCTTTAAACCGTATAGCGCCTTTTTCAGTCTGAATACAGAGTCTGGTTTCCTTGGGTCTTCAAAAGCGGGAGGTTGTTCCACATAGACTTCCTCTTGGATAAATCTATTTAGGAAAGCGCTTTTGACATCCATTTGGAATAACCTAAAATTCTTATAACAAGCAAAAGCAAGGAATAATCTAATTGCTTCTAACCTTGCTACTGGTGCGTAAGTCTCATCATAGTCTATCCCTTCTTCCTGCGTATATCCTTTGGCCACGAGTCTTGCTTTGTTCCTTATGACTTTTCCTTTCTCGTTCATCTTGTTCCTGAAAACCCATTTAGCTCCAATCATAGATTTACCTTTTGGTTTAGGAGTCATTTCCCAGACATCATTGATACTGAATTGCTTGAGTTCTTCTTGCATAGCTTCAATCCAGCTTTCATCAGTTAAAGCTTCTTCTATACTCTTGGGTTCTATTTCAGAGATAAGAGCCACATCACTAGACTCTTCATGCCTTTTGGATCTTGTACAAATTTATTCATTAATGTCATCAATAATGAGTTCTTTGGGATGACTGGACTTGTGCTTCCAGTTGCTAGTTGGTTTGTCAGACTGTTGATCTTTTTCTTCATTTGATTCTTCAACGATCATTCGTTGCTGGTCTTCTGAAGTCTGAGCTGCTTCTGGAGATTTAGACTTTGTAGATTCTGGAGCAGGTTCAGATTCTTCAAGTTGAGTCTGAATCGTTTGATTTTGTATGAAGTCTTGAAATTTGACATTCATCGATTCTTCCACAGATTAAGTCTTTTTGTTGTAAACTCTGTAAGCTTTACTGGTGGTTGAATATCCAAGGAAGATGCCTTCGTCTGATTTTTCTTCAAACTTACCAATTCGATCATTTGCATTTTTCAATATAAAACATTTGCATCCAAACACATGAAAATACGAAACAATTGACTTCTTTCCTTTGAACAACTCATAGGGAGTTTTCTCCAGAATAGGCCTTAAGAAGACTCTATTAATAATATAACACGTTGTAGAAACTGCTTCAGCCCAAAAACGAGAGGAAATGTTACTTTCAATTAATAATGTTCTAGCCATTTCTTGCAACGATCTATTCTTCCTTTCCACAACTCCATTCTGTTCTGGAGTGTATGGTGACAAGAACACATGCTGAAAACCAAATTCATCACAGAATTTAGCAAAGTCTTGATTTTTAAACTCACCTCCATGGTCTGTCCGTATACTTGAAATAACATACCCTTTCTCATTTTGAACTTTCTTAGCAAATTTTATAAAATAAGAAAATGTTTCAGACTTACTTGCCAGGAAATATACCCAAGTGAATCGTGAATAATCATCCACTATTACTAGGCAATATTTCTTACCTCCAATGCTCTGGGTTCTGGTTGGTCCGAAGAGATCCATATGCAAGAGCTGCAACACACGATTAGTGGAAACTTGATTTATTGATTTGAAAGAGTTTCTAACCTGTTTTCCCAATACACACGGTGTGCATAATTCAGATTTTTGATATGTCAGGTTGGATAGTCCACGAACAAGCTTCTTTGCAGAGATCTTGGCTATTTGCTTCATATTGATGTGGCCAAGTTTTCTATGCCAAAGATTAGCTTCCTCTTGAATTTAAATTAGACATTGGGATTTTTCTAGTTTGATATCCAAGAGATAAATATTCCCATGTCTTCGCCCTGCGAATGTCTGAGAGGAGTCTTTATTGGTTTCTGAACATATTCATTCTTGAAAGTTGATTTTGTAACCTGTGTCGCACAATTGGCTGATACTCAACAAGTTGTAGTTGAGTCCTTCCACTAAGGAAACGTTACTGATTGTGAGACTTCCAATCTTTACGGTTCTGTATCCCACAATTCTGCCTTTGCTATTTCCTCCAAAAGAAACTTTTCCACCATTAACTTGCATAAGCTTTATGAAACAACTTGAGTCTCCTGTCATATGTCTTGAGCATCCACTATCCAAGTACCATTTAACCTTTTTCTTGATAATGACCTGCATTTAAAAAAGAAACTCAAGCTTTATTTGGTACCCATACTTTCTTGGGTCCAATGGAGTTAGTGCAATATACGGTCTTTGCCCAAACCTTCTTAACAGGTTTCCAAACCATAGAACATTCTTTCTCAAAATGTTCTGAGCTATTGCACTTAGAACATCTAAGAGCACTGCGGCCTACAGGTTTTAGAAAGACTTTTTGGAAATGATTTCTATAAAAATCTTTTGTAGTTGTTTAATTCTTTCCTTTACTTTTGGAAAATCAATTAGAGGAATGGTTTCAGTAGTCATTCCCAAGCCTGATTTGTTAAAGTAAGGTCTTTGTGCTGAAAGAGTCTTTTCTAATTTCTCAGAACCTATTGAAAACCTTTTTGAAATACTTGAGATATCATTTTTCAAAAGTGCATTTTCTTTTGAAAGTGAGTCTGCATTTTCTTTCAAAGTAATAACACTTTTATCCAAATTTTCGACTTTTTCTTTCCAAACAATCTCCTGTTGTTTCAGTACAAAATTTTCTCTTTTTAGTTCGGAAATCCTCTTGAGAGAGGTTTTGAGACTAAGACACAATTCATCAATATATTTAGAGACTTTAGTAGGAATTTTTAAATTACTTACCTCGATTTCACTATCTGAGTCTGAGTCTGATTGTGCCATTAGACAAATATTAGCATAATCATCATCACTCTCTTCACATTCGGTATCACTCCAAGTTTATGCTTTGAGAGTTTTTCTATATTTCTCAGCTTTTCCTTTCTTTTTCTTTAGTAAGGGACAGTTGGGTCTGATGTGTCCCTTTTTCTTGCATTCAAAACAAATCACATCTTTATTGGAATCATCATCCTTAACTGATTTATTTTGAAACTTTTGAGAACTTTGTTTCTTCGAATTGAATTTTCTTCCCTTTTTGTTCAGTTTTCTGAACTTTCTTATCATGAGAGCAAGCTCTTCATCATCCATATCGTCTTTAGAATCTGTAACATTAGAATCATCATTAGATTTTAATGCAATGGATTTTTTACCTTTGGGATCTTCATCTTCATTGATTTGCTCCACTTCATAAGACTGAAGAGTGCCAACCAATTCGTCAACAGAGAGTGGCATGATTCTTTGTGTCTCCTTTATTGAGGTCTTTACGTGATTCCAATCTTTGGAAAGTCCACGCAGTAACTTGTTAACCTTCATGGGTCCAGAGATTGGTTGACCTTGATACTCAAGACCATTCATGATTTCTGTGAAATGACTAAACATGTCAGTGATAGATTCTCCTGGTTTCATCCTGAATGCTTCATATTGACCGAGCAGAATATTGATTCTGGTTTCTTTCACTCGATCGGTTCCTTCATAGGTGATGTGCAATCTATCCCAGACTTCTTTAGCTGTTTCACAAGAAGATATTTTGTTATATTTAGTAGGAGGTAATGCACAATATAAAGAATAAATTCATTTTGCATCAAGAGCTTGTCTCTTGGTTATCTCTTCTTGAGTCATATCGCTGGACTCAACAGCTTCTTTTCCCCTTTCTGAGACTGTTGTAGTTTTAGGAATAATTCCTTTATCTACCACATCCCATTCAAGAGAGTCTTTCGATCTTAGGAATGCCCTCATTTTGTTTTTCCATATATTGTATTCATTCCCATCAAAGTAAGGCGGTCTGGTGTTGCTTTGCCCTTCAACCAAGCCTGGAGCCAACATACTAGCCATGGATCGTTAACTTTGAAGTAAAAACAATTCAATTTAAATGAGTACACAGGCTCTGATACCAATTGTGAATGCTAGTATGAGCACCTAGAGGGCGTGAATAGGTGCGAAAACAAACTTTTACGAAGTACAGTGTAAAACTTTTACTTTTAACCTAAGTCTGTTTAACATTAGACTTTAAAATAGAAACGAGACTCTAACAATTAAATAAAGTTACGAGTAAAGTAAAAGAGTTTAGGGAAGAGAATAAGAACACAAGGTTTATAGTGGTTCGGCTTAATCCAAGCCTACGTCCACTCTCCCGCACTGACAGCCCACCGGCTGGATTTCACTATGAATCAAAAGAGTCGTTACAGAATCACGTCCTTGATTCCATAGTGTAGAGACTCTGCTACACTTCCTCAAGGTCTCACAAATGTATAAACTCTTTTTTGAGTACAAGTTTACGCTCAACAATTGAATTGACAAAGAACAAGGAGCTTCAGACTTTGGAATTTATCTATCGCGCACACACTTGAATAACTAGAACATCTTCCTTATATACTCCTCCATGCCTTCATAACCGTTGGCACTTTCCAAAGGAGCTATTCCAATCTACCCATTGGATAGAATCAATTAGGGAGATCTCAAGTTATTTAAGGAATATGACAATAGCGCACCAATCTTGCTCGCCCATACAATCAGGATCTAGGTTTCCATAAGTAAAACCTTCCAAGTATGCTTCGCCAATCAACGGATCTAAATTACATGAATTAAAATCAAAACGAATAATAGATTCCGAGATGCTATATCCAGCCAAGAGATCTTCTTCAATCGATAGAATCAAATCCTTAAAGAAATACTCAACTTTGGATAAGTCTTCTTCGACGGTCTAGAAACTGTCAATAAGGGTAGACTTTGAATCTTGAGTCTAGTGGTCCGACGGTCTTCAGACTTTGACGAAAGAGTCTGCAAGTCTTCAGATTAGACCGATGGAAACATTTTGTCAGCTTCAAAATAAATACGGAAGTTTTCTCCAACAGAATGATCCTTAAAGCTTGGGTCCAATTGGTTAGCTTAGAAACTGAGGAGTATTGAAGGAAGTCGTAAGGTTGAAGGATGCTTAGAGAACACCGAAGTTATGAATTCCAAAGTTCAACAAAGTCTTATCCTCAATATTTTTGTCTTTCATGAGCTATTCATTGTAATCTCTTAGAGGTCATTGAAAATGCTAGTACTACCACCTAGAGAGGGGGTGAATAGGTGTTAAAAAAATATTAAGCAAATAAATGCAAAATAAGTTATATTGCAAGCAAAGTCTGAGAATGAGTCAAAGTTCAACTAAAAGTGCCGCCAGAGTTCTAAAGTAAATTCAGACTCAAATAGAGATGGTTTAGAGTTTTGAGAAGTTCAGAAGAAGATTGCAATGAATACAGCTGAAAAGAGTTAAGGGAAGAGGAAATTGCACACTTCTGAAGTAAATTCAGACTCAAATAGAGATGGCTTAGATCAAGGCTATGTCCACTTTGTCACGCTGATAGCCTTCTGGCTGAAATTCACTAAAGTATCAACAGAGATTTACAATGTTTGGAGTGCAAACACCAGTGGAAAATTTCTTTTCTTTCACTAAGTCACTCTTCTTGTGTTTTTCTCTCTTAAATACAATTTGTAAGTGCTGTCATTGAAGAACAAGTGGTTGGAAATGCCTCAAACTTTAGAATTTCAATTTTCATGCTCTATCTCAAATGGACTGAATGACCTCGTTAAATACTCCTCTACGCCTTTCTAACTATTGGCATTCTCCAGAGGAATTTTTTTATAATCAATCTGTTGGACAAAATCGATTAGGGAAATCTTGTAGCCATTTGAAGATTGAGATGAAAATCTGATAATTCCGATCGCCCATACAATAAGAATCTAGGTTTCTATAAGTACCTGCTTTCCAAAACGAAACTTGTCTTCATGATTGATTTCATCAATTCGTGATTAATTCCATCAATGTATTTATAAAACGTAAGTGAGATTCTTCACTAGAAAGCTAGATATTAAGGATAAATCTCTCTCCACGTTCATACTGAATCCTTGTCATAATATCAATTATCTCGAGTCTGATTATATCTTCGTTTTAGACTTGGTTTCAGTCTGGATCACGTTAGAGTGGGAAAGACTTTTGGAATAAATAAACTTGGACAAAAGTCTGCGATATAGCTAAGAAGTCTCGTATTCTTCAAAATAAGAACAAGAACAAGAAAGTTTTGTCAACTTCAAAACTCGATAGGAGTTTTGTTAACAATCTCCCCATTTTTTATGGTGACAAGACTTTCATGCAGATTTAAGCATAATATCAAAGTTATCTTGCAAAACAATACTTTAGTAGCCCATGATAATTAATAGAGATAAGAGACAGTAAACACAATAAAATCTTGCACAAAATACACATAGTCTGCGTCCACAAAACACATCAATCAAAAGTCTGCATAAACCACACCAGTAAAGAAAAAATCATACACCAGTCAGACACAATTCACCAAGTCAAAGCTTCAATCTGCATAAACTCTTCCCCTTTTTGTCAACAGAAAAAAGAGAAAATCAAATAAGCATAAATAAAAAGAGGTTAGGTTGAAAAGGATCAGGGTTGTCTAGGAACACGAACAAGTTGGAAATCTTCTAAGGTCTACTCGGTCTCCTGAAGCTTAGTCAAGCACTGATGAAAAATAGTCTCAACTTTTGCCAGATTATGAGATGCCTACTAATTCGTAGTCTAGACTTTATCATTAATAGATTGTACCTTTCTTGTGAGAGACTCTGAGGTAGTACCGAGAGCAGCATGCAACTTCTGGATTTCAAACTCCATCGTATATTGCTGTGCCTTAATCTCCAAGATGAGTTCTACTATTCGAGGATAGTTGGATTCTGGTTCTATTTTGGTACTAGCTTTTGTAAATTGTACCGATGGAGTATCCAAAGATGAAGGAACATTGGCCTGAACATGTGAAACTTGTTGCTCCCCCTGAACATTAACTTCTTTATCTTGACCCTCAGGTGATACTTCAGGGAAATGACATGCATAAATATCTTCAGCATTTGGAGGAGATCGACTGATGCTATCACTAGTAGTTGATTCGATAAGAGGAGTTTTCTCACTTATTCCCCTTGTCTTGGTGGCTTTAGTCGAGAAATAACTTCTCATTCCCGAACTCCTTCTCTGCCCAAAGACAGGTTTATTTACCAGTTTCGATCTCCCCAACATCTTAGGCATCAATTTCCCTTGTATCTTTTCCTTCCTTGTTACTGTCCTCATGTTCCTTGTTCACATTGGCATCTCCTTCTTCATGACCTAAGTCATCATCCTCACTCTCTTTCACTTCAGTTTTTTCACCATCACTTTCTTCTACTGGTTCTTCCTCATTTTCATGCTCTTCTTCTTCCTCAGAATAAGTTATACCTCCATGATCATGTAAGGTAATATCAGACATGGTCTCGTCTTCATTATCTTCTTTTTCTTCATCTTAGAGAAGAATAGGTCATTTTCTTTTTGGTGTTCTTGAGACGACGCTTTTCCTTTTGCACTTCTTCTCAACAGTAGATCCTGGCTTAGCTTTGTTAGTAGATTCCTTCTTTAGAAGTTTTAGGGCTCTAGGGAGATCTTTTAATCTCATTTTTTAGATCATTTTCAATCCAATTTACATAGGGACAATGGTTCTGGAGAAAAACTTGGATGGCGGTTGAATCTAAAAGTGTTGAAAGAGTTTGGTTACCAATGTTGTGTATGGTAGTTGTCCCTTTCCCTTCATGACATTTTTGTACATGTGCAGTAGGATTGTGTGTGAGATCCTGATTTTCAGGTTCTGTTTTTAATTGAATGAGTCGGGCTTTTCATTGACGCGCCTATATTTTTTTCTCTGAGCTGATCACTCACAAGATAACTAGTCTATCTAGTGAAGCCGTTAAGGAATTCTAACGCAATAGACTTGAGAATTCGACCAAAAATCGACTACTCGACCGTGCTAATTTGCAAGGGTCATTACAGTACCGTCAAAATAGATCAAAGACCGGAGATGGGTCAATTCGATAGAGGTATGTGATTAGTGTGTAGGTGATCCCATCGGATTAAAAAATTTATGTCGAACGGCACTAGATCGATTTTTCTGTCATTTCTGTACCCTGTGTCCGTATTTGAAACCTCAAGATTGTCACAACAACCAAGATTCGCCAATGAGTCGAAGATGTACAATGTGGCTCGAAAATAATCGACAACGGGTCAATTGCACTAAAAATTCCTAAAAGCTATTCGGTAGGCTAGGTCACGCTAAAATCGTGCCCGGTTGAAATTAACCACGAATTTAAACCCGATTTAAGAAATTGAAAGTTTAGTCATGTCACAATTCATTTTAGGAATGTCGACTCATCCTCCGAAGATTTTTCTACAAACTTGAGATTTCAACGAAAAATCAAAGTAAGGTTATTTTGAACTGGCAAAATTAGAGGATCATTTTTTATCGCAACTTTGGCCATCAAGTTAGACTAATTGACGAGGAAAAATCATAAGAGGGACAACGGCACCTTGGTTAAATCTTTTAGGCTTCAATTAGGCTCAATTGGAGGAGAATTGAATTGGGATTGGATGGAAATTGTCCAAATTCGTAGCCAATGGGGTGCAGCCACTTTTGGACCATTTGGGGAAGCTTCTAGGGGAAGTTTGGTGCTGCAAATTGGCTATGGAAGACAGCCAAGGCTGGTGGGGGCATGTAATGAGTAGAAGGGGATATTTGTGAAGAGTTTCGGGCAATTGGGACCCTCCAACCTTTAGCAGTCTTCTTCTTCAACCTTGGGCCACTTTATCCATTGTTGAAGAAGCTTAGAAGCTCAAAATTACAGAGAGAAACTAGAGAGAGTCCCCCCTGCCGTCGACCGCCTCCCCTGCCGCTGTCTAGCGCCGTCGCATGCCCGCATACCAGCCGCGAGCCCAGCCGCACGTCCTTGCCGTCCCGCTCGTCTTGCGTCCAGCAACCGTCTCCCGAGCCTCTTTCCAGCCTGTCGCAGGTCACCAGGCCACCGTCCAGGCCACTGGAATCGCCATCGTCACTCGCCTCACCCCGCAGCAGCCTTGCCGTCCCGCCGTGCCCCTTTCCCGAGCCGTGCAGCCCCTTCGACCGATTCCTTCAGCCTTGAGCTGAATCAATGCTTCAGCAAAGGTTGAGGTCTTTGAGGCCCGTTTTAGGTCTTTTACTAGCCTTGGTTGGTGTCGCCGTAGGCTTGGTTGTCGCTCTCCTCCGCGTTGCCATCTGTGACATCATGAAATTTCTGTCCAATTTTCAATAAAATAAATCGGGCCTTTCATCGACGCACTTATAGTGCTATTCTCTGAGCTGATCACTCATGAGATAACTAAACTATCTAGGGAAGTCATTAAGGGATTTTAATGCAATAGACTTGAGAATTCAACCAGGAATCGACTACTCGACCATGCTCATCTGCAGAGATCATTACGACACAATTAAAAATCGATTAGAGATTAGAGATAGGTTGGTTCAACTAACATGTGTGGCTAAACGTGGGTGACGTGGGTGATTCCACCAAATTGCAAAATTCTCGTCGATCGGTACTAGATTGATTTTTCTATTGTTTTGGTACCCTGTGTCCGTATTTGAAACCTTGAGATTTTCACGACCATCGAGAGTCGCTAATGTGTCGAAGAGGTACGTTGTGGTTTGAAAATAAGGCACTATTTGGTAGGCATCCAAACAGTGCCTAATTCTGATTTTTTATTCCCAGAATTAGTTTGGGAACAAAATCGTGTTTGGTAAAATTTTTGTTCTCGGGAACAGTTTTGGACAAGAATTGAGGATAAAAAAAATGTGATTCTCGGTCTGAGAATCAAAAAAAGAATCAAGGTCTTCTTCTTCCCTTCTGCCATCCCGCGATCGCTGTCCGTCCCCCTCGCTCGCCGCCGCCCACCGCCGCTTGCTGCTGCCCGTCGCTGTCCGCCGCGGGTCACCGTCCACTAGTCTGGCGAGCTCGCCGGAGGCAAGCCCAGCCACCGACGAGGCTCGCCCAGCCCTGGCGAGGCTGGGCAAGCCTCGCGTTGCCCAGCCCCGCTGAGGCCACCGGCGAGGCTCATCCGGCCCCACCGAGGGCCAAGCAAGCCTCACCCGGCCTCGGCGAGGCCGGCGGCCAGGCAAGCCTCGCCTAGCCCCGACAAGGTTGGCTCGGCCACGGCAAGGCTCAGCCTCGCCAGATCTAGCGAGGCCGAGCCTCGGTGGGGCTAGGCGAGCCTTGCCCAGCTGCCAGCGAGGCTTGGCCAACGAGGGCCAGCGACGCTTCGGTGAGGTCGCCGGCCCTCGTCTGGCCGGTTGCTGGTCTAACGACTTGCCACAAGAAGAAGAAGAAGAAGAAGAAGAAGAAGAAGAAGAAGAAGAAGAAGAATAGGAGAAAAAGGAAAAAAAGAAAAGAAAAAAGGAAAAAAAAGTAAAAAGTAAAAAATGTATTTAAAAATTAAAAGAAATTGATTTGGAACAGAATCAATGAGCATGGTACCAAACGCAATTCTATTGCAGAATAAAAAATTTTGGACAGTTACCAAACACGTTCTTTTACTTAAAATCAGTTCCCGGGAACAGAATAAAAAATAATCATTTCTTGTCAGAATCTGCTCCCGGGAACAGAATCATTACCAAGCGCGCCCTAATCAACCACTGGTCAATTGCACCAAAAATTTCTAAAAGCTACTTGGTAGGCTAGGTCACGCTAAAATCACGCCAGATTGAAATTAACCGTGAATTTGAATCCGATTTCAGAAATTGAAAGTTCTGTCATGTCACGTCATGAGTCATTTTAGGAACGTCGACTCATCCTCTGAAGATTTTTCTACAAATCGAGAATTTTGGCGGAAATTCAATTCAGGGCCGTTTCCGACAGAAAATTCAGGGGACCGTTTTTTATTGCGTTTTTGGGATGCAAGTTGGTTCTATTGGTGAGGAAAAATGTCAATTTGGTCGTGGCTATGTTGGTGAAATTTATAGGACAGAAATTGACTCCAATTGAAGAGAGATTGGGTCTAATTTAGGGGATGCGGTGTCCAAATTCGTATGCCATGGCCACCACCACCTTTGGACCATCTCAATAGCTTCTAAAGGAAGCTTTGTGGCTAGAAAATTACTGAGGAAGCCAGCAATCTAGTGGGCCATGGTCAATGGGACAAAGGGGTGAGGTTGAAGCCAATTGGGACCCTCCAAGCTTTGTTGTCCCCCTTCTTCTTCCTTAGCCAACCACTTTCCCCATTTCCAGCAACCTTGAAGCCTCCAAGAACAAGAGAAGTCAACCAGCAACTCGCCCTCCACCGTCGACGCCCCTTGCCACCCGCCGGAGCCGCCGAGCGCCCGTCGTTGCCACCGTGAGTCCCCGCGCGAACCGCGCCCCCAGTCCCGTGCGCCGTTCCGCCTCTTTCCATGTCTAGCTCATCCCTCGAACCTGTCTAGCCGCCGTTGCAAGCCGTTCCCGCCACCTGGGCCGCCATACGTCGCCGTCTGCCTTCGCCCGACTTGCTGCAGCACGTCCGCCAATTGCCTTCGCCGTTTCCAGCCCAAGCCAAGCTCGAGCAACCCTCTTGACCAACCATCCAGAAACCAAACTAGCAAGAAGGCGTGGGCTTCGGGGCCCATTTCCAAGCCCTTCTGGACCTCGTGGTGTAGCGCCGCTTCGGAGTTTGTCGCTCATCTCCGCCTCACCATTATCGTGAACTCATCGGATTTCAAGACCGGTGAGTTTACTCACTAATCTATGCTTAGGGAGTTAATTATGCTTAGGGGTTGATTAGTTTAGGTTAAGCTTGGATTAGGTGGTTAGTTAGAACGGATTCGCAATTTAATTGTTCGATATTACATGTTAGGTAGTTAGAGTAGTGCAATTAGCAAGTAGATAGGTCGTATTATTTATCTAGATAGGTTCGGAAATTTTCCGGGCCCGTTTCGGTATTTGATTAGGCTTTTCCGGCCTAAGTTGCATTTATGGAATTATTTGTATTTATTTAATTAATTTTGGTATTTATTTAATTATTTAATATTTTTCGAAAATTATACTTGGGATAACCAATGACCGGAATTTCATGCTAATTGCAATGGTGTAGTTGATTTATTTAATTAGATGCTAATTTGTGCTATTTGAGTGATATTTGTAATTTTGGGAATTTATCCCAAAATTGAGTATTTTCAGTATTTCATCGGGAAACACCATTATAACGCCAAAAATATCTTTGTGGACTATATTAAATGGTGGGATTTAAAAAAAAAGGAAAATATAGTATTTTGGCTAAAACCGACTGTATACACACACATGATTATTTTTATCGGGAATGATAAAAATGGTGAAATTCTCAGTTGGTGAGGACAATAGACTATATCAGCCTGTGGGCCTTGAATATCAGCTTAGTGTGAGCAGTATATTTTATTAGCTTAGAGTGAGCATCATCGGTATACTATATCAGCCTAAGGGCTTTCATATATCATCTTAGTGTAAGCAGTATGCCTTAGCAGCTTCTAGTGAGCATTATCGGTATACTATATCAGCCTGAGGGCTTTGATATATCAGCTTAGCACGAGTAGTATACTTTATTAACTTTTGGTGAGCTATATCTATTATCAGCTTTTGGCGAGCTATACTATCTATCTTCAGCTTAGGGTGAGTAGTCCTTGATATGATCGAACTTTATAGATAGTATTGATTGGGATGATTGATAGATGGTGTTTATGATATGGAGTCGATTGGATTGATTGATCGATGATTCAATTTGATTTGATTTGAATTGAAATGATTCGTTGGATATATGAATCGTATGGACTTGCAGGAAGGAACTGAGGTAAAGATAAGTCACTTATCTCTTGTGTGCGTAAGTAACCTTTAGGCGTATTTCCTTCCTAGTTGGAGTTTAGGGGATGAATTTGTTGAAACGCCGTCTCACTTTGTTATAGAATAACATTTACAAGTCCTTAGATGGATGTGCCACCCGAGAGTTTTGGCCAACTGAAGAAGGTTACCGAGCAGCACTCTCAGATTCCCCTCCCTAGGAGCCAAGGAGCCTGGGTCTATGAACTCGTGCGGTCCGTTGTCTTGGTTGATGCGGGTCTACCCCATAAGGTACCTTATCAATTCAGATTGTGATATAATTACGGGCAAAATGGACCTAGAGAAGGCCCCCTTTTAGAGTCTGAGATTCCTAGGTCGATGCTGGAGATCGTGTTTGGCAATGGCACGATTGACCCTTCTGGTGGTTTAGTGGTAGATCGGATCTCTCGAATCTAGAGTCCCCGAAGTATTCAGTTGAAGACTCGAATGCTTAGAGGATTTGTAGCCCCGCTACTTCCCCCCCCTCTTTCTTTAGACCTTGTATATATCGGTTAATATTGTATATGACTTAGTTTGATATGTATATAAGTGTGTTGTGGTTTTCGAAAATTCGTGGCCCTGCTTTTCTATCCCACCTTTCTGTTGTCTTGGGATTAATTATTCGCTTCCGCATGTGCATTAAAATGAATGCGTCAGCGATGCGTCCTAGGATGTCATTATTTAATCAACCGCTGAGGGATGGGCACACGGTCAGAGGATCGGGCATGACATCCCCATTTAAGTGGTACTAGAGTAGGTTAATGGTTGGAGTGATAAAGTGCGATAAGTTTATGGGATAGTTAGTAGCAAAAGGCCTTTATTTCTTGATGGTGCATGTTTGTGATGGTTGGTAGATTGTTTGTTTGTGATCACTCAATTTCTAATTCTATGTGGAATTGGAAGGCAGGTTTCAGTAGAAAACTTGAGTCATGAGTCATCAGGAGCAAAGGACTCCTAGAAAGTGTACCATAGGACCTGTGACTCGGGGTAGGACACCGACGAGGGTCGGTACCCGAGGAGGTTGTGGTCGAGCGCCAGCTCAAGCTAGCGCTAATGGGGTAGCGCCGCCTCCTGTTGGTGCTGGGGAGTAGCCCCTAGTGATCCCACGTTTGAAGGGATTATACAGGCGCTTGAAACGATGAGAGATCTGATAGGGCAGCAGGCCCAGAATCAAGCTGCCGCCACTACCGCCGCCGCTCAAGCCGCGCTGCACACGCCGTTGCCATCGCTGCAGGCTGCCGCCATTGCCGCACCTGTCGAAGTTCTAGCTGGGAACATAGTTGTGGAGAAGGAGAGAACAATCCATAAGTTGGTCGAACAATTCCCAAAGCTAAACCCGCTGAGGTTCACCGGTGCCGGAGATCCAGAGACTGCATCACTTTGGATTCAAGATACGGAGAAGGCCTTTGCACTATTGATGTGCACTGAGGCAGAAAAAGTTGTCCTAGCAGTATACCAATTGGAGGGTAACGCAATGTGGCACCCCCGAAACGGCCCCCGATTCGTTAGGGTCGCCACAATTTGCTTACCTTTCAGTTGTCCTAATAACATGTCACTCTGATACCATTGAATTATAATGGGTCCATATATCCTGGGGGTTTATAAAAAAAAAATTTATTTCAATCGGTCCCAGTGTAGTTCGTATAACGGAAGCATATTTGACATCTCCCTAACCCATACTCAAACTAAATAATACAATGCAATGCACACCAACTACACCTTTCATATATATATATATATATATATATATATATATATATATATATACGTTAGAGCCGAAACACTTTTATTTACATACTTTGATTGGACATCAAGAGTCGGTACATCAAAAGGCCAAGGCTTTACTAAGCTCGGCTATAACCCAAAAGTACCCAACCCCACATCAGTCATGTACACCGATCCATCATCCAGTGTCGGCTATCCAAAAAGTGTCATCCTCTACCAGTCACACGCGCAATCAAACCTAGCCCGGTGCATCGGCTGGTGGAGGCAGCAGCATCCTCATCATGATCCCGTTGCGACGAACATGCACGAACAGGAACTCCTGGACTACAGGGCCATCAGGTAGACCCACGTCATACATAACTAAAACTCGAACACGGATGAACACTAGTCCACGATCACCAACACAGGGCTGCTCCGAGCACTCAACCTCAACATCAGACGGTAAGCCATAGAAAGTACCGCGTGTGACAGGTGACAGAGGCATCTCTTAATCTGAAATGTTAGTCCCCAAAAGGGGTGAGTACAACCACTCGGCAGTAAAAGATTCCTCAAGCTATGTCAAGCATTACTATTAATATCCAAATTCAAGTATGGTAGACAAAACAAGAAATTCAACAATAGGTGTGTATCAAAATCATGAAAACTATCAATGTAATAACAATGTAGTCCTAATGTGTAGTGCAACATATCCAAGATAGACAAATCTCAATCATAGGGTCAAACTGAAACATCACGTTCCTTTCCATGCCATACACTCAGTCATATGTCCAGACCCACACACACTTATAATGGAATCTTTCATTTTTTTATTTTTTATTTTCAAAAGGTTTCATCCCCGGAGGACCAATGTTTGCATCCCTCCGACATTCGCATCCCTCCAGGCATCACGAAAGCCTCTGGCATTCAGCCATTTAAGGCCACCGGGCATCTGGAGCGAATCACGCCTCCAGGCATCTCGTACCCCACCTGGCATCACGAGAAACCTCGAGGGCCTCCCATGAAAATGGTTACCCTGGCCATCCGGAATTATGTACCGACAAGCATACCACCGGGCATCCTGAAGCTCCCGGGGAATAACCTCCCGCATTCAGCCATTTAAGGCCACTGGGCATCCACAAGGCATCGACTCACTCGATCCTCCGGGCATCCCGACTCCGGGGTATTGTTGACCCGAGGGTTCAATCGTAACAATTTAGCATTTTAATTCACAAAACATTTTCAAATGCTAAACCAAGATGTCTCATGGACCCTCTAACACATCTCAATATTGCACAAATATCCACAGCCAATACCATCATGTCACATAGCCATTCGAAACACCTTCACCTTCGGATACTTTTGTAAAAATTCAAGAACAGAACAGCCCAACTTTTACAATGCACAGTTCGGGTAAAAATTTTGAAATAAATACTAAATGGATTCAGAAAATTATGAAATTTTGACACGTCATCAATGAGACCTAAAGGAAAAAATTTTATGAAGAACATCCAGTCAAATTCCATACATATCAAGAGTAAAAACTTCGGTATTTCTTGCTACAGTTTCTGTACAATTTCCAGATTTAGCATTCCCGTATGAAAATCATTTCGTCAACCAAATCTAGTCCATTTATGCTAAATCTTTTATATGTTACTCTCACAGATGTGCTCTCCAACTTTCGTTAAGACTTCAAAATCAAATTTTGGCTAGAAAATTCCAGAAAAATCGAGAAATCACCGGAGGTCATGCTGTTCTTGCGAAAACAGTTCACTAGCCTAAAGAGGACTCTTCCTATACTTTGAGTTTCAGTATCCAACTTCCACAGTCAAGATTTACAAGCACATTACACCACAATACAGCCTCTTTACTTCTCAAAAATCCACCATAGCTAAATTCTTGAGTTCTCATTTCAAATTAAAAACGAAATCCACAAAAAACTTGCTCTATTCTTGCTCCAATACCTCGGCCAGCTTCATCTCCTTCATCAAAATCGACATGCAACTCCAAATTCCACATTTTCTCACATCTACCAACTCCTCACTAGATCAAACAGCAAGCAAAACATAGATTGAATAACTTCTACTTGCCTTAAGTCCTATGCGACCACAGCAAAACGGAGGACTCGGGGTCTCGGACGTGGCTTGGCAACGACGAACTCGAGCGACGTCGACGGCGGCAGCTGGGTCACTGCGGAAGACAGCCTTCTTCTTCCCCTTCGCTCTCGCTTGCTCGCCCGCTCGAACTCTCTCGGTCTCACTCTCTCTTTCTCTCGATCACTCTCTCTTTCTCTCGGATTCTCTCTCTCTCGCGAGCACTCCCTCGCTCACTCCGCCCCTCTCTCTCTCTCTCTTTATCTTTCTTTCACCCTCATGATTAGCTAGTAATCATGAGGTTTGCATGGGAATGACAAGTGTAAGTTGGCTTTGGACAAATGTAATATGGCATGCAATCTTCCTCCCTTCCCCTTCTTTCGGTCGACGGCCTTGTGGGCCTCTTGGGCCGGCTTTGGGCCCGAAACTTTGGGCCAAGTTGTCCCATCTCCAATTTAAATAGCCCATAGAAAATATCAATAATAAGCCCATAATTTCTACACCACTTTAGGGCATTTTGATTTTTATAAAAATCAATTAACATTCCCATAACCAATTAACATTTTCATAGGGGTTCGGTCCAAGAGATAAAATATCGTGGCCGATAATGTAATTGTCCATATGGCCATTCAAAGACAAATCTCCTTTCCTTAAAATTAATATTTCGGGTTGTTGAAATTCTTGGATGCCACAATTCTCCCCTCCTTAGAGAATTTCGTCCTCGAAATTTGACATTACCTATGTCTCTTTAAACAAGTGAGGGTATCTTTCCCTCATCTCATTTTCACTTTCCCATGTGGCTTCCTCCACATCATGGTGTCACCATAATATCTTAACCAATGGAATTTTCTTCGTCCGTAGGACCTGTTCTTTTCGATCTAATACCCGTATTGGCTCTTCTATGTACCTCACTTTCTCATCCACTTTGATGGCTTCATGATCGAGTATGTGACCAGGATTCGGCTTATACTTTCTTAGCATCGATATGTGGAATACATCATGTAAATTTCCCAATTTAGGAGGTAGCGCCAAACGATAAGCTACGTCTCCTATTCTTTCAAGTACCTCAAAGGGTCCAACAAATCTAGGGCTCAACTTACCCTTCATTCCAAATCGAGATATTCCTTTCATAGGGGATAATTTAAGGAACACATGATCTCCCACATTAAACTCTAAAGGTTTTCTACGCTTATCTACGTAGTCTTTCTGCCTACTCTGGGCTGTTTTAAGTCTTTTCTTGATAATTTCAATAGCCTCAATAGTAAATTTTACCAATTCAGGTCCTGTCAATTTCCTTTCACCTACTTCATTCCAACAAATAGGGGTCCTGCACCTTCTTCCATATAATGCTTCATATGGAGCCATGCCTATACTTTTCTGAAAACTATTGTTATAGGCGAACTCTATCAAGTGCAATTTTTCATCCCAACTTCCCTTAAAATCAATAATACAAGCCCTCAGCATATCTTCCAAAGTTTGGATCACTCTTTCCGTTTGTCCATCTGTTTGAGGATGAAAGGCAGTACTAAATTGAAGCTTCGTCCCTAAAGCATTTTGGAGACTTCACCAAAAATTTGAAGTAAACCTAAAGTCTTGATCGGATGTGATCGTTACAGGAATACCATGTAAGCGTATCACTTGGCTTACACATATTTCAGCAAGTTTATTCATCGAGTAGTCTACGCGGACTGCTAGGAAATGAGCAGACTTAGTCAAACGATCTACTATCACCCAAATAGAGTCGTGACCACTAGATGTCCTTGGCAGTCCTTGCACAAAGTCCATCGTCACATGCTCCCATTTCCATTCTAGTACGTCCAATGGTCTCAATAGTCCTACGAGTCTGCGGTGTTCCGCTTTCACTTGCTGGCATGTTAAACACTGAGAAACGTGTTTAGCTATATCCTTCTTCATGCCATTCCACCAAAATTGCTGGCATAAATTTCTATACATTTTTGTACTCCCCGGATGAATACTATAATTACTCCTATGTGCTTCTGATAGGATTTTCCTTCTCACTTCTTCATTGTCAGGAACACAGAGCCATCCTTGGCATCTTACTACTCCATCTTCCGAAACTTGAAACTCTGGTCTTTTCCCTAAAGACACATCGTTTTGTATTTCCACAATCTCCGGGTCCGATTTCTGTAGAATCTTAACTTTCTGAATAATTTCGGGCTCAATCCTTAATGCAGTGAGCATACCAATAAGGTGGTCTATTTCCAACTTGAAGTCTGAATCCACAATTGATTTTAACAGATTCCACTCTGTTATTCTTAGACTAGCCATGTCCATAGCCGACTTTCGACTAAGGGCATCTGCCACCTTATTTGCCTTCCCTGGATGGTATCATATTTCACAATCATAATCTTTTAATAATTCCATCCATCTCCTCTGTCTCATGTTCAACTCTTTTTGAGAAAACAAATATTTTAAACTCTTATGATCTGTATAAATTTCAAACTTCTCTCCATACAGATAATGCCTCCATATTTTCAAAGCAAATACTATAGCTGCCAATTCCAAATCATGGGTTGGGTAATTTAACTCATGAGGTTTCAACTGCCTCGATGCATAGGCTATGACCTTGCCATGTTGCATCAAAACACATCCCAGTCCTTTGTGAGATGCATCACTATACACCGTGAATCCATCAGATCCAGATGATATAATTAGAATTGGAGCTGTAGTTAACTTCCTTTTAAGTTCCTGAAAACTTCTTTCACATTCTCCACTCCATTCAAACCTCACATTCTTTCGAGTCAATTTCATTAAAGGGCCTGCCAAGTGCGAAAATCCTTCTATAAACCTCCTATAATAGCCAGCCAATCCTAAGAAACTCTGTATCTCAGTTGGCATTGTCGGTCTCGGCCAGTTCACTACCATCTCAACTTTTGCAGGATCTACCGCAATTCCATTACCCGACACCACATGCCCTAAAAATATTATCTGGTCTAGCCAGAATTCACACTTACTAAATTTGGCATATAACTTATGATCTCTTAGCGTTTGCAATGCTACCCTCAGGTGTCGTTCATGTTCTTCAGGTCCTTTAAAATATATCAGGATATCATAAATGAAGACAATTACAAACTGATCCAGATAAGGCCTAAATGTGGCACCCCTCGACGGCCCCCGATCCATTAGGGTCGCCACAGTTCGCTTACCTTTCACTTTCCCTAATAACATGTCACTCTGATACCATTTCACCTGCAGTGGGTCCATACAACCTAGGGGTTTACATTTTTTTTTTTATCGGTCCCTTGCGCAATTCATATAGCGGAAGCACATCCATCAACTCCCTTCCCTATATTCAGAAAACGATGCACACCAACTAAACATTTATAGGTAAAAGCCGAACACTTTTATTTACTTAAACCAGATGGACATCATTCATCGGTACATCAAAATGCCATGGTTTTCTATACTTGGATATACTTCAAAAGATGGCCGACATCTCCTCCAACAGTCGTATACTTAAAGTCCATTGATCAGTGTCGGCGTCCAAAAGTTCCTTCCTTTGCTATCCTCCTCCTCGTGGTCATATCTAACCACTTAATCCATCTACTGGTGGCAGTGGCAGCAGAGGAATCTTATCTAGTCTGAAATGTTAATCCCCAGAAGGGGTGAGTACAACCACTCAGCAGTAAAGATCCACCAAACTACTCATTGCGTCAAACAGAACAATCAAGGCATCATAACAAAGCACATATCATTCATGCATTCAAGCATAACTTACCTTGCAGCCATGCATATGTCATCATACCATATGTGCATATACCATCATGCACTCATCATCAAGCATCCATGCATATATCACCATGCCATATGTGCACATACCACCATGCACTCATCATCAAGCATTCATGCATATATCACCATGCCATATGTGCACATACCACCATGCACTCATCATCAAGCATTCATGCATATATCACCATGCCATATGTGCACATACCACCACGCACTCACCATCAAGCATTCATGCATATATCACCATGCCATACGTGCATATACCACCATGCACTCATCATCAAGCATTCATTCATATCCATGCCATATGTGCATATACCACCATGCAGTCATGCATATCTCACCATGCCATCGTGCATATACCACCATGATTCATATCATCCATGCTATCAAGCATACATCACCATGAGATCCATTCATGCATTCATGATCGCATTTTCAATATAAAATAGCATTAATTTACTTTCATAAGCAGATCATGCATCATGCCATATGCATACACCCATGCACATGATTCATTTTCAATTCTTATCTTTTACAAGGATCTCATCGTTTTTCTTTCCAGGACCAATGTTTGCATCCCACAATTTATCGCTCGCATCCAACCGGGCATCGCGAGGAACCTCCGGTATGTATTCAAAATACAACCGGGCATCCGGCCCCCACATTCCGGGCATCTCGCATCCCAACTAGCATCACGAGGCATCCCCAGGGCACAAACCTCGGGGCTTCGGGATTATGTACCGACATACCACCAGGATTCCCCCCCCTCTGGAATTACGTACTGTATACCACCGGGCATCTCGAAACTCCCGAGGACCCTTCGGAATTACGCCACTAGGCCACCGGGCATCCGGCACCCCCACATTCCGGGCATCCCGACACTCCGGGGCATCGTCGGCTCACACCTCCGACGGTCTTGTTACTATCTCCATTTACATTTATACATGTATCTCAATTTCAACATGGCATTTGATGCATCAATATCAAGAGTCTCAACCAACTTTTTCATGCCATATAACATGCCATATGCCATCACATATGCAGCAAAATCAACCACTCAAGGTATTCCATCACATGGATAAATTCATTTATTTTTCAAAACACATCAATTTTTTTTCGAATAAATCAGAATGCATTCCTCCAATTAAAATCCCAGAAAATTAGTAAATGGCATTAATAAATTCTGAAAATTTGACACATCATAGATGAGATCTAGAGGCATTTATCTCATGAAGAACACAACACCACCAGAATTTCATACAAAAACAGAATAGTCCATGCATTACAGCTTTTGAAATTCGCACAATCCAGCTTGCACAGTTTTAGAAAACATTTTAATTGAACACCCAAATGACCTTCAAAAATTATGAAATTCGAACATGTGATAGTCGAGACATAAAGGCAGATATTTCATGAAGAACACTACACCAAAAGATCCCCATATAGTTCAATACAGACCACGCATCACAGCACTACTAATTCTGTCCGTTCCATTGCACAGTTTTTGAAACATTTTTGGTTAAATAGGCAAATGAACTTCAAAAATCACGAGATTTGAATATGTTGTAGGCAAGACATAAACAAAGATATTTCATGAGAACACTTTTCCAAAAGAATCTCATACGAACGATATAGCCCACGCATTGCAACTTACAAAGTCCGAACACATCAGATTGCACAGTTTTAAAAAAAATTTCGATTAAATACCAAAATGACATTCAAAAATTATGAAATTCGACTATGTGATAGTCAAGACCCTAAGGTAGATTTTTCATGAGGAATCAAAGTCAGATTCGTCCTAGGTAATTAAATATAGGCGGTTAAAACTTCTGTTCTTAGTACCGAAATTTCCAGAATCTAACTACCTCCGAAAAACCACGATTTCACCTACCTATTCTTGTTGGTTTTCTCTAAATTTTTCATATGTTAAACCTCAGGATGTTCTTTACAACTTTTGTTAAGAAATTGAAGTGAAATTTCAACAAGAAGGTTACTTTACAGACCACGAAACCACTGAAGGTTATCACGACGAATTCCAGATCTAGTCTCTCAAAAGGAAAATCGTTTCACCAAGAAATACTGTTCGTTTTATCTCAAATTTCAGTATGTTATTCTTCAAGATGTTCTCTACAACTTTCATGAAGAGGTCAAAGTGAAATTCCAACTAAAAAGTCACATGCAACACACGAATTCACCAAGAGGTCAACAAAACAGTTTCCAGATCTAATGTTTTCGTAGAAAAAGGGTTTCACCCCTCAATACTTGTCCATTTTGTCTCAAATTTTACTATGTTATACTTAAAGATGTTCTCTACAACTTTTATGAAGAGGTCGAAACAAGATTCCAACTAAAAAGTCACATGCAACACACAAACTCGCGGACGGTCGGACTGGTCCTTCCGAAATCAGCATGCATGACCAACGAATCTCTCTTCAAAGCTCCGAAATCTCATCCCATCTACCACAACCAAGACTTACCATCTACTACACATACACACAGTAATGCAAAGAGTAGGTTTTAGGACTTCACTTGCCTCAAATTCGAAGGAAACACAGCAAGAACGACGGCGGGACTAGGCGGGCTCGACGGCATCTCCTCTTCCCTCTCTTCCTCTTCTTCTCTCCTTCTCTCTTCCTCTCTTCTCTCTCGGCACCTAGACCGACCACCCCCTTCCCCCTTTTTCCTTTTGGTTGAAAAGAAAACTTGCATGCATTCACATTTTTGCATGGGGGACACTTGTTCCCAAGGAGGAGACAAGTGTCTCCCTTGCCGAAGACACTTGGAGGAGGCCATTCGGCTCCTCCCCCTCCATGCGTCGACAACCCCATGGGCTCTATGGGCCAGGCCTCTTGGCCCACTTTAGGCCCAACTCACTTGGGCCTAAGGTCCAAACTTAAATGGCCCATATTTATTTTTGATTATCCATCTTAATCCCACTTATACAAGGTACCAAATTACAAATTTAAATGGCCATAATACTTTGTAACATAGTTTAATAAAATCCAACTTATAAAATTCATGGCCAAAAACATAATTTCCTCATCAAATAAAATCCTTGGTCTCACATGGACATAGGATGCATTTCCAACAAAATAATTATCCATTTATATAAATACCAGATCATTATTATTCACTTGGCCATAAATCTTGAAATCATAAATCAATAAACTCCTACTTATAAAACACATGGCCATGAGTTATTTTTGGGATGCCACACTAAATATCCTATTCATTAAATCCATGAATGTGGCTGGTGCATTCATTAATCCAAAAGGCATAACTAGGAACTCATAATGTCCATAACGAGTCCTAAATGCAGTCTTAGGAATGTCTTCTTTCTTAATCCTTAATTGATGGTATCCTGACCTCAAATCAATTTTAGAAAAGACTGAACTTCCTTGCAGTTGGTCAAATAAGTCATCAATTCTAGGCAAGGGATACTTATTCTTTATAGTCACTTGGTTCAACTGTCTATAGTTAATACATAAACGCATCGACTCGTCCTTCTTTTTCACAAATAGAATTGGTGTGCCCCAAGGTGAAGCACTTGGCCTAATAAATCCCTTATCGAGCAATTCTTGAAGTTGCACCTTCAATTCCTTCAACTCCACCAAGGCCATTCTATACGGGGCTTTCGATATTGGTCCTGTTCTAGGCATTAGTTCAATTTCAAACTCAATCTCTCGTTTCGGTGGTAATCCAGGCAACTCCTCAGGAAACACATCTTGAAATTCCCTGACTATTCAAATTTCATTGATTTTAGCCTCTTTCTTAGTAATATCTCTTACTACTGCTAGGTATCCTTGACATCCTTTGTCAAGTAGTTCATGAGCTTCTACCATTGAGATGATGGCTATAGAAGGGTTTTGTCTGACATCCAAAAGATTCAAAACTAGACTGGTCAGGTAACATGAACCGGATCACTTTCCTATAGCAATCCACCTTAGCCCGATACTTATGGAGCCAGTCCATTCCTATGATAACATCAAAGTCATACATAGCCATCACAACTAGATCTACTTCCATATCCCGTCCTTCTATAGTTATCTTACATTTTGCACATATCATCGTAGATAATACCATATTCTTTAAAGGCGTGGAAACACAAAGAGGCGTCTCAAGAGGTATAGTTTCTATTTTACTCAATTGCCTATATGTGGCATCCTAGAATTCCTTGCCAGTCATTAGGGGTGCTCAAATTAATGTCTTGCAATAAGACTTTGGCCAAGCTTTTAGTGAATAATTATTTGATAGAAAAATCCTATTTTTGGCCATGTGGGATTATGGATTGGAATTTATTAAGATAGGTCACAAAGTTTTGTGATTTATAAATTTCAATTAGGTGTTTATATAATTAAGGATTAGGTAAATTAATAGGATGAGGATGGGCTGGACAATTGATAGCCCAAACCAGCCCATGACCTCACCCCATTTTTGGCCATTTGGGCCCAGCCGTGAAGCCCAAAGGAGGAGGAGTCACCGGCCCATGACTGGCCTCAAGCCCGGCTGAATGGAGCCCCATTGGGCTGTCGACCAAGGGAAACTGGCCCATGAGAGGCCCACTCCTTTGCATGAAGATTTTGCCAAGTGTTGATTTCCTTTGTCCAAGTGTTCTTCATGCAAAAGCAATGATTGTTCATCATTGAGGAGAGGAAAATTGAGGGAAATTGAGGGAACCGGTTGATGATGAAGGGAAGCGTCGCCGGAGAGAGAGAGAGAGAGAGTGAGAGAGAAAGCTGTTGAGAGAGTGAGGAACCGAGAGAGAGAAGGAAGAGGCCGCGCGAGGAAGAAGTCCGCCCGCTCGTCCGTCGTTCGCCGCCGCCGAGTACTCGTGTTTGCTCGGTATAGAGGCAAGTTGGGATCCTTAATCTGCTCTTGCATGTTGTATCTAGCATGTGTGTTTGAATGGTGATGAATTTCGGATGTCTAGGGTGTGAAAAACCGAAGTTTTGAGTGTGTTGTTTTGAAGTAGTAAGCTGTTCTCGAGTAAACCGTCTGACCCAGAATGTTGTAGTGGCTTGTATGCGATGTTTGAGTCGGATTTTGGCTTCGACTTCTTCATGAAAGTTGTAGATAACATCTTGAAGTGTAACATACTAAAATTTGAGACAAAATGGTGGAGTTTTGAGGGGTGAAACCCTCCCTCTACGAAAATGTTAGATCTGAAGCTGTTTTGTTGACCTCTTGGTGATTTTGTGTGTTGCATGTAACTTTTTACTGAAAATTTCACTTCGACTTCTTCACAAAATTTATAGAGAACATCTTGAAGACTAACATACTCAAATTTGGGGTAAAACGAACAAGTATAACCTAGTGAAACGATTTTTCTTTTGAAGACGTTAGATCTGGAAATGTTGAACTGAACCCCAGTGACTTCGTGGACTATAAAGTGACTTTCCTTTAAAAATTTCACCTTGATTCCTTGATGAAAGTTGTAGTATACCTCTTGAGGCAAATCATATCAAAAATTCAGAGGAAAAGATGGAAGATAAGTAGGTGAAATCACGATTGTTCGGAGACGGCTAAACCTGGAATGTTCGGTACTAGGAACAGGGGCTTCGACCATTCATAATTAATTATCTAGGACAAATATGACTTCAGTGTCTTCATGAAAAATATAATTTAGGGTCTTGAATACCACATATTTAAATTTCATAATTTTTGAAGGTCATTAGAGTATTTAATCGGAAATATTTCAAAACCGAGTAATCTGACGCGTTCGGTTTAGTCAGTTTCAATGCATGGGTCATATCTTTTTGTATGAAGCTCTTTCAGCAAGGTGTTCTTCACGAAATATCTTTCTGTATGTCTTCTCTAAAACATATTCAAATTTCATAATTTTTTAAGTTCAATTGCCTCTTTAACCAAAAATGTTTCAAAAACTGTGCAAGCTGTATTGATAGAATAGAAATGCTGTGATGCGTGATCTATATCAAATTGTATGAGGGTCTTTTGGTGCAGTGTCCTTCATGAAATATCTGCCATTATGTCTTGAATATCACATGTTCGAATTTTATAATTTTTAAAGACCATTCGGGTATTTAATGGAAATATTTTCTAAAACTGTGCAAGCTGGATTGTGCGAATTTCAAATGCTGAAATTATGACTGTTCTGTTTTAGATGAGCCCTATTAATTATATTGGTTGAGGTGATTGAATCTTGCTGAGCATGTGATGATATTCGGAATTGCATATAGAATCAAATGCTGAATTTGACTTTGTTGTCATTACATCATGTGCCATGTTGATGGTTGAGACATAAATTGGTGAATATGAATTATGATGAATGAGGAAACTATTGGAGGAGGGTCGATAATGCCCTGGGAGTGTCAGGATGCCCGGGATGGGGGGTGCCGGATGCCCGGTTGTATTGTGATACATGCCCGGATGTCCTCGGGAGTTTCGAGATGCCCGGAATGGTTGGGTGCCGGAAGCCTCGGAGGTTTGTGCCCGGGGAATGCCTCGTGATGCCAGTTGGGATGCGAGATGCCCGGAATGTGGGGGTGCTGGATGCCCGGTGGTGTGTGCCGGAGGTTTCTCGCTATGCCAGGTTGGGGTGCAAGTGATAAAAATGTGGGATGCAATTACTGGTCCTGGGAAAGAAAGATGCGGTGATCAAATTGAAAGATAAAAGTGGGCATTGAATCATGCATGTATGATATGGTGACATATGCATGACTATATGATATGATGACGAGGAGTGCATGGTTGTATGTGCACCTATGGCATGATGGTACATGCATGACATGATGATGATGAGTGCATGGTTGTGTGTGCACCTATGGCATGGTATATGTATGACATGATGGTGATGAGTACATGAGGATGTATGTACATATGGTATGATGACATATGCATGGCCGCAAGGTAAGTTATGCTTGGATGCATGAATGACATATACTATGCTATGATTGTTATGATTGTATTGTGTGATGCATTGAGTGGTTTATTGGATCTTTTACCCGCCGAGTGGTTTGTACTCACCCCTTCGGGGACCAACATTTCAGATTAGAAGATGCCGCTACTACCGGTGGCGTGGGGTACCTTCTATGGTATACCTGCTGACACTGAGGTCGAGTGTATGGAGCATGTCTGTGTTAGTGTTCCTGGATTGGTATTTCTGTGAGTCCGTGTGCTGATCATATATGATGTAGGCTTGGCTGGGGGCCCTGTCGTGCAAGAATTTGTATCTGTCCACGTCCGCCATGATGGAGTGAATGTAGGGATGTTGCCACCGCCACCGCCTGACGCACCGGGATGGGTGTGACGGCCCGCGTGAGGAGTGGGAGCTAACACTTTTTGGACATAGCCGACACTGATAGATGGAGGATGACACGCGATCGACATAGAGGGTCGAGTTGTCTCTTTTTGAGTTGTGGCCAAGTCTAGCCAAGAGTCTTGGCTTTCCTTTTGGTTGTACCGACCCGTGAAATCCATCTTGGAAAATATGTAAATAAAGAGTGGCTCGGCTTTATCTTCCTATGATGCTTAGTGGTGTGCATTGTATCATGATTGTTGGAGGGAGAGTTGGTGATATTCAATTATGCTTCCGCTAATAAGTTGCGCTGGGACCGTTTTTCAAAAAAAAAAAAAGAGAAGCCTATGAACTGCGATGTTTCTACTAAGAGATGTAACTAGTGTTCTTTAGGTATAGTAGTAGGCACCTGTGGCGACCTTAGGTGTTTCGGGGTGCCACACTATATCTCTCATATATAAATGAATGCGTAGCACCCGTGTCAAACAATGCATGTGCCTTTTTGCCATTTATAGAAATCGTACCTGAGATAACATTTTTGGAAGCTTCCGCTTCCTCTTGGGTGACCGCATACACCCTTCCTTGTGCTGGTGGTCTCTGTGCATTCCTTGGTAAAATTTGACCCAACAGTACGTTGTTGCACTTGTCGCACCGAGTTGACACTCAGCTGTGACCTCTCTTGTGGACAATTTCTCTTAAAGTGCCCCATCTGTCCACAACCAAAACATTTTGGCGGACCGTTACAAAATCTTGTCCCATGCTGTCCACCACACCTTCGACAAGTATTACCTTGGTAGGGTACCTTCCCTAGAACTGGGCCACTCTTGGCTTTTCCAACATTTCCTAAATTATTCCTCTTCTTAGATTCCCAGGGCTGATCTTGTCCAAGATAAGGTCTCTTACCCCTTCGAATATCACTAAAGATCACTGCTTCTTGGATTCCGATCGCTCTCTCACTAATTCCTGCTCTACCAACTGTGCCCTTTCATAAATCTCATTATAATCCCTTATATTCAGAGGCACTAGTTGTTTCCTGATATCAGTCCTCAACCCTTTCAGGAATCTCTTAGCTTTTTCCTCTTGATCCTCAATCAATCTGGGAGCATACCTAGACAATTCAGAAAATTTTGCCTCATACTGGTCCACTGTCAGCTCCCTTTGTTCTAACTGAACAAATTCAGTGATCTTCTTATCCTTGGCACAATCAGAAAAATGCTTCCTATTGAAAGCTCTAACAAACTCATCCCAGTTTATATCAATACCTGATGGAAAGATTGTGTCTCTCGAAACTCTCCACCAAAACTTTGCATTTCCCTCCAACTGGTACTCTGCCAAAGTTATTTTCTTAGCATCATTGTAGTCCAACAACCTAAAAATTCGTTCCATTCCATCAATCCATTGTTCCGCCTCCTCAGGACTTCCTGTTCCACTAAACTTAGGTGGCTTCAGCTTCAGAAATTGTTCCACCAGTCCTTGAGGGCGACATTCGACTCCAGGTTGTTGCTGCGCTTGTCTTTCCATCAGATTTCCTATATTGGCCAATGCCTGCAGGATGTCTTCCATTCGGGGTTCAGCCCTTACAGCAGAGGCTTCAACCCTCGATGGATGAGTACTTCCAGTCCATACCATGATTTTCCTGTAGTTTCCAAGCATTTGCCTCAGGAATAATCTGTGACTCAATGTCTCCATTTAAAAGCACTACAACTATATATAAGTAACACAAACATGTTACTGGCACCTAAAGACAACTCATAATAATTACTAGGGATCTACGAGTGAATACCCATCACCCGTTGTTCAAAGTTAGTCAACTATTCCAGTTAGTATCCTATGGTGTGCATTGTCATCATATTCCTCAATTTCCAAATGAGGCTCCTTATCACTCCACATATAACCATCGCTATGATACCACCCGCTGTGGCACCCCTAAAACGGCCCCCGATCCATTAGGGTCGCTACAGTTTGCTTACCTTTCACTTGTCCTAATAACATGTCACTCTGATACCATTGAATTATAGTGGGTCCATATATCCTGGGGGGTTTATAAATTATTATTATTTTATTTTCAATCGGTCCCAGCGCAGTTCGTATAACGGAAACATATTCGACATCTTTCTAACCCATACTCAAACTAAATAATACAATGCAATGCACACCAACTACACCTTTCATATATATATATATATATATATATATATATATATATATATGTTAGAGCCGAAACACTTTTATTTACATACTTTGATAGGACATCAAGAGTCGGTACATCAAAAGGCCAAGGCTTTACTAAGCTCGGCTATAACCCAAAAGTACTCGACCCCACATCAGTCATGTACACCGATCCATCATCCAGTGTCGGCTATCCAAAAAGTGTCATCCTCTACCAATTACACGCGCAATCACACCCAGCTCGGTGCATCGGCTGGTGGCGGCGGCAACATCCCCATCATGATCCCGTTGCGACGAACATGCAAGGACAGGAACTCCTGGACTACGAGGCCATCAGGTAGACCCACGTCATACATAACTAAAACTCAAACACGGATGAACACTAGTCCACGAGCACCAACACAGGGCTGCTCCGAGCACTCAACCTCAACATCAGACGGTAAGCCATAGAAAGTACCACGTGTGACAGGTGACAGAGACATCTCTTAATTTGAAATGTTAGTCCCCAAAAGGGGTGAGTACAACCACTTGGCAGTAAAAGATTCCTCAAGCTATATCAAGCATTACTATTAATATCCAGATTCAAGTATGGTAAACAAAACAAGAAATTCAACAATAGGTGTGTATCAAAATCATGAAAACTATCAATGTAATAACAATGTAATCCTAATGTGTAGTGCAACATATCCAAGATAGACAAATCTCAATCACAGGGTCAAACTAAAACATCACGTTCCTTTCCATGCCATACACTCAGTCATATGTCCAGACCCACACACACTTATAATGGAATCTTTCATTTTTTTTATTTTTTTTTCAAAAGGTTTCATCCCCGGAGGACCAATGTTTGCGTCCCTCCAGGCATCATGAAAGCCTCCGGCATTCAGCCATTTAAGGCCACTGGGCATCTGGAGCGAATCACGCCTCCAAGCACCTCGTACACCACTTGACATCACGAGGACCCTCGAGGGCCTCCCATGAAAATGGTTACCCTGGCCATCCGGAATTACGTACCGACAAGCAAACCACCGGGCATCCCAAAGCTCCCGGGGAATAACCTCCCGCATTCAGCCATTTAAGGCCACTGGGCATCCACAAGGCATCGACTCACTCGATCCTCTGGGCATCCCGACTCCCGGGGTATTGTTGACCCGAGGGTTCAACTGTAACAATTTAGCATTTTAATTCACAAAACATTTTCAAATGCTAAACCAAGATGTCTCATGGACCCTCTAACACATCTCAATATTGCACAAATATCCACAGCCAATACCATCATGTCACATAGCCATTCGAAACACCTTCACCTTCGGATACTTTTGTAAAAATTCAAGAACAGAACAGCCCGACTTTTACAATGCACAGTTCGGGTAAAAATTTTGAAATAAATATTAAATGGATTCATAAAATTATGAAATTTTTCCACGTCATCAATGAGACCTAAAGGAAAAAATTTCATGAAGAACACCCAGTCAAATTCCATACATATCGAGAGGAAAAACTTCGGTATTTCTTGCTACAGTTTCTGTAAAATTTCCAGATTTAGCATTCCCGTATGAAAATCATTTCGTTGACCAAATCTAGTCCATTTATGCTAAATCTTTTATATGTTACTCTCACAGATGTGCTCTCAAACAGTCGTTAAGACTTCAAAATCAAATTTTGGCTAGAAAATTCCAGAAAAATCGAGAAATCACCGGAGGTCATGCTGTTCTTGCGAAAACAGTTCACTAGCCTAAAGAGGACTCTTCCTATACTTTGAGTTTCAGTATCCAACTTCCACAGTCAAGATTTACAAGCACATTACACCACAATACAGCCTCTTTACTTCTCAAAAATCCACCATAGCTAAATCCTTGAGTTCTCATTTCAAATTAAAAACGAAATCCACCAAAAACTTGCTCTATTCTTGCTCCAACACCTCGGCCAGCTTCATCTCCTTCATCAAAATCGACATGCAACTCCAAATTCCACATTTTCTCACATCTACCAACTCCTCACTAGATAAAACAGCAAGCAAAACATAGATTGAAGAACTTCTACTTGCCTTAAGTCCTATGCGACCACAGCAAAATGGAGGACTCGGGGTCTCGGACGCGGCTCGGCGACGGCGAACTCGAGCGACGTCGACGGCGGCAGCTGGGTCACTGCGGAAGACAGCCTTCTTCTTCCCCTTCGCTCTCGCTTGCTCGCCCGCTCGAACTCTCTCGGTCTCACTCTCTCTTTCTCTCGGATTCTCTCTCTCTCGCGAGCACTCCCTCGCTCACTCCGCCCCTCTCTCTCTCTCTCTCTCTTTATCTTTCTTTCACCCTCCTGATTAGCTAGTAATCATGAGGTTTGCATGGGAATGACAAGTGTAAGTTGGCTTTGGACAAATGTAATATGGCATGCAATCTTCCTCCCTTCCCCTTCTTTCGGTCAACGGCCTTGTGGGCCTCTTGGGCCGGCTTTGGGCCCGAAACTTTGGGCCAAGTTGTCCCATCTCCAATTTAAATAGCCCATAGAAAATATCAATAATAAGCCCATAATTTCTACACCACTTTAGGGCATTTTGATTTTTATAAAAATCAATTAACATTCCCATAACCAATTAACATTTTCATAGGGGGTTCGGTCCAAGAGATAAAAAATCGTGGCCGATAATGTAATTGTCCATATGGCCATTCAAAGACAAATCTCCTTTCCTTAAAATTAATATTTCGGGTTGTCGAAATTCTCGAATGCCACACGCAAACACCTGGTGGAAGGGCCGCCAGAGGTACAGTATTTCCGGAAGGCGTAGTCTCGGTGTGGAACGCTTTCCTCAGAGCTTTCAATGACAAGTACTTTTTGGGTAGTGCCCGAGAACAGAAGATGGAGGAATTTCAACGCCTCCACCAAGGGACAATGACTGTTGACCTGTATCAGGTCAAGTTTGCAGAGCTTTCTCAATATGCTCCAAGATTGATAGAGGATCCTGAAGATAAAGCTCGAAGGTTTAGGAATAGCCTTTGACTAGAGTTGAAGAATCCCTTGGTGCCGCTGGATCTAAAGGACTATCGTGAGGTGTACAATTGAGCCCAACTGATAGAAAGAAGTTTGAAGGAACAAGGCGCCTCGTCTGGATCGAGGTTTACTTCGAATAAAGTTGGGAACCGGTATGGGAAGAGGCGCATGACCAAAGGAAGATTCCATTTTCCGCCCAATAGGAAGGGTGGAGTTGGAAAGTCAGCACCAAATCAGAATGGCGTATGTCGCTCCTGCAGAAGGCGATACGACTTCGTGCACCCAGAGAATGGGTGTTTGTTTTGAATGTGGCCAACTAGGTCACTAGGTCAGAGATTGCCCCAGAAGACTGAGGGGGCAACATTAGTTGCTGCTACCGCCGCCACCAAGCCTACATCCACTCTCTCACGCTGACAGCCTTCTGGCTGAAATTCACTAAAGTATCAATAGAGAAGTACAATGTTTCGAGTGTAAACACTCAGTGGAAAATTTCTTTTTCTTTCACTAAGTCACTCTTCTTGTGTTTTTCTCTCTTGAATGCAATTTGTAAGTGTTGTCATTGAAGAACAATTGGTTGTAAAGGTCTCAAACTTTGGAATATCAATTTTCACGCTCTATCTCAAATGGACTAAATGACCTCCTTAAATACTCTTCTACGCCTTTCTAGCTGTTGGCATTCTCTAGAGGAATTTCTTCCAATCAATCTGTTGGACAGAATCGATTAAGGAAATCTTATAGCCATTTGAAAATTGAGATGAAAATTCAATGATTCTAGTCGTCCATACAATCAGAATCTAGGTTTCCATAAGTAGATGCTTCCCAAAAAGGAACTTGTCTTCAAGATTGATTTCATCAATTCGTGATTGATTCCATCAATGTATTTATAAAAGGTAAGTGAGATTCTTCACTAGAAAGCCAAATATTAAGGATAAATCTCTATAATGTTCATATTGAACTTGTCGTAAGATCAATAATCATGAGTCTGATTATATTTTCGTTCTGGACTTGCTTTCAATTTGAATCACATCAGAGTGAGAAAGACTTCTATAATAAATAGATTTTGAGAAAATCTTATGATATAGCTCAAAAGTCTAGTATTCTTCATAATAAGAACAAGAACAATAAAGTTTTGTCAACTTCAAAACCTAATAGGAGTTTTCTCAACAATCGTAAGTGTGAGATGTAATAATCTCTTGCACGAGCTTGAGTAGTGAGTACTCAATCCTTGTAACCTATGATTGATTGACTATAGTGAAATCCAGCGATAGGTCGTCGGCGTGAGCGAGCGGATGTAGGCTTGTTAAAGCCAAACCACTATAAATTTGTCGTGTGCAATATTTTCTATGCCTTAAGCTCCTATCTATATTTTGTGATAGATCTATTGCATATTGCCAAGATCTAAGCACTGCACAGTGTTATCAGATGTTGTCCTATAGCAATATTATCATAATTTTGCTTTGATTCCGCATTGTCACTTCTTCAGCCCCTCTAGGTGATAAATCTAGCCCTACCTAAATACATCCCTAGAGACAAACAATTCCAATGAACGGTATGTATGTTGACATTCTAGCAGCATGATGTGCAACCATGCTATCTGTTAAGAGCTTTCTCGGTGAAGCCACAACCCAGTTTCTGGGACTTCCTCCGATGAAGGAATCAAGTTGTTTAGGTAGTGGCAAGGTCGCTTCTTCATTTGCCAACATGATAACCATGGATTGCACCCCTGGCCTCTCCAAGATATTTTTGGATGAACAGCTGACCAACCTAGATACATCTCTCTACTTGAGATTTGATGGAAAGTTACCTAAAGAATCAACCTTAAGTTCCAAGGCAGTGCCCTCTTTCCACAACAACCATGCCTAGGAAAGATCAACCTAAGTCGGTTGGTCGCCGAACATGATATGCGACTAGAAGCCAATATATGAATTTGTAATGATTTGAACATCAAAAGGAATTAAGTATAAGAAGAAACAACATTACATGTCCGAGAAAGTTGTGAAGGTGACTCGAATGGCAGAATCCTCTATTGCTTTTGCCACTATCCATTTCCAAAAAGAGCATTGCATAGCACATTGGATTTCATCGAGAATTTTTTATCCATGGCATAGTCTTAGGGACCTATTGCCACTGCATCAAGCAAATCATGTCTCAATTCTCCCGATGTTTCAAAACTCATGAACTTTGGAGGTCACGAATTGAGATGAGCACTTACCAAGTGCCAATGATCCTTCTAGTTCTTGCTTCTGTTTCTTCACTTCCAAAAGATTCTTGCCTATGAAGTCAGAAATTTTTGGATTTAAATTGTCATCCAGTAAGACGTTGCCGGTTTTAAGGTCTCCGTGAATGACTTGAAGTTTTGAATCTTCGTGGAGGTAAAGATTGTTGAGAAAACTCCTATTTGGTTTTGAAGTTGACAAAACTTTCCTTCTCTTATTCTTATTCTTATTCTTATTCTTATTCTTGTTCTGAGAAATATTAAACTTTTGTGTTATATCGAGGAATGTTGTCAAAGTCTTTTTACATCAGAAGTCTTTCCCACTCTGACGAAGATCCAGACTAAACAAAGTCTAGAATGAAGACATAATCAGACTCAGGCTTATTGATCTTTCAACTAGGTTTTAGTATGATCAAGACATATTTGGCTTTCTGGCAGAGAATCTCACTTATCTTTTCTAAATATATTGATGAAATCAATCACGGATTGATGAAATCAATTTCAAAGACAAGTTCCTTTTTGGGAAGCATCTACTTATGGAAACCTAGATTTTGATTGTTTGGGCGACAGGATCATCGGATTTTCACCTCAATCTTCAAACGGCTACAAAATTTCCTTAATTGATTCTGTCCAACGGATTGATTGGAAGAAATTCATCTGGAAAGTGCCAACGGTTAGAAAGGCATGGAGGAGTTAAGGAGGTCATTCGGTTCATTTGAGATAGCACGTGAGAATTAAAATTCCAAAGTTTGAAGCCTTTCCAACTGCTTGTTCTTCACCGATAGTGCTTGCAATTGTACTCAAAAGAAAGATAAACACAAAGGAGTGACTTAGTGAGAGAAAGAAACTCTTCACTGAGTGATCGCACTCAAATCACCGTAATTCTCTTTTAATTCCATAGTGAAATCTAGCTAGAAGGCTGTCAGCGTGGGAGAGTAGACGTAGGCTTGATCTAAGCCGAACCACTATATATTATGTGTTCAATTTTCTCTTTCCTTAACTCCTTTAATTTGGTTATTGAGATATTTTTCCGTGTCCTGCTAAATTCCAAAATATCTTATTTGAGTCTGAATTGAACTTAGAAGTTTGATATTAATCAGACCTTGTTTGAGAAAATAACTTTTATTGCTTTTATTGGCCAAATTTGTCTTTACACCTATTCACCCCCCCTCTTGGTGGTAATACTAGCACATTCAAAGAAGACCTAGACCAATTCCAGTGATAATGTTAAAGCGCCCTTACCATGCAATGAGAAGCGCCACTCGTGATATGCAGTTATTCAACACCCACAAAAGCTTAGCTTTTGATCCAAAAACTAATATAATATATATATATATATATATATCGATTAGCACAAGCTGTATGGGAACAATTCTATGTGTATTGAACCTGCATTCTTCAAGGCTCATGCCAGTGGCCAACCGATGGTTGATCAGATTTGGTAGTTTACAATCGGAGAGTTTGAAAAGTGCTTCTCCTATAGAACAATTTGGGGGAAACTTTCTCAAGAAATCACTGGTCTAATTAAAGCATTTGCCACTCTTCTAGCGACTCTAGGAGGAAACCTTGCAAGCACTCGCATCTCGAATTTCCGTAACTTTTGCAGAAACCATTGTAAACCACACAGTGCATAGCCGTCATGGGATCAGTAGAAAGCAATTGCATGATAGACTAACTAAAGCTTCCCTTCTTCCACACAAATGTTGCACCAAACCAGATGCATACATTGGTGTTCTAGTGAGGATTACATCATTTGATGGCTGATGGTACGTGGCGTAGGCATCCATCTAGTTGTAAACCACCGTTTGCCCTACAATGGGATCCACTGGCATCGAGATGCCATCAACCTGGATCTCACTCCACTTCCCAATTGCAATATATTCAGATGAACCCATTGTTCAACACTTCAAATCACAGCAATCCCTGAGTGGTTAATCTGAAGGGGCAATGACTAGGGGTAGGGTCATCCACACTTTTCTAGGTGGTCAGGTACCATTTAAATCCGGTTCAAGTTCGACCCCAATTCCATACCTACTAAGACCGTGTTAGATGGGTACTCAAAGCTTTGCCAAGAATAGGCACCATCAGAATGTGAGCTGAATTTGAAGACCCAATGAAATCATTTGATTAGTTGAGAAGAGGGATAAGATCATCACAAATGTAATAACTTCCATACAATACTCATATAACTACCATAACTTTTAAAAAGCGTTGACCCAAGTGCTAGAAATTTGACATGGCATGGCACTCGTGGTGAACGTTTTTAAATAGTTATGAAGTGATCCATTGAAGAATTATATGGCACTCAATTAATCAAATAAAAATTATATGGCACTCATTTGAGCCAATATATATCTATATATGACAATCAGTTGACTGCCGTATAAAAGTTATGGTATCCAATTGATCGGAAAAAAAAAATGACTTTCATGTGAGCACCATACATAAGTTATGAAATTTGTAGTGACTTTTTTCGGCTAAAAAGAACTAGATTCCCTGCATGGCTGAATGTCATAACACCATTTGAATCCATTGGTTGTCTATTAGCAATCCAAACAACTGTCTGAGGAGTGATCTTGTTTCAATGCCCAAGTATCGGTTCTTGCAGCTTCCAGGAGAGAAGAAGCCAAGCTCAAATCTTTGGCCTGAAGAAACCAACGTCTCTCCATCTTTCATAGACTAGTCGGAACTCAAAGTACTAGCTCTAGATGAGGACCCAACAATCACACGAAGATGATAAAATAATAAATGCAAGTGGCAAAAGGAGTTTTTTTTCATTTGATTGAAGACTTCAATCTTTTGTGCTCCCCACGATTAAATCCATTTTTGTTTCTGGTCATGAAAGGCCAAAGGGTCATATGAAGTCCACCTCGCAAGTTGCCACAAGATCAAGAAGACTGCCATTAACAGTGGCACGTACATTAAGATGAGTAATGCGTCACTAATTTAGAATTTCTCCTGGTCCAAACGAAACTAAAGTCAGAGCAAGAATTTTTGCGTAATTTTTATTCTACGACTAACATCCACTTTCTTCGAGCGTGGAATTAAAGTATACAATTTCAGTTTGACCTAGATGGTTCCAAGGTCGTTGAACATATCCTACCATCGCTCCATTCTATATTTTCTCAAAATTCAATGCCTGATGTGCTTTCACACAATTGGATTTGTTGATATTGAATGCTGCGAATGTATTGACGTCTTGCTCATTTGTCTAACTTCATGTGTGCTGGTCAAGCCGTCTTTAGATAATGCAAATTTTGGAATGATCATTACTATGATTTCCAAGAAAGAAAGAACAATGTCATTTGTATAGCAGTCTCTATATAAAGGCTATGCCTGAATGAATCCCACCTAGTCTATTTTCAATTACAAGCAAGGTTATTTCCCTCCCAAATTCAAAATTTTCACATTTTTGTCGACTGTTCTGTCTTCTATATTCACATTTAATACCGTCCCCTTCAGCTCAATATCAGCAGTAGAAGCTATAGCTTGCGAATAAATGCCCACGGGTTTAACGAAATCAAAGAAACTGACATAAAACATTACTATTATATTCTGCTCCTTGAATGTCCAAAATGGTGATGACTTTGATTAAATCTCCTATATTCCTTTTACTGCTGTCTACCAAAAGCAATCCACATTCATAAGACTTTACTCTAAATCATCAAAGGCATGTGTTGGTGGCAAAGCCACCATCGAACAATCATGTCTCTAAACTGTCCGAAAGTAGCCCAGTGAGCCTCTACGAAACAAGCTACAGACTTTCTAGGTATCCTTATTTGTACTTGTCCTTTCTGCAACTTTCTCGTTGCCAACCTAAGCCTGAAAATTTAAGATCTAGAATAGCGCTCAGAAAGTGCATTGCTTGTTTTTAGGTCCTTGTGAATGACTTTTAAGTATCGACTCCTCGTGGATATGGGGAAATCATGCAATTCCCGAGACAATTTCACCTTTTCAGTGACAAAGTAGGAGCTCATCCTACGGAAGATCTGTTGGTCAATTTAGCTCCACACCCCTTTTTGTCTCAAGCATGAGAGTCGCGCATACAAATTATGTCTAGGAAACAAAATCAGTTTACCAGGCCCTATGCTCTCATTCCACAAGCTAATGCCCCGTTACCATGGTGTTCACCACAGCCACAATAACAGAAGAAATGAGAACTTTTAATCGTTATCATTCTGCGGGACTCAGTCTGCTTCTACCTTTGTTGCACATGCAGGAGATACGCACATGGGGAGATCGCCCCAATGGTTAACGTTAGGAAACAATAATAAGGGTAAAATAGTCATAAGAGGGTTATTAGGGTTACTCATATATATATATATATATATATATATATATATTCTTGTAATCCTTTTTTGATTAAGTGAATACAATACGTAGAATACTCTCTCCTTCAACATGGTATCAGAGCGTGGTTAAAACTTCAAGAGAGTGATCCCACCACCATCACAGCCCGGCGGCGGAGGCCGTCGCTAGATCCAGACCCTCCGCCGCCATCGCCGCAGCGTGCTTCTCTTCTAGACAGCGGAGGAGAAAGAACGCCCACATCGTCGTTCGGTCATCATCTCCAAATCCAAATCTATCTACTGGTTTTCTAAGATCTGGACAGAACTACAACGTCAATCGCAAATTGGTTTGTGTTCAGCCTTTTTTTCTTGATGACGGGATTGAAAACCAATTGCACTATTTGGTCTTTGTTTGTCTTGCGATCTAGATTCTGTGTTTTTCATATATCCTGAGGATTTCAGAAGCCTTCACTTCTACAAGGGTTTTGGTTCGGTTCTACAAGGATTTCACCTTGAAAAAAAAAATCGACCCGAACTGAGGGCATCAGAAGTTGTTTTCTAGTATACTTATATGGATTCTCATTGAAGTATATTGCTTCTTGAGGTGCTGGATGGTATGCGCATAGTAATTTTTCCAATGTTGGATGGTTTCCAGTCATCTTTGAAGTGCTGGTTGGTATGATTTTATGGCCTTTCCGTGAAGTATATTGACTCAGTGGTGGATCGATTGAACCATTATTTCTGTTTGTTGTTCTGTGGCTAATTGCACAACTGGAGTTAAGTGCTTGATTATTGTGTCATTCTTGTTGGGTTCGATCAATTCTTGTGTTCAACCTGTCTAGCTAATTGCATTATTGGAGTTCGGTAGAGTTAATACTGATGGCTTCTATATCATCTACTGGTTTGACACATTTCCAATTGACATCTGTCAAGTTGGATGGCACTAACTATCCATCATGGTCTAAAGCTGTACAAGTTTATCTTATTGCAACTAGACAGCATGATTATCTTACATCTACACTTCCCTCAGATAAGAGTAAAGTAGATGATTGGATTGCTGGAGATGCAATGATTCGTACACTGTTATGGAATAGTATGGATCCGAAGATTAGCCCTCACTTCATTCAATGTAATTCTGCTAAGGAAGTTTGGGATAAATGTGCTCTACTTTATTCTGGCCAAAATAATATGACATGAGTGTGTGACACATGGGAGGCCCTATTTGATCTTCAGCGTGGAGATCAGTCTCTATCTGAATATTATGCTTGTTTCACTACACTTTGCCGACAGCTAGATGCTTATCTTCCAGCTTCCAATGATCCGAATGTATTAGTCAAACGCTAGGAGGATCTTCGAGTGATACTATTTCTTAAAGCACTTGGGCCTAAATATTCCTCCCTTTGTCAGCAGATTACGTCTGAAAGCTCCCTTCCTACAGTTGATGAGGTTTTCTCCCGAGCCTTACGCTCGACACCTACTGACAAGATCTCCACTACAACTTTAGAGACAAGTGCCATGATTTCTCATGGCTCTAGTGGACATGGAGCTCGTGGTCGTGGTTATCGGGGTCATGGACATGGGCTTATTCAGAGTGGAAGTCGTGATGGTCATGATAGAATTCTTGGTAGCCGCGGCACTCGATATTGTAACCATTGTCGGAGGGCTGGACATGCTGGACATACTGAAGCTTACTACTACACGCTTCATCCAGAGCTTCGACCCATAGTTGCTGCATTTGCTGAAGTCGACGATTCCTCACCAGTTCAATCCAATCCTACTAATGTGTAGGATACAAAAGATTCGGTTACATTGACACGTGCAGAATATGAAGCTTGGATTCGCTCCAAACAGGTGACAGGAACTTCAGCTCCCACTGCCATTTTAGCACATAGCTCAAAAGGTAGTTCATTCTGTTTACTTTCTACAGTGTCAGACTCTTGGGTTATAGATTCTGGAGCTACTCATCATATAACTGGTAACTCTAAATTGTTGTCTTCGTTAAATTCCACACCTCTTGGGGTGTCCAACTCTGTTACATTAGCTGATGGTTCAATTTCCCAAGTTACTGGCACTGGAAATGCCCATTTGAGTTCCTCCATTTCTTTATCATCCGTCCTTCATCTCAAATCTCCATATAATTTGATTTTCGTTAGTTCATTAACTAAAGAGCTAAATTGTTCTGTAACCTTTTTTGCTTCTCATTGTGTTTTTCAAGATTTGAGGACTGGACAAATGATTGGTGGGGACATGAATCAAATGGCCTATACTATCTAGACAAGAAGGTGATAGTTGCAGCAGCTCTGAAGCACACATCCACTTATGTCTATCAGATGCATTGTCGTGCTGGTCATCCATCGCCAAACATTCTTCGACGATTGTTTCCAGAGTCTGAGTCTGTGAGTACTTTTGAGTGTGAAGCTTGTCAATTTGGAAAACATCATAGAGTCTCTTTTCCTTCTCACTTTCAGAGTCGTGTGTCTAGTCCCTTTGAGTTGGCTCATTCAGATATATAGGGTCCGTGTCGTGTTTCTGATACATCTGGTTTCCGGTACTTTGTTACATTTGTGGATGATTTTTCCCGAATGACTTGGTTGTTCCTAATAAAACATCGTACTGAGATTTTTCATTGCTTTCATCAATTCTATTTTGAAGTGCTAAATCAATATAATACTTCTGTGAAAACTCTCTGATCCAATAATGCCAAAGAGTATCTTGCCGTTGCCTCTGGTTTTCAACCTTTTCTTGATTCCCATGGCATTATTCATCAAACTTCTTGTTCATATACACCACAACAAAATGGTGTAGCTGAACGTAAAAATTGTCATCTTCTTGACGTTGCTCGTTGTCTTATGTTTCACATGCATCTTCCGAAAACATTTTGGGGCCATGCTGTTCTTACAGCCTGCTTCTTAATTAATCGGCTTCCAACTTCTGTTCTTCAGGGGGAGACACCTTTCTCTATTTTACATCCAAATCGTCCTCCCTTTGCATTACCTCTACGTGTATTTGGATGTGTTTGTTTCGTCCATTCTCTGACTCCAGGTCTTGATAAGTTGGCTCCTCGTGTTGATAAATGTGTCTTTGTTGGGTATTCTTGAACTCAAAAGGGCTTCAAATGTTACAATCCTACTAGTCGCCGAGTGTTTGTATCAGCAAATGTGACATTTTTTGAAGACCAGCCATACTATAGTACTCACACAGTCTCTACAGTGTCTCCTAACACTGACAAGTGTGTCTTATCAATTCCTCCACCAATCTCACTTCCTCCAGTATCGTCAACAGGATTTCAGTTTGCTAATCAAACTTACCATAGACGAGGAACAACTCCCACTACAGAAGTACGGTCATCACCTGATTCATCTGATCCCTCATCGGTTGCTGTGCCATCCCCTGATCTTGATCTTGATCAACCCATTGCTACTCGAAAAGGTACACGATCTTGTGTTGGGCGTCCTGTGGATCATTATACACTTTATTCTGGTTTGTCTAATTGTCTTCGTACTCGTCATCCTATTAGCAACTTTCTGTCTTATGATCGTTTATCTCCTACCTTCTCTATTTTTGTCTCGTCCTTGTCCTCTATTTCTGTGCCTAGCAATGTTACTGAAGCTCTGCTCATCCTGGTTGGAGACAAGCCATGGAGGATGAAATGAAAGCACTCATTGAGAATCGCACTTGGAAGCTTACTACCCTTCCTGTGGGAAAGCAACCTGTTGGTTGTCGTTGGGTTTTCACAGTTAAGGTCCACCCTGATGGCACCGTAGATCGATTGAAGGCACGGTTAGTTGCTAAAGGATATACTCAAACATATGGTGTTGATTATGATGACACTTTTTCTCCTGTAGCCAAAATTCCATCTGTTCGTGTCTTTATTTCTCTAGCAGCGCATTTTGGATGGTTTCTACATCAATTAGACATCAAAAATGCGTTCCTACATGGTGTTTTGGCTGAAGAGGTGTATATGGAGCAACCACCTGGATTTGTTGCTCAGGGGGAGAATCTGGTATGTCATTTACATAAGGCATTGTATGGACTCAAGCGTTGTCATTTACATAAGGCATTAGTATGAACATCTATGATGTTCTCCTCGTGCTTGGTTTGGTAAGTTTAGTGATGCTATTATCAAGTTTGGATTAAAGCGTTGTCAAGTAGACCATTCAGTCTTCAGTTCTGTCTCCTCAGCTGGTTGTATTCTTCTAGTGGTATATGTGGATGATATTATCATTACTGATAGTGATTCAGATGGTATTCAACGACTTAAACAATTTCTGCATACACAGTTTAGTACTATGGATATGGGACGTTTGCGGTATTTCCTAGGAATTGAGGTTGCCTACTCGCATACAGGTATAAATTTAACTCAGAGAAAATATGTTCTTGACATTCTTGATGAGGTTGGACTTGTTGGAGCAAAACTGGTTGATACTCCTATGGAACCCAATGTGAAACTTGATGCAGAAGATGGAGAATTATTACACGACCCAATGAAATATCGGAGAGTAGTTGGTAAGTTGAATTATCTTACCGTCACGAGACCTGATATATCTTTTGCCGTTAGTGTTGTAAGCCAATTCATGGGTTCTCCTCGGACTACTCATTGGGATGCTATGCTTCGAATTATCAAATACTTGAAAGGAGCACTAGGTAAAGGACTAATTTTCAAGAATTATGGCCACTTGAATACCACAGGTTTTTCTGATGCGGATTGGGCTAGATGTTCTACTAGTAGAAGATCTACATCGGGTTATTGTGTATTTCTTGGAGGTAATTTAGTTGCCTGGAAGAGTAAGAAACAACATGTGGTTTCTCGATCAAGTGCAGAAGCGGAATATAGAGCAATGGCACATGTGACTAGTGAATTGCTCTGGTTGAGGATGTTATTGTAGAAATTGGGATGTTAACATCAGAATCATCGATATTATATTGTGACAATCAATCAACTATTCATATTGCAAACAATCCCGTCTTCCATGAGCGAACCAAGCACATTGAGTTTGATTGTCACTTTATACGAGAAAAAGTTCAAAAAGGAGAGATCACTCTTCAACATACAAGAATGGAAGATCAGCTTGCAGATATTTTTACCAAGTCATTACAAGGAAATAGAGTGAATTTTTTATGTAACAAGTTGAGATTGTTTGATATCTACATCCCAACTTGAGGGGGAGTGTTAGGAAACAATAATAAGGGTAAAATAGTCATAAGAGGGTTACTAGGGTTACTCATATATATATATATATATTCTTGTAATCCTTTTTTGATTAAGTGAATACAATACGTAGAATACTCTCTCCTTCAATAGTTAACACTACCATGCAATAAATATTCAAGACTCAACTGACTGAAGCCGGGTCTAGGGGGACGCTCGGAAACGTCAAGTCTTTTGATCAAACATTTGCTGTAGATACCATCTGTCCATAAACTTATAAGGGTCTATTAGATATTTTCCTCAGCCAGAGACAGGTACAAACCTCATCGTGCCAAGACGTCCCTGTGTTTAGTTCATATCGTCAGGCATCTTCCTATGTGTTCTGAATTTAAGTGCTAGGATTGCCCTGCTAAAACCAGAGGACAAGAATGGGTTTCTGCATGAAAACCTTCTCGAGAGCATTAGTCACAAGCTGGCTGCTCACATGATTTCTAAGATGGTCAACATTGCGGATGCCATTAAAGCGCGTCGAGTGAATAGCCACTAGTCTGCTCCAAACCAAGAGCACCTTCCACAGTAGATTATACTTTAAAGTAGTAGACAATCAAATTCATATCCACATCAATTCTTTAAACGAGTCAGTTGGGGGGGGGGAAGAGATGGACAGAGAAATGTTTCACGAGGTAGAAATAAGGGATAATACAAAACCCAAGACTCCAGAAACCAGACGTAGTTATCATAGATTATAAAATAAGGCATAAATTAACCATATGTCATCACAAAATTCAGGGGTAGTTTAAACATAAATCGAGCACATTGATGGAGCAATGGCGTTGAGGTTGATGTCCACTACCATCAGAAGACAATTCATACTCAACAGGATCCTCCATGGCTTTCATCGATCTGGAACCAGAAATATTCTTTTGTTAGTCGCTCGCAAAGTGGGTCCAAAGGACCTAAAAGCAGTTGAGAAAGGGAGTGGGAGAGGGGTTTTTCTATAGTTGGCGAGCAATTGATCCCCCAGGACCTTTCTCGTACTCATACCCAATATCATTGCGTACCGCATGACTATGCATGAGAAATCTATATACATCTATGTAGATTGTGGTGCATTTTGAGAGAGCTTAGAAAAACTTGAACTGTGGCCAATTCACTTCTTGACACCTACGTCCATCTTATTTCTGTCCAATATTTGCTCTTCCAAAAGATTAGCCCTCATAGATTTCACGAGGTTCCAGATATAGCTACCCCTCATTTCTTTTTCTATTCCAGAAACAATTTAAAGGGATTAGAGACTTCTTTGAATGATAAAACCTAATCGAATTAAAGAGAGAACATAAACAATCTAAAGAAATTAGAGACTCCTCCGGCCAACCAAACTTAATCAAATTTAACAGAAAGGAATTCAAAAAGTTCAAATATGCAATCGGAAATACAAAGTCCATCGAAAGTATTCATGAAGAATAGTGATAACAGAGGACTTGAAATTGAAAATAGTAGTACTGGATGAGGTAAAACAGAAAAGACAACAAAAATAAAACGTACAAAGCATTTAACATGCTCTCTTAAACCATCCCAACCAATAAAGAAGAACTTCCCAATCAAATTTTACTTTTACTAGGCTTTAGCATCTTCCCAACAAGGATGTCATGATAAATTTCAATTTTTTCGTATGAGAAACTCTGCAGCCACTAATCATTTGTTATCTCCATGTCGTGATCATTTTGTGACCACAAAAACTGATCATTTATGAAAGAGGGATTTGCATATCAGCATATGCACAATTTTGTATACTCAGAATGGCTTTTTTTTTTAAATCGGCGTGAGAAACATCTTCTAAATATATGAGTGCCTTGGCCCAAAAAAAAGAGAGCAAGGACAATTGCCATTGTTATTCATTCAAAGTTAAGGGAGATTTTTCTTTTTTTAAATAACTTTTTAACATCGCTAAGGTCTAATAATAACTTGGCTACTCTGCTGCACTTTCAAGCGGTAATAGAATTCAATTATCAGTGTGTAGCACGGACCTAATTGCTAGTTTCAAAGCAGTTATGTGGTATAACACTTGCTATAAAAGTTTTGGAAAAAAAATGAACTTCCCATACCGCGGGAGAACAGATCCTTACAAGGGACCAAGGGAGATGGAAAGGATAAAATAAGTAAAATTTGTGGGTTACTTACCAAGAACCTTGATGAAGTGTTCAAGTGAAGAACGGGCAAGGGGATAATCCCACTCAAGCGACTCCCACATCTGCCGATTTATCCGAATCTCTCGAAGAGGAGGGGGAGGAGAAGGCAGCCCATTGTCAAGCAGGGGCAGCCATAGAGGAATCCTCTTCAGTTTTGGACAACTGTCTATAGAAACCCACTGGAGGGAAATGCATCTCGTGGTCCCATCACATATGCTCTTCAGTTCCGAAAGATTACATAGAACCAGGTTCATTAACTTCGGGAAGGAGAAGTACGTCATTTTGGCAACAGTGCCCATTATCAACTCTATGCCCTTGCTGTCTTTGACTACTATCTCTTCGAGGAAAGGGAGATGGAGCACCATGTCTTGCATCAGCAGCACCCCCTTCATGTTGTTGCATCCATTTACTTCAAGATATTTAAGGCGACAAGTGGCTTTGCTTGGCAATGGTCCACGTATTATCTCCTTTAAGTTCTCACAACTATTGGTTATAATCTCCTCCAGATTTGGAAGGTGAGTGATCAGCCACTCCCATTCCATCACTCTCTTCATTTTATGACACCGGGACAATTCGAATGATTGCACACTTTCCGGAAGCAGAGCGCAGCCATCACCACTTGTTCCATCTACACTCGCGGCGATATGGTCGCAACTATCAATGAGTAAGGACCTCTCAGTCTCACTCCCAGACCAAAGGACCCTACTGCTTTGTGCACCCATCACGAGCCTGTAGCATGGGGATCCATTTCGCTCAAGACACCCCACGCATGCATTGAACATTTCCACATTGGAAACAGAACAATGAAGTTCCTCCACCTCTGGTAATTTTGCCTCTTCTCCCACCCTTAGCTCTTTAATCGCGAGATATCGCAAGTTCACCAGCTTCCCCAACACTCCCTCCGGTAATGTCTGGATCTCCGTGGCATCTAGGGCGAGGTACCTCAGGTTTGCCAACATCTCCATGCCCTCTGGCAGTTCTCCAAGACTTCCACACTCACTTAGGTCCAACTTTCTTAGGGATCACAACTTTCCTACATAAGGAATAAAACGCAATGAGTAACAACCTTGCAGTAACAACACTTCCAAGCTCTCCAACTCAAAGATGGAGTCCGGTAATTCCGTGATTCCAGTCCAGCTGAGATCTAGAACCATCAGCCCCTTTAGATATCTGAAGAAAGATCCATGGATGACTCCCAAGATGAAATTGCTATATAAAGACAGCCTCATCAGTTTAGGGCAATTTGGTGATACGCCATATGGGATTTCTTCTAATTTGTTTCCATGTAAAAAGCCTTTCTCTAGACGATCAGTCCAGAATACGTCCTCCGGTATTTCTCTCAAACCCATATTGGCCTTAAACATGTGAGTTGTGCTTGGCACTATATGCAATGCCATGTCCCTTGTCAATGGGTGTAGACACCCATGCCCTTTTTCTGGATCTAACAGGCCAGCCCCTTCTATTTTACCCAATATTTCGTTACCCCGTTCATACAGTCTAATCCTAGTGGCAATTCCACCTAACAAACCCTCATCTATGAAAGACTCTATCCAACACTTTCTGCCATCTGTTGAAAGGGAATTTCCATAACAAAGGATTAAATGCAAGAAACACTGTTGCACTTGTTCACTACCCAAGTTCAAGTAACTGAGCTACAGTCTCTTGAACACGTCAAGCTCCATCCTGAAGTCTTCTAAATTTTGCAACATGCATCTCCAATCATGCACTTTCCCTTTTCCTCTCATGCGAGTTGCAATCTCAATGATCCCAAGTGGCAGACCATAACACCTATGAAGAAGAGACCTTGCAATTTGTCCAACTTCCCGAGATCGTTCTCCCGCAAAGCATAGCGTCTTTGCAAATAACCTCCAAGAATCTTCCTTATTGAGAAGTTCTATCTTCATTACCTTTTGACAGAGCATCATACGACACACATCTAGTGATCGAGTTGTCACTACCAACCCTAGTCTGCCGATTCCAATCGGAATACCCACATCCTTAACTTCAAAGTGCATCCAAAGGCCATCTAAAATTAGGACGGATCTCTTCTTCACCTTCAGATGTCCACACAATAGGCCCGCCCTTCTTTTCACGTCCTTCTCATTTGAAAGATTGTCTAGTCCGACCGCATTGGCAATCGCTTCTTGTAGCGCATAAACACTAAAATCCTGAGGAACAGCAACCCAGAATACATCCAATGCAAGATACGCAAGGAGTTTATTATAGATATTCCTCAAAATGGCCGTCTTGCCCACTCTGCCCATACCATAAACACCAATTACGAAATCCTTGCTCTACATTATAAAGGAAACAATCTCATTAACAATCTCATTCGCCTTCTGCAGAGTTTCTTTGCCTACTAATTCTTCTATTGTCACCGAGGGAGATGTTTTGCGACATCTAACCGTCGCCTCTTGCCGAAATGTTCCTGGAACTAGAAGAATCTATTCAACTTCTTTGCACAGCCCTTCCACCTCTGCTACTTTCTCCGGTGGACAAGATATTCCTTCTCTAATTGCCCGAACCACACTCCGATATTCTTCTTCTATCCTCGTCCACTTCGACTTCAGCTCGTTCATGTCCGCTTGGCGACTGCTGATGAGTTCTTCCAACTTTCTTTTGAGAGACGTCATATTTGCGTCGGCAAGCCCATAGGTACCTCATTGACTCTTAGCCAGTCCAAGATGCGTTCTCGCACCTAAACACAGTGAAAATTCACTATTGGGTACTCCTTAGATATATTTTATAGGTATGTTACACTCATGGAAATAAAAAATTGTAACTCTGTATTCACTTTTTCGAACAAAAACATTACATGCAACATTCGATACAATAATTAATATGTATTGTAGGTGTTGACACCTAATTTTAGCAAATTTAGGAAAATAAAGAAAATAAAAATTGCATTGGAACAAATAAAAGGAAAATATGAAAAAAAAAATGGGGGAAGATTTTCGGAAAAATTGAGAGCGAATTCGAAGAGCCAAAAAATTCGTGCGAGGAAAAGAAACCTTCGTTCGAGAGAAAACCATTTCTCTTTTCTTTCTTTGACAAGAAAAGGGAAAAGGTCAGCAAAGAATGGGAGGTTTTGTCTTTTTTTGAAAAAGTGCCGAAGGAAGACAGAGAAGGGATGTGAAGGGGACGTGCGAACAGAGAGAGAGAAAGGAGAGCAGAGGAGAGAGGAAAAAAAGTAAAAAAAAAAGTTTATTGTTTCTCTTCTTCGGTGAACCCCTCACCGACCTTCGAAGCAGCGCCGGAGCTCCGCCTCACCGTGCGACCACCGCCGTCTATTGCACCTACGTAGCCGCTCCAATCCTACCCTACCCCGACACTCGTCTGTGACCACCCAGCACAGATCCCACGTTACCTGCGCCTTCGCTCGCCATCTCCGAGCACCACCGCTGCTGCGATCTAGCATCAGAAGCCGCGGCACCCGCTGAAGCTCCGCTAGTCCGACGAAGCCACCGCTTTGCTGCACCGTGACGCCATTGCTCCGCGTCGCTGTTCCTGCCCGAGCCACTGACCATCTCCGCCGCCCTGCTAGCGACCCGCGAGCTCGACGCCCCTTGCTCGCCTTCGCCCGACGCCACTAGAGACCACACCGCCCCTGCTCGCCTCCGTCGACGCTCAGCCGCCTTTGTGTCATTGTCCCTACCGCGACCCAACGCCACCGAGCCCGCACCGCCTCTGCTCGCCTCCACCCGGCGCCCGACAGCCAGCCTCGCGCCCACGCCGCCGCTGCTCGCCTCACCCGCATCCGCACCAGCACCCGACGCCCACGACCCTCCTCTGCTCCGACGCCGCAGCCTCCCCCACGACACCTGTTGGGATTCAAGTCGGCGGAAGACGACTTACCTGATTCCGATGCGCAAACAACAATTAACCTCGGAAAGAACGTTGAATTGCGGATGAATCACGAACGAAATTACTCCACGTTGGTCTGGATGCGATCACAAGGAAAGCACCCGATTTCCATGGCGTAAATGCAAACTGTTCTTGTAAAACTGAAAATGGAATGCCTTGATGGAAAAAGGGAGAGAGAGGAGCGTACGTTCTCTCTAAACGTACTTTCTTCCAACAACCACCAACGGTTGTCTTCTAAGAGGTTTTTATACCTCTCACTTCATACCCTTTCAATAATGTCTCGCACCCCATCATGGACGTACCTTTTTTTTTAATTACAACATCTCCCACTCGGACATGATGGGCTTGATAGCTCTCTATCAAGAATATAAGGCGTTCATCATTCATCAACTTTACAAAACAATTCATACTAGCAAATAAGCCATGCGACCAGTGAGTACACTTGCACTTGGGAGCTCAAACTATGCACCTGTTAGGGATGACATAATGGCTACAGCCCCGAAAAGAAATAAACAATCAATGTCTCACAGTGCCCCAGACATATTTTGTTACATCAGTCCAAGTATACCTATCCCTTAAAGGCTATACTTGACTATTCTCAAAACGCCATGTATTTACAATTATATCCGCAACCACAAAGGGCGATATAATTGGTCGACCAGTAAATACATGTGATAGATGTAAAACAACAATAGTCTTCCTTCGCACTCATGTCTCTCTCCATCTCAGAACAACTGCTTTCCTAGACATGTCCCATAAGGCCATATCCATTCATGACCGCCGATAACATGCTAAAGTAGCAACATTGATCTTTCACTTCGAGAACATAGTCAGAAGTAACATAGGACACAAAATGAGGTAAATTATAAATTACCTCAAGGGCTCACATGATGAGTAAATAGGGATCATTTTTTACTCATCTTCCCTTATTGGTCGTACAATGCACATGTAGTATGAATTACATGCTATAGTGGATTTCTCTTTCTATAAGAGCGTATGTAATTTATTAAACATATCCACTATACGGATCTTAGCCTAAACATAGTCATGTGCTCCTCTCGTACTCATGTTTAGCTCGAGTGCTCTATCAGCTCGCTTTCTATAGCGCCTAATTAAGTACTCGCATCCGGCATCTTACAGGCATACATGATTATGGGACTATCATGTTCGGTCTTATTATAAATAAATCACAGACCTCATCTTGACTCTAATCAAGGCGACATATTTTATGTACCAGACTTGCTCTTCAGCATTTATTTGTACATAACGTCTCATCTCAACGTGCTATCTAAAGCACTTGAGGCGATTGCTCGTGTGAGTGAGCCAATCATTGTTTGCTGACATACTTTTCAATAATACATGTGTGTTTGTGCTAGTCTCATAGTGGATTTGTACTTATTGATAAAACATCAAATCACTATTGAACAAACAAGTACAATACTTATGTCCACAAATACATAAACCAATGATCCTCTACAATAACACATATCACATTCTACGTAATCCTAGTGACATCCTGTGGGTCAAGAATATGTCTCTAGGAATAGCCTTCGTAAATGGATCAGCAACCATTCTATTGGTTGAAATGTATTGTAGGATTACTTCTTTCTACGCTATTATATCTCTGATGAAGTTGTTCTTTATGTCAATGTGCTTCGTCTTTCCATGATACTTTGGATCTTTCACATAGGCAATAGCTGCTTGACTATCGCAATAAACTGTCACCAGTCTTGGAACTTCAGTGATAGTGGCTAAATTTTCCAAGAAACGTTTTAGCCATACTGCTTCTTGCACTACGGCAGAACATGCAATAAATTCTGCCTCCATCGTAGATAAGGCCGTGCATGTCTGTTTCTTGCTATTCCAAGAAATCGCACCTCCATTGAGCAAGAACGCATATCCAGAAGTCGATTTACGCTCATCCAGGTCTCCACCCCAATTGGCATATGAATAACCCAATAGGCGTAAATCATTCCCTTGGTAACAAAGTTGATAGTCCATGGTGCCCTTTAAGTATCTCAGGATCCTCTTCACTGCTTTCCAGTGTGCTTGACCGGGATTTGATTGATATCAGCTCACCAATCCCACGGCATAACATATGTCGGGTCGAGTACACATCATAGCATACATCAAACTTCCGACCGCACTAGCATAAGGAACAGTTTTCATCATTTTAATTTCTTCTGGAGTCTTAAGACACATCTCAGTACTTAGGCCTTTACCTTGCATGACAGGGGTATCAATGAGATTACAATGCTACATATTGAAACGCTCAAGAATCTTCATAATATAAGACTCTTGTGATAAAGTAAGGAGTTTCCTTGATCGATCTCTTTCGATCTTAACTCCTAATATATAAGCAGCTTCTCCCATGTCCTTCATTTCAAAATTAGAGGACAACCATTCTTTTATGGTGATAACCAAAACCATCATTTCCAGCCAATAGAATATCGTCCACATAAAGTGATAAAATCACAAATTTATCTTCGGACCGCTTGACATATACACAGTGATCTTCCTCGATCATCGTGAAACCAAAAATTGTTATGGCTCGATGAAAATGAAGATACCACTGTCTAGATGATTGCTTAAGGCCATATATTGAGCGATGAAGTTTGCAAACTTTATGCTCTTGACCTTCAGCTACGAAACCTATTGATTGTTTCATATAGATTTCCTCATCTAGGTCTCCATTGAGAAATGCTGTCTTTACATCCATTTGATGTAATTCAAGGTCCAAATGTGCAACGATGGCTAGAATAAGGCGTATTGAGGCAAACCTTACAACTGGTGAAAAAGTTTCCTCATAGTCTATACTCTCTTGTTGAGTATAACCTTTCGCCACAAGGCGAGCCTTATACTTTTCAATGGATCCATCCGCCCTTCGCTTAATCTTAAAGACCCATTTGTTTCCAATGGCCTTATGATTGGGTGGTAGATCAATCAAGTCCCAGACATGAATTGCCCTCATTGACTCCATCTCATCTTCCAAAGCATTTCTCCATTCTTCCTTATCAGAGGATGAGAGAGCCTCTTGAACAGTCTTAGGCTCAGCATCGTCTTTCTGAGCAATCATAAATGCTTCCCCTTTAATCTCAAAACGACGACGAGGAATGCTTTTACGATTACTTTTACGCAACTGAATTTCTCTTGAATTCAATTCGTCAGGCGATGCTACACTCCCACTAGGTCTTGTGTGTTGAGGTAAATTTTCATTTCCCTCTACAACATTAGTGGGTGTGTTGTCAGGATCTTCCATCTCATATAATTGGAAGTCCTTATCAATCTCACCTCTACTAAGAAAATCGTTCTCCAAGAACGTGACATCTCGTGACTCCATTTCAGTCACACTTCCATCAGCTTGTTCACCTATGAACACGTACTCTTTTGAGTGTTCAGAATATCTTATAAAGATACATTTCTTTCCTCTTGGGCCCAATTTGCCATATTTATGGGAAGAATTATGAACATAAGCTGCACATCCCTATGGACGTAGACTACTTAAGTCTGGTTTCCTACCAGTCCATAATTCATAAGGGGTGGAAGTGACCGATTTTGAGGGCACTCGGTTAAGTACATAGGTAGCAATCAATAATGCATCTCCCCAATAAGAGATAGGTAAATTTGCTTGCGCCATCATAGACCTAACCATTTCCATTAGGGTTCTATTCCTTCTCTCAGCTACCCCATTTTGTTGTGGAGTACCAGGAATAGTCAATTGTCGTACAATTCCCTTTTCATCACAAAGAGCCTTGAATTGCTCCAATAGATACTCACGTCCGCGATCGGTTCTCAATGCCTTTATTGTTTTGTTCAACCGATTCTCTACCATCGTTATATATCGTCTAAAGCGGTCTAATGCTTCTGACTTATGGGAGATCAGAAAGACATAACCAAAACGCATAAAGTCATCTATGAAAGTGATGAAATATGAGGCTCCATGCCTCGCCCTCACATTCTAAGGACCACAAATGTCTGAATGAATGAGTTGCAATGGAAATTCGGCTCTAGTCCCTTTACCGAATGGTTTTCTAGTTGCTTTTCCCGCTAGACAATTTTCACATACGGGTAGATCAACATTAGTGACTGACCCTAAAAGGCCTTCTCTAGCTAATCTTTGCATTCTTTGCAACCCAATGTGACCTAATCTAGCATGCCAAGTATTTGCATCAATCTCAACATTACTAGAAGATGCAATTAAAGAAAAACAACCATCGACATTAATATTGTACTGATCATAGTCAATGTCTAACACCATAAAACCATTCGATACATGACTTGAACCATAATAACTATTCCATACAAAATGTCAACACAATCACCATGAAAATTCAATACATAACCTAAGCTAAGAAGAACAACTACGGAGACCAAGTTTCGTTGAATATCCGGAGCATAGAGGACATCATGTAGGAATAGGCTTTGACCACCACGTAAAATTAATTTACATGTGCCAATACCCTTCACTTCAACTCTTGAGTTATTCCCAACATATATCCATCTTCTTCCAGGCGGTATCCGACGATTCTCCACAAATGCTTCTTGGTCTCTAGCTACATGGTCTGTTGCTCCTGAGTCTACAGTCCACATAGGATGTGATTCAGCAAGCATTACAGTACTAGAAACAAAAGCATTACTTAAAGTAATTGAGTAATAGGGTACCTCTTTCGGCTCAGTGCATTCACGAGCAAAGTGACCCATCTTGCCACAATTGTGGCACTTCATCTTGGCCTTGTCCTTCTTCCCACCACGCTTCTTGCGTTGGAAGGTCTTAGCCCTCTTAGGTGCTTGATCAGTCTTCTTCCCTCTGTTGTTGAATTGAGAATTCCTTTTGCGCTTAAAGCCCAAAGCTTTGCGCGAACTCGATTCAGCAACATAAGCATGGGTAGAGGATCTCGCAGCCTCTAGGCGCTCATCCTCTAATTCCAAATGACGTGCTATATCATCAAAAGTGACAATATTCTCATTATGCGTCATATTGATCTTCATATGCTCCCAATTGTTAGGAAGAGACCTTATAATAGCCTGAACTTGCTGTTCATCAGTAAGCAAGTGTCCTGCTGACTTTAGCTCATGAATCATATTTGACATCTCCCGAAGATGCTGCCTCATCGTTACATTTGGGCGCTTTCCGTATGTGTCAAATTTGATGGTGAGTCTCCTCAGCTTAGTGGCAGATGTTCCCCCAAACTTATCTTTCAAAGCAACCCACATAGCTTGAGCCTTATCATAACTTTCAAACTCACACATGAGATCATCTTGCATACAGCTCAGCAACGTGATGCGAGCAATGCTATTCTTCTTTTTCCAAGCTTGATAAGCTTCCAGATCTCTCCTGTGTTGAGCTGAAGTTCCATGCTCAGGTTCATACATGGTGTGGTTGAGGGTTTCCAAAACCTCTTGCTCCTCAAGGATGTACTGAACCTTTCGGTGCCAAATATCATAATTGTCACCATTCAGCTTTTCACCCTTATTGAGGTCAGCCACAATGGTATTGGATGCCGATGCCATAATCAATTGCTATAACACATTGATATAATAAACGCAGAATCAATACTAGCACACTTTACAGAGTAACACACATATTTAATTTGCAGCAAAGACAAACTAAGTTAATGATAATTCAACAAAAGACACAGAAGCAAAAGTTCACTATGTTCCCAATCAACTTCTATGTATGATTGTTCCATTATCATTAATTAGTTTAATTTGCACAAATTTTTAAGTTCTAAGTGAGAACTCTTTCGAATTCTACCAATCTACGAACTCCCACTAGGAAAAATAATTACACGATCTCATGTAATTTCTACATTTTTCCATTAACACAAAAACACAGCATGATATGAACCAACGTACAAAAAACAATCATGCTTCAACTATTAATCAAAATTGCAATTCAACATGTAATGGATTTCCTACCATTGTTCGAATTTTCTAACAACTAGAAAATTGCAAGTATATTAAACTATATACATAATATCATCGAACCAAGCTCGACACAGCATATATGACATCATTTGAACACAAGCTAGCTACTGTATTTCCTAAACCACAAGAAAATACAAGCTACAAATGAATAAACTATGCATTAAACCCCAAAAAATACGCGTACATAGGGTTTTCTACGCATTTTCATACATTTATAAAATTCAAATATCAAAAATAAATATACCACAGTGTAGAGGACACTCATACGAACCAAACACCACCGACCACGCTCTAATCGGAGCTTGCACGCGCCCCCACGTGCCGCCTGAGTGCGCGGCGCGTGTGGCGCACGCGCCAGCGAGCCAAACGACTCTGGCCGGTCCGGTCCGCCGGTCCGACCGGTTCGACTGGTGATCGGTCCGACCCGTTGACCGGTCAACGGTCGGGTCGGGTCAACATCGGGTCGGGTCGGTCATGGGTCGGTCGCCGGCGGGTGACCGCCGGCCAAGCTCGCTGCCGGTGGTGACGTCATCGATGACGTCATCCTAATGGTTACCGACCGTTGGATGACGTCATGGATGACGTCATCCGTGACGTCATCACACATCGCGTCGCTCTGCGCGACGCACCCGTCGGTTCGCCAACCGGCACGTGTTGCGCACGCGCTGGCGTCCCCAGCGCGTCAGGTGCGTGAGGCCCACGCGCAGCGGCTTCTGGACGCGCGTGTGGGCGCGTCTGGCCTCCTCCGGTCACGCTCAAACCATCGTCGGACTCATCTCGACGAGTTCTTTCACCCTGTATATTCAAAATTTGATTTTAGCCGAAAAATTATTTCCAAAATTGGCCAAAAACGTACGGATGCACACGACCCTGAACCCGTTCTTTGCTTCGGTTCGATTTCGAGTTTTCAGATTGTAATTCCGACGAATGAATATCAAAACAGTGTAGAGTACAATCTCTTGATCTCGATATCAAATTGTAATCCAGAAAATTCGATGAAAACAAGGCAGAAATCACGACCGGGCTCTGATACCAATGTTGGGATTCAAGTCGGCGGAAGACGACTTACCTGATTCCGATGCGCAAACAACAATTAACCCCGGAAAGAATGTTGAATTGCAGATGAATCACGAACGAAATTACTCCACGTTGGTCTGGATGCGATCACAAGGAAAGCACCCGATTTCCATGGCGTAAATGCAAACTGTTCTTGTAAAACTGAAAATGGAATGCCTTGATGGAAAAAGGAGAGAGAGGAGTGTACGTTCTCTCTAAACGTACTTTCTGCCAACAACCACCAACGGTTGTCTTCTAAGAGGTTTTATACCTCTCACTTCATACCCTTTCAATAATGTCTCGCACCCCATGATGGACATACCTTTTTTTTTTAATTACAACAACACCCCTCGTCGTTGCCCTGTTTCGCCGGAGACCGTTGCCGGCGAATCCCCTCACCGAAGCAACCATCATCTTTGCCTGGAAAAAAAGAAAAACAAAAAGAAAAAAAATCAATTTAGGTAGTTTTTTCTTCTATTTATTTATCTTATTTTAGTTTCATTATTTTTGTTATTTTACTTTATTTGTTCTTTTTAGTATAATTAGTCTTTAATATATGATTGGAAATTTCAACACACCACTTGATTCGCAACCGCACCTGAGTTTTTTTATTTCATCTATAAGGCTTTAGATGAAATAATTAATCAAGCGGGAATAAAATTGGTATTTTGATCTTTAAGGCTTAAGATCAATTTATCGATTTTACTAGCGAAATATTACCCTTTGATCTGAATGATGTGTGATATTTTCGATGATTTTGGATGATCAGTTTTGTCTTAATTGCTTTAATTATCTTGAAATATGTTTGAGTTAGAATATTGCATGCTTTAGGGTTATTTGCATATTTAGACTAAACATTTTATTTATCATGAATTTTCGAAAAAAAAAAAAGACATGAATTTAGGATGTTATATTTTTTCATTAGCTTAAATTACATGTTTAATTATTTGACTTTTTTTATATTTCGAAATTAATAAAACAAAAACACAACAAAAAATTATCATGCATATGTCATGTAGAATTAGGGCATCCTTTGTACGTCATTGCACATTAGGATTCATTTTAAGTTCAAATTGATTTAGATAGACTGCATCTTAGATTAGAGATTGCTAAGTTAAGATAATATCTTGGTTTAAATTAGGGTTTAGCCTGACCTAATCCTTAATATAAGTTAGATAGAATCTTAATTTAGCTAGATAATTTTCACATTTTTCTAATTTCGAAATTTCATAAAAAAATACAAAAAATGTCTTTGAATAAATTAGTTTCAATCTCTAGGATAGATTGCGTTTTTTAAAAAATAAAATAAAATAAAAAATGTCATTGCATGTCATTTAGAATTAGATTCATGAAATGCATGCCATTTAGTGATTGTTGCTAGGTCCATTCAATTAGAAATTGCATGTCATTAGAATTAGGTCATTTAGTTAATACTGCATTGCATATTGCATGATTTTCATTAATCCAGTGAAAACAAAAAAAGAAATTGCGTGTTAATTAGAAATCATATCTAGAGTTGTTAATGTGGATTATAATTTAACATCGCAGATGCTTTGGTTGTTTTGAGGTAAGTTTTTACAATTTATTCATTATTTATCTGGGTGTTAAATTGGTGGTTTGCGCACCGGTATGATCACCTCATATGATAGGGAAATAGATTTAAAATCAATTTAAACTGCCTGCAAAAACATTTTTAAAAATAAAAGAATGGTACCGAAAGGGCATTAGAGAAATCTAGTGTAACCAAGTCCCCGTACCAATAGTCTCTGGTTCGTAGGAGTAAAGTAAAACTCCTGTTACTTTACTTGGGTTTCTAATCGACCCACCAAAAATAGATTAGTGGCGACTCCTAGATAAAATCCATTTGCATGTTTAAAAAACTTGAACTTAAGTCGCGAATTGGTATGGGCTTGGGAGAGCCTGGGCTAAGTTTAAAAGATTTAGTAGTCCATTAGCCTAAATTTTAGGTGGTGCACCCGAAAATTAGGTCGCGACAGTAGGCATTGATGTCACGATAGTGAAATACTAGCGACTCCATATCATGAGCTCTTCATTAGAAAAGAATTGATTTAGAATTAAAAGTCATGGGAATTATCTTTGATAAATAATTTAACCATATAAGCCAATGCTCATGTAGAAGATCGGAGGGGACAGGGAGAGCCATGGCTTTTCAAGATTTGAATGCCACACTTCAAAACATTTGTCTTTTCGTTTTCAAAGATCTAGTGATTATCAATGACCGACTCTAAAACTCCTCTTTTCCTATTAATTCCTGACCATTTTCTGTTTCTCTATACCTGTATCACTTTTCTTAGGTGAAGATTAGAAGACAAATAAGGCGGCCTGCACAAGCTTCAACGTATGCCAAATTTAGAGATGAAATTTAGAGATGCACACATACCATGTGGAACCTCTGTATTGAGTTCTCCCTCTTTGGCATTCAGCGGGCGTGGTATGTTGGTTAAAGCAGCAACAGACTGATTGGGAAAATTCGTCTCAGCCGATGGAAGAAAGGCTGACGAATCTGCACCATAGCTCAGGTACGGCATGGCAAAAAATGAAGTCTTACACCGAGCAACTTCACTGCCCGCAGTCAAGGGCTGATGCGAACTCTGTGAAAGGTTAGATGAACCTTCATCATTGCCTTGTCCGGAGGTCTGGAGAAAGCTGCAATCAATAGGATTTTCTTGCTCGATTCCACTGCTCTTTCACCCTTCAGCGCCTCTGGTGCTTCTGATCTCACTCGGTCATTGAAGACCTTACAGCCAAGAATTCCACATCCTCCTACCCCAATAAACTGCGCCTTGATCCTCTTCGTGTCTCCAACGTACTCATTCCCGCAGAAGTTACACTTCCGCTTGTTATTAGGCAGAACCTCAACAACTGAAAGTGGATCCAATGCTCTCGGCATTTCCCCTGCATCCCACGAAAGGGTAAACGGATGGAGGCTTTCTTATATAAAATACACGGGAGACAGATTTCAAACTGTGCTCTTCAGATTGAAAACCATAATTTGCTTCGTTTTAAAAAAGCAAATGCTCTTTATGTAGGTGATCTGAGGGGATAGAGAGCCATTGCTTTTTAAAATTTAAATTTCACACTTAGGAGTATTGTTCTCTGACCATTTTCAAAGATCTATTAATCGTCAATGACCAACTTTTAAGCTCCTCTCTTCCTATTAGTTCATGTTTATTTTGTGTTTTTCTATAACTATCAGAAATCTGAGGTCCTGCCTATACCCCTATTATTAGGTGAAGATTAGAAGACAAATTAAGCATCCTGCACGAGCTTTTACAAAAGGGGAATTGGGAGATGCACATACCTTGGGGAACCTCTGTATTGGGTTCTTCCTCTTCTGCATTCAGTGGGCGTGGCATGTTAGACAAATCCTCTGCATTGGGTTATTCAGTGGGCATGGCATGTCAGACAAATCAACAACAATTTATTAGGCAGAAACTCAACAAGCTCCCATAATTTAAATGTCGCACTCGGCATTTGGCCTGTAACCCACAGAAGAGTGAACAGATATGTTTCAAGTGACTGGGTACCAACAAGCAAGACCCTGGAAACTTCTTCTGAAAAGACAGGAAACAATCCTCAAATTTTGCTCTTCAGATTAAAAACTATTGTTCTGTCGTTTGCTTCTTATACACAAGCCCGGCTTAGTTTTTCTGCGAATGACTTGGATGCAGCAAATTGTTCTACCAACTCAAAATTTCAGCCTATATGTGAAATCATAGATTCATAATGAAAAAATGGGACACGGAATTGGAGATTTGTAAGCATAAAAGATTTGGTGAAGTGAGCATGAAAAGTGAAATTTTGAGTCTAGCTCACCAAAACCCAACGTAATTGTCCAATTTGATTATTTGGAAGTTTCCAAACTCCTAACATCACATAATTTGCTGCTACATCTAAGATTCTCTCTCAACATTATTTCGTGGTCCCGGCTCAGCTGCACCCTCAAGTTCTTCAATTTTCTTGATTTCTATTAATGCCAATCAATTGTAACGATTGACGGTAAATTATCCAATTTGCCCGCATCTAGTATGGCTTGGCTTGACCAAAGGCTTTCAACCCTAGTTGGAGTTGAGAACGATTGAAGTGGAAGCCATCAGTCAAGCCAATTATGTAACTTGGCGTTGATAAACCAATAAAAATCTTCGCTCTTTGCTCAACGGGAACATTAAGGGTCTGCATGACAACACTTCTAGTCCTCAAAATTTATGTTCTTTTGTTCCCCGGAACAAAAAAAGAACAGAAACCCGTTTGGTAATGCCAAGTTGTTTTTCTATTCCGGGGAATAGAAAGTTAGCCCAGAAATAGATTTGGAGCAGAAACGAGAAACAAAAAAAAAATTACTTCTGTTCCCGGGAACAATTTCTAGAAATAAGTCAATTTTTTATTTATTTTTCTTTTATTCTTCTCTCTTGTGGCGGCCACCTTCAACCACCAGCAGGCGACCGCCGCCGGGCGGGGTCAGCGGCTGGCCGCCTGTGCTTGGCGTGTGGCATCCAAAAAAATATATATATTTAGATGATCCTCAAACAAGTGACGGTCATGACCAAATTGATGAAAGTGTTAGCGAACTATAGCAATGGTATAAATGACGGGCAGTCATCTGTATTTGTTTATTTGTCGGATGGGCATAGTATGTTAAGCAATGGATTGATCAACCATGCAATTAGAGAAAATCTTTGGACTATGATTGATTAATATTTCAATTTGAACCAAAAGGATGAAATTCGGTCTCTTGTAAGGAATATGCGTACTAAAATTTAAAGAATAAGATTTTTCTTTTTTGAGAATGTTGGACGGCACGCAAGAATTTCGATTACATCCTTGTATATGGAACAAATTGATTATGGGAATGTAAATTGATTTTCTTTGGAAAAACAAAGTGCTTCTTAATGATACAAAAAAAAACTATGGGCTTATATTTTAAAGATTTTGGGCCATTTAATTAGACCCTTTTTGGCCTCAATTTTTTCGGGCCCAAGCAGCCCATGAAGGCCCTAGAGGCGGTCGACCGAAAGAAGAAAAAGGGGGGAGGAGGAAGTCACTCACACTTGTCCATGCTTACCTTCCACTTGTCCTTTCCATGAGAACACTTGTCACCTGCATGCAAAAAAAAAGTGATTAACTATTAATCAAAGAACAAAAAGGGAGGGGGTTTCGGAATTGAAGGGCAGAGAGAGAAAGGGAGTGAACCGAGCAATTGAGAGAGGGAGAGAGGATCGAGTGAGAGACTGAAAGAGAGGGAGAGCAGGCATACGGGCGTGAGCTGTGAGGGAGGAAGAAGAGGACTGTCTTCTGCCGTGTCCAAGCTGCTGCCGTTAACGCCGCTAATCCCCGCCGTCGTTGAGCCAAGCCGAGACCCTCCCGAACCCCTGTTTTTGGCCAGCGATCGAGTAGAGAGGTTTAAGGCAAGTAGAAGTTCTTCAATCTATGTTTTGCTTGCTGTTTTATCTAGCTAAGAGTTGGTGGATGTGAGAAATGTGAAATTTTAGAGCTGCATGTTGGATTTTGGACATGTAAGATGAAGCTAGATCAAGAAAACTAGGAAAAACAGGGCATGCATTGTGGATTTCAAATTTGAGATGGAACAAGCATTTAAAAAATCTGACTATGGAGGATTTTTGGAAGTGATAAGGCTGTGTTATAGTGTAATACACTTGTATCTATTTGATTATGGATGTTGGAGGTCGAAATTCAAGGAGTAGGAAAAACTCTCATTAGGTTAATGGACTGTTTTGTGAAGAACAGTGTGACCCTCGGTGACTTTTTTATTTTTCTGTAATTTTCCAGCCACAATTTGACTTTGATTTCTTAATGAAAGTTGGAGAGTACATCTGTAGGTACAACATATCAAAAATTTAGGGTAAATGGACGAGATTTAATTGATGAAATGATTTTTTTTATGAAAATGCTAAATCTGGAAATTTTACAGAAACTTTAGCAAGCAATACTGAAAATTTTACTCTCGATACGTAAGGAATTTGACTCGGTGTTCTTCACGAAACTATTTCCTTAGGGTCTCATTGATAACATGTCAAAATTTCACAATTTTTTGAGCTCATTTAGTATTTATTTCAAAATATTTATCAAAACTGTGCATGGTAGAATCGAGTGCTCTATCTTCGAATTTTTACAAAGTGTCCGAAGGTGAATGTGTTTTTCGAATGGCTATGTGATATGATGGTATTGGCTGTGAATATTGGTGCAATATTGAAATGTGTTAGAGGGTCCATGAGACGTCTTGCTTTAGCATTTGAAAATGTTTTGGTGAATTAAAATGCTAAATTGTTACCGTTGAGCCCTCGGGTCAACGATGCCCTGGGAGTCGGGATGCCCAAAGGTTCGAATGAGTCGATGTCCTTTGGATGCCTGGTTGTATTTTGAATACATGCCCAGAGGTTTTCCCCGGGAGTGTCGGGATGCCCGGTTGTATTATGATACATGCCCGGAGGGTGAGGGGTTGTATTATGATGCATGCCCGGAGGTTAGGGGTAACCATGTCTATGGTCCCTATTGATTCCTCGTGATGCCAGGTGGGGTGCGAGATGCCCAGAGGTTCGAATGAGTCGATGCCCTTTGGATGCCCGATTGTATTTTGAATACATGCCCGGAGGCTTCCGCGACGCCAGGGTTAGGTGCGGAATCCCAAAAGGATGCAAACATTGGTCCTCTAGGGGGATAAAACCGTTTGAATGATTAAAACTGATGATTATATTAAGTGTGAGTGTGGTTTGGTTATGGGACTAAATTGTATGACATGGAATGGGACGTGTCATAACAGTTTAGCCCCATGATCGGGACTGGTGTAACTGGACATGATGCATCTGAATCTTTTAAAATTGCATTTGCCATAGCATTAAAGGATTTCATGATTTTGATGTATATTGATCCATCAACTACCTGATTTTTTTGTCTACCATACTTGAATCCGGATATTAATAGTAATGCTTGATATAGCTTGATGAATCTTTTACTGCTGAGTGGTTGTACTCACCCCGTTTAGGGACTAACATTTCAGACTAGACAAGATACCTCTGCCGCCGCCGCCACCAGCAGATGGACCGAGTGGTTGGATATGGCCGCGAGGAGGAGGACAGCAGAGGAAGGAACTTTTGGACGCCGACCCTGATCGATGGACTTTAAGTATACGACTGTTGCAAAAGATGTTGATCATCTTTTGAAGTATAGCTGAGTATAGAAGACTACGGCATTTTGGTGTACCGACGAATGATGTCCATCTAGTTATGTAAATAAACGTGTATGGCTTTAACTTATATAAAATGTTTAGTTGGTGTGCATTGTTTTCTGAATATAGGGAAGGGAGTTGTTGGATACGCTTCTGCCACATAAATTGCGCAGGGACCGATCTAAATGATATAAACCCCCAGGATTGATAGACCTTCAGGTCAAGCAAGAGAATGGTAATCGAACTGTGGCGACCCTAACGGTTCGAGGGCCGTCGAGGGGTGCCACATGGCGGTTGGCGGTTGGCGATCCGTGAGCAAGAATAAAAAATGAATAAATACAAAAAAGAAACTATTGCGTTACCAAACGCATTTCTATTCTTTTTCTATTCCAAGAGTAGAAATTTTGTGTAGTTACCAAACATGTTCTTTTACTCAGAAATTGTTCCCCGGAATAGAAATGGAAAAGAACTATTTTTGAAAAAAAAAACTCTTTCCCAGCCAAGAAGCGTTGTCATGCGCACCCTAATTATCTTATTTGATAGAGAACGCCTTCCGGGAAAAGGCTCCAGAAACAAGACCAGACATGATTATTGCTTATTTTCTGTTCCATATTTGGCCGATTAAACGATTTAAGTGTCTTATGTTTCTTACAGATATAGAAGATCTGGAAATTTAAGTAGAAAAATCCTATAAAAGAGCGTCACGAGTTGCAACAGAAAATTCAGACAGGCATGCAATTGCATAATGAGGGCAAAAGACAACGTACAATGAGAAGGACTGAAGTTCCAGTCCAGTTGCTAATCTCTGGCGTCGATAAGTTCCTTCAGCCCGTTTGATCACACGCCCTCGACTCTGGTTACAGCAAAATTTCCATGGCCCGGCTTCAACTGCCCACTCGAGTTCTTCTCCCTCGATCTCGATCTCGTTCACATGGAAATTTGGAGAGGTGGGATACGGCGAGAGGAAATAAGGAAGAGGGAAGATGAGAGGAGGAAGAAACCACAATATAGGTATAGAAAACCCTAGAAACCGAGAGTGCCCTCGATTGTCGTGCTCGGCACATCTGCACCGTTCATTTTCAAACGAGCACAAACCATCGTTGGATTATGTAAATCACCCCCCCAACAAAAAAAAGAGCACCAAACACAAAAAAAAAAAAACAGAGAAAAATTTTATTTGCGTTCAAAATTTCCGAAAATTGATTCCATAAAAAAACCATCTGGTGTTCCCAAATCATTGACCAGAATTACTAATCCTTGAAAGGACGAAATTTGCATTTAAATTAACTTCTTTGTTTTTTCGATATGAAAAAATTGCTTGATATGCACAAAAAAAAAAACTAATTATCTCATGATTGCTTGATTTGCATCTATTATAGGGAAGTACAATTATCACAACCCTCGCCATGGGCAAAACGCCAAATGTTCTCATGAGGCAAAAGAACAGCCCAAGTGCCAAAACTTGGCACGGAGGGACACTTAAGTGCCAAAACTTCGGAAAGGTACACTTAAGTGCCGGTTGAAAGTAAAGTAGAACACTTAAGTGCCACTCCAGCCAAAATCCGACCAAATTGCTAACGTGGCAATTTTCCGGCGAGTTGGGTGGAAAATGGCGTCGTTTTGCTTGCGACATGGCGAGAAATGCAAAAACGACGTTGTTTTGTGTCGATGTGTAAATAATTAATATAAAAATTAATAAAATTAAATTTAAACTTAAATTTATTTAAAATATTCTAATAAATAAAATATTAATATTAAAAAACCTAAAAAATGAAAAACTTAAAATTGAAAAACCTAAAAAAAAAAAAAATTATAATTAAAAAACTAAAAAATAAAAAATTTATAATTAAAAACCTAAAAATTAAAAAACTTAAAAATTAAAAAACCTAAAAAATTAAAAAACTTAAAATTAAAAACCTAAAAAATAAAAAACTTAAAATTGAAAAACCTAAAAAATAAAAAACTTAAAACTGAAAAACCTAAACAATAAAAAACTTATAATTAAAAAGCCTAAAAAATTAAAAAATTAAAATTAAAAAACCTAAAAAAAGAAAAAACTTCAAATTAAAAAACCTAAAAAATTAAAAACTAAAAAATAAAAAACCTCAAAAATTAAAAACTTAAAATTAAAAAACCTCAAAAATAAAAAACTTATAATTAAAAAAACCTAAAAATTTAAAAAAAAAAAAAAAAACCGGGGGGGGGGGGATGAGCCCTCGCCCCAGATCGGGCGAGGGCTCGCAAGCCCTCGCCGCCATTCGGCCGAGGGCCGGTGACCCCGGCCGACCCTCCCCCCTCTGTCGGTGGCCCTTCCCGGCGGCGGCGAGGGCTCGGCCCTCGGCCACCCCCCCTCGACTCCCCACCCCTTGTTTTTTTTTAGTTTTAGGTTTTTTAATTATAATTTTTTATTTTTTAGGTTTTTTAATTATAATTTTTTATTTTTTAGGTTTTTTAATTATAATTTTTTTTATTTTTTTGGTTTTTTAATTATAATTTTTTTTTTTTTGGTTTTTAAATTATAATTTTTTTATTTTTTAGTTTTTTTAATTTTAAGTTTTTTATTTTTTAGGTTTTTGAATTTTAAGTTTTTCATTTTTATGTTTTTTAATTATAATTTTTTTATTTTTTAGGTTTTTCAATTTTAATTTTTTATTTTTTAGGTTTTTCAATTTTAAGTTTTTTATTTTTTAGGTTTTTCAATTTTAATTTTTTATTTTTTAGGTTTTTCAATTGTAAGTTGTTTATTTCTTAGGTTTTTTTATTATAAGTTTTTTATTTTTTAGTTTTTTTAATTATAAGTTTGTTATTTTTTAGGTTTTTCAATTTCAAGTTTTTTATTTTTAAGGCTTTTTAATTTTAGGCTTTTTAATTTTAATTTTTTCATTTTTTAGAATATTTTAAATAAAATTACATTTAAATTTAATTTAATTAATTTTTATATTAATTATTTACACATCGACATAAAACGACGTCGTTTTTGCATTTTCTCGCCACATTAGCGAACAAAACAATGTCGTTTTGCGCTCAACTCGCCGAAAAATTGCCACGTCACCAATTTGGCCGGATTTTGGCCGGAGTGGCACTTAAGTGCTCCACTTTACTCCGAAACTGGCACTTAAGTGTACCTTTCCGAAGTTTTGACACTTAAGTGTCCCTTCGTGCCAAGTTTTGGCACTCCAGGTGTCCCAAACTCGTTCTCATGATATGAGTTAACATATGGCCATGGGAACACAAACAATTTCTCTTGCAAGATGATGCTTATGCTTGGCTATGATTCACTCGAGCCCTCTCAATCGCAAATCGTTTCCCCAGTCAATCATGAACAGAAGATTTTATTCATAAGTTGCCACTAACCCATAATAGGTTGATTTAAGGAAAATTAAATTGCGCCAGGTTATTGTATTTCTTCAAGCAAGAATTTTCAAGTGGGGACTTGGAAATAGGGGATACATATCAAAGAAAGTTTTAACTTTTGGAATTAGGGTATGTGCTTTTCTTTGATACATTGTGATTAGTATCAATGGTGAATTACTTCAAGGTGCGTAAAGAGAGGGATTCAAACCCTTGCTAAACAAAAGCTTACATAGCATTACCAATGTTATGCCTTGAACCCACTGGCCATCTTTCATACATAATGATATGTCTCAACAGCTGAAGGAATACTCAATCATTCATTTGGTACTTTTTTATTCACATCGGAAACATCACGGCAAAATGAGGTTTCGTAGTTTAACGAATCTTTGAATTATTTGATGGGATACTTAGTAGATTGGTGACTTATCGAAGTAGTGAAATCCGAAACCTTCCTATTCTAGGATCTCTTTCTTGCTTGGTTAATCACCTGAATAACATGATCCCCAAAAGAAATCATCTGATAAATATAGTAATTAGCTACTAATCAAATGCACTTCGCGGATGAATTCATCAAAACCTTTACCATTAAAAATGATCGTCCAACCTCGAGTTTTTAAACAAAGGTCAGATTCGTAAGAAGACTAGAAAGGAGATTTTCCACAATTGCATCTTGTGTAGATTCGACATTTGATGTAAACTTAATAGGCTCATGACAAAGAAGGGCAAGTATCTCTAGTTTTTTCACCCGGAAGTGAAATTGGAGCTTCAACTCTTACTTTGTCATCATTACCATTTGATTTTGATGTGGTTTTGTATGCTGATTCAACCATGAATTGTCATTCTTTCTTTCACTCGTTCAATGTCAAATACACACAATGCCAGCCACAGCCTCGTACTTCCAAGACCTCGCCAAACCACGACGACACTCACCTAGGACCTCAAGCAAGTAAATTGCCTTCCTTTTTATGTTACGTAGGTTGATTGCCATGCGCGGAGGTTGATTCCTCATATTTTAGTCATCTTGGTTGATTTCGTACATAGTCATGTTAGTTGGCGATTTCAGCAAACGTACATTACGAGCATTGTTGAAATTATGGTTTATTGAGTTCACTAAGTTGCTGAAGTACTAAATGTTGAGATTTATGCTGCTTTGAGCTTAAATGGCACGAGTTGAGGACAAATCCGAGGATACGGCTATTTTTGGTTCGGTTTACTGTAGACTGTACTTTTTCCAATTTTATATTGGTTTTATGTGGTATGAGTTTTGTGAGGGTTTCTTCAAAAAAGTTTCTCATTATACTTTGTTCTATAACATACTTTAATTTCGGATTTTTTGGACTTCGTATGTTCAAAATATATTTAAAAAACTAAAGAGGGTTTGAAACAGTTTTCTTGGATTTTTACTAAACTTTACTCGGTTTTTATTTTCGACAAAATTTTCAACAAAAGATTTGGAAAAATGTTCTACAAGAAAATTTTTGGACCACATCTTAAACTATAATGTGTAATTCTTTTCATCATTTTTGGAACTCATTAAAACTTGCAAAATGCCTATATTTGGATTTGTTTTAGTTCAGAAATTCGGCCCCATTTTCACTAGACTTATTTGAAATACTGAGAGCTGTACAAGCTAAACCAGATTTTGATATCTTCATGAAAAATGTTCTTGAGAGTCTTGACCACATCATGTTAAAGTTTCGTGATTTTTCAAGTTGATTTACTTGACAAATGCCATTGACTTCTAAAGGTAGGCAAACTGCTCTTTTTCAGGTTTACTTTGGATTTTCAATAAATCCTTTCTTAACTTATCTTTCAGCTAGTATTGCCAACCAATTGTTTTACACTATTTTTCTAGCTTACAAATCGTCGAAAGATTGTTGATGTTAAAGTTGATTCAATTTCTATGCATTAGCACAGTGGGTGGTATGTTAAATTTAATTATTAAATTGTTGCACCATAGAATGAGTGTGTGATTTGAAAATGCTGTCGATTCTTGGGACGACGATGCACCGGGTTGTAGTAGGGATGCCTGAGGGGTGTAAGATGATTCCCTCGGAGGCTTGAGGGTGTAACACGATTCCCCAGATGTCCTCGCGACACCATGGGTGTGAGATGCTTGGAAGGGTAAATGGGTTCCTTCCGATGCCTGAGGGGTGTAACATGGTTCCCGTAGATGTCCTCACAATGCCGGATGGGTGCGAGATGTCCAGGCGGTGACGGGGTTCCTCGAAAGACGGTGGCAGTCAATTCATTGTAAATATGATCAATTGCACTTCTAGATTTCATTCAAGCTTTATTGGGTTACTGTTTTCCTAGTAAAGCGTACTAGGACACCCAACAGCTTTCATGCATTACAGAAATGAGAGACTTTTGACTTGACGCAAACCTAGCACAACCTAAACTCTTAACAAAGCGCACTAGGACACTCGACAGCTTTCATGGAGGACTGATGGGACCAAAGGTCACTCAAACTAGTCAATCGTAAGCTTTGACCTGACATCCTACAAAAATAGAGCATACATGACCATAGAAGACCTACCTAGTTTGGTGGGGTCCTACGGTGGACGGTGGCTAATGACGGGCCCTCCTGAGCTCTCTCTCTCTCTCCCTCCCTCTCTCTCTCTCTCTCCCTCTCCCTCTCCCTCTCTCTCTCTACCTCCCTCTCTCCCCTCTCTCTCTCTCTCTCTCTCTCTCTACCAAAAACCCCCCTTAAATGAGCAAGCCCCCTCGCTTTTAAGGGCGAGCAGTAGGCACGCATGGCTTCTGCCACCACCAGCTTGCCCATTGGCCTGATCCTGACCCACAAATCACATTGCCACCCGTCCCCCTCACGATCCTCTACCTCATCTACTTGTACTATTCTTTTCTACCTTCTTTTCTACAGACGTATGACCACCATAAGGGGTAAGAGGACCCTTGCATGAGCGAGGCTGAAGTAAAAGGAGATGGGCTAGCCCAAGCACGAAAAGAAGAAGGGGCTGGGCTTGGGGAAAAGAAAAGTTAAAATAGGCCAGGCCAACCGAGCCAAAAAACAAAAGAAGAGAAAATGAAAGAAGGTTAGGCCGGTCTTGTGCGGCCCGGTTTCATCCCTCCTCTTTTTTTTTTTTTATTTAATGGTAATTTTTTTTTTCAATTTTTTTATATATTTTTTGATGATTAACACTAATAATGCAACAATCCCTATTGTCTACATGCAATGTATTTTAATGAAAACATATGCGATGCATTTTAATGAAAATTATTTATTTTTCTTTTCTTTTAATTAACTAATTTTTAATGATTAATTTTTTAATTTTTTAATTAATACTAGTGATGCTAATGCTCCTAACATCTATATCTGATGCAATTTAACGAAAATTAATTTTTATTTATGGGTTAAAATTAATTCTTTAATTTACGTGATAAAGCTCTTAATAATATGGCCCAATTTAGGTTTCAATAGTATATCATATCACATTACTCCTATGTCAATTGGCATGTGTTTCTTTAAGGCTGAAAATGAAATTCAAATTCTGTGTGGTAATATCTGAAAATTGAAGAACCTTAGCAGTCATTAGTTTCTTATTGAAGATAGACAACTGAGTTTTAAATTAAGTAAAATCTTTTCAAGTCTAAATGATCAGTCCTATCAAACTTGCCTAATCTAATTGAATATTGGAGATTTTAGTGTTAGAACTTAACTACGGCCATTTGTCGTGACCTTACCTCAAGTGCTTCAATTATTCAGCTAATGGATTATTAAGCCTATACTTAACTCGAGCTCTCCCAGCCCTATATCAATTTGCAACTCAGGTTCAAGTGATTTAACATGCGAATGATTTTTGTCAAGGAATCACCACGAATCGATTTTTTGTGTGTCAATTAGATACCCAAGTATGGGAGAATTGATTTACTTCTACGAGCCAGAGATTACGAATTTGAGGACTTGGGCTAGGTTACTCTAACACTCTTTCGATACCTTAATGAAACACCCAACAATCAAAACAACAAACAAATTGCAAAGATATAAAAGAAGTACTTACTTTAAAGCAACGCAAGCATTTGTAATATTAATTAGAATAATCACAAATTCAACCTAGATCTATGTTTCTAATTAACACAATTACATACAAGTTTTTTTGGGGTAGTATATCTAATTGGAGACAGGTAGCGCCCTACTAGGTAGCGCCCTACTATATCTAATTGTCAAGAAGCATTAATTGTTGGATATCTTTATGCTCCAAGTTTCCAACTAGGTCCTAGGATAGGTTGGACACTTCATCTTGCTCATTGAATGACTAAATTCCAAGAGATATTAATGTGAACGTATCTTGAGTTCGAAGTTTGAACTTGACTTGCCTTCTCTCTTTGTTCCTCTTGGGTGCGTGACCATTTCCTTAAGGGCTCCAAAGTCCACATTTCACACTTAGGTATTTAGGGTATCTTTAGGCCTAGGCTATAGGGACACCCTTTGCACCCCATCATTTAATGCGTTCACATTAATTCACATTTGTTCACACTTATTTTTCTAAGAAAGTTTGACTAGTCCAAGCTTCATACTTGTTTCTAAGGCTAAGGCCTAATGTGCCATGTGTCCATCTCAGTCGATGCTCCTTAATTAACTACAAGACGAGGGCATTAACTACTACTTGGAATATCTCAGTTTTGAAGGCTTTATCATCAGGCAGGGACTAATCAAGTTTGACCACAATCGACTATCTCATTTGGCTCGAGATTCGAGCCTAAGACATGATTAGAGGAAGCGGACACAACCGGGCTTAACTAGTGAAACCAAGTTCGGACTTCTCTTTTACCATGTAAAGAGCTCGAAGTTGAGGATGTTACAATATGCAAAGTAATCTTTTTGTATTTATCAAGGTAAGGAAAGTAGATGAAGTAATATAATCACCTAAATCACAAAATATCATCAAATCGCTAAAGATATCATCCACAATTCAAATTAGGACAATTTTTAAACAACTTGATTATTTCACTGATAAAATCGATAAGTTGATCTCAATTCTTAAAGATCATAACATCAATTTTTAAGACTCCTGTGTGATTAATTGTTCCGTCCAAGGCAACAAAAAATCAATGTGTGGTTATGGATGAGGAAAAAAATCCTAATGAATATTACCTATTACTCAAATGTGCACCGGTTACTGTCACTCCAAGCACCCCCCCGCGACGCGCGAGCCGCTTCGCCAGCTCTACACCCAATCGCTCCACCCGCAACAACCCGCTGACCACCGCCTCGCTTGTAGCTCGTCGTCGATGCCTGAGTTGCTCTGCCGTGCCACGACCCCATCCCTCTACTCGTCGGACCCTGAGTCAACTCGCCTGCCCACGACCCAGTGTCTGTTGTACCCAATGCGATGTTAACAGTCCCGACGCCAACACGAAGTTCCGCTCCATCGCGCCCCTGCAACGCAACACCGACACCTGTGCCACCGCTGCTCCGCGCCCTCGTCGTGCAGCAAGCAACCAGCGTCACCGTGCCACCTCCGTCCAAGCCCCGTGCCGCTCGTCACCTGCTCGAGACACTAACCTCCACCATGCCAGCGCCACCCTCTTGCATCACCAATAGCCCATGAGCACTGCGCCTACCGATCCGCCACCGCCGCTACTCCGAGCTCGAGCCGCACATCGCTACTGCCCCGCCAACGCCTGCTGCACTCCTCGCCGCCCCACATCGCCGCTCCTCACCCACGACCTCCTGCTCGCCCGCCACCGCACCGGAGCGCCGCCCAATCTGCTCGCACCTTTGCTGCCCAAGTCCTGCGCCCAGCTCCGTCGGTTGTCTCCCTCGCCCGTGTCAACGCTGCTGCCCTCTCCATTAGGTAGCTTATTTTATTTTTCCTTTATTTTATGTTACTTTATTTTTATTTTACCTTTTAAGTTTCAATATTATTGTACTAGAAAGTGATGTTCATTTCATGAATCTTGTAAGCATTAACCGCAGGGTTTTGCCCAAAATTATTGTAATTATTAATTTGATCGTATGACGTCGGATCATTTTTTTAATTATATTAATTTTTTGGGCATTTTTGATAGTATTTTAATTGTTAAATCATTATAATTATTAATTTGATCCGTAAGACTTCAGATCAGATTTTTAATTATTTTGAACCTTTTTTTATGTTCTTATGTTTAGGGTTAGAGTAATCGTTAATTTAACCCATAAGACAAGAGGTTATTTTTTCAATTATTTTCATCCTTTATTTGTTGAATATCTTGATTGTTTAGATGTAATGTTTAGTAATTGTTTGTCTTGGAAAAACAGCAAAAAATATATAAAAAAATCCAAAAAATCAAAATCTTGCATCGGAATATGTTGGATTGCATTTTTAGATAATTTTTTAAGAATAGGTTAGGGTTGGACCTAAATAACTTTTTTTGTCAAAAATAGGGTCTTAGATAAAGTTGGCATATTTGAATAATCTCATTCTTTTTTTAAAAAAAAATAGTTTTCTAAGATCGGATAGGATTTAAGCCAAATTAATCCCTAAAATAAATTAGAAAATTATTGATTTAGATAGTTTAATTAGGTTTTTTTTATTAATTTCGAATTTGATAAAAAAATACAAAAAAAATCTTAGGATAAATTAATTCCATTCTTTAGGATAGATTGCATACTTATTATGAAAACACAAAATATTATGTGCATGTCATCTAGAATTAGGTTCATGAAATGCACGTCATTTAGCGATTGTCTTTAGGTCCATTTAGTTAAAAATTGTCCATAATTAGAATTAGGTCATTTGGTTATATTACATTGCGTATAGATTAGATTTCATTAAATAAGAGAAAATTCTTAAAAAAATTGAGTGATTGCGTGTTAATAAAAAACCCTAGGGCTTTTGATTTATGAATTAACCTTGCATATGCTTTCGTTGCTACAAGGTAAGTCCCATAATTTATTCATTGCTTTCTTGGGTGTTAAATTGGTGGTTTGCGCACCTACATGATCACCTCACATGTTAGGGAAATAGGTTAAAATAAATCCAAGCTGCTTGTAAAAACCTTTTTTGAAAATAAAAGAATGGTACTAAAAAGCATTAGAGAAATCTAGTGTAACCAAGTCCCCGTACCCAAAAGTCTCTGGTTCGTAGGAGTAAAATAATTCTCCCATTATTTTACTTAGGTGTATAGTTGACCTACCATAAACTGATTAGTGGCGACTCCTAGATAAATTTTATTTGCATGTGAAAAACTTGAACCTAAGTCGCGAATTGGTATGGGCTTGGGAGAGCCCAAGCTAAGTTTAAAACTTAGTAGTCCATTAGCCTAAACCCTAGGTGGTGCACCCGAAAATCTAGGTCGCGACACCCTAACCCTTTTGTCTAAGGATTGGTAAAGGTTTAAATTTCGAGGATGAAATTTTTATAAGAGGGGAAGAGTTGTGACATCCTAAAACTTCAGTTCTGATTTCAATTGCATGAGTCAGGCTTTTCATCGACACAACTATAGTGCTCTTCTTTGAGATGGCCACTCACGAGATAACTAGCCTATCAGGTGAAGCCGTTAAGGGATTTTAAACACAATAGACTTGAGAATTCAACCAGGAATCGACTACTCGACCGTGCTAGTCTGCAAGGGTTATTACGGCACAGTTAAAAATTGATCAGAGATAGGTCAGTTCGACTGAGATATGTGGCTAAACGTGGGTGATTCCACTAATTTGCAAAATTCTAGTCGATCGGCACTAGATTCATTTTTCTGTCGTTTTGGCGCCCTATGTCCGTATTTCAAACCTTGAGATTTTCACGATAACCAAGACTCGCCAATGTGTCGAAGAGATACATGTGGCTCGAAGAAAATCGACCATGAGTCAATTGCACAAAAAAGTCCTAAAAGCTACCCGGTAGGTTACGTCACATTAAAATCGCGTCAGATTGAAATTAACCGCGAATCTGAACCCGATTTTAGAAATTGAAAATCCTGTCATATCATGAGTTATTTTAGGAATATCGACTCATATTTTGAGGAATTTTCGGCAAGTTCGGGATTTTTCGGAAAATCGATTCGGACGATTCGGAAAACGAATGGAAATTCGAATTAGCCAAATTAAAGGGATTTTTGGCATCCTGTGTGAACTACTTGGTGAAAGGAAATTGTGTGGGCTTTTTCTTTAACAAAATTGGACATCAATCAGAGAGAATTGTTAAGAAATCGGATTTCGGGAAAAATGAAATAGAATACGAAATTGAGGGAAATGGCCATTTTTACTGCCCGAGACTTGTTATGTGGGGGAATTATTGTGCAAGAGAGCAAATGAGGATCAAGTATTTTAGCATGGAGATTTTTGGGAACCAATTTGGATTAAATGAGAGCTTATGGGGCCAAGATTGGTGAGTATAGAAAATTTTATTAAACTTTCCCCCTTCCTTCGGTTCCCCTCTCTCTCACGTCTCTCGCACGCCTCTCTCTCTCGCACGTCACTCTCTCTCCTCCCTCTCTTCTTGATCAAGGCTACCAGCTACCCCTGACGCCTTGGATTTTTCTGCTTTGCTTTTTGGCTTCCTTCCCTTCGAAGCCCCATCCCCACTAACCCTTCTCTCTCTCTCTCTGTTTATCCTTCTTTCATCCGGTCAAAGAAGCCAACTGTCCCTTATCCTTTCCCCTTTTCTACTTTTCCTTTTTCTTGTTTTGTTTTGCTTGTTTGGTCGAAGACACTGCTTCCCACTCTCCTCCACTCTTCACACGAACGCCTGCTCCACCGAACCCTTTCATTCTCCATTTCTGCCCCCACTGAATTTCCCCTACAGCGCCACATGTCCTCCACCCCCACCAATGAACTCCTTCCCACATTTCATCCCTCTTGGTCTTTGCTGTGACTAACTAACTCATTTTCTCTCTCTCGATTCCCTTTGCCACTCATCCAACAACCAACCGAGCAGCTCGTGCACGGCCAACTCCCTTGAAGTCGAACCAGCAGCCCCGCACGGTGGTTTTTTCAACCCAGCTCAGCCCCTCCAGCGTTCACGAGCTCAACCGTCCATGTTCCTTTGAGTTTCAGCCACCAAGCTCCCTCCGAAGCCGCAACTCAGCCGAGCCCAGCAGCTCAGCCCCCTTCGAACCAGAACCGGGCAACAACCGTGAAGCTTTGCAGGCCGATTTCGGCCCGTTCCAGGCCCCCGTCGGTGCCGCCGCTTTGGAGTTTATCGATCCTCGTCGCGTCCCCGTCGTTTTCGTCCGAGCGAATCTTAAACCAGGTGAGTTTAACTCACCAATCCCTGCTTAGTAAATTAATGACGCTTAAGGATTGATTACTTTAGGTTAAGTATGGATTATGTGGATAGTTAGAGTATATTAGCAATTTAATTTAAACGTTATTGCATGTTAGGTGGTTAGTTTAGTGCAATTAGAGCCCAAACAAGCTCTAGTATTTATCTAGAGTAGTTCGGAAATTTTCCGGGCCTATCTTGGCTTTTAATTAAGCTTTTCGGGTCTAAGTCCTATTTATTTGCATTTAATAATTAATCTTCGTAATTATTTAATTATTTATTTATTTTCCGAAAATTAGACCAGAATAGCTGGTGATCGAAAATTTATGCTGATTGCAGTGGTGTGATTGATTTGTTTATTTGATTGTTATTTACTGCAAATTGAATGTGATTAGCAATTTTGGGTATTTATCCCAAATTTTATTATTTTCAGTATTTAATTAGAAAATTACCGGGCGTCGGTTTACAGCGCCAATAATGTTTTTATCAACTATATAAATGGTGGGTGTTTTGAAAGTAAGGATATTATATTTTTGGTTGAGGCCGATCGTGTACCCATACACAATTATTTTATTGGGTATTTTTAACCCGAGGAAAATAGGCCAAGATATTATGTTAATTGAAGAATTTAATTGTGAAATACAATGTCTTTGGCCGTAGGAAATTAATCGTGTGATGGTTTATAGTCGTAATGAGATGACTATTGAAAGTTGTTGGGCAAGATGTTGTGAGTTAGATCAAGAAAACCGCAAAAGTATGGCCGTGCCCGCTAGGCCGTAATCAATCGTCGAAGTATGGCCGTGCCCGTTGGACCGTAATCAACTGCTGGAATATGGCTATGCCCGTTGGGCCGTAATTTACCACCGAACTTGGAACCGGCTGTGCCCTTTGAGCCGTAATTCACCGCTGAACATTTAGTAGGCCGTGCTCGTTGGGCTGTAATCAATAGTTGGAGTGAGTAATTGTAATGACCGGGTGACGGTCTTGCTGACATGGAATCGACTAGGTCAATTGATCGATGATTCGATCCAAGTTAATGATTTGATTGTTGATGTGATTCGATGAATTGCATATTGTATTGACTTGCAGGAAGGGACTGAGGTCAAGGTAAATCCTCTGACTCGTGTTTGTGCTTAGGCTGCCCTTAGGGCGTATTTTCTTCCTAGTCAGGTCTTAGGGGGTGAACTTGATGAGACATTGTCTTACCCCATTGTGGGATAACATTTTTTAGGTCCCTAGGGCAAAGAATCCCGGAGCTTGAGGTAGAAGGGTCAGGAGCATGGATGGCTCAGAAGTTCTTTTTGAAGATAGTTTTCCTATACTTAGACCCTAGAGTTAGCCTTTGTTTGTAAACCAGATTGTGGTTTTTAATCATGTGTTGATTTGAAATTTGTGGCCCTACTTTTCTATCCCATCTTGTTGTTATCTAGAGATTAATTATTTGCTTTCGCATGCACATTAAAATGAATAGATTGGCGACGCGTCCTGGAACGTTGCTATTTAATCGACCAAGCAGGGATGGGCACGTGCTCGGAGGATCGGGACGTGACATTCTGACCTCGATGAGGAACTTGAGGCAGAGAAGACGACTGGTCACACTCTAGTTGCAATACTGATTGCGCAAAACGAGACTGATCCATATTGCGTGGATGATCCATCGACTGATGTGCAAGACAAGGAAAAAGAAATTGCGAATACTTCAGCACCTATTGAGGACCCAAAAAAGGAGGTTATGGCTGATGTCACCAAAGAAACGACTAATGAGCTGGAAAATGCCACTCTGCAAGAAAATCCTCTAGTCGGTGATGCTCTGGGTCAGACACATGATGAGCATATTCTATCTGATACTCCCACTGAACAAGATGATGGCTAGAATCTTCGCGATGAGGAAACAAGAACAGAAAAGGAACCTACCATTGATGTTGCTATTGCCGAGAAGACTCTGAACTTGAAAATAGAGACTGCGAAAGATGTTGTTCATAAAATTCTAAATGCAAGTGAATGTGTCGAACAAGTAATATAATGATAAAAAGAGTATCGTCCTACGGAGATTGATGATTAATAAACTAATTAAATACTAAAATAGATTAATTCTAAAATTTATCTAACAGATTAAAATATATTTGAGAATAAATTAAAAACAAAATTTGGAGACTAAATATAGTAAATCAATCAGATAAATATGTTAGAGCATCCAATTTCACCATAACCACTATATATTAATTTCAAATTGTTGTGGATATAAAAACGATATCAAATATGTGATAGCGGAATTTCCTAATCTATTTACTATCCTATATTTAGGTATAGCAAACCTATTCAGTTTATTAATCCACTATATCTTTATGTGAATTAAAATTAACATAAGTGCATTAAAAACTATGAATATTCTTGGTTTACAATGAGTCTTTTCGATCACCTTATCACCGAAAGCTACACAAATAACGCGGTATATTTATATCCATGTTTAATTCATGGTTATATATTATAATGAGCAATCACACTCTGAATTGATGAGGTACCCTCTAAGGTATGCCATCATCGACCCAAACGGTGGTCATTACGAGTTCATAGACCCAGTGACCCCCGAGGACAGGGTAGTCAAAACTCCGCTCGATAACCCTCATAGGTCGACCAAAACGTTCTGGAGGAACTGCCATCTGAGAACTTGAAAAGGTTGAGCCCATGACGGGGTAAGACAATGTCTCAACAAGTTCACCCCCTAAACTCCGACTAGGAAGGGAATACACCTAGAGGCAGTCTATGCACGCAAGATAGAGGACTTACCTCGCCTTAGTTTCCTCTTGCATGTTAGTACAATTCATATATCCAATCAATCAATTCAATTCAATCCATCCATTCAATCAATTCGATCAATCACACGTTCCAATACAATTATTGCTCGCACAAGCATGAACTACCGACGCACGTCGGTCCTCTAGCGTAGCCAAGGATTACTGCTCACACAAGATGAAATACACTATTGCTCACACAAGCTAAAATACACTATTGCTCACACAAGCTGATACAAATCATTGGTCACACAAGCTAATATAGATCATTGCTCACACAAGCTAATACAAATCATTGCTCACATAAGCTGACATAGATCATTGTTCACACAAGCTGACTTATAATATTGCTCACACAAGCTGACCTACAATATTGCTCACACAAGCTAATACATCGACTCACATCGAGGATGAGTTCACTCAACCATCACACGATCAATCAATACTAGCCAAGGACATTGTGCTTTGCATACCAATTCCTCAATTAAAATAATGAACTTGGCCTATTTTCTTTGTGTTAAAAATACCCGATAAAAATAATCGTTTGTGGGTACACGGTCAGTCTGAGCAAAAAATGCAATATCGTCCTTTTCAAAAATCTCAGTATTTATTGTAGTGCCTAAAAAAAATTTTGCGTTAAAAACCGACGCCCGGTATTTTCTGAACAAAATACCAAAATTTCACAATTTTGGAATAAATAGCCAAAATTCCAATCACTACTCAATTTGCATAAATTAACACTCAATTGCATAAACTAAGCACACCATTGCAATCAGCACAAAATTTCGATCACCAGCTATCCCAGTATAATTTCCAGAAAATATAAAATAATTAAATAAATGTAATTAAATACCAAAAATACCAACTTAGGCCGAAAATGCTAAATTAACCTCCTAAACGAACCTAGAAAATTTCTGAACCTATATAGATAAATAGCACGATCTATCTAGTCCCTAATTAGTCTATTCTAACCACCTAACATGCACAATTGAATAATTAAATCACTAATCTAATCTAACTAACCACCTAAACCATACTTAACATAAACTAATCACCCCCTAAGCATCATTAACTCCCTAAGTAGATTTTAGCAAGTAAATTCATCGGTTTAGCGATCCGGTGAGTCCATGACGTTAGCTACGCAGAGGCGGGCAACAACCGAGCTTGTGGCGACACCAACCAAGGCTCGAAAGAGGCCCGAAACGGCCCACGAAGGCTCGGCCCGAAGCTAAAGCTTCGATTCTGCTCCTTGGGCCAAGAGGTTGCTCGAGCGGCTGGCTGGGTTGGAAACGGTGAGGAGGTGGACCAGTGGCTGCAACGGGCAACGGCGGCTGCTAGACGGCGCAAAGACGGCTCAACGACCTCAACGGCGACCAGGGAGGCTCAGGGGACGGCGAGGAGGCGCGAGATGAGTGGGACGACACGCACGAGGCTCAGGCGGCGCAAGGGGCTTGTGGGCGCGAGTGGGCTGCTCCGGTGGCTTCAACGGTGGTCAACGATGAAGGGAGGAGTATTGGCCAGTTTCTTCTAGTTCTCTCAAGCTCTCAACCTCAACAACAATGGATAAAGTGGCCCCAAATGAAGAAGAAGAAGCTGCTGAAGAGAGGGGGTCCCATTTTGCCTCAAAAGTCTTCACATATAACCTCTTCCACTCATTGCATGCCCCCACAAACCTTGGCTGTCACCCATGGCCAATTTGCTGCACCAAATTTCCCCTAAAAGCTTCCCCAAGTGGTCCATAATGTTGTCTTCCCCTTGGCCTACGAATTTTGGGCCAATTCCCCCTTAAATTGATTCAATTCCCCTCAAATTGAGCTCAATTTGATGTCCATAAATGCAGCCAAGGTGCCATCATCAAATTCAATATTTTCCTCATCACTTAAACCAACTTGATGGCCAAAGATGCTACAAAAATGACCCTTTGATTTTTCCGGTCTAAAATAGCCTTATTTTGAATTTTTGCCGAAAATCCCGATTTGCCGAAAAAATCTCCAGAGGATGAGTTGACGTTCCTAAAATGACTCGTGACATGACAAAATTTTCAATTTCTGAAATCGGGTTCAAATTCACAGTTAATTTCAATCCGACGCGATTTTAGCGTGACCTGACCTACCAAGTAGCTTTTAGAAATTTTTAGCGTATTTGACCCATGGTCGATTATTTTCAAGCCACATTGTACATATTCAACACATTGGCGACTCTTAGTTGTCGTGAAAATCTCAAGGTTTTGAATACGGACACAGGGTACAGAAATGACAGAAAAATTGGTCTAGTGCCGTTCGACAGAATTTTTGCAATTAGGTGGAATCACCCATACACTAATCACATACCTCTATCGAATCGACCTATCTTCGATCTCTGATCGATTTTGACGGTGCCGTAATGACCCTTGCAGATTAGCTCAGTCGAGTAGTCAATTCTTGGTCGAATCTCAAGTCTATTGCATTTATATTCATTAACAGCTTCACCTGATAGGCTAGTTATCCCGTGAGTGATCAGTTCAGGAAAAAGAACTATAGGCGCGTCGATGAAAAGCCCAACTTATTCAATTGAAAACATAACCTAAAAATCAAGATGTCATAGTAATGGTCGACAGACTGACGAAGTTGGCTCACTTCATCACCATACGAAAGGACCTTGTTTTGGTTGACTTGTGTGGCGTTCCTAGGTCACGTGATTTTAGGCGAATGAATCTCCATGGACCCGACCAAGATTGAAACAGTTATCAATTGGCCAAGACCGACAACCATAATAGAGATCAAAAGCTTTTTGGGTTTGGCAGGTTATTACCGAAGGTTCGTGGAAGGATTTTCAGCATTAGCTTCGCCGTTGACTCGACTACTGAAGAAGGAAGAGAAGTTTGTATGGACAGACAAGTGAAAGGGTAGTTTCCAAGAGCTTAAGCAAAAGCTGACTACCGCACCCGTGCTGACGATTCCATCTGGTCCTGGAGGATACGAGATCTATAGTGACGTGTCGTTTAGAGGACTGGGTTGCGTGTTGATACAACATGGTAGGGTTGTTGCATACGCGTCCTGTTAGTTGAGACCTCACGAGCTGAATTACCCGATGCATGACTTGGAACTCGCAGCAATCATTTTTGCTCTGAATATTTGTAGACATTATTTGTGTGGAGAAAGATTTCAAATCTTCACAGACCATCAAAGTCTCAAGTATCTATTCTCTCAGAAGGAGTTGAATATGAGACAACATCGTTGGATGGAACTCCTGAAGGACTATGATTGTGATATCTTGTATCACCCTGGAAAGGCGAATAAAGTCGCAGATGCGCTAAGTCGAAAGTCTTCGGTTGCGCATATGATGGTTAAGAAATGGATTTTACTCGAGAGAGCTCGAGATTCGGTTTTCAAATTTGAGGTAGGCCACCTTTCGAATCTTATGGCCACCCTCAAAATTGAGCCGAAAGTGCATATCAGAATCAAACGCTCCAGTTGACAGACCCAGAGATTCAGAAAATCTTGCAAGAGGATACCGAAAAGAGAAAGGCTGACTTTTATAATTCTGAAGACGGAACATTGAAGTTTCGAGGACAATTGTATGTACCTAACGATGCAGTGCTTAAGGAAGAGATCTTATTAGAAGCTCATCGTAGCAATTACAGCATTCATCCTAGCAGTACAAAGGCGGATATTGCCAAGCATTCACCAATTGTCTGACGTGTCAGCAAGTGAAGGCACAACATTATAAGTCGGGAGGACTTCTGCAACCTCTCGAGATTCCCGAATGGAAATGGGAGCACGTCACAATGGACTTTGTGACGGGCTTACCAAGGAGTCGAGGGGTAATGATTCCATTTGGGTAGTGGTCGATGATCGACGAGGTCGGCTCACTTCGTCACCATATGAAAGGACTTTGCATTGGACAAATATGCTGAGTTGTACGTGCGCTTGATAGTTTGACTGCATGGAGTACCAGTGATGGTCACGTCAGATCGAGACCGAAAGTTACAGACTACCTTGGGAACGAAGCTGCAGTACCATACAGCCTACCATCTGCAGACGGATAGCCAGTCTGAGAGGATGATTCAAACCCTCAAGACATGCTGCGAGCTTGCGTGTTGGATTTCAAGGGGAGTTGGGAAGAACAACTTCACCTTATTGAGTTCGCCTACAACAACAGCTACCAGCAGAGCATTCAGATGGCTCCTTTCAAAGCGTTGTATGGCGAAGCGTGCAGAACGCCAGTGTGTTGAGATGAAATCGGAGGGCGAAAGATCCCAGGCTCAATGTTAATCCAGCAGTCAATGGATGCAATTGTCGTTATTAGAGACAGATTAAAGACCGTTTAGAGTTGCCAGAAAAGTTGCGCTGATAAGCATCGAAGGTCATTGGAATTCCAAGTTGGTGAGCACGTCTTTCTGAAGGTGTCAATGAGGGGTACTTTGCGCTTCAACAAGAAGGGAAACAAAGTCCGAGATACGTTGGTCCCTTTGAGATTCTGGAAAGAATCTGGATTCTAGCGTATCGTCTTACATTGCCTCCGAGGTTGGCGCAAGTGCATGACGTCTTTCACGTGTCGATGTTGAGGACGTATGAGCCTGACCCGACCCACGTGCTAAATTTTGGAGAATTAGACGTGGACGACAGAGTGTCGTACGTGGAAAGCCCGGTTCAGATAGTAGATCGGAAGGAGCAGGTTATGCCTACGAAGATGGTCCCCTTGGTTAAAGTGGTCTGGCAACACCACGGGACAAAATGAGTAACCCGGGAAAGTGAAGATTCGATGAGATGACTGTACCCCCACTTTTTTGTTTAAGATTGGTAATGGTTTAAATTTCGAGGACGAAATTTTTATAAGAGGGGAAGAGTTGTGACATCCTGAATTTCAGGTTCTGTTTTCAATTGAATAAGTTGGGCTTTTCATCGACACGCCTATAGTTCTTTTCTCTGAGTTGGCCACTCATGAGATAACTAGCCTATCAGGTGAAGCCGTTAAAGAAAATAAACGCAATAGACTTGAGAATTCGATCAAGAATTGACTGCTCAACCGTGCTAATCTGCAAGGGTCATTACGCCACCGTTAAAAATCGATGAGAGACCGGAGATAGGTCGATTCAATAGAGCCATGTGATTAAGTGTGGGTGATTCCACCTAATTGAAAAATTCTTGTCGATCGGCACTAGATCGATTTTTCTGTCGTTTTGGTACCTTGTGTCCGTATTTGAAACCTTAAGATTTTCACGGTAACCGAGAGTCACCAATGTGTCAAAGGTATACATTGTGGCTTGAAAATAATTGACCATGGGTCAAATACGCTAAAAATTCCTAAAAGCTACCCGGTAGGTTAGGTCACGCTAAAATGACATCATATTGAAATTAACCGCAAAATTGAACCCGATTTTAGAAATTGAAAGTTCTGTCATGTCACAATTCATTTTAGGAATGTCGACTCATCCTTTGAAGAATTTTTGGCGAGTTCGGCAATTTTACGGAAAATCAATTCGGACGATTCGGAAAAGAAAGGAAATTCGGAGAGGCCAAATTGAGGGGATTTTTTGCCTCCAAAGTGAGCTATTTGGTGAAGGGAAATTGTGGAAATTGTGTAGGCTCCCTCCTCTGCAAAAATGGTCACCAAATTGGAGAGATTTGTTAAGAAATTGAATTTCAAACATTTCGGAAAAAGGAAAGAAATTCGGATGGTAGAGAGAGTGGTCAATTTTAAGGTCCAAAATTTGTGATTTGTGGGAAATTATGCAAGAAAGTATTATGGGGGACCAAGAAGAAGAACATGAAGACTTTAGGGGCTAAGCAATGATGGTTTAGATATTTTGTTCCTAAGTCTAATTGGTTAATCCTTTGACTTATGGTTCCTCTTCTCTCTCTCTCTCTCTGCCTCTCTCTCTCTCTCTCTCTTTCCCTCCCCTTCTTCTTCGAGCGTCTGCATCCCCCGACCCCTCCTTCGCTCCTTCTGGTTCTCCTTTATTTTCCCTCATGCACGATCGTTTTCTTCTCATTTCCCTGGGACCGAATCTACTCCACCATCGTCACTCCCCCGCTCGGCCTCTGTCACCAATTAATGCCACCTCGCCAATCCACCTTTCTCCCCCGAGTCAACCCTAGCTCCCACCAAAATTTCCATCAACGCAAATCCACATCATCCCACCGCACTCCATCTTCACCTCTTCCTTCTACCAACACCAACCCCACTAACGAGCAGCCCACACCCTCACGAACGCCATCATCTCTTTTTCCCCTCTTCGTGCGCCAACTGCTCCTCCCCTGGTCCTTCTCTCGAGCGGCCAACCTACTCAAAGCTAGCCCACCCCCACCATCAACTTCAATCAGCCACCGTCTCCCTTGATTCCTCGCCCATTTCTCCGCGGCAGCCCTCGCTAACCGAGCCCGGCAGTTCGCTATGGGCTTGTAAGGCCTTTTTGGCCTAGTCCAAGCTCTCGTTGGCGCCGTTGTAAGCCCGAGTTTCGGCCACTGTCTCGCTGCCGTCGCCGTGAACCGATTTTTACGCTAAACCAGTGAGTTAAACTCTGCTTATGGAGTTAATGATGCTTAAGGGGTGATTAGTTTAGGCTAATTAGGGTTTAGGTGGTTAGCTAGAATGGATTAGTGATTTAATTATTCATTTGTGCATGTTAGATGGTTAGAATAGCCTAATTAGGGACTAGATAAGTTGTACTATTTATCTAGATAGGTTTGGAAATTTCCCAGCCCATTCGAGCGGTTAATTAAGCATTTTCGGCCCAAGTTTGCATTTTTGGTAATTAATTGTATTTATTTAATTATTTTTTGTATTTATTTATTTTCCGATAATTATACCGGGATAGCCAGTGATCGAAATTTCGTGCTGATTGCAATGGTGTGCTTAGTTTCTATAATTGAATGCTATATTGTACAAATTGAGTGCAAATTGTAGTTTTTGGTATTTATCCTAAAATTGTGTAATTTTGGTATTTTAATCAGAAAATACCGAGGCATCGATTTTTAACGCCGAAAATATTTTCAGACATTATATAAATAGTGGGATTTTTTAAAAGAAAGATATTGCATTTTTTGGCTCAGACCGACCGTATACCCACACACGATTATTTTTATCGGGTATTTTTAACATAACGAAAATAGGCCAAGTTCGTTATTTTAATTAAGGAATTGGTGCGCAAAGCACAATGTCCTTGGCCGGTTTTGGGCAATTGAGTGATGGGTTATAGTCATGGCAAGATGACTATGGAAAGATGAGGTGACATAGGTTGTGTTGAGGGAACCCAATGGGTTGTGAGCCGGTAAAGAACTAGGTTCTATACGATAATGAAACCTCGTGTGAGCCACCTCTAGTATCTTGTACCGTTGCTTATTGTAGTCAAGATCTAAGTGCTATATGGTGACTTGAGTCATATGGGAGCCACCTCTAGAAGCCTTGCAGTACTGTCCTGCATAGTCAAGAACTAAGTGCTACACAATAGCGAGATTTCATGTGTGTTACCTCTAGAACATTGCACTAGTGCTCTTCATGGCCAAGAACTAAGTGCTACACAACAACGTGACTTCGTGGGAGCCACCTCTAGTACCTTGAGCTATTGTTTAGTATAGTCGAGAACTAAGTGCTACACGATAGTGTGAATTCATGGGAGTCACCTTTAGTACCTATACTATGATTGATTGTGGTCAGGGACTAAGTGCCACGCGATGTCGGAACTTCATGAGGAGAGGGCACCTCTAGAACCTTGAGCCTGGTATTGAATATTGAGTCGGAATATTGAGTGGGGATGTTGAGGCTGGATTGGGAATTTGAATATTGAGAGTGAATATCGGGTGTGGATGGAACCATCGATATGAATTGTTCGCGCCTAATCATGGGACGAAATTGTGTGACACGATATGAGACGTGTCATAACGATTTGGCCTTATAATCGGGACCCCTGTGAGCGATTGTTTGATTGAATGATGGATTGATTGTATTGATTCAATTGATTGATTGATTGATTAAGATTGAAATGAGACGTTCCAAATGCTCGAGTGTTGTTACTACACTTATGTGATATATGAATTGTGCTAACCTGTAGGAGGGAACTGAGGCGAGGTAAGTCTTCTGGATTGTGTGCATAGACTGCCTCTAGGCATATTTCCTTCCCAGTCATGATTTAGGGGGTGAACTTGCTGAGACATTATATCACCCCATTGTCTCACCCCGTTGTGAGCTTAACTTTTCAGGTCCCTCGTGTGAAGAACCCGGAGCTTGAGGTGGAAGGGTCAGGAGCATAGGTGGCTCAGAAGTTCTTTTTGGAGATAGACCTTCTGTACTTAGACCCTAGAGTTGGCCTCTGTTTGTAAATCAAATTGTGATTTTTAAAAGTGTGTTTATTTTGAAATTTGTTGTCCTGCTTTTCTATCCCATGTTTGTTGTGGTCAGGGGATTAGTAATTCGCTTCTGCATGTGCATAATCAATTGGGTCAGCGACACATCTTAGGAACGTCGCAATTTTTATCGACCACTGAGGGATGGGTGCACGCTCAAAGTTCGGGGTGTGACAACTACCCAAATGGAATCATTACCCCTCTGATTCCTTGGTAACCCGTCACAAAATCCATTGTGATGTGTTCCCATTTCACTCGGGAATCTCAAGAGGTTGTAGAAGTCCTCCCGACTTACAATGCTGTGCCTTCACTTGCTAACACCTCAGACACTTGGCGACATGCTTGGCGATATCCACCTTCATACCGAACCACCAATAGTGTTGACGCAGATTCTAATACATCTTCATACTACCAGGATGAATGTCGTAACTGCTACGATGAGCTTCTAATAAGATCTCTTCCTTAAGCTTTACATCGTTAGGTACACACAATCGTCCTCGGAACCTTAGTGTTCTGTCTTCAGAAATCTGAAAGTCAGTCTTTCTCTTTTCGGTATCCTCTTGCAGGATTTTCTGAATTTTTGGGTCTGTCGGCTGAAGCGTCTTGATTTTGATCTGCACTCCCGACTCAATTCTGAGGGTGGCCATAAAATTTGAAAGGTGGCCTACCTCAAATTTGAAAACCAAATCCCGAGCTCTCTCGAGTAAAATCCATTCCTTGACCATCATATGCACAACTGAAGATTTCCGACTCAGCGCATTTGCGACTTTATTAGCCTTTCCAGAGTGATACAAGATATCACAATAATAGTCCTTCAGAAGTTCCATCCAGCGACGCTGTCTCATATTCAATTTTTTCTGAGAGAATAAGTACTTAAGACTTTGATGGTCTGTGAAAATTTGGAATATTTCTACACACAAATAATGTCTCCAAATCTTTAGAGAGAAAATGATCGCTGCGAGTTCTAAGTCATGCATCGGGTAATTTAGGTCGTGAGGTCTCAACTGATGGGACACGTATGCAACAACTCTGCCATGTTCCATCAACATGCAACCCAGTCCTCTAAACATCGCATCACTATAGATCTCATATTCTCCAGGACCAAATGATATGGTCAACACGGGTGCGGTAGTCAGCTTCTACTTAAGCTCTTTGAAACTACGCTTGCACTTGTCCGACCACACAAACTTTTCTTCCTTCTTTAGCAATCAAGTCAACGGCGAGGCTAACGCTGAAAAAATCATTCCACGAACCTTTTGTAGTACCCTGCCAAACCCAAGAAACTTCTGATTTCTATCACTGTTGTCGGTCTTGGCCAGTTGATAACTGATTTGATCTTGGTCGGGTCCATGGAGATTCCTTTGCCTGAAATCACATGACCTAGGAACGCCACACGAGTCAATCAAAACTTGCACTTACTGAACTTGGCATACAGCTCATGATTCCTCAGGGTCTGGAGTACCATCCTTAAATGCCTCTCGTGCTCCTCAGAACTTCTTGAATACACCAGGGTATCGTCGATGAACACGATCACGAACTGATCCAAATATTCTTTGAACACTCGGTTCATCATATCCATAAAAGCAGCTGGAGCATTCGTCAAACCGAACGGCATTACAGTGAAGTCATAATGGCTGTATCGAGTATGAAATGCTGACTTCGGTATGTCGTCTTTCCTAATCCTCAGCTGATGATACCTTGTCCTTAAGTTGATCTTTGAAAATATCGACGCTCCTTGTAGCTAGTCAAACAACTCGTCGATCCTCGGCAGCAGGTACTTGTTCTTGATCGTCATCTGATTGAGTTGACGATAGTCGATGCACAGACGCAACGAACCATCTTTCTTCTTCGCGAACAGAACTGGTGCTCCCCAAGGTGATGCATTGGAATGTATGAATCCCTTATCCAACAATTCTTGCATCTACACCTTCAGTTCCTTCAACTCAGACAACGCCATCCGGTAAGGAGCCCTAGAGATTGGCTCTGTCTCAAGTGCTAACTCGATCACAAACTCTATCTCCCTTTTTGACGACAGGCTTGGCAATTCCTTTGGAAACACGTCTGGAAACTCTTGCACTACAACGATGTCTTCGATCTTCAACTCCTCAACTGTCGTATCCACGACAGTCGCCGGGTAACCTTGGTAACCCCCGTCTAACAAACAGGTTGCCTTAAGTAACAAGATTAAGGAAATCGAGGGTCCTCCTCAACTCCCAATAAACTCAAAACTTTCACCCGCTAACGGGTTAAACTGAATCGCTTAACGATAGCAATCCATCTTAGCTCGTTGCTTGGTGAGCCAGTCCATGCCAATTATCACATCGAAATCATACATGGCTAGGACTAACAAATCTATCATCCCCTCTCGCTCACCAATCACTAACTTGCAACCAGGACAACCCACTGCAACTAACACCTTATCTTTTAAAGGTGTAGATATGCTAACCACTGACTCCAACAACTCAGGACCCAATCCTACAAGCTTAAGAAATTGCTTACCTATAAACGAATGAATCACGCCAAGATCAAATAAAACATATGCAGCATGGTCGTTCAGCGAAACCGTACTTGTGATCACATCAAGAGAGTCCTCTGCCTATCCTCTAGTGATGGCGTACACTCTTCCTTGTGTTGGAGGTTTGTTTTATCCACCCTGTTGAGCGTACGGCGGCGCAAACCCTTTATTCTGACCCATCGGTGGCGGTGATGGTAACTGCTGCAGTCCCCTCGGCTTTTTAGGACAGTCTTTGGCCTGGTGACCCTGCTGGCCACACTCAAAACAAGCACCCGTCCTAAAATGGCACGAGGCTAATCCATGTCGCCTTCCACAAAAGCGACACGCGCCATTCTGACTCGGCACTAACTTGCCAACTCCACCCTTCCTATTAGGCGGAACATGATACCTTCCTCTCGGTCATGGGCTTCTTCCCAATCCGATTTCCATCTCTATTCAAATTGAACCTCAATCCAGATGAGGCGGCTTGGTCACTTAGATTTCTCTCTACCAACTGGGCCTGACCATAAACCTCATTGTAATCCTTCAGGTCGAATGGCACCAGTGGATTCTTCAACTTTGGTCAGAGGCCATTCCTGAACCTCAAGTTTTGTCTTCTAGATCTTCCACTAGTCTTGGAGCATACTGAGACAGCTTAGCAAATTTAGCCTCATACTGGTCCACTGTCATCATCCCTTGACAGAGGCGCTGGAATTCCTCCATCTTCTACTCTCAGGCGCTACCAGAAAAGTACTTCCCATTAAAGGCTCTAAGGAAAGCGTTCCACACCGAAACCACACCTTCGGGGAATACCGTGTCTCTGGTGGCTCTCCACCAAGTACTAGCATTACCTTGCAACTGGTATACTACCAGGACAACCTTCTCCTCTTCAGTGCACATCAGAAGTGCAAAGGCTTTCTCCAGGTGTTGGATCCAGAGCGTTGCAGTCTCGGGATCTCCTGCACCGGTGAACCTCGGCACATTCAACTTCAATAACTGCTCTACAAGCTTGTGCATCGGTCTCTCTCTCTCAACAACCACGTTCCCAGGTGGAACTTCAGTAGGTGCGGCACCGGCTGCAACATCAGCAGCGACAAAGAACGGTAGCGATAGCGGCAGTTTGTAGTGGTGGCTGTAGTGGCGGCGTCTTGATTCTGGGCCTACTGCCCCATCAAAGCTCCAAGCGTCTCAAGCGCCTGCATGATCCCTTCGATCCTAGGATCACCAGGGGCTACTACCCCAACACCTACTGGAGGCGGTGCTACATCACTAGCGCTGACCTGAGCCGGCGCTCTACCATGACCCCCTCAGGTACCGACCCTTGTCGGCATCTTACCTCGAGTCACTGGTCCAATGGTCCTCTTCCTAGGAGTCCTCTACTCCTGATCACTCATTATATAGACTTTCTACAAAACCTATTCCCAATTCCATACAGAATTAGAAATTGAGTGATCCCCACAAAACAATCTACCAATTAGCTATCAATCACATGCATCAGCATAAAGAAAATGGCCTTTCCTACTAATTATCCCATGAACCCATCACACCTTATCACTCCAACTATCGACCAGCTCTGATACCACTTCGGGCAGGGATGTCACGCCCCAAACCTCGAGCGTACACACATCCCTTGGTGGTCGATAAAATTGCGACATCCCAGGACACGTCGCCGACCCATTCATTTTAATGCACATGCAGAAGCGAATGATTACCCCTGACAGCAACCAACACGAAAAAAAAAAATTGGAAACAAATTCACAACCAAAACACTTTTATAAACACACTATGTTTATATACAAAAGTCAACAACCAAAAGCCTACTACAAAAAGGAAGGGTTAACAAGTCATCTAGGCACACGAATCCCTAAACTCCAAAGCCTCCTGGGGTTTTGGATCCACCACAGCGCCATCAGAAGGGTCAGTTGTACCCTCGCCATGAGCGGCGTCTATCACCGCAACTAAGATCTCAAAATCCTGTAGGGGACCCACTCTGTATCCATTGAGCCTGCGAAGAAACCACGCCCTAAATCGATGAGGTACCCTCTGAGGTAGGCCCTCATTGACCCAGACGGTGGTCACTACGAGCTCATAGACCCAGACTCCGTGGCCCTTGGGAACAGGGAAATCAATAATCAGCTCGGTAACCCTCCTAGGCTGACCAAATCGTACTGGAGGGGCTGCCATCTAAGGACCTGAAAAGGTTGAGCTCACGATGGGGTGAGATAATGTCTCAGCAAGGTCACCCCCTAAACTCTAACTAGGAAGGAAATATGCCTAAAGGCAGTCTACACACACAAGACAGAGGACTTATCTCGCCTCAGTTCCCTCCTGCATGTCAGTACAATTCATATACTCAATCAATCAATCCAATCAGTACAATCGATCAATCAATCCATCAATTCAATCAATTTAATCCAATCCATGCAATCGATCAATCAATTGATTCAATCCATACAATCAATACAATTGATCTAGGGGTCTCGATTATAAAACCAAATCGTTATGACATCTCACATACCGTGCCACACAATTTTGTCCCATAATCTGGCGTGTCAATTTCAATCAATCACACATTCCAATTCGATTATTGCTCGCACAAGCATGAACTACCGACACACATTGGTCTTCTGGCATAGTCAGGGATTATTACTCGCACAAGCCAATATGGATTATTGCTCGCACAAGCTAATATAGATTATTGCTCGCACAAGCTGATATACCGATGCACATCGGGGACGGGTTCACTTAACCATCACACGATCAACCAATCCTGGCTAAGGACATTGTGCTTTGCACACAAATTCCTTACTTAAATTAATGAACTCGGCCTATTTTCTTCGTACTAAAAACACCCAATAAAATAATCGTGTGTTGGTACACGGTCAATTTAAGCCAAAAATGTGGCATCCTAAAATTTCATAACGAACCCTGGATACACTACGACCTATGGCGAGATGATGGAAGCATTAACAGACTATATTATAATCATTAGACCAATGGATTACAATTAAGCAAGGGCTGAGCATTGAATGGACTATTGTTTTGTTGAAAATGTATCCTATGTCCATGTGTGATAAAGGATTGCACTAAAGGATAAATTGATAAGAAATTTTATGTACTTGGCCGTGTACCTATGAATCGAATTTCCCTTGATTAATGTTGTAATATTTTATGGCTATGTGAATATTTGTGATTATGTAATTATAAGTGGGGATTAAAGTGGAAAAATAGGAGCAAGTGTGGGCTGGACACTTAAGGCCCGAAACAGCCCAAAGCAGCCCACCATTTCCCCATATTCGGTCGACCAAGGCCCGGCCCAAATAAGGCCACCTCCATGCATGAAGTTTGACGAGTGGCGAGAGGGATTCTATAAGTGTCGCTGCCCCTATTGCTTCACCGGAAACCTCCATGCAAACCTAATGATTACAAACAATTAAGAGAATAAAAGAAAAAGTGATTGAGAGAGAGAGGAGAAAAAGGGAGAGTGACCGAGAGAAAAGAGAGTGGTGAGGGTGCTTCAGTGAGGGGAAGAAGGAGACCAGCCCCACCATGCGTGCGCCTGCTGCCACCGTCGACGCCGCCTAGCTTCGCCGTCGGTTGAGCCGCACCCGGAGTCCTCAAGTCGCCATTTGCTTGCTGTGGTTGCGTGAACTTGAGGCAAGTGAAGTCCATTGATCTACACGATGCTTGTTGTGGTTGTGTCTGAAGTGTAATAAATTTTGGATGTGCTGGATGTTGGAATTTTCGAAAGTATAGGAGTAGTTCTTTAGGCTAGCAAACTGTTTCATGGAAAAACAGCTTGACCTTTGGCGACTCCGTGAATTTTCTGTAATTATCTAGCTGAACTTTGACTCCGTGTCCTTGATGAAAGTTGTAGATGACATCTTGGGGAGTAACATACTAAAATTTGAGAAGAAACGGACAAGTATTGGTCGGTGAAACGATTTTTCTTTGAAAGAGTTAAATCTGGAAACTATTACCGAGGGTTAGGGAGAGTTATGGTGATTATAGCTCTTGATCTATCTTGAATCTGACTTCTAGTTCTTCATGAAACTTTTACCTCTAGGTTTTATCTATAACATACCAAAATTTCAGAATTTTCTGAGTTGATTTAGGGGTTATACCGAATTTGTTATTAAAACTGTGCAATAGTGATGTTTGAAGTTTTATGGCTGTGATGCATGGACCATTGCGATTCATACGAAGTTTTCTTGACTTGGTGTTCTTCATAAAACATTTTTCTCTAGATCCCATTTATAACATGTTAAATATTTAGAAATTATTAAGATCGTTTACTAATTTTTCCAGAATTTTAATTAAAGGAGTGCATTCTGTTTTATCCGAAAATTGTTTTATTTTCAAGAACAAATGAATTACTTTATGAGATGTGGTATCTCGGGTTTTTATTTATACAGCATATGTGGTGACATTTAGCATATCATATGACATCAAGAAAAAATGAAATTGATGAGGCTTTGTAAGCTCATGGAAACTTATGATTGTATTGCATCGAATGTCATTTTCAAAGTGAGACATATATGTATATATTGTGATGTTGATGATACCGTCGGACGGCTGAGATGACGATGCCCCGGGAGTGCCGGGATGCCCGGAGGTGTGTGCCGGATGCCCGGAGGTGTGTGCCGGAGGTCTCGCGATGCCAGGTTGGGTGCGAGAGCAAGGAGGGATGCAAATACTAATCCCTGGGAAAAATGAGATCCTTTTGAATATCAAAATGGGAAATGAATCATGTGCATGTGTGTGCATATGGCATAGTGCATGAATTGTCTATGAATTCGAGTTGGTACTATTTGGCATTGAAAATGTGGTCATTAAGGCATCGAATGGATCTCATGGAGATATATGCATGATTTCATGGATGATATGAATCATGCGCATGTGTGTGCATATGGCATGGTACATAAATTGCCTAGGAAATTGAGTTGGTACTATTTGGCATTGAATGAATCTTATGGAGGTGTATGCATGATTGCATGGATGATATGTGCATTACACATGATATCTTGGTTGTCTTGCTTGTTGCATTATGTAGTTTGATGGATCTTTACTGCTGAGTGGTTGTACTCACCCCTTTTGGGGACTAACATTTCAGACTAGGAGTTATGTCTCTGTCACCAGTCACCCCGGTACTTTCTATGGCATATCGACCGACGTCAAGGTTGAGGGTACGGAGCATCATCACCCCGAGATACGGGGGTTAGTTTTTGTTCGTGTGCGGGTTCTGGTTTTGTACGACGTTGGATCACCCGCCGGCCCTGTTATTCAAGAGTTCTTGTCCATGCATGTCCGCTGCGATGGGGTTATGCTGGGGATGCTGCCGCCGTCGGCTGACGGACCAGGTTGGGTGTGACTGAGCGCGATGGAGGGAGGATGAAGCTTCTTTTTGGATGGCCGACACTGAATGATGGACCGATGTACATGACTGTTGTGGGGTCGAGTACTTTTGGTTATAGCCGAGCTTAGTAAAGCCTTGGCCTTTTGATATACCGACTCATGATGTCCATCAAGTTATGTAAATAAAAGTGGTTCGGCTCTAACATACATATATATATATATATATATATATATATATATAAAGTGTGTAGTTGATGTGCATTGCATTATATAGTTTGAGTATGGGTTAGGGAGATATCGAATATGCTTCCGTTATATGAACTGCGTTGGGACCGATTTAAATAATATAAACCCCCAGGACTTAAGGACCCATCACAATCCTATGGTATCAGAGTGATGCTTCGCCAGGTCAAGTAAAAGGTAAGCGAACTGTGGCGACTCTAACGGATCGAGGGCCGTTTCGGGGGTGCCACAAAAAATGCAATATCTTCCTTTTCAAAAATCTCACTATTTAATATAGTACCTAAAAACATTTTTGGCGTTAAAAACCGACGCCCGGCATTTTCTGATTAAGATACCAAAATTTCACAATTTTGAAATAATTAACCAAAATCACAATCACCACTCCATTTGCACAAATTAACACTCAATTGCATAAACTAAGCACACCATTGCAACCAGAACGAAATTCCGTTCATCGGCTATCCCAGTGTAATTTCTGGAAAATAATAAATAATTACAAAAATTATTAAATAATGCAATTTAAATACAATAAATACCAACTTAGGCCGGAAATGCTAATCTAACCACCTAAACGGGCCTAGAAAATTTCCGAACCTATCCAGATAAATAGTACAATATAATTTGCCCTTAATTAATCTAATCTAACCACCTAACAAGCATAATTAAGCAATTAAATCACTAATCTAATCTAACTAACCACCTAATTCATACTTAGTCTAAACTAATCAACCATTAAGCATAATTAACTCCTTAAACAGAGTTTAGCAAGTAAACTCACCGGTTTTGCGATCCGGTGAGGTTACGGTGATGGTGACGCGGAGGCGAGCGACGCTCGAGCCTGTGGCGACACCAAACGGGGAACGAACGGGCCTCAAAATGGGCCTAGAAGCCTCAGCCCATAGCTGAGGTTCAGCTTCTACTCCTTGGCCCAAGAAGGCTAGCGCGGGGCTTAATCAGGCTGGAACAGCCACACGGGCGGCGGACGGCTGCTCCGGGGCAACGACGGTGCTGGACTACAGCAAAGTCGACTCAGGCGGCTAAACGGCGACCATGGCAAGCTCGACGGTGGCTAGGGCACATGAGAGGATGGTGGACGAGCGGGATGCAAGCAGGACAGGCGGACGGCTCGCGGGCGACGTGCAAGCTTGCGACCGGCAGACGGGCGGCAAGGGGGCTCCGACGGCTACTGCTGGCTCTTGGCTGGCTTTCTCTGCAACTTTGAGCTCTCAAGACACTCAACAATGGATAAAGTGAGCTAAGGGAAGAAGAAGAAGCCAGCTGAAGCTTGAAGGGTCCCGATTGCCCTAAAAGTCCACATAAATATCTCCTTGTGCTCATTGCATGCCCCCACCAGCCAAGGCTGTCATCCATAGCCAATTTGCAGCACCAAGGCTTCTTTAGCAAGCCATCCAAAAGTGGCTGCCCCTTGGTCCTACGAATTTTGGACCATTTCCATCCAATTTGATGAAATTTCAACTCCAATTGAGCACAAATTGGCCTCCATAAAATCAACCAAGGTGTCCACACTTAAATTCACATTTTTCCTTGCCAATTGAACCAACTTGAATCCCAAAAATGCTACAAAAAATAGCCCCAAAATTTTCCTGGTCCAAAATAGCCTTACTTTGAATTTTTGCCAAAAATCCCAGTTTGCAGAAAGATCTTCGGAGGATGAGCCAATGTTCCTAAAATGAATCATGACATGACAGAACTTTCAATTTATGAAATCGGGTTCAAATTCGCAATTAATTTCAATCTATTGCAATTTTAGCGTGACCTAACCTACCGGGTAGCTTTTAAGAATTTTTAGCGCATTTGACCCGTGGTCAATTATTTTCAAGCCACATTGTACATCCTCGACACATTGACAATTCTCGATTATCGTGAAAAAAGGTTTCAAATATGGGCAGAGGGTACATAAATGACAAAAAAATCAATCTAGTGCCATTCAAAAGAAATTTTGCAATCAGGTGGAATCACCCACACACTAATCACATACCTCTGTCGAATTCACCTATCTCCAGTCTTTGATCGATTTTGACATTACCGTAATGACCCTTGCAGATTAGCACGATCGAGAAGTCGGTTCCAAGTCGAATTCTCAAGTCTATTGCGTTTAGATTCCTTAACGGCTTCACCTAATAGACTAGTTATCCTATGAATCATCAGCTTAGGGAAGAGAACTATAGGCGCGTCGATGAAATGCCCAACTTATTCAATCGAAAACAGAACCTGAAATTCAGGACGTCACGCTCTTTCACTTCAGTTTTTTCACCATCACTTTCTTCTGCTGGTTCTTTCTCACTTTCATGCTCTTCTTCTTCCTCAAAATCAATTATACCTCCATGATCATGTAACGCAATAGCAAACATGGTCTCATCTTCATTATCTTCTTTTTCTTCATCTTGGAGAAGAATAGGTCATTTTCTTTTTGGTGTTCTTGAGACGATGCTTTTCCTTTTGCACTTCTTCTCAGCAGCAAATCCCAGCTTAGCTTTGCTAGCAGATTCCTTCTTTAGAAGTTCCAGGGCTCCAGAGAGATCTTTTAATCTCATTTTTGAGATCATTTTCAATCCAATTTGCACAGGGATAATGGTTCTGGAGCAAAACTTGGATAGCGGTTGAATCTGAAAGTGTTGGAAGAGTCTGGTTACCAATGTTGTGTATGGTAGTTGTCCATTCCCCTTCATGACAGTTTTGTACATGTGCAGTAGGATTGTGTGAGGGAGTGAGAAAGCAACACCATTGCAGATGGCCCAAATCATTTTTGCTTCGATTCTGGAAACATCAGTTTTTGAAGCAGCCTTAGGTCTGATGTAGTTGATGACGATCTTGTGCAACAAAATATCAGAAGTGGACATCCTAGAGTAAGTAATACTTCCCCTAGGAATCTTGTCCCTCACCAAAAACTTGGTGACGTGCTCATTAGACACATTAATGGGCAAGAATCCACTTCTTTCTACCTCCAGAATGCCAGCCAACAAATTAACATCAACATCAAACACTTTATCACTCACAATAAATTAAATGTGAGTAGGATCCAAGATAGATAGGTTAGAATATAAGTAAGCTGTCATTTCGAGGTAAGCATCAGATGACTCCACACAAAACCTCTCCATCTGAAGCTTGGCAAACTTTTCTCTCAAATTCACCTCAATGGAATCTAGAAAATCAACACGGTACGAGGGTTGATGACCCCCTTGTTTAGCATTTGAAAGTAAACTTTCTTATGGTCCTTTGGCCGAAACAACTTCCATTTTTCTTCAACGATTTCTGCAGCAACACCCATTTTTGGTTGAAAATTTTTTAACACCTTTTCATCATCGTCTTCCTTTTTGCTCTCGGTCTGACCCTTTATGCCAAAGCGAGGATCAGCGGGAAAATTTGAAAATTCCTTTTCCGCTCTTCCAGCCTTTACCAACACTAAGTTTTCCATGGCTCTCAAAAACAGGGTTTCATTTCCATAGTCATTTTCTTTCAAGAAAGAACTTATGAAATCCATAGGACTTCCTCCCTTTTTCAAAAACTCATAATGCTTTAGAAGTATCTCGGGCTTTCTTAGCAAAATAGGAGTTGCTTCCTAAGTGACTTCCTCTTCCATTGATTGGCGAGTCGAGCTTCGAGGTGAGTCATCCCCAGTGAGATCAAAATGCGTCGAACCTTTAGGGATAAACCAAGGCTCTCAACTAGCAATACAAGAGGATTTCCTTTGATAGAACATCGAAGCAGACTTAGAGGACTTTGATGACATATTCATGTGTGATCGGGTGAGAAATTTTGCAGAGGATGTGAGAGTGGATCAAGAAAAGCAAGGGTTTGAGAGTAAGATTAGGGTTTGAAGTCAATCTAGTTATCGGGAAAAAAAAAAGAGTTGAAAATTTTATTTAAAGAAAATGAGGCAAGGCAACCAAACCGGCACAAAAGAAACTTCCGCTTTTAAAAATTTAAAAATATAACTGTCAACAATTTTCGAAAAATTAATTCGGAAAAATCAGCAGAGATATGACAATTTCCAAAAATATAAAAGGTAAGTAATAATTTGAGAATAATCATACCTGTTCAAGAAGGAAAGAAACTTACGCGCCAAAATTTAAAATGAAACTATCTAAGTCTAGAAGGCTTTTAGAAGGATGTATCTTCCATATGTTGAACTAATGTGTCTGCTCATCCATAGACTTTAGCCAGATGCAAGAGTAATATTCAGCTTTTCATAGATGGACTTGAATAAGCCATTCTACAATGGCTTGGTGAAGATATCTGCCAGTTGATTCTTCGAATCAATGAATTGAACATTGATTTTGCCATTTTGCACATGGTCTCTTATGAAGTGATGGCGAATTTCAATATGCTTTGCCCTTGAATGAAGAATAGGATGTTTGGCAAGATTAATCACACTTGTGTTGTCACTTGTTATTTCGGTGCAAGGTTCTTCTATTCCAAAGCCCTTTAGTTATTGCATGATCCAAAGAATTTGTGAATAGCAACTTTCAAGAGCAACATATTCTGCTTCTGCTGTTGAGAGTGCCACGGTGTTATGCTTCTTTGAGAACCAGGACACCAACATTTTTCCTAATAGTTGACATGTTCCTGAATTACTTTTCCCGTCAACTTTGCAACCAGCCAAATCAGCATCAAAGTAACCAAGTAATGTAAAGTCTCCTCATTTTGGATATCACAGACCTAACTTTGGATATGTCGCAATATATTTGATAATGCGTTTGATAGCACTAAGATGAGAGTCTCTTGGGTCAGCTTGGAATCTAGCAACATACACACACTGAATAGAATATCAGGTTCAGAGGCAGTGAGATAAAGAAGAGAACCAATCATACTTCTATATGTCTTTTGGTCAACTTTATTTCCATCTTCATCCTTGTCAAGTTTGGAAGAACTTGACATGGGAGTCTCAGTCTTCTTACAAGTTTTCCATCCCAAACTTCTTGGTAACATTTCTGGCACATTTCTCTTAATAAATGAAAGTTCATTTCTTTGATTGTCTAACTTGCAGACCCAAAAAGAAGGTTAATTCACCTATCATGCTCATTTTAAATTCTTCCTGCATAGACTTTGAGAATTTCTTGCATAGATTTTCGTTAAAAGATCTAAAGATTATATCATCTACATATATTTGAATAAGTAGAAAGTCTTTTTCTTCGTTTATGATAAACAAGGTTGTGTCAACCATTCCTTTCTTAAAACCATTACTTACCAAGAACTTACTCAGTCTCTCATACCAAGCTCGAGGTGTCTGTTTCAGACCATACAAAGCCTTCTTCAGTCTATAGACAAAGTCTGGTTTTCTAGAATCTTCAAATCCTGGTGGTTGTTTCACATAGACTTCTTATATGAATCTATTTAGAAAAGCACTCTTGACATCCATTTGGAATAACCTAAAATTATGAAAACACGCATATGCAAGCAATAGTCTAATGGATTCTTACCTGGTTACATATGCATATGTCTCATCATAATCTATTCATTCCTCTTGTGTATAACCTTTTGCAACAAGCCTTGCTTTGTTCCTGGTTACTTTGCCATTTTCATCCATCTTGTTTCTGAATACCCACTTTGTCTCAATCACAGACTTCCTTTTTGGTTTTGGAACTAGCTCTCAAACATCATTAATATTGAATTGTCTGAGTTCTTCTTGCATTGCTTCTGTCATGCCTCGAACCCTGAGCACGCGCACATCCCTCGGTGGTCGATAAAATTTGCGACATTCCCAGGACGCGTCGCCGACCCAATCATTTTAATGCACATGCAGAAGTGAAACAATAACCCCTTAACAGCAAACAGCATGGGATAGAAAAGCAGGGCAACAATTCACCAAAGCCACACTTTCATAAACAACGGGTTTAGGTACAAAAAGATCGGTCCCAAAAAGAAGTCTGTCCTACGACCTATTCGTCGGACACATTTGCCGATCCTTCGGACTCCACTTCAACAAGCTCCGGGGCTTCGGGTCCTCCATCTAAAGACCTGAAAAGTTAAGCCCACGACGGGGTGAGACAATGTCTCAGCAAGTTCACCCCCTAAACCCCGACTAGCAAGGAAATACGCCTAGAGGCAGTCTATATACACAAAACAGAAGACTTACCTCGCCTCAGTTCCCTCCTACATGTCAATACAATTCATATACTCAATCAATCAATTCAATCGATTTAATCGATCCATCAATCCATCAATTCAATCAATTCAATCGTTCAATTCAATCAATACAATCGATACTGTCAATACAATCGATACCATCGATACAAGGGTCCCAATTATGAGACCAAATCGTTATGATATGTCCAATACCGTGCCACACAATTTTATCCCAAAATCCAGCACGTCAAATACAATCAATCACACATTCCAATTCAATTATTGCTCGCACAAGCATGACATACCGACACACATCGGTCTTCTGGCGTAGCCAAGGATTATTGCTCGCACAAGCATGATATACCGACGCACATCGGGGACGGGTTCACCTAGCCAACACACGATCAACCAATCCTGGCCAAAGACATTGTGCTTTACACACAAATTCCTCACTTAAAATAATGAACTTAGCCTATTTTCTTCGTATTAAAAACATCCAATAAAAATAATCGTGTGCGGGTATATGATCAGTTTGAGCCAAAATGCGATATCTTCCTTTCTAAAAATCCCACTATTTAATATAGTACCTATAAACATTTTTGGCATTAAAAACCAACTCCTAGTATTTTCTGATTAAATACCAAAATTTTACAATTTTGAAATAATAACTCAAAATTACAATCACCACTCAATTTGCACAAATTAACATTCAATTGCATAAACTAAGCACACCATTGCAATTAGCATGAAATTTCGGTCACCAGCTATCCTGGTATAATTTTCGAAAAATATTAAAAAATTAAATAAATAACAAAAATAATTAAATAAATGCAATTTAATTCCATAAAGGCATACTTAGGCTAAAAATTGCTAATCTAACCACCTAATGGACAAATTAAATTATCCTAAGCGTTCTAACTACAAGGCCACACAATAAACTAACTAATCATAATTTCTAACCACCTAATTCACTAATCTAGGGAACCTAAATTAACTAAATAAGCTAATAATTACACTAATCATATTTAACTTAATATAATCACCCCTTAAGCGCCATTAACCTCATAAGCAAGGTTTAGTGAGTAAACTCACCGGTTTAGCGAGCCGGTGAGTTCACGGCGACGGCAATGCCAAGGCGGGCGAGAACCAAGCCTGGAGTAACACTAACGGAGGTCCAGACAGGCCTTAAAACGGCCTAGAAGTCCAAGAACCCTTGCTGGCCTTTAGCCTCTATCCATGGGCCGAAGGAGCTGCTCGAACGGCTGCAAGCAGCAAGGAGGGGCGGTGACACTGCAGCGAGGCCAGGCAAGCGACGGCGGTGGCTCCGACAGCTTGGACGGTAGCCAGGTGACTCGCAGGAACGCCCAGTTGGCACGGGACAAGTGGAACGGCGACGAGCGACCAGCGGGCTTAGGTGTGCAACAAGCGGACGGGCTGCGGTCAGACGGCGAGCAGGGGTGGTGGACGAGCTGCTGGCTGGTTCCTACTTGCTTCCTCTGGTTTTTGAGCTCTCCAAACTACACAACAATGGGGAAAGCAAGCCAAGGAGGAAGAAGAAGACAGCTGTTGAAGGGGAACCACCAAAATGCCTCAAAAGTCCATGGAAAAGATCTAAACACTCATCACTTGGCTTCCCACTTGATGATGCCTCATCCTTAGCCATTATCCACTCCCAAGTTTCCTCAAGAAGCCATCCAAGTGGTCCAAAAGTTGCTGCCCCCCGTTGGCTATGAAATTTGGACAATTTCCCTCCAATTGATTCAGTTCCTCTTCCAAGTAATTCAATTTGAAGCCCAAAAATTCAGCCAAGGTCTCCACCACTTAAATTCACATTTTTCCTAACCAATTGAACCAACTTGAATGCTAAAATTCCACCCAAAAACGGTTCGTCGAATTTCCCGGTCCAAAATAGCCTTACTTTGATTTTTCGCCTAAAATCCCGATTTACCGAAAAATCTTCGGAGGATGAGTCGACGTTCCCAAAATTAATGGTGACCTGACAGAACATTCAATTTATGAAATCAGGTTCAATTTGGTGGTTAATTTCAATCGGGCGCAATTTTAACGTGACTAACCTACCAGGTAGCTTTTAGGAATTTTTAGCGCAATTGACCCGTAATTGATTATTTTCGATCCATATTGTGTATCTTCGACACATTGGTGACTCTCGATTATCGTAAAAATCTCGATGTGTCAACTACGGACACAGGATACCAAAACGACAGAAAAATCGATCTAGCGCCGATCAACAAGAATTTTGCAATTAGGTGGAATCACCCACACTTAATCACATGGCTTTGTCGAATCGACCTATCTCCCGTCTCTAATCGTTTTTTAACTCTGCCATAGTGATCCTTGCAGATTAGCATGATCGAGCAGTCGATTCCTAGTCGAATTCTCAAGTCTATTGCGTTTATATTCCTTAACGGCTTCGCCTAATAAGCTAGTTATCTCGTGAGTGGCCAACTCAGAGAAAAGAACTTTAGGCGCGTCGATGAAAAGCCCAACTTATTCAATCAAAAATAGAACCTGAAAATCATGATGTCACAACTCTTCCCCTCTTATAAAAAATTTCATCCTCGAAATTTAAACCATTATAAATCTTTAAACAAAAAGGTGGGGGTATTGTCGTCTCATCGAATCTTCACTTTCCCAGGTTGCTCATTTTGTGCTATGGTGTTGCCATACCACTTTGACCAACGGAATCATCTTGGTGTGCAGAATCTATTCTTTCCGATCCACAATTTGAACCGGTCTTTCCACGTTCGACGCTCAATCGTCCATGTCTAATTCTTCAAAATTCAGCACGTGGATCGGGTCAGACTCATACTTCCTCAACATCGACACGTGAAAGACGTCAGGCACTTGCGCCAACCTCGACGGCATGCAAGACGATACGCTAAAATCCCTATTCTTTCCAAAATCTCAAAGGGACCTACATACCTCGGGCTCAGTTTTCCCTTCTTGCCGAAGCACGAAGTACCCCTCATCGGTGACACCTTCAGAAAGACGTGCTCACCAACTTGGAATTCCAATGGTCTTTGACGCTTATCACAATAACTTTTCTAGCGGCTCTGAATGGTTTTCAATCTGTCCTTGATAACGGCAAATGCATCCACTGACTGCTGGACTAACTCTAGGCCTGTGATCTTTCGTTCTTTGACCTCATCCCAACACACTGGCATTCTGCACGCTCTCCCATACAACGCTTCAAAATGAGCCATCTGAATGCTTTGTTGGTAGCTGTTGTTGTAGGCAAACTTGACGAGATGAAGCTGTTCCTCCCAGCTTCCCTTGAAATCCAACACGCAAGCTCGCAGCATATCTTCAAGGGTTTGAATAGTCCTCTCAAACTGGCCATCTGTTTAAGGAAAATAAGCCGTACTGTACTGCAGCTTCGTTCCTAAGGCGGTCTGCAAACTTTTCCAAAAGGCAGCTATGAACCTCAGGTCTCGATCTGATGTAATCATCATTGGAATTTAATGCAGATGAACAATCTGACACACGTACAATTCTGCATATCTATCCAAGGCAAGGTCCTTCCGTACAGCAATAAAATGAGTCGACTTCGTCAGTCTGTCGACCACTACCCAAATGGAATCATTACCCATTTGACTCTTTGGTAAGCCCGTCACAAAATCCCTTGTGATGTGTTTCCATTTCCACTCGGGAATCTCGAGAGGTTGCAAAAGTCCTCCCGGCTTACAATGATGTGCCTTCACTTGCTAACACGTCAGACACTTGGTGACATGCTTGGCAATATCCACCTTCATACCGGACCACCAATAGTGTTGACGCAGATTCTGATACATCTTCGTACTACCAAGATGAATGCTGTAACTGCTACGATGAGCTTCTGATAAGATCTCTTCTTTAAGCTCTGCATCGTCAGGTACACACAATCATCCTCGGAACCTTAGTGTTCCGTCTTCAGAAATCTGAAAGTCAACCTTTCTTTTTTCGGTATCCCCTTGCAAGATCTTCTGAACTTATGAGTCTATCAGCTGAAGCATCTTGATCCTTATCTGCACTTCCGGCTCAATTCTTAGGGTGGCCATAAGATTTAAAAGGTGGCCAACCTCAAATTTGAAAACCGAATCTCGAGCTCTCTCGAGTAAAATCCATTCCTTAACCATCATTTGTGCAACTGAAGACTCCCGACTCAGCGCATCTGCGGCCTTGTTAGCCTTTCCAGGATGACACAAAATATCACAATCATAGTCCTTCAGAAGTTCCATCCAGCGACGCTGTCTCATATTCAACTCCTTCTAAGAAAATAGATACTTAAGACTTTGATGGTTAGTAAAGATCTTAAACCTTTCTCTGCACAAATAATGTCTCCAAATCTTCAGAGCTAAAATAATCGCTGCGAGTTCCAAGTCATGCATCGGATAATTTAGCTCGTGAGGTCTCAACTGATGGGACGCGTATGCAACAACCTACCATGCTACACCAACACGCAACCCAATTCTCTAAACGACGCATCACTGTAGATCTCATATCCTTCGGGACTAGATAGAATCGTCAACACGGGTACAGTAGTCAGCTTCTGCTTAAGCTCTTGGAAACTACGCTCGCACTTGTCTGTCCACACCATTTTCTCTTCCTTCTTCGATAGTCAAGTCAATGGCAAAGCTAAAGCTGAAAACCCTTCCATGAACCCTTCTGTAGTACCCTGCCAAACCCTAAAACCTTCTAATCCCTATTACGGTTGTCGGTCTTGGCCAGTTGATAACTAATTCAATCTTGGTTAGGTCCACGGAGATTCCTTCGCCTGAAATCACGTGACCTCAGAACAGCACACGAGTCAAACAAAACTCGCACTTACTGAACTTGCCATACAGCTCATGATTCCTCAGGGTCTAAAGTACCATCTTCAAATGCCTCTCGTGTTCCTCGGGACTTCTCAAATACACCAAGATATCGTCAATGAACACGACCATGAACTGATCCATATACTCTTTAAACACCCGGTTCATCAGATCCATGAAAGCAGCGGGGGTGTTCGTCAAGCCAAAAGGCATTACAGTGAACTCGTAATGGCCGTATCAAGTACGAAACGCTGACTTCGATATGTCCTATTTCCTGATTCTCAGCTGGTGATACCCTGTCCTCAAGTCGATCTTAGAGAACATCGACGCTCCTTGCAACTAATCAAATAAGTCGTCCATCCTCAACAGTGAGTACTTGTTCTTGATCGTCACCTAATTGAGTTGACGATAGTTGATGCACAGGTGCAACGAACCATCTTTCTTCTTCACGAACAGAACCGGTGCTCCCCAAGGTGATGCACTAGGGTGTATGAATCCCTTATCCAACAAGTCCTGCATCTACACCTTCAGTTCTTTCAACTCAGACAACGCCATCTGATAAGAAGCCTTAGAGATTGGCTCTGTCCTAGAAGCTAACTCAATTACAAACTCGATCTCCCTCTCTGGCGACAGGCTTGGCAATTCCTTTGGAAACACATTCGGAAATTCTTGAACTACTGCGATGTCCTCAATTTTCAGCTCCTCAATTGTCATATCCACGACAGTTGCTAGGTAACCTTGGCAACCCTCGTCTAACAAACGGGTTGCCTCAAGCGACAAGATTGAGGTAATCGAAGGTCCTCCTCAACTCCCAACAAACTTGAAACCTTCACCTGTTAACGATTTAAACTGGATTACTTCACGACAACCATTCATTACAACAAAAAGCTCCTCAAGACAAACCTTTTCATATATGATATCAAAGTTATACATAAGCAAAATAGTCAATTACAACTCTAGTTAGCAATTCTCCTTTCTACGACTTTATTACAACAAACTGAAGTTCTACAAACTTAACCAAAATTCCGTTGCACTACTTTGATAAAATCACCCCGAAAACATTCTTCCTCCAATCGGTGCATGGTTCGGTTCATTCATGTCCCTTTTCGCCATCCTAGTGGCGCCCTATCTACAGTGGTGGTGCATGTGCTCTCCTGGACCTGCGCAGATAGTTCCTTACCTGATGGCCATGCTAGCCACATTCAAAACAAGCTCCCGTTATACCAGGACACTGAATTGATCCATGCTTCCTTCTACAAACTCGGCATGCAACTGGTGAGTCTTCTGCCTCTTGTCGGGTGACAACATGCACCCTTCCTTGCATCGAAGGCCTATTCCAATTACCCCCACTGTGTGTTCTACTGCGCATTCCCTCTACTCTATCTCATCGGCAGCGGTGGCGGCAGCTATTGTGGTTTCATCTGCCCGTGTGGACAATCCTTGATCAGGTGGCCCTGCTGGCCACATCCATAACAAGCTCTTATCTTTTTAAAACACAGGGCAGACCCATGCCTTTTTCTACAGGCACGACACACGCCGATTGGGTTAAGTGCTGGCTTTTCGATTCTACTCCTTCAAGTAGGACGACTAGGGTACTTTCCTTCTATCATCGGCTTTTTCCCAGATCGATTGTCATCTCTGCTGGATCCGAACCTCGACCCCAACGCAACGGCTCGCTCCCATATCACATTTCCTTACAGGACCTTAGCAGGTGCAGCAGCAACGGCGGCTATGACATTGGCGGCGGCGACGGCAGTGGCAGCTCGATCCAATGCTTGTTGGACCAAAATGCTTCCCAACATCCCCAGCGCCTGAACGATCCCATCGAACCTAGGATCGCCTAGTGCTGTTAAACTCTCAGTACCAGCCTGCGACGGTACTCTTACGCTTGCGCTGGCTTGAGTCGGCGCTCTGCCTCGGGTACCAACCCTTGTCGGCGTCCTACCCCAAGTTACAGGTCTTATCGACCTCTTCCTAGGAGTTCTCTACTCTTGATCACTCAGCCTACAGGATCTTTATAGAAACTTGTTTTCCAATTTCACACAGAATTAGAAACTGAGTGACCATACAAACAAGCTACCAATCAGCAATCAATCACATGCATCGACATAATTAAAAGGCCTTTCCTACTAACTATCCCAAGACCCATCACACCTTATCTCTCCAACTACTGACCAGCTCTGATACCACTCCAGGCGGGGATGTCACACCCCAAACCTCGAGCGCGCGCGCATCCCTCGGTGGTCGATAAAATTTGCGACGTTCCCAAGACGCATCGCCGACCCAACCATTTTAATGCACATGCGGAAGCAAAACAATAACCCCTGACAGCAAACAGCATGGGATAGAAAAGTAGGGCAACAATTCACCAAAGCCACACTTTCATAAACAACTGGATTTAGGTACAAAAAGGTCGGTCCCAAAAAGAAGCTATCCTACGACCTATTTGTCGGACACATTCGCCGATCCTTCGAACTCCATTTCAACAGGCTCCGGGGGCTTCGGATCCTCCATCTAAAGACCTAAAAAGTTAAACCCACAACGGGGTGAGACAATGTCTTAGCAAGTTCACCCCCTAAACCCCAACTAGCAAGGAAATATGCCTAGAGGTAGTCTATACACACAAAACAGAGGACTTACCTCGTCTCAGTTCCCTCCTGTAGGTCAGTACAATTCATATACTCAATCAATCAATCCAATAAATTCAATCGATTCAATCGATTCATCAATCCATCAATTCAATCCATACAATCGATACAGTCAATACAATCGATACAATCGATACCATCGATACAGGGGTCCCGATTATAAGACCAAATCGTTATAGCACATCCCATACCACACCACACAATTTTGTCCCATAATCTGGCACGTCAAATAAAAGTAATCACACGTTCCAATTCAATTATTGCTCGCACAAGCATGATATACCGACGCACATCGGTCTTCTAGTGTAGCCAGAGATTATTGCTCGCACAAGCATGATATACCGACGCACATCGGGGATGGGTTCACTTAGCCAACACACGATCAATCAATCCCAACCAAGGACATTGTGCTTTGCACACAAATTCCTCAATTAAAATAATGAACTTGGCATATTTTCTTCGTATTAAAAACACCCGATAAAAATAATCGTGTGTGGGTACACGGTCAGTTTGAGCCAAAATGCAATATCTTCCTTTTTAAAAATCTCACTATTTAATATAGTACTAAAAACATTTTTGGCGTTAAAAATCGCCGCCCGGTAAATTCTGATTAAATACCACAATTTTACAATTTTGAAATAATACTCAAAATTACAATCACCACTCAATTTGCACAAATTAACACTCAATTGCATAAACTAAGCACACCATTGCAATCAACACGAAATTCCGATCACCGACTATCCCGATATAATTTTCGTAAAATATTAAATAATTAAATAAATAACAAAAATAATTGAATAAATGCAATTTAATTCCATAAATTCATACTTAGGCTAAAAATTGCTAATGTAACCACCTAATGGACAAATTAAATTATCCTAACCGTTCTAACTACAAGGCCACGCAATAAACTAACTAATTATAATTTCTAACCACCTAATTCACTAATCCAACTAAGCTAAATTAACTAAATAAGCTAATAATTACACTAATCACACTTAACTTAATCTAATCACCACTTAAGCGTCATTAACCTCCTAAGCAAGCTTTAGTGAGTAAACTCACCGGTTTCGCGAGTAAACTCACCGGTTTATCGAGCCAGTGAGTTCACGGCAATGGCAATGCCAAGGCGGGCAAGAACCAAGCCTCGAGCGACACCAACGGAGGTCCAAACGGGCCTTAAAACGGGCCTAGAAGTCCAAGAACCCTTGCTGGCCTTCGACCTCTGTCCTTGGGCCGAAGGAGCTGCTCGCGCAGCCAGAAGCGGTAAGGAGGGGCGGTGATGCTGTAGCGAGGCCAGGCAAGTGACAACGGTGGCTCCGGTGGCTTGGACGGTGACTAACGGCAGCCAGGCGAGTCGCGGGAACGCACGGCTGGCGCGGGACAAGCGGAACGGCGACGGGCGACCAGCTGGCTCAGGCGCGTGACAGGCGGACGGGCGGCGGTCGGACGGTGAGTAGGGGCGGTCGACAGGCTGCTGGCTAGTTCCTGTTTGCTTCCTCTAGTTTTTGAGCTCTCCAAACTACACAACAATGGGGAAAGCCAACCAAGGAGGAAGAAGAAGACAGCTGGCCTTGAAGGGGGACCACCAAAATGCCTCAAAAGTCCATGGAAAATATCTAAACACTCATCACTTGGCCTCCCACTTGTTGCTGCCTCATCATCAGCCATTATCCACTCCCAAGCTTCCTCAAGAAGCCATCCAATTTGTCCAAAAGTTGTTGTCCCCCCTTGGCTATGAATTTTGGACAATTTCCCTCCAATTGGATTCAATTCCTCTTCCAATTAATTCAATTTGAAGCCCAAAAATTCAGCCAAGGTCTCCACCACTTAAATTCACATTTTTCCTCACCAATTGAACCAACTTGAATGCCAAAAACCGTTTCTCGAATTTCCTGGTCCAAAATAGTCTTACTTTGATTTTTCACCGAAAATCCCGATTTGCCGAAAAATCTTCGGAGGATGAGTCGACGTTCATAAAATGAATCGTGACATGACAGAATTTTCAAATTATGAAATCGGGTTCAATTTCGCGATTAATTTTAATCGGGCACGATTTTAGCGTGACCTAACCTACCATGTAACTTTTAGTAATTTTTAGCGCAATTAACCCGTGGTCGATTATTTTCTATCCACATTGTGCATCTTCGACACATTGGCGACTTTCAATTATCGTAAAAATCTTGAGGTTTCAACTATGGACACAGGGTACCAAAACGACAGAAAAATCGGTATAGTGCCGATCGACAAGAATTTTGCAAGTAGGTGGAATCACCCACACTTAATCACATGGCTCTATCGAATCAACATATCTCCAGTCTCTAATCGATTTTTAACTGTGCCGTAATGACCCCTTGCAGATTAGCACGGTCGAGCAGTCGATTCTTGGTCGAATTCTCAAGTCTATTGCATTTATATTCCTTAACAACTTTACCTGATAAACTAGTTATCTCGTGAGTGGCCAACTCAAAGAAAAGAACTATAGGCGCGTCGATGAAAAGCCCAACTTATTCAATCGAAAACAGAACCTGAAAATCAGGATGCCATAGCTTCTTTCCAGCTTTCGTCAAATAATGCTTCTTATACTCCTTTTGGTTCTATTTCAGAAATAAGTGCTAGTGTAATTGAGTCTCCTTTTGCTTTAGATCTGGTATATGGATTCCTTCTTTTATATTGCCAATGATGAGTTCTTTAGGATGACTTGATTTATGTTTCCAGTTACTGTTAGGTTTGTCATTTCTTGTAAGGATTTGTTGATTGTTAGTTTTCTTCGATTCTTCTTACTTTTGTTCCGCTTGACTTTGATTGCCAGAAGACTGAAGTTCCTTGGGGGAATTAGACTTTATTAAGTCTGAAACTAGTTCAGACTTTTCAAGTTGAGTCTGATCTTGTTGGTTCTAAATACTTTCCTGGAATCTAACATTCATGGATTCTTCAACAGTTTGTGTATTCTTGTTGAAGACCCTATAAGCTTTGCTTGAAGTAGAGTAACCAAGAAATATTCATTCTTTCGATCTTTCTCCAAATTTTTCAGACCGATCATTTTCATTCTTCAAAATGAAACACTTGCAACCAAACACATGAAAATAAGATATATTTGGCTTTTTCCTTTATACACTTCATAGGGGGTCTTCTCTAGGATGGGCCTTAAAAATACCCTATTAATTATATAACTGGCAGTAGAGATTGCTTCTGCCCAAAAACAAGAACTATCAGCAGAGTTATGGCCATCTCTTATAGCGATCTATTTTTCCTTTCTATAACTCCATTTTGTTCTGGAGTGTATGGAGAGGAGAAAACATGTTGATGACCATTCTCATCACAGAAATTTGCAAAATCTTGATTTTCAAATTCTCCCCCATGATCAATCCTTATACTTGAAATGGCATAATCTTTTTTGTTCTGAACTTTCTTAGAAAACTTTGAAGAAATATGAGAAGGTTTCGGTTTTATTTGCCAAGAAAAAAACCCAAGTGAATCTTGAATAATCCTCCACAACTATCAAAATAATATTTCTTTCCACCAATACTCTGTGTTCTAGTTGGTCCAAAGAGATCCATATGAAGAAGCTGCAAGACGCGATTAGTGGAAACTTGATTTACAGGTTTAAATGAGCTTTTGACCTATTTTTCCAAGATACATGGAGTACACAACTCAGACTTCTGGTATACCATTTTGGGAAGACCTCCAATCAACTTCTCTCTTGAATGCAATTTGTAAGTGTTGTCGTTGAAGAACAATTGGTTGGAAACGTCTCAAACTTTGGAATTTCAATTTTCACGCTCTATCTCAAATGGACTAAATGACCTTCTTAAATACTCTTCAACGCCTTTCTAGCCATTGGCCTTCTCCAAAGGAACTTCTTCCAATCAATTTGTTGGACAGAATTGATTAAGGAAATCTTGTAACCATTTGAAAATTGAGATGAAAATCCAATGATTCCGGTCGCCCATACAATCAGAATCTAGATTTCCATAAGTAGATGCTTCCCAAAAAGGAACTTGTCTTCAAGATTGATTTCATCAATTCATGATTGATTCCATTAGTGTATTTATAAAAAGTAAGTGAGATTCTTCACCAAAAAGCCAGATATTGAGGATAAATCTCTATAATGTTCATACTAAATCCTTATCGTAAGATCAATAATCCTGAGTCTGATTATATCTTCGTTCAAACTTGGTTTCAGTCTGGATCACATCAGAGTGGGAAAGACTTATGTAATAAATAGATTTTGACAAAAGTTTACAATATAGGTCAAAAGTCTAGTATTCTTCATAATAAGAACAAGAACAAGAAAGTTTTGTCAACTTCAAAACCTAATAGGAGTTTTCTCAACAGTCGTAAGTGTGAGAAGTAATAATCTCTTACACGAGCTTGAGTAGTGAATGCTCAATCCTTGTAACCTATGATTGATTGATTATAGTGAAATCCAACTGATAGACTGTTAGCGCGAGCGAGCGGATGTAGGCTTGTTAAAACCGAACCACTATAAATTTGTTGTGTGCAATATTTTCTATGCCTTAAACTCCTATCTATATTTTGTGTTAGATTTATTGCATATCGCCAAGATCTAAGCACTGCACAGTGTTATCAAATGTTGTCCTATAGCAATATTATCTTAATTTTGCTTTGATTCCGCATTGTCATTTCTTCAACCCCTATGGGTGATAAATCTAGCCCTACCTAAATACATCCCTAGAGACAAACAATTCCAATGAACGGTATGTATATTGACATTCTAGCAGCATGATGTGCAACCATGCTATCTGTCAATAGCTTTCTTGGTGAAGCCACAACCCAGTTTGTGGGACTTCCTCCAATGAAGAAATCGGGCTGTTTAGGCAGTGGCAATGTCACTTCTTCATTTGCCAACATGATAACCATGGATCGCACCCCTGGCCTCTTTGGGATATTTTTGGATGAATAGCTGACTAACTTGGATACATCTCTCTGCTTGAGATTCGATGGAAAGTTACCTAAAGAATCAACCTTAAGTTCCAGGGCAGTGCCCTCTTTCCACAGCAACCATGCCTAGGAAGGATCAACCTGAGTTGGTTGGTCACCGAACATGATAAGCGACTAGAAGCCAATATGTGAATCTGTAATGATTTGAACATCAGAAGGAATTAAGTATAAGAAGAAATAGCATTACATGTCCGAGAACGTTGTGAAGGTGACTCGGATGGTAGAATCCTCTATTGCTTTTGCCACTATCCATTTCCAAGAAGAGCACTACATAGTACATTGGATTTCGTCGAGAATTTTTTATCCAAGGCATAGTCTTTACTATAGCCACTACATCAAGCAAATCATGTCTCAATTCTCCCGATGTTTCAGAACTCATGAACTTTGGAGGTCACGAAATGAGATGAGCACTTACCAAGTGCCGATGATCCTTCTAGTTCTAGCTTTTGTTTCTTCACTTCCAAAAGATTCTTGCCAATGAAGTCAGAAATTTTTGGATTTAAATTGTCATCCAGTAAGACGTTGCTGATTTTAAGGTCTCCGTGAATGACTTGAAGTTTTGAATCTTCGTGGAGGTAAAGATTGTTGAGAAAACTCCTATTTGGTTTTGAAGTTAACAAAACATTCCTTCTCTTATTCTTATTCTGATTCTTGTATTGAGGAAAATTGGACTTCTATGTTATATCGAGGAATGTTGTCAAAGTCTTTTTACATCAAAAGTCTTTCCCACTCTGACGAAGATCCAAACTGAACCAAGTCTAGAATGAAGACATAGTCATACTCAGGCTTATTGATCTTCCAACTAGGATTCAGTATAATCAAGACATAATTGGCTTTCTAGCGGAGAATCTCACTTATCTTTTCTAAATAAATTGATGAAATCAATCACAGATTGATGAAATCAATTTCGAAGAGAAGTTCATTTTTGAGAAGCATCTACTTATGGAAACCTAGATTCTAATTGTATGGGCGACTAGGATCATCGGATTTTTACCTCAATCTTCAAACGGCTACAAGATTTCCTTAATTGATTTTGTCCAACAGATTGATTGGAAGAAATTCCTCTGGAAAGTACCAACAATTAGAAAGGCATGGAGGAGTATTTAAGGAGGTCATTCGGTTCATTTGAGATAGCACGTGAGAATTAAAATTCCAAAGTTTGAAGCCTTTCCAACTGCTTGTTCTTCACCGATAGTGCTTGCAATTGTACTCAAAAGAGAGATAAACACAAAGGAGTGACTTAGTGAGAGAAACAAACTCTTCACTGAGTGATCGTACTCAAATCACCGTAATTCTCTTTTGATTCCATAGTGAAATCCAGCTAGAAGGCTGTCAGCGTGGGAGAGTGGACGTAGGCTTGATCTAAGCCGAACCACTATAAATTATGTGTTCAATTTTCTCTTTCCTTAACTCATTTAATTTGGTTATTGCGATATTTTTTTGTGTCCTGCTAAATTCCAAAATATCTTATTTGAGTCTGAATTGAACTTAGAAGTCTAATATTAATCAGACCTTGTTTGAGAAAATAACTTTTATTGCTTTTATTGGCCAAATTTGTCTTTACACCTATTCACCCCCCCTTTAGGTGGTAATACTAGCACTTTCAAAGAAGACCTAGACCAATTCTGGTGATAATGTTAAAGCGCCCTTACCGTGCAATGAGAAGCGCCACTCATGATATGCAGTTATTCAGCACCCACAAAAGCTTAGCTTTTGATCCAATAACTAATATATATTTCGATTAGCACAAGCTGTACGGGAACAATTATGTGTGCATTGAACCCTGCATTCTTCAAGGCTCATGCCAGTGGCCAACCAATGGTTGATCAGATCTGGTAGTTTACAATCAGAGAGTTTGAAAAGTGCTTCTCCTGTAGAACAATTTGGGGGAAACTTTCTCAAGAAACCATTGGTCCAATTAAAGCATTTGCCACTCTTCTGGCGGCTCTGGGAGGAAACCTTGCAAGCACTCGCATCTCAAATGTCCGTAACTTTTGCAGAAACCATTGTAAACCACACAGTGCATAGCCGTCATGGGATCAATAGAAAGCAATTGCATGATAGACTAACTAAAGCTTCCCTTCTTCCACACAAACATGCACCAAACCAGATGCATACATTGGTGTTCTGGTGAGGATTTCATCATTTGATGGCTGATGGTACGCGGCGTAGGCATCCATCTGGTTGTAAACCACCGTTTGCCTTACAATGGGATCCAATGGCATCGAGACACCATCAAACTGGATCCCACTCCACTTCCCGATTGCAATATGTTCAGATGAACCCATCGTTCAACACTTCAAATCATGGCAATCCCTGAGTGGTTAATCTGAAGAGGCAATGACCAGGGGTAGGGTCATCCACACTTTTACAGGTGGTCAGATACCATTTAAATCCGGTTCAAGTTCGACCCCAATTCCATACCTACTAAGACCATGTCGATGGGTACTCAAAGCTTTGCCAATAATAGGCACCATCGAATGTGAGCTGAATTTGAAGACCCAATGAAATCATTTGATTAGTTGAGAAGAGGGATAAGATTATCACAAATGTCATAACTTCCATACAATACTCATTTAAGTGCCATAACTTTTAAAAAGTGTTGACCCAAGTGCCAGAAATTTGACATGGCATGGCACTCGTGGTGAACGTTTTTAAATAGTTATGAAGTGATCCATTGAAGAATTATATGGCACTCAACTGATCAAATAAAAATTATATGGTACTCAACTGAGTAAAATATATATATATATATATATATGACAATCAACTAACCGCCGTATGAAAGTTATGGTATCCAGCGATCGGGAAAAAATATGACTTTCATGTGAGCACCATACGTAAGTCATGAAATTTGTAGTGACTTTTTTCCGCTAAGAAGAACTAGATTCCCTGCATGGCTGAATGTCAAAACACCATTTGAATCCGTTGGTTGTCTCTATTAGCAATCCAAACAACTGTCTGAGGAGTGATCTTGTTTCAATGCCCAAGTATCTGTTCTTGCAGCTTCCTAGAGAGAAGAAGCCAAGCTCAAATCTTTGGCCTAAAGAGACCAACGTCTCTCCATCTTTCATAGACTAGTCGAAACTCAAAATACTAGATCCAGATGAGGACCCAACAATGACACGAAGATGATAAAACAATAAATGCAAGTGGCAAAAGGAGTTTTTTTTGCATTTGATTGAAGACTTCAACTAATCTTTTGTGTTCCCCGTGATTAAATCCATTTTTGTTTCAGGTCATGAAAGGCAAAAGGTTCATATGAAGTCCACCTTGCAAGTTGCCGCAAGATCAAGAAGACTGCCATTAACAGTGGCATGTACATTAAGATGAGTGATGCATCACTAATTTAGAATTTCTCCTGGTCCAAACGAAACTAAAGTCAGAGCAAGAATTTTTGGGTAATTTTTATTTACGACTAACATCCACTTTCTTCTGACGTGGCAATTAAAGTATACAATTTCAGTTTGACCTAGATGGTTCCAAGGTCGTTGAACATATCCTACCATCACTCCATTCTATATTTTCTCGAAATCCAATGCGTGATGTGCTTTCACACAATTGGATTTGTTGATATTGAATGTTGCGAATGTATTGACGTCTTGCTCATTTGTCTAACTTCATGTGCACTGGTCAAGTTGTCTTTGGATAATGCAAATTTTGGAATGATCATTACTATGATTTCCAAGAAAAAAAAGAACAATGTCATTCGTATAGCAGTCTCCATATAAGGGCTATGCCTGAATGAATCCCGCCTAGTCTATTTTCAATTACAAGCAAGGTTATTTCCCTCCCAAATTCAAAATTTTCACATTTTTGTCAACTGTTCTGTCTTCTATATTCACATTTAATGCCGTCCCCTTCAGCTCAATATCAGCAGCAGAAGCTATAGCTTGCGAATAAATACCCACAGCTTTAACGAAATCAAAGAAACTGACATACAACATTACTATTATATTCTGCTCCTTGAATGTCCAAAATGGTGATGACTTTGACTAAATCTCCTATATTCCTTTTACTGCTGTCTACCAAAAGCAATCCACATTCATAAGACTTTACTCTAAATCATCGAAGGCGTGTGTTGGTGGCTAAGCCACTATCGAACAATCATGTCTCTAAACTGTCCGGAAGTAGACCAGTGAGCCTCTACAAAACAAGCTACAGACTTTCTAGGTATCCTTATTTGTACTTGTCCTTTCTGCAACTTTCTCATTGCCAACCTAAGCCTGAAAATTTAAGATCTAGAATAGCGCTCAGAAAGTACATTGCTTATTTTCAGGTCCTTGTGAATGACTTTGAAGTATCGACTCCTCGTGGATATAGGGAAATCATGCAATTCCCGAGACAATTTCACCTTTTCAATGACAGTAGGAGCTCATCCTCCGGAAGATCTGTTGGTCAATTTAGCTCCACACCCCTTTTTGTCTCAAGCATGAAAGTCGCGCATACAAATTATGTCTAGGAAACAAAATCAATTTACCAGGCCCTATGCTCTCATTCCACAAGCTAATGCCCCGTTACCATGGTGTTCACCACGGCCACAATAACAGAAGAAATGAGAACTTTTAATCGTTATCATTCTGCGGGGCTCAGTCTGCTTCTGCCTTTGTTGCACACGACACGCAGGAGATACGCACATGGGGAGATCGCACCAATGGTTAACACTACCACGCACTAAATATTCAAGACTCAACTTGACTGAAGCCGGGTCTAGGGGGACGCTCGGAAACGTCAAGTCTTTTGATCAAACATTTGCTGTAGATACCATCTGTCCATAAACTTATAAGGGTCCATTAGATATTTTCCTCAGCCAGAGACAGGTACAAACCTCATCGTGCCAAGACGTCCCTGTGTTTAGTTCATATCGTCAGGCGTCTTCCTCTGTGTTCTGAATTTAAGTGCTAGGATTTCCCTGCTCAAACCAGAGGACAAGAATGGGTTTCTGCATGAAAACCTTCTCGAGAGCATTAGTCACAAGCTGGCTGCTCACATGATTTCTAAGATGGTCAACATTGCGGATGCCATTAAAGCGCGTCAAGTGAAATAGCCACTAGTCTGCTCCAAACCAAGAGCACCTCCCACGTAGATTATACTTTAAAGTAGTAGACAATCAAATTCATATCCACATCAATTCTTTAAAAGAGTCGGTTGTTTGGGGGGGCGGATGGACAGAGAAATGTTTCACGAGGTAGAAATAAGGGATAATACAAACCCAAGACTCCAGAAACCAGACGTAGTTATCATAGATTATAAAATAAGGCATAAATTAACCATATGTCATCACAAAGTTCGGAGGTACTTTAAACATAAATCGAACACATTGATGTAGCAATGGCGTTGAGGTTGATGTCCACTGCCATCAGAAGACAATTCATACTCAACAGATCCTCCATGGCTTTCATCATCCGGAACCAGAAATATTCTTTTGTTAGTCGCTCGCAAAGTGGGTCCAAAGGACCTAAAAGCAGTTGAGAAAGGGAGTGGGAGAGGGGTTTTTCTATAGTTGGCGAGCAATTGATCCCCCAAGACCTTTCTCATACTCATACCCAATATCATTGCATACCGCATGACTGCATGAGAAATCTATATACAGATTGTGGTGCATTTTGAGAGAGCTTAGAAAAACTTGAACTGTGGCCAATTCGCTTCTTGACACCTACGTCCATCTTATTTCTGTCCAATATTTGCACTTCCAAAAGATCAGCCCTCATAGATTTCACGAGGTTTCAGATATAGCTAACCCCTCATTTCTTTTTCTATTCCAAAAACAATTTGAAGGGATTAGAGACTTCTTTGAATGATAAAACCTAATCAAATTAAAGAGAGAACATAAACAAACTAAAGAAATTAGAGACTCCTCAGGCCAACCGAACTTAATCAAATTTAACAGAAAGGAATTCAAAAAGTTCAAATATGCAATCGAAAATACAAAGTCCCTCAAAAGTATTCATGAAGAATAGTGATCAATTTAAAAAGTAACAGAAGACTTGAAATTGAAAATAGAAGTACTGGATGAGGTAAAACAGAAAAGACAACAAAAAGAAAAGGTGCAAAGCATTTAACATGCTCTCTTAAACCATCCCAACCAATAAAGTAGAACTTCCCAATCAAATTTTACTCTTACTAGGCTTTAGCATCTTCCCAACAAGGATGTCACGATAAATTTCAATTTTTTCGTATGAGAAACTCTGCAGCCACTAATCATTTGTTATCTCCATGTCGTGATCATTTTGTGACCACAAAAACCGATCATTTATGAAAGAGGGATTTGCATATCAGCATATGCACAAATTTTGTATACTCAGAATGGCTTTTTTTTTTTTTTAAAATCGGCGTGAGAAACATCTTCTAAATATACGAGTGCCTTGGCCCAAAAAAAAAAAAAACAGAGAGCAAGGACAATTGCCATTGTTATTCATTCAAAGTTAAGGGAGATCTTTTTTTTTTTTTTAAATAACTTTTTAACATCGCTAAGGTCTAATAATAACATGTCTACTCTGCTGCACTTTCAAGCAGTAATAGAATTCAATTATCAGTGTGTAGCACGGGCCTAATTGCTAGTTTCAAAGCAGTTATGTGGTATAACACTTGCTATATAAGTTTTGGAAAAAAAATGAACTTCCCGTACTGCGGGAGAACAGATCCTTACAAGGGACCAAGGGAGATGGAAAGGATAAAATAAGTAAAATTTGTGGGTTACTTACCAAGAAACTTGATTAAGTGTTCAAGTGAAGAACGGGCAAGGGGATGATCCCACTCAAGCGACTCCCACATCTGCCGATTTATCTGAATCTCTCGAAGAGAAGGGGGAGGAGAAGGCAACCCATTGTCAAGCAGGGGCAGCTGCAGAGGAATCCTCTTCAGTTTTGGACAATTGTATATAGAAACCCACTGGAGGGAATTGCATCTCGTGATCCCATCACATGTGCTCTTAAGTTCCGGAAGATTACATAGAACCAGCTTCATTAACTTTGGGAAGGAGAAGTACGTCATTTGGCAACAGTGCCCATTATCAACTCTATGCCCTTGCTGCCTTTGACTACTATCTCTTCGAGGAAAGGGAGATGGAGCACCATGTCTTGCGTCAGCAGCACCCTCTTCATGTTGTTGCATCCATTTACTTCAAGATATTTAAGGCGACAAGTGGCTTCACTTGGCAATGGCCTATGTATTATCTCCTCTAAGTTCTCACAACTAATGATTATAATCTCCTCCAGATTTGGAAGGTGAGCGGTCAGCCACTCCCATTCCATCACTCTCTTCATTTTATGACACCGGGACAATTCCAATGATTGCACACTTTCCGGAAGCAGAGCGCAGCCATCACCACTTGTTCCATCTACACTCGCGGCGATATGGTTGCAACTATCAATGAGTAAGGACCTCTCAGTCTCACTCCCACACCAAAGGACCCTATCGCTTGGTGCACCCATCACGAGCCTGTAGCATGGGGATCCATTTCGCTCAAGACACCCCACGCATGCATTGAACGTTTCCACATCGGAAACAGAACAATAAAGTTCCTCCACCTCCGGTAATTTTACCTCTTCTCCCACCCTTAGCTCTTTAATCGCGAGATATTGCAAGTTCACCAGCTTCCCCAACACTCCCTCCGGTAATGTCTGGATCTCTGAGCCATCTAGGGCGAGGTACCTCAGGTTTGCCAACTTCTCCATGCCCTCTGGCACTTCTCCAAGACTTCCACAATCACTGAGGTCCAACTTTCTTAGGGACCGCAACTTTCCTACATAAGGAATAAAACACAATGAGTAACAACCTTTCAGTAACAGTGCTTCCAAGCTCTCCAACTCAGAGATGGAGTCCGGTAATTCCGTGATTCCGGTGCAGCTGAGATCTAGAACCGTCAGCCCCTTTAGATGTCTGAAGAAAGATCCATGGATGACTCCCAAGGAGATATTGCTATGTAAAGACAGCCTCGTCAGTTTAGGGCAATTTGGTGATACGCCATATGGGATTTCTTCTATTTCGTTGCCATGTAAAAAGACTTTCTCTAGACGATCGGTCCAGAATACGTCCTCCGGTATTTCTCTCAAACCCATATTGGCCTTAAACATGTGAGTTGTGCTCGGCACCATATGCAATGCCATGTCCCTTGTCAATGGGTGTAGACACCAATGCCCTTTTTCAAAATCCAACAGGCCAGCCCCTTCTATTTTACCCAATATTTCGTTACCCCGTTCGTACAGTCTAATCCTGGTGGCAATTCCACCTAACAAACCCTCATCTATGAAAGACTCTATGCAACACTTTCTGCCATCTGCTGAAAGGTAATTTCCAAAACAAAGGATGAAATGCAGGAAACACTGTTGCACTTGTTCATTACCCAAGTTCAAGTAACTGAGCTGCAGTCTCTTGAACACGTCAAGCTCCATCGTGAAGTCTTCTAAATTTTGCAACATCCATCTCCAAGCATGCTCTTCTTTCTCTATGCCTCTCATGCGAGTTGCAATCTCAATGATCCCAAGTGGCAGACCATAACACCTATCAAGAAGAGATCTTGAAATTTGTCCAACTTCCTGAGATTGTTCTACCGCAAAGCAAAGCGTCCTTGAAAATAACCTCCAAGAATCTTCCTTATTGAGAAGTTCTATCTTCATTTGCTTTTGACAGAGCATCATACGACACACATCTAGTGATCGAGTTGTCACTACCAACCCTAGTCTGCCCATTCCAACCGGAATACCCACATCCTTAACTTCAAAGTGCCTCCAAAGGCCATCTAAAATTAGGACGGGTCTCTTCTTCAACTTCAGATGTCCACACAATAGGCCCGCCCTTCTTTTCACGTCCTTCTCATTTGAAAGATTGTCTAGTCCGACCACATTGGCAATCGCTTCTTGTAGCGCATAAACACTAAAATCCTGAGGTACAGCAACCCAGAATACATCCAATGCAAGATACTCAAGGAGTCTATTATAGACATTCCTCAAAATGGCCGTCTTGCCCACTCCGCCCATACCATAAACACCAATTACGAAATCCTTGCTCAGCATTATAAAGGAAACAATCTTATCCACCTTCCACAGAGTTTCTTTGCCTACTAATTCTTCTATTGTCACCGAGGGAGATGTTTTGCGACATCTAACCGTCGCCTCTTGCCGAAATCTTCCTGGAACTAGAAGAATCTGTTCAACTTCTTTGCACAGCCCTTCCACCTCTGCTACTTTCTCCGGTGGAAAAGTTATTCCTTCTCTGATTGCCCGAACCACACTCCAATATTCTTCTTCTGTCCTCGTCCACTTCGACTTCAGCTCGTTCATGTCCGCTTGGCGACTGCTGATGAGTTCTTCCAGCTTTCTTTTAAGAGACATCATATTCGCATCGGCAAGCCCACGGGTACCTCGTTGACTCTTAACCAGTCCAAGATGCGGTCTCGCACCTAAACACAATTATAAGTGAAAATTCACTATTGGGTACTCCTTAGATATATTTTATAGGTATGTTACACTCATGGAAATAAAAAATTGTAACTTTGTATTCACTTTTTCGAACTAAAATATTACAGGCAACATTCGATACAATAATTAATATGTATTGTAGGCATTGATGTCACGATAGTGAAATACTGACGACTCCATATCATGAGCTCTTCATTAGAAAAGAATTGATTTAGAATTAAAAGTCATGGGAATTATCTTTGATAAATAATTTAACCATATAAGCCAATGCTCATGTAGAAGATCGGAGGGGACAGGGAGAGCCATGGCTTTTCAAGATTTGAATGCCACACTTCAAAACATTTGTCTTTTCGTTTTCAAAGATCTAGTGATTATCAATGACCGACTCTAAAACTCCTCTTGTCCTATTAATTCCTGACCATTTTCAGTTTCTGTATACCTGTATCACTTTTCTTAGGTGAAGATTAGAAGACAAATAAGGCAGCCTGCACAAGCTTCAACGTATGCCAAATTTAGAGATGAAATTTAGAGATGCACACATACCATGTGGAACCTCTGTATTGAGTTCTCCCTCTTTGGCATTCAGCGGGCGTGGCATGTTGGTTAAAGCAGCAACAGACTGATTGGGAAAATTCGTCTCAGCCGATGGAAGAAAGGTTGACGAACCTGCACCATAGCTCAGGTACGGCATGGCAACAAATGAAGTCTTACACCGAGCAACTTCACTGCCCGCAGTCAAGGGCTGATGCGAACTCTGTGTAAGGTTGGATGAACCTTCATCATTGCCTTGTCTCTTGCTCGATTCCACTGCTCTTTCACCCTTCAGCACCTCTGGTGCTTCTGATCTCACTCGGTCATTGAAGACCTTACAGCCAAGAATTTCACATCCTCCTACCCCAGCAAACTGCGCCTTGATCCTCTTCGTGTCTCCAACGTACTCATTCCCGCAGAAGTTACACTTCCGCTTGTTATTAGGCAGAACCTCAACAACTGAAAGTGGATCCAATGCTCTCGGCATTTCTCCAGCATCCCACGAAAGGGTAAACGGATGGAGGCTTTCTTATATAAAATACACGCGAGACAGATTTCAAACTGGGCTCTTCAGATTGAAAACCATAATTTGCTTCTGTTTTAAAAAAGCAAATGCTCTTTATGTAGGTGATCTGAGGGGATAGAGAGCCATTGCTTTTCAAAATTTAAATTTCATACTTAAGGAGTATTGTTCTGACCATTTTCAAAGATCTATTAATCGTCAATGACCGACTCTTAAGCTCCTCTCTTCCTATTACTTCATGTTTATTTTGTGTTTTTCTATAACTATCAGAAATCTGAGGTCCTGCCTATACCCCTATTATTAGGTGAAGATTAGAAGACAAATTAAGCATCCTGCACGAGCTTTTACAAAAGGGGAATTGGGAGATGCACATACCTTGGGGAACCTCTGTATTGGGTTCTTCCTCTTCTGCATTCAGTGGGCGTGGCATGTTAGAAAAATCCTCTGCATTGGGTTATTCAGTGGGCATGGCATGTCAGACAAATCAACAACAATTTATTAGGCAGAAACTCAACAAGCTCCCACAATTTAAATGTCGCACTCGGCATTTCGCCTGTAACTCACAGAAGAGTGAACAGATATGTTTCAAGTGACTGGGTACCAACAAGCAAGACCCTGGGAACTTCTTTTGAAAAGACAGGAAACAATCCTCAAATTTTGCTCTTCAGATTAAAAACTATTGTTCTGTCGTTTGCTTCTTATACACAAGCCCAGCTTAGTTTTTCTGCGAATGACTCGGATGCAGCAAATTGTTCTACCAACTCAAAATTTCAGCCTATATGAACCTATATGTGAAATCATAGATTGATAATGAAAAAAAGGGACACGGAATTGGAGATTTGTAAGGATAAAAGATTTGGTGAAGTGAGCATGAAAAGTGAAATTTTGAGTCAAGCTCACCAAAACCCAATGTAATTGTCCAATTTGATTATTTGGAAGTTTCCAAACTCCTAACATCACATAATTTGCTGCTACATCTAAGATTCTCTCTCAACATTATTTCGTGGCCCCGGCTCAGCTGCACCCTCAAGTTCTTCAATTTGCTTGATTTCTATTAATGCCAATCAATTGTAACGATGGACGGTAAACTATCCAGTTTGCCCGCATCTAGCATGGCTTGGCTTGACCAAAGGCTTTCAACCCCAGTTGGAGTTGAGAACGATTGAAGTGGAAGCCATCAGTCAAGCCAATTATGTAACTTGGCGTTGATAAACCAATAAAAATCTTCGCTCTTTGCTCAACGGGAACATTAATTATCTTATTTGATAGAGAACGCCTTCCGGGAAAAAGCTCTAGAAACAAGACCAGACATGATTATTTCTTATTTTCTGTTCCATATTTGGCCGATTAAACGATTTAAGTGTCTTATGTTTCTTACAGATATGGAAGATCTGGAAATTTAAGTAGAAAATCCTATAATAGAGCGTCACGAGTTGCAACAGAAAATTCAGACAGGCATGCAATTGCATAACGAGGGCAAAAGACAACGTACAATGAGGAGGACTGAAGTTCCGGTCCAGTTGCTAATCTCTGGCGTCGATGTGTTCCTTCAGCCCCTGATCACACGCCCTCGACTCCGGTCACAGCAAAATTTCCATGGCCCGGCTTCAACTGCCCGCTCGAGTTCTTCTCCCTCGATCTCGATCTCGTTCACATGGAAATTTGGAGAGGTGGGAGGAAATAAGGAAGAGTGAAGATGAGAGGAGAAAGAAACCACAGTGGCTACACGTTTGGTCGTCCGAATTTCTAATACATATAAAAAACCCTAAATATCGAGAGTGCTCCTCGATTGTCGTGCTCGGCACATCTGCACGGTTCGTTTTCAAACGAGCATAGATCATCGTTAAAATATGTAAATCACCCCACCCACCCCAAAAAAAAAAGAGCACCGAACACACACAAGAAAAACAGAGAAAAATTTTATTTGCGTTCAAAATTTCCGAAAATTGATTCCATAAAAAAACCATATGGTGTTCCCAAATCATTGACCAGAATTACTAATCCTCGAAAGGACGAAATTTGCATTTAAATTTACTGTTTTGTTTTTTCTATATGAAAAATTACTCGAGATGCATAAAAAAAAAAACTAATTATCTCATGATTGCTTGATTTGCATCTATTATAGGAAAGTACAATTATCACGACCCTCACCATCGGTAAAATGCTAAATGTTCTCACGATATGAGTTAACATATGGCTGTGGGAACACGGAATTTTTCTCTTGCAAGATGACGCTTATGCTTGACTACAGTTCACTCGAGCCCTATCGATCGAAAATTGTTTCCCCGGTCAATCATGAACATAAGATTTTATTCATAAGTTGTCACCAACCCATACTAGGCCGATTTAAGGAAAATTAAATCGCACCAGGTTATTTTATTTCCTCTAACCAGAATTTTCGAGTGGGGACTTGGAAATAGGGAATGCATATCAAAGAAAGTTTTAACTTTTGGAATTAGGGTATGTGCTTTTCTTTGATACATTGTGATTAGTATGAATGGTAAATTACTTCAAGGTGCGTAAAGAGAGGGATTCAAACCCTTGGTAAACAAAAGCTTACATAGCATTACCAATGTTATACCTTGAACCCATTGGCCATCTTTCATACATAATGATATGTCTCAACAACGGAAGGAATACTCAATCATTCATTTGGTACTTTTTTATTCACATCGGAAATATATCATATCACGGCAAAATGAGGTTTCACAGTTTAACGGATCTTCGACTTATTTGATGGGATAGTTGGTAGATTGGTGACTTATCGAAGTAGTGAAATCTGAAACCTTCCTATTCTAGGATCTCTTTCTTGTTGGTTAATCACCTGAATAACATGATCCCCAAAAGAAATCGTCTGATAGATATAGTAATTAGCTATTGATCAAATGCACTTCGCGGATGAATTCATCAAAACCTTTACCATTAAAAATGATCGTCCAACCTCGAGTTTTTAAACAAAGGTCATATTCGTAAGAAGACTAGAGAGGAGATTTTCCGCAATTGGATCTTGTGTAGATTCGACATTTGATGTAAACTTAATAGGCTCATGACAAAGAAGGGCAAGTATCTCTAGTTTTTTCACCCGGAAGTGAAATTGGAGCTTCAACTCTTACTTTGTCGTCATAACCATTTGATTTTGATGTGGTTTTGTATGCTGATTCAACCATGAATTGTCGTTCTTTCTTTCACTCGTTCAATGTCAAATACACACAATGCCAGCCGCAGCCTCGGACTTCCGAGACCTCACCAAACCACGACAACACTCACGTAGGACCTCAGGCAAGTAAATTGCCTTCCTTTTTATGTTACGTAGGTTGATTGCCATGCGCGGAGGTTATACAATCTATATGTACAAGATGGGGAAGTGATCCTGTCTCTTATGGTTCATATTCCCTTGTAAGAGTGAACTCGTCTGGTAGAGATTATGACATACTTGGAGAGAGCGTGGGGAACCGGCTTTTTTTTTTGCTGGGGAAGCCACAAGTAGGCAGTACCCAGCCAGCATGCATGGTGCCTTCTTGAGTGGCTTGAAAGAAGCTTCACACATTTCTCATGCTGCCAGGGATTGGGAAACCACTCCAAGAAAGTTTGTGCAGAGAAATATTGGGGCAAGCAGCGATTTGCTGGTGGATCTGTTCCTGAAGCCTGATTTAGCATTTGGGAATTTCATGGTCATTTTCGATCCTCTAAATGATGACCCAAAGTCAATGGCCATACTGAGAGTTAACTTTGACAATAATAAAATCAGTTTGCCTGGCAATTTAAATAGTTTCCATGAGCACTCTACTAATGGACTGTCGCCACTTTACACGGTACTAACACGTGAACAGGCTCAGGATCTACAATTAATGAGTGGAGGGGATGACAGCAGATTATCGTACTTGACTAGGACACTCTGTTTGAAGTTAATGGGGCTTAGTGCAGCGGTAAATTTTGCTAGCTACTTGATTAGTAACATTGCCAGTGCCCGGAGAATTATGGGCAAGGGTCGTCTTTCCAGTGGATATAAGAACAATGTACATACTTAGCTAGCCCTTGGTAGGTACCCTGCCAAGTTTTTTCCTTACATAGAGATTTGGCAAGGATTTTATTTATCGATTTTAGGAGACACCAAAATTTGTTTGCAGTCTCAAGAACACTGATTAGGTCTGCTAATCGATTTTTGAGTCTGATTTCGAAGATGTAATCACCGAAAAACGTGCCTGTGAGGTGTTGTGGAGTAGCTCAGACGATGTATTACTCGCATTTGCAGAGGAGAATCTTGCTGGACTCTCGGGGCACCTGTTCATCCTGGTCGGGGCTTCACAGTAGGTGCTTTTGTGCTTTTCTCTAGCCTTTTTTGTCTCTGCAAAATGCAGTTGTGTGTACACTTTTGTATTTTGTTTGTAAAAGTGTTGATGGCTGATGCTTAAGAGACGGTTGATTTCTCACAATTTTTATGATTTGGTGAGAGAAATCTCCATTACAGAAGGCTCTTTCTTCATGACTTGTTAATGTCCATTGAATGTCTCTGTTTCTACTGAATTGCATACTTGCTAAGTGATGACTGTGTTGAAGGAGACTAGACTTTCATTGAATTGGCAGCAGCGTTTGTTTGTGAGAGGGTATGCCTTAGATATCTTAACATCTATTGTAGTGCATTCCAATGCTCTTTGTCTGGTTTGCAAATATCAACTCACAACTTCCACTATCATGCAATGTTTGGTCCTATGCTCATCATGATATACATCAAACTTTCCAATGTGGATGCATATTTGACTACCACCATCTCATCTTTGAGTATTCTAACACATATCCTCGAAAAGTTTGAAGTGGCTTGTTAGAGGAGTCGTAATTGGTTTTGCCTTAAACATGTTGAAATTTTTTAACACCTTATTCACATAGTCTTTCAATGACGACCATAATTTCTTCTTCTTGTCCTTGATATTCATGCTTGAGATCCATCTTCCCGTCATGTTGGAGTAGCAACAACCCGTATCTCTTGGGTAACCAACAAGTCAAGACCCAACAACCATACAGGAGAGAGTTTCTCTTACATTTACAAACAAACCGCCATGATCCGAGATAACCTCAACAGAATATAGTCAGATAAACCAAGGTTCCATACTTGATAAGTAGATATGGATCACATTATTCGTGAGCCAAGAGGCCTTCCTCAAAAGGCCCAAAATCTCATGCCTTGCTCCACATTGATCCATACAAAATCAGAAGTCCGCTAGCAAGGTAATGTACTAATGTCCATTCTCAAAGTCGTCTAATCCAGACCACAAACGCTTCCTGGTCCAACCTTGGTTTTTAATTTAGTCATTTGGCCTTGTGACAAGATGAGCAATCTCGACCCAGTTCCTTCCTCGTACTCCCTATTTATCAAGCTCTCGCATCTGCAAATGCACACACTCGACTTGACAGGACTCGAGAAATTTCATAATCCGTAACTAAAGCTGAAAATTTAACTGACAATCCAATTCGGTACTAGACCTCTTTTGATTAGCTGAAAAGCTCACGTACAAAAACCCAATTAGGTACTAAATCTTTTCTGATCATTCAAGTAAGCCTTATTAATTAGATGCGAAAGCTCGATCATGCTTTTTCGCCGTACACACAACTCATCAAATTCCCAACTTGATGTAATCGACTTTACGCACTCGACTTATCGAACTCTGTAATAATAGCATCTTCTTTTCTCAAAAAAGGAAACTTGCTTATTCATATGAAGCTCTTTGACGATTCGTAATCTAGTCTCCCGAAATAAGTTATTAACCTTCAAACCGTACACACTATATTTAATTGCATGATCGACGAATCCGTCCGAATGGCCACCGATCCATTGAGAAAAGAGGTCAATCTTGACAATCAATTGGTTGAGAAACAGACAGGACAACCGCATCACAATGGGAGGAATAATTGGAAGGTGCAGATCGCACCAAACCTCTGAATCATTAATGAATCGGCGATGGCGGTTGGAAGATGAGCGCAGGTAGGTTTATGTGAGGCCCATTAATCCGAAGGACCCACGAGACATGTCCTGCTTGATTGAAAGAGAAAGAGAGAGAGAAGCAGACATTCATATGGCAGCAGCAGTAGCATTGAAACGAGAAGCTGCTATATATATGTTTCACCAATCTCCAGACATCACACTATCACAGCATGTTAGTGACTACTCGTGCGTAAGCACAAGGGTCAAACTCCTAAGATGAGTACCTAAGTGGAGATTTCTTGCACCGTGTTTCGTCTCGGGTATCATTTCGCAATCCCTCCATGTTGTCATACTCGAGGTGTTACGATGATTGGCAAAAAAATACTGAATTGAAAACGAATGCAGTCCATAATAACTTGGTCTGCATAAAGTACCAACTTCTTTGGTAGATCTCACGATCCTGTTATTGAACTTTATTAGTCAGAAGAAACCCATGAATCCATGTACACTCCACATGATCAGCTTCACGTGAGGTAAAACCACTTTACACTTCATGCCTGATCTCAACCGTGTTGATTAATTTGCCAAGCAAGCACGCCACACTGCCTCTACTTGTTGAACTCCCAAATCATGCCTCCATCCTCTGCAATGTGGAAGTAATAAAGCAATTATTCCATTGTGCAGAGGGCATGACGAATTTGCTGGATAGATTAAAACATAATATGAAGTACACAAGTACATGTCCATAGAAAGTTGTTAACATCTGATGGCTGAGAGCACTTCGAGCATGCGAAGGCAGGTGATCTGCCTAATGAGAATCGTACCAACGCTGTGTATTCTAAAAGAACCGCAAAGTCTTGGAAATTCTCAATTCTAGTGATGCATATTCTTATGCAATGCATCAAAAAGAAAACAAGTCCTTATCACTGTCCATTTTCAGCTTTGCCTCCCACGTATTCTTCCTGTTTAAGACTTAAATCATTCAAGAGTAAACCAGCTATGTTCCATACATCAAGTGCAAAGAGATGAGGTCATTTGACAGAAAAAGGCTCCAGGCTAGATTCCACATCGTGGCAGGATATGTTCCTTAGTAGGTGAAATTATTATTTTCAATGAAATTATGGAAATTAGGACCACGAATGTCTGATCTGAGCATCTGTGAGACAAACGAAGAAATCAATGAAATATCACTCACCTTTGATTTTCTTGTTTATCCAGATCTCCAGCAGCATTCCAGCACCAATTCCACCAGCAGTGCATGCCCCATAAAAGGCAATAGTTGAGGGCAAAGATCTTCAAGGAAGAAAATAATAGTCCGGTATTTGCCTAATCTTTCTTGGCAATCGCTTCTTTACAATTGGTTTAGCAGAAGGATCCTTCTGTAGGTCACTGCCGATGGCTTTCCAGTCCATCCCCTTCAAAGGGTCTTTCGGTTCTTCAGTTCCCATTCCCAACTACTATTTTGCTAGAGGATCAATTCCGCAAACTTAAGCCAGCAATCACATGGATGAAATGTGAAGGATTACAAAGAAAAGCCTGCAGAAAGAAAAACTGATAAAGCTCACCGGTGGAAAAAAAAAAAAAAAAAAAAAAACAAGTTTAGCAGCATTATAAAACAATCAAGACTTGGGGTCGAAACCCATGGCTTAGGTGGCCGGGACTAAGCAGGAGAATAACCTATTCTAACCGATCCTTGTAAGCAGAAACCGGGTCAGCTTGGAAACTTCGGATGTTGTATATATAATTGATTTCCATGGACCATGGCAATTGACTACTCATCTCAGATAATAATTCATGTTTCCCGCTTTATGTTGCATATTTCTCCTATCGAGGACTCAATTACTTTAAAGCTAAACAATGCTTCATGACGGCCAACCAGTGACCGAGCAAAAAATGACAGAACAACCGGTTCTGATATTCCAATCATTTATCTCCAGAACAGAACAACCGTTTGAGAGATAATAGAGGCAAGGACACTGAAACTAAAAAGAACAAGAGCTTCGGTCTTTCGGCTCTTCTTTATCGGTTAGAAAGGGCAGGGGGATCAGTGTAGGCGACCCTTCTAGGCGGTATGAAATTCGACTTCCCTTCACAAGAAAAATGATGTCTTCCAGTCATTTGTTGTGAGAAGTATTCACTATCCAAAGCACAGATCCCATTTTTGAGACCAAAGAAACCATGACATTGTCATTATTCTTACCCAAATGATCATCAGCAAATCCAAATTATACATGGGTTGCAGCCAGCCATTGCATGGCGTCTGAAGCATTGGCCAACCAGCACATGCTCACCAACAGGTTCGCTGCAAATACTGTAAGAGCAGATAACAGTTAAAACCCAGAAGAACACTCACGTTTACTAATTCCATTTGATTATATTCAGCAAAATCACCTCGAATTAGATCCCCAGGTTGATTACTAACGATTACCCACGTTAAAGGTGAACCTCAGCATTTCCAGGTTCGCAAGTAGACGAAAAATTCGCGCAATTTCACAGTAAAAATCCCAGCTTCACAAGTGTGCAAGAAACGAAGCTTGAAAAAGGTCCGAGTCCGCCAGACGAAATTCACCTGAACAGCGCGCGCAAAGAGAGAGAGAGCTTGGGAGGATGGAGTGATGGAGGGAAGTTGGTGGTGAAATGGCGAACTGACCGCCGGCGACGAGCGCCGGACTCCGACGGAATCGCGAACTGCGGCTGCGAGAGAACTGGGGCGGCGGCGAGGAGCTCCCTCTGATTGGTAATTTTGTAATTTCGCGGAACAGTAGGGGTATCTTTTCGCCATTTATTGTTGGCAGGAAGGATCGATGCCCTTTCTGCGTTTAAGCCGCTCACACATAACAGGATTAGGTGAGCATAGGTTCAAGATAGAACTGAAATTAAACCAAACCGGCCATAATTTATCAGTCAAATTAGATTCTTGTGATTTACTGGTCTGATTCTCGATTTTTTTAAATAGAATTAATACTGTAAGATTTGATTCTCAATTCCTAGTTAAGAAACGAACGAAAAACCAAATTGGGAACTAGAAACTAATAAACCGTGTTTACGTGTTTTAAAATTTTTATTGTTTATTTTATTCTATGTGTTTATCTTTTATAAATTATTGGATTTTTGTTATTGTGTTAATTTTCATTTTGATTAACTAAAAATGAAACAAACGAAAGGAAAAATAATTAAAAAGAGAAAAAAATTGGTCGATTCCTCAATAGACCCCAACACCAATCCTAAACCTAGGAGCTGATTGACATGGTTAGTTTCAAGTTCCAACAATAAGCAAATTGGGTTCCAATAGAACCAGTGCTCCAAATCACGAGTGAATCTAGACCGATCCTAAGCCTGAGACCGCTAGGTCTTTAATGGATAGTGGCCTTTGGTGATTATATTCAATATTTTTTTCGATTTCCAAAGTATTAATTAAAAAAAATAGTTTGAAAAATGGGCTTTTTTTTCAAACGGTTTTTAATAAGTTGCCCAAAAATTGATTTTTTTAATTTAAAAGATATTTTGGCTTTTTTTTTTTTTAAAAGGGAAATTTCATTAACTCAAAAGGGGGTCCGTCCACATCGCCAGATAAGATGTCCAACAAAGGTTTGGGGGACAAGATGGCCAATTAGAGGGGAATTCCTTCTTTCAGTGGGCAATGAATGAATGGGATGGAAATAGCGACTTCCCCTATCTATTGTTTTTTTGTTAGTTCTCCCGTTTGACGAAAATGTTGACGCAACAATTCACGTTCAACTCAGGACCCACGCATTCCCCGGGCTAATTTTTGATGTGCAATAATGATACATAAACAAAAAAAAAATCGAAAAAATTGATGGAGAGAGATGAGGGGAATGCTAGGCAGGACGAGCACCCTCAACCATCGAGGAGGGTCCAAGAACCCTCGCTGTCGCGTGCAGGCCACCTTTCCTCGTCCCGCAAGCAGCGGCAAGGAGCCAACCACCCTTGCTAAACATTGTTTCCAGGATTCTGTAGCAAACTTGCATAACTTGCCTAAATTTGGTGAGGGTCATTACCCCTATTGTTGTCGTGACGACCGATCAGGATAGGTGATGTTTATGGACAACTCTTTTGCTTTGACTTTCTAAGATATACGTGCTGATGAAAATGTCCAGCATGATATTTAATTATTACGCCGGAATATTTATCAAGTTTTCATATGATGACCGAATTGCATCAATAAAAATAGAATTATTCGCCACGGAATATGCTGAAACACTAAGGGCGAAAGCACCTAAAATCAATGTCAACGAATCTTAGGACTATCCAAACAAACAAAAAAATCAATTTTAGGACCACATCGAGCTGTGAGTTACAACTGGACTAGAATCCTACCTACGAAGGGTAAAGTACATAATGTGTTTATTTTACCACATGATCTCCCAATAGATACTCGGATTCAAAGTACCTCATGCGGTGGGCTGGGGATTTCACCACAACAAATATATAATTCGACGATTCGATTGCGTGAAGAAAAGCTTCGTATCCTTTTTAATCTTTTTATATTTCGTCAAGTCAAATCGATGAAAATCCCCTAGATAAATGTCCAAAAATGCGGAAGAACTAAAGACGTTGACTCGCGATGCGATCCCTCCTGTGGAACCGAATTTGATAAGTCCTCTGTGCTCATCTCGGTCGGGTCAATCCCAACTTATGATCCGCCATTTTAGACTTTTCTAATTCCTCCCTTTCTTGGACTTTGGATGGACACCTTGTGCGGTCCTCTTCTTCGCCACGTTCATACGGCAGCGCAACTTAGCTTTGATGCTAGGATTGACTATATAATATAAACACATACATATGGATGCACGTATATATTCTTATGTATTAGTCAAGTCATGCTGGCGAATATTGTCAAACCGCATGCCTCATCGGTGACGTCTTTTTTTCCTTAAATTATTAGTTACACATTAATAATAAAAAAAAAGGGTTGATATCATTAAAAAATCCCAGATTATATTTATTATAATACAAATACCTCGAACTTAAATTTGTCCAATATGACACAGATACCCAAATTATTTTTTGTGTCATAAAAAACTCTAAATTAATTCTAGTGTGACATATATACCTTGGATAGAATTAATATGTATATATATATAAGTTTTAATTTTTTTGTGGCGCAAAAAAAAAGTTTAAGGTATTTATGTGACAGTGAATATAATTTGATGTTTTTTCAGTATTTGTAAGTCCATCAAATGGGTCAAAGATCTATTAATCCATATAGGTGTTAAATAGATTATAAATGGGTTGAAACATGATATGGACATTGAATAAATTGTAAATGAGTTTATAACATACTTAAACTCAATTATATGACTATTTTTTTATTCTTTCTCACCTTTAGTTATGTCGCATCTTATCTCAATTTGGATATGGGTTTTTATTAATAATATGAATCGTGTCTAATATGTATATGAATCTATTCTATCCTATTTGAGCCACCCTATTTGGGCCACCCGTTATTTAAAAATTTGTCTAAGAAAAAGCGTTGTATCGAAAAAGCAGGAACTTTAACGGATTCCATTGCTACGTGGACGTCTGCCAGAGGAATTCATATAAATTAAGCTTTTTTTCCCTACTTAAATCATGCCGCCATCTTCGTATTAAAGTTGCCTTTTTCTAGGATGGCGATTTCCGGACTCCTCGAAGAACGCGTAGACAACGAAAGGAGATGATGGCATTTTTTCCACGTGGAATTGAGGGGAGGGGCTGCCCAGCCGACATTATTTTCGATGGCGGGCTCAACCCTACTCGTTCCTACTTGTCCAAGTCCCAACCATTTCATCAATTTCTCATGACGCCCCAATTTTTCCTAAAATAGAAAATCAATGGGGTGATTCGTTTGTTGGTTTGTAGAATGATAGGTGAGAAGATGTGCTGGGGCCCCTCCATTATAAATTTATTTTTATATATATATATATGGTGATGCATCGAATAAAGTAAAGAAAATTGCATTGAATAATTTGTGTTCTGATTCAGGTAATTAATGGAGGTTGATTAGCTACTAGGCATGCTGTATTTAGCCCCATCGTTGTCCCCATCCATGTCATTGTCTAATTTCGAGTTGAGTATGTACATTCTAGACCTAATTGCAATATTAGATTAGTTGCGTGTGCCGTTGACTTTCACATGAGATTCACTGTTTTAACGATATGGAATACAAATAGACTCGACGTGTTAAATTTACTAAATTTTGGTTATTTGAGAGGTGCTTTAAAAAAACCTCCAGAAAATTTGTTATTAATCTTCGATAAAAATCTTGACTTGCCAACACCTTGAATTTTCTTATTTTATTAAAAGATCAAAATTCAATGTGATAACGAGCTTTTTATCCCGAAAAAAGGTAAAAGGTTTTGTGGAGTTGGGAGCTATTATGTTCGCTTGATGGACTAATCCCCTTCAAGTTGGACCCGTAGAGACTTATTTTTCAATTTTGTTTGATTCGGCGACACTCTAAGATACCGTAAAATGGATTATCAATGAATTGTGGAGCACGCCGAGCACAAAATCAATCCTTCTCATGATAGGTTCGTTCGCCATATTTTCTAAATTTTTCTTGTCTCTATTTCTCTTGTCAATATCCTGGTACAAGACTAACATTCCATTCCCATCAACCCCAAAAAACTCGGAAAACCATAAATTTGATACCGGAGCTCGGCCTTGACTTCCCTTTTGCCTAAAACCACATCTCGTGTACTAATTCATACAAAAAGTCCAGTTTGGGTTTTTTTTTATTTTTTGGTCAGAACTAGTCTGGTTTTGCTAACATGTTTGCATCATTGCGAATCGAATTGAATAATAACAGAAATGACCGACCGACCCAAGAATCCGGACACAAGAATATAAGTCGGAGCCCCACGTACCTACCAAATCATACCACTCTTTGCTTGTCTCCCCTTGTACTATAAAAATTCCAACATGGAGAAATCCTTGGCAACTGACCAAACAACTCATTCCACACGTCCCCCCCATTACACAAATTTTCAACCTTTCTTCCCATTTCATTCTTTCTCTTTCTTTAACTCTAGAGGGTCGGGCTCGATTTTTCAAAATATTTTATGCATCAATTATATCGGGTCGAAAAATTAAGATTTTGAGGGGGAAAAAAGGAATTATAATTCAAGAATACGCATTTATCTCGCCTTTGATTGGTACCGTATGCTGCGATCCGTTTCCTAAATAACATTCTTCCTCCTCCCCCGTGACTTTTTCTCTCTCTCTCTCTCTCTGAATCTTGCTTTTTGGCATATTTTATTTTCTCTCTCTACCGCTCTCTCTCTCTCTCTCTCTATCTCTCTCTGTGTGGACGTGCAGTCACGGCTCTCTGCGTAAAACAGGTATCCCGTTCTCGACATCCCAAAGCCCGTTTCTTTAGTCCCATTTCCTTCCTCGATCTCCTCCTCCACCTTGTTTTTTTTACTGATCCCGTGCATGCTCTCTCTCCTCCTTCCACTCGGCCACTCGCGCCTGGCAACCGTAAGTTGTCCCGTTCGTCTCTCCTGCGCTTCCCCCCTTCCTGCCGACGCGTTTCTCAGCTCTCTAGCTGAGCTCCGCGCTCGTTGGCGGCTCCTCACTGAATGGGGGGTCTCTCCAGTTTCGCGATTGGGTGATCTAAAGATTCGTTTTTGGGATCTGGGTTCCGTTTCTTTTTCCGTTTTCCCCCGGATCTGCTGTTGTTTAATGCCATTGGCAACGTGGGTTCTTGTTTATACCGGGGGATGACTTCACTTTCGTCGTCTCCAGATTGCGGGGGGACTATTAAATGAAGGATTTTTGCGGGAGCCAGATTTTGACGAAATCGCGTTGTTGTTCCTGTGTCGAGATTATTAAAGATAAGGCATTTGGGTTGGCATTAATTTTGTCACTTTCAATGGGGGCTTGTTCGAACGTCAGGAAACTAATTAAATAACCGATGGCGAGAATTCAATTAATCTCCTTCTGTTTTTTTCCTTTCCTTTCTTTATTTAATATATATATGTATCTGCCTTGATTCCTTGTGCAGGCAAGTCGTCGATTTTCTTGATGCGTAGCTTGTCCTTAATGATACTATTTATTGACGTGTCCCACTTATATAATGATGCTGAACATTGTGATGGGCAATTTTAAGTTATTCCAATGCTTACGTTAGTTTTCTCTCGAAACCTTCACTCTCGCGACAAGATTTAGCGATGGAATGTTATTTTTGACAGGTGCTGTGCCGATTGGGATAGATTTAACCCCAGAGTTTGGAATCTGGAGATCTATCTGAGGAAGGTTTGTTCCTTAAATTTGCTGGTTTTAGCTCTATGTTGGTAGCCGTTTCCTCTTTGATCCGACTTCCACCTGTTAGATGTGTTGTCTGACAGAAACTGGGATGTGATGAACACGAATTTGAAATGATGAAAGTTTCGCCCTTGATGGGTTCGTTAAATATGGAGAAGAAATGGGTCTTCCCGCTTGTTATAAGCTCTGTACTATGCATCTTTCTTCTTGCCACTTCCTTAAACATGGGTCTTGTTTCTTCACTTCATACAATCAATTCGATCTTCTCGATTTTCCCGTCCCGTCTATCCACAAACCAAACCAACCCCGTATTTGCCGAGAGCAAGGTTTCGCAATCGCCACCACCTCCTTCTGCTCCTGGAGTTCCCCGTTTTGCATATCTGATTTCTGGCTCAAGAGGCGATTTGGATAAGCTCTGGAGAACCCTTCATGCGCTTTATCATCCGTTGAACCAGTATGTTGTCCATTTGGACCTCGAGTCACCGGCAGAGGAAAGATTGGAGCTTGCTTCGAGGGTGGAAAAGGATCCACTATTTTCCAAAGTTGGGAATGTTCACATGACGACCAAAGCAAACATGGTTACCTACAGAGGACCGACCATGGTTGCTAATACCCTTCATGCCTGTGCCATTCTTCTGAAGAAGAGTAAGGACTGGGATTGGTTCATCAACCTCAGTGCTTCGGATTATCCTCTTGTAACTCAAGATGGTCAGTCTTTGTCATGCACCTACTGCTTGTTTGAAGGTCATTGTGCAGAATGTGATGAGATGTCTCAGTACTGCTGATTGATCAATTGATTCATTTGTGATTTGCAGACTTGCTGTCTGCATTTTCCAATTTGAACCGGAACCTGAATTTCATTGAGCACACAAGCCAGCTAGGTTGGAAGGAGTGAGCTCTCTCTCTCCCCCTCTCTCCCTCTCCCTGTGCGTGCGTGCATGGCACACACTTGTGGACGCAAGTACTCGGTATTAATTGTCTGTTATTGTATTTGGTTGTCTCAACCAGGGATAAACGAGCCATGCCTTTGATGGTAGACCCTGGTTTATACAAGTCGACAAAATCAGACATATTTTGGGTCACACCTAGAAGAACTTTGCCAACAGCGTTTAAACTGTTTACTGGTTAGTGACAACATGATCAACTCTCTCTCTCTCTCTCTCTCATTTTCCTTTGCTGTTAGGGGTGGGGGATCAAAACTCATCCATGTTACTGTGGAAGTTAGCCTATGTCTCGTCTGATATCTCTTCTCTCCTATCCTTTTCGGAAGGATGTTGAAAGTGAGGATTTCACAGTTGCCTATCAAAATGGACTGCCCTGATGGAACATTGTCGAATATGTAACATTCCTTATGGTCTTCAATAACAAATATGGCATCTTATCCTCCTCCCGAGTTGCATGATGTCCCCAAGTTTAACTAAGATGTGGTCTCCTGAATTGCTTTGGTATAGTCCACAGACACGCATTCTATAATGATTTGGTTGATCATGTGAGCCAAACAAGTTGGTTCTACTTCGTTATATCCTGCGACAGCTAATGGATTTAGTTGCATCTCTTGCTGATAAGTGAGCGTGCTAAACTTTCTTAACGTGGCAAATGGACTAACTAGTTTCCTTTTTTAAAAAACTATGTAATTGAAACTTCAAAAGTGTTTAAGCATATTGAAACATTAAATTAAGGTCTGGCACTGGTTTCAGATTTGTGGTATCATTTCGTTGCAAGCTCATATTACCAAGCTCTGTATTTGTGGTACCATTTCACCCTCCAAGTTCGGTTGCAGGTTCGGCATGGATGGTCCTCTCGCGATCATTTGTGGAGTACTGCATCTGGGGTTGGGATAATCTGCCAAGGACCCTGCTCATGTACTACACGAATTTCGTCTCTTCTCCTGAAGGGTATTTCCAGACCGTCATTTGCAACGTTCCCGAGTTTGTTCAGACTGCTGTCAACCATGATCTGCATTATATTTCCTGGGACAATCCTCCAAAGCAGCATCCCCACACACTCACTATTAATGATACAGGCAAAATGATTTCAAGCGGGGCCGCCTTCGCTCGGAAGTTTAAGCAAGATGACGCTGTCCTGGATAGGATCGATAAGGAATTACTTGGTCGGAAGAAGGGCGGCTTCACCCCTGGTGGTTGGTGCTCTGGCAAACCAAAGTGTTCAGAGGTTGGCAATCCCACAAAGCTTAAGCCTGGTCCTGGAGCTCAAAGGCTCCGTGTTCTGATTGCTAAGCTAATCATGGCAGCTAAGCTCGGTCGAGATCAGTGTAAATAGATATCAGAAACAATTCTTGGTTTCCTATGGGGGTCATGATAAGAGAGGAGAGTGAAAAATGCGAAGCTGAGTTCTTGGGTTGGAATGACTGTTGGAAGGGAAGAGTTTTGGAACTTTGGCTAGATCTGAAGTCTCTACTAGTGGCATCCTATATTAACTAGGCTCGGAGCTGCCAGTACTATTACACATTTGCCTCCTAAACACCTGTTTTTGTAGGTTACATTTCGATAGAGCTATACAGATTCTATAATATTTATGTGTAATAATTTCTACAAGGTTCTAGGGATAATGGAGCCGTAGCCTGCGGAGGATTTTGAAACACTGTATTATTTTTCTGCTAGCGAATGACACTGAAATTGACCGTCCTGGAAGGGAAGACAAATTTTTCCCCACTCATTTTGACGGTGAACATAGTATTGCTGAAGCACTCCTGAGCATCCAAATCCATGAAGAGCATAGGTCTTTATTTCAAGACTTGCATTGAGCACATGGTGTGATGGTATCCGAAAGAAAATAGTGATCTCAATATCCTGTTCAAAAAAGTAAAGCAGTATCATAAAACGTCAACTTGAGCTCCTGTGGACTTTCAGCACAATGATAAGGATGATTATATCGTGCATAAAGCATTGCCAAATGTCAGTTGCTAAATGCAGAGTTTTGATCGTTCACTCATTGCACGAGCTATTTATAGCTAAACAGCCTCATTACATTAGTTAGAGTCAGTGTAGTCTTACGCATCAGGTTATAAACACAAGTAGAGAAAATCATCTGCCTGATTTCTGCTTTTAGCTCTTGTGCTGGCACTAGAAACATTCTCTTCCTAGACAGCATATGAGGGACCAGTTCTGCGAACCATGAAGATACAAAGCTACACAGCTTATGGCTAACCAATCATCTCTACAAGAATGAATTATCTGGAGGATATTACAATCACGGAGTAGAATGAGATTACACGTGTTGAACAGCAATACAGATTTCTCAACTACTATTCGAACCAAAAATAGCCCGAGAATGTATTTGCACGAACGCATTTACAAAAACTCCTAATCTGATACTGCAGCAACCTAAGATAATGCTACTCGTTATTGACTGCTAAAACCTGTCCGATTTAACGACCAGAAACAAATAACGAACTGGCCAATATCTGATTCCCGTCGACTTGAATCTTTCTGGCCTTTGCCTTGTCTATACGTGCTCTTCTGGAAGCCTCTTGAATGTGGCGATCATGATCTTTCAGCATCTGGTCCATATTGCCTGACGGTACTAGCAATGGCCCAGAGTAGTGAATTTTGTTGCCCTTGGACCCATAGCAGAGCTGTCATCAATATAGGGAGAAAAAAAAGAGAGAGAGAGTTGAGACCTCATTAACGATGTTGCATAAGAAGGCGGGCAACTGACCTTTCAAACATAAGCAAAATCTAATGAGTTGATCTTAAGATACAACAAAAACCACTTTTAGACATTGAAATAGATAGATAACAAAAGTCGGTTCAAAACATTTGGATTTTCTCGACTATGAAGCTATTGAGTCCAAGACTCATCATAGACCAGAAGTTTTGAAAAACCAGAATTATGGTAAAGAGAGAATATGACGAGTTCAACTACTCACAAGAATGGGATCTTTGTCACTGGTTCTTCCATCTTCTTTATGGCGTGAACCAGATAAACCGTGGATGTGATTCTTCTGATCCTGCTGGATCAAGCACTCCGAGGCCTCCTTGAAGGATCCAGGAAACCTCCCGATCAGTTTGGGAACTTCAGAATGTGAAGGGCCGGACCTTTCTCTTCTATCATCCGATAGCAAACTCCTCCTTGCAGTTGATATACCTGTGACAACTTGGTCAGCACCAGCAAAACTTTTTGAAGCATCATCGTGTCTTTTTCCCTCCTTTGCCCATGCAGCCCTCTGAGACAGTGGCCCAGAATGAGAGGCCCTCTTGTGAAGATGTCCTTGAGAATCAATGCCACTTTCTGCTGCTTGTGATGATCTTGGTGGATCGATAGGGAAGCCAGAAGCAACTTCTTCAGGATGGGGGTTGAACTTCTCACTTCGGCTCTTAGAATTGGATTGGACTTGCCTCTTCTGCAAATAAAACCATCTCATATGATGTTGAAGTTATTGTAGAAAACATAAGATGGTGTGGAAATTAAATTAACTAGATATATTGTCACAGGGTGAAAGCAGTCCCTTTAATAGTCAACCCTACCCAACCAACCCCCCACCCCCACCCCCCAAAAAAAAAAAAAAAGGAAAGAACAAATAAAAGAGTTACTTTGAACTAGCAGCGCCGTTAATTTGAGCAAGATTTATTTATTGTTCACAGACCATGCCATCATACTGTAGCAGTTGATGCTGTGATGGCATGATAAAAATGACATACATCAAAATTATTGATGGAGGTGTAACTCTGATGTGAAATCTCATATCATGGTTGTTTTGAAGGTTCATCTATCAGCATCTAGTTCTTCTTTCAGCAAACAATTGTCCGTGGAAGGATCATATAAATTATATGACTGAAAAGTATCATACGAATCAATGTTACACAAGACGGTTCACATACTTTTACTCTCCCAGATTCAGATGCAAGGTTGTTTCAATGAAAGATTGGATGCTTGTATTTGTCTGTTACTCTATGTATTAGACTTTCTCCCAAAATGGAAAAGAAACGTATACTCACATTTTGACCAAATTCACCCGCCCACAGGCACACTATTAGGTCCTTCTTGTGCAGTAAGATTCTAGAAATCCTATTTTCAATTTTTATCATAAGTCGAACATTGTGGACGTCCCCTGTTTTGGTACTTTCAAGTAATATATCATCTTTTCAAAGTCATATATAAGATCTAGCTTTGTCCGTAAAATTTCAGAACCTTATGCTCAGTTTTGTCCCTTCAGTTTGCACATACATTAGATGGAATCATCTTCATTACATATCAATTATATATGAAAGTGCTAACAAATTGCAGAGGAGTGACCTGCATCGATGCCACTAACTCAGCATTGGCATCAGGTGCTGGGACAGCTCGTGACTCCCTTCCTCCCCTTCTTTCGTGATCAAGCCTTTGGCCCCTATTTCCTGCTGCTCCTTGTCTAGCAATACAAAGGGAAGCTGGATAATCAGCAACATCTTCTGTTGCTTAAAAAAGGTGCAGTAAGAGCATAAGCAGTGATGAGAACCAAAAAAATTGTGGTGCTCACTCAATAGAAGATTATTGCCAATATGAAAAAGGATATTTCGAAGCCACTAGTCAAGATATGTTAATCCTAAATCCAAATATCAAAGATAATGGGCACTGAACTCCATTTAGTTAATTATTGGGTTGATAAGAGCATAATAGTTGTTCCATGGAGAGTAGCTCAACCATAAAGCACGTAAATTCAAATAGTTAGAAGCATAAACAAGAACAACTAACTGTCATCCCCCCAACTGTCATAAGCATATGAGTCCAAATTCAGCAAGCCCAGATTGTTTTGGCTAAAATGAGAAACTTTAGTACAGAGAAGAGAGATCTCTAAGGACCCTCCATGACCAATGCTAACACAAATTGAAGAAAGCCACAAACTCATCACTGGAGACTTTTCTAGCCTTACCATACGTCAGACCAATATTACTACTTGGAAAGCCCCTAACTATAAGGCCAAAAAGCAGCTTTAGAGACAAACGTTCTGCCTATATCAACTGTCCTCAAATTTACTCCAGCCATATACACTAAAGTACCGTCAAAGTAGAAGAACTGGTAATTGATTATCTACTTCATCCTAATCCTTCAGAGAAAATTACCTAGCCAATCAAAACACAGTTTAATAATTCTCAAAAACAGACCTATGTAGCAGGATAAATTTGGAAGAAACCATGAAACAACAATAGCATCTCAGATCGATTAATAGAAAAAAACTATCCATCAGTAACACAAAGTGGAGCACCCTATAATGACCATACAAAACTGCAACGATACAAAAAGAATAGTCACCTTCTTGCTTCCTCATCCCGAATTTTCGCGTCAAATTCTTTGCTGGGAGGATACTTGGGCAAACTAGAAGGATCGCAAGGAAGTGGTTTTGTAGTGAAGAACTGGGAGAAAGAAAAAATGAGTACATAGAAAAGATACTATATGCGAGAAAAGTAGTTAGCATTGGAGTTCCATGCAGCCAATTATTTGTTCTTGATTTAAAATAATTCTGGAAAGCATTAACATCGAGTAACTAGAAAGCGACAAATACATTAAAACAAAAGAAAAGAAAATACGGAGCAGCCAACAATAGCTCAAAACCAAACCTAACAAACCATCAAGACCTGTTAATCACGACATGGTGAAAGATTATTTGAATCCATCTAACAAGAACCATTAAAACTCTATTACCTGACTCTTGAGTGCAGAAGCTGCACTTCCACGGTCAGCAGGATCTATTGAGAGTAGCTTCTCCACAAGGTCGAGTGCTGGTTCAGGAAAGTCCTTAAATGTTTCTGCCACACAACGTCTATAAGGTTGCTGAGGCTTAAATATAGTTGCATGAGGCAACTTAGATTTTCTCCAATAGTCCTCGGAAGGTGAGCCGCACAATTTGAAAATTTTATGCAGCTGCTCCACCTATGAGCAAAACAATTAAAAATAAATGTGTAGCACACAAGCATAGAAAGGTAAAAAAAAAAAAGGCATGTTAAGCAATCTTTTCCCAACAAAGTCAATTGGAAAAATTCTACGTTGTCAAGACAAGAAAGTATGTTTAAAAATAGGCATCCTATTCCAGTATAGATGCAACACAAACCCTAGAAAAAGCATGAAGCTCACATAGACTTTCAGCATGCAAGAGGGACTAAAATGCCTAATAACCAGGGTAGATGGCATCTAGGGACTCTCGTCGATATCATCAATCAGATAAAGGAAAATAGAGACAAGTTCAATAATCCTAGGAACAAAACAGAGACAAGTACCTCTGTTCTTCCAGGCATGATAGGCTTGCCGGCATATAACTCAGCAAGTATGCAGCCAGTGCTCCAAAGATCAACAGCAGTCCCATAGTAGGTGGCTCCAAGCAGAAGCTCAGGCGGCCGATACCAAAGTGTCACGACACGGCTCGTCAGGGGCTGATTCCGATGAGGATCGTAAAAGCTAGCTAGGCCAAAGTCCGCAATCTTCAAAATCCCATTGTTATCGATAAGAAGGTTCGACCCTTTAATGTCCCGGTGTAAAACTCCACGGTTATGACAATGATCAAGTCCACATAACAGTTGCTGCATATAACATTTGACCTGTGCACAAGTAATTGAAAGAAAAATGTCACGCAGAAAGAATTATTAACATGTCATGGTCTAGTACAGCATCGTCATAAACGCCAGTAAAACAACATCAACATTCTGGTGCATGTAGAGAGAAACTGAACCAATAAAATATTAAGTTCCTGGAGTAAATTGCTAGCAAGTGCACCTGCGCTTCCGTAAATTTCAGACCAGGATGGGCAGCCAAACCTGCCAAATCATGCTCCATATACTCAAAGACAAGGTATAAGCTACAGGACATCCTTGACGTAACTAAACCTTCCAGTTTGATCACATTCGGATGATCAAGCCTGCGGAGAATGTGGATTTCTCTCGCCATAAATCGCACACTTTCTGGCTCCAGATTATCAAATCTTACTTTCTTCAGTGCCACAATTTTCCTCTGATCAAGATCACGAGCCCGGTAAACGTTACTGTACGTTCCTTGTCCAATCTAAAATAACATGTGTCAGGATAAGGCGGCTAACTCAACCAATAGGTGATCTCACTTTACAAAGAAAGAGAAAGCGCTACAAAGAATAATGATTAAACTAACTAAAATATGCCTTTTGCAAGCAAAGAACACAAAGCAGGCATAACTTCACCAGCATATAGAGATAGAAGCATACTTTATCCAGCTTCTCGAAAGAATCAGCCCTCCGTGGCACCCACCCCCGGATAGCCTCTCCAGCTACTGCGGCAAGCCAAGGGGGCCACCCTGCCGCAACTTGCTCTCCTTCCATAGCCTTTGGAACGCTGCCTGTAGAAGGATGTTGACCGACAATGTGCTCCATCTTCTCCTTGCTTCTCTCAAGATTATCAGCCTGCAGCCTCAAAGACCCATTCATTTGCTTGTCAATTGATATTGCTCTCCCATCATCACCACTACCGTATCTGTCCTTTACTCGATGATAACCTTCCTCCCTCCTTGGCAAAACTGTCCTCGACAGCCGCAAGTCCGAGGACATTTTGCTGGATAACCGTTCCCGAGGGCTCTCTTTACTATCTTCAATGGCAGATGGCTTGCAGCAAACGCAACCCATTATGCACCAAAACCACCCCCAACAACACCCTTCTTCCCAATCAATAGTTAGCCCTGAAGTAGCAATTAAATCATCTTCTTTCTACAACCACAATCACACTCAAGCAAAATTGTACAGGAGCTCGCGAAGTGAATCCACCGGCTACAACCAATTATCCACCTCGTCGCATTTCCAGACCATCCGCCGCCAAGCTAACATGATAGCGCAACCCTCACACTGAAAACCGAGACCTCCGAATCAGAACCCGAACCCTTAAATCCGGGCTACCATTTTATGGAATTCGCCGGAATTTTGGACAGGAGGGCCGCGTGAAATGACCAATGCGTATCCAGCAAAACGAACCGCGCTTCGCTACAAGACCTTGCAATCTAACCCGAATCAAACAGCACGGGAGAAACTAACCACAGAGTGCCCAGTCCTAAATCCGCAAACAACCACTGTGACGACCAAACGAACGCCTCAGCTGGAAATCGACACTCCCGAGCAGCAGAACCGCGACTGCTCCATCCATCCGAATCGCAACGGACGAAAGAAATTCAGAAATCCTCAGAATCTCCACAGGGGACCCAAAAAAGAAAAATTTCGGAAGTAACGAACAAGCGCGAAACAAGCCGTACCTCGACAGTGGCCCTTCGCATTCCGGCGCAGCAGCCCGTCCGACCCATCATCTCGCCACGCAGAGCGCGCGCGAGGGAAAGATTGATTTTGAGCAGAGCCCAGGAGAGGTAGCGCTCTAGGGTTTCGAGGATTGGGAGGAGGAGGCATGGATCTAGGCGTGCAGAGAGAGAGAGGTAGAGAGAGAGACACACACACACGTTGTTGAGGAGTAACTGATGAGTAAGTGAGCGTGTGTTTGTGTCCTTTTTTTTTTTTTTTTTTGGGGGTGCAGTCGAGAAGGTGAAGAGGCGATTGAATAAATCTGGAAATAAGGGGGAAGGAAGCAGGAGAGATTTTTCTAATGTGTCGGATGCAGGAGACGCATGTTGAATCATGAAAAGCCCGGCATTTTTACGATAATGTCGCGGGCGCGATTAATAAAAAAACTAGCGGAGCTGAGGAGGAGAGAGTGTGCAGCTTTCTCAGCGAGACGCAAAGAAGAGAGAGAAACAAGAGAGAGAAAGTGTAGAGAGAGAGAGAGTGCGAAGTGTAAAGTGGGAAGTGCCCGATGTCCCTCCCTTAAGACATTCTCGTCCTTCCCCCCCACTCGGCGCCGCCACCGCCACGCGCGGTTGACCGAGAGTGGCCGTCACTCGCCGATCTTGGTTGGCACTTCGGACATCGTTCTCGTGCCCAAATTATTCACTTACTGTTCACCGCATCACTCGACCTTTTCTCGCTTTTTAGCATTGGCAATGTTGGTAGAACTTGTTAGTCAGCTAAAGCACCGGGCATGCCAATCCTTATCCGCCCCCATCTATGGTTAAATGACATTGCATCTCATCTCATAAAATTGACCTAACTAGTATGGACATGAGCAAATCGAGATAATTCAATCGAGTCTAATATATGAAGTATTTGCCCCAACTCACTCATTTTGCGATTGGTCAACCAAACTTGACGGACGGGTCCATCATGGTGCTTGCCCAATCATCATTTCCCGGTATAGTGCGCATTCAATGACTTTCTTACGAGACCGTGGACTGATTAATATATCTAATAATTGCATGTCTCCATAATATCCATTTTTCCCGATCAAAGCTGGATCCAAGTATCCGTGCTACTAGTTTGAATTGGGATCCCATTTCAATTTACTAAAGTCAATGGAAAAGTTAACTTCAAAATTTATACGAGGCATACTGCCAAAATCAACATCCCCATCTCAAGCAAATACCATATTTGTAATCACAAAATGCCCAAAAATTAGGAAATGTACAAAAAAAAAGTCCTAAATTATATTAGTATCAATTTAGTTCTCAATATTTCAATTAGATCAATTTAGTAATAAACTTTTTCGTATTGGTACCAATTAAATTCCTCGGGTCAATTTAGATCGAAAATTACTAATGTGGACTCTAATGATCCTACATGGCACTGATGTGGAAATTTGATTATAATTTTTAATGTCTTTTCAATTTTTTTTCTTATTTTTCATTTTTTTCTCTTCTCTTTTATTTATTTTTTCTTTTTTTTCTTCCTTAGGCATAGGCTGGTCTAGGCAAGGGCCATCACACCCTTGCTATCCACAACGAGGGCACTAGGCCCCTACCCAAATCTAGGCTAAGGCATCCGTGGCCAACGAGGGCATCAGCCCTCGCTTGGATCTAGGCGAGGGCCATCGGCCACACCCAAACCAGGTGACTAGCCCTCGTTTATGGCCAACGACCTTGTCGGCCAATAGGGTATTGAAAAAGAAAAAAGAAAAAGAATAGTGAAAAAAAATTCTAAAAAATATTTAAAAATTATAAAATTTATTTGCATTAGCAATTTTCAATTTAAATTAGTCGAATGATTTGAATTAAAATTAATGTGAAAAAGTTCAAGATTAAATTAATTCAATTAAAAAATATTTAGAATTGAATAGTCACTGGTATCAATATAATATATTCATTTTTTTAAAAAATTTCCCCCAAAAAAATCGTATGCTAGGTCGACGTGCATCACGTACCATTTCGCATTCCAAGTTTTTTGAGGTTTTTTTAAGATGTACCATTTCTCAAAATGTCACACCGGCACGTGGGGTCCAGCGGAACTCGCGTGGCGCGTGAGCCGCCGCTGCCACCTTCCCCCTCATCCCCACCGCCGCTGGTCCTCCCGAAGCTCCAGCGACAAAACACGAAGGTCGTTGGCTTTTCTCCTTCTCCCGCTCCCCTCTTTTCACCTTTTCCCCCTCCCCTGCCTTTTTTAAATCTCCTCCTGTTTTTTTCTTTGGCTGTTCGGTCCATAAATGGAGTTAGGTGAGTGAAAATTACCCCATCTTCCAACATGATTATCCAATCCCCGATCGGACGGTGACGATGGCCCCCGACCCGACCATTAACCCCCCGGGGCGGGCCCCACGCCGGGAAGGGATCGCGAAACTGTGGTGTCGAGTGGTTATCAACCTCATCGCCATCATCATCATCATCATCATCATCATCATCAAATGGGGCGATTTCCAAAGGCGGATGCGCTGAAACTAGCAAAAATGCAATCATCGTCATCACCTCCATCATGAATCTTTTAGCCCACTTGGTCGCTTCTGAAATGGCCCATCATCGACGGTCCCTCTTGCTCTCGAGGCGACGGATCGTCCAGTCGTGCTGCATCGTGATCGCGAAGCAAACTGACCAGATCTTTCCATGAGGTGTCTTGTCTGGGGAAAAAGGGCTTAGATTAACTAGGTAGATCCATTGTTTTTTTGGGGATTTTTTCGATCGTCGGCTCCCCGAAAGAATGATTCTCCGAGGGATTGCGAAGGAAGCACCAGTGTCAACAACGTGGTGGGTGATGCTCTCGATCGAAGCCTCTTTGTTGCGGTGGATGTGTAATGTAAGAAAAAAATAAAAGTAGCAGAAATTTCCCACAATTTGGGACTAATCGAATTAAGGAGTTTATGGGTTTTTTTATTATTATTTTTGGGGGTAATTTTTCCCTCCAATGCTCTCGGGAGAAAAGTCTTAGATTTCATTCAAGAATCTGAAAACGGAAGATGGTCGCTATTTTGGATAAAGACAGTGCCCTTCCCCGAACGCTTGAGTCTTCGGATTCTCAAAGCGTTCCCTCCGGGGGATTTGGAACTAAAAATTGTCAACTCCTCTCCCCATTATATATTAAAAAAAGGAAGGGGGAAAAATTAGCAAAAAGTGTGGGGGAGAGACGGGTTGGCTTCGCGACCGGTCCCCGACTGAAGTGACATCGTGCAAAACCTAGTCATCGTCATCGTCATCATTCCTAGGATGTAACCTTTGCATTGCATTGTCCGATGAATAAAACCCCCGACTCGCTTTTCTCTCATGTCGGGAAACGGCGATTCCCAGTCAACCCGTCGTGTAAAGAAAAAGGGGAAAGGGCAGAAAAGGAGATTAGAATACGAGATTGCTTGTGCATGGACGCCAGTGCTTTCGTTTTCAAAAATGCGTCGTCCATGACGGCCGGTGACTCGGATCGGACTCCCCTTTTTGACTCCCCGTAGACTCCCCGCGGAAAAGCGTTGTCGGAGTGCGGATTTGTTTATTTATTTGGCAACACGCTGAAGACGATTTCCCTTGATTGATCATACTCGACTTGCCAAATAAGTAAAAATTGGGAAGATTAATTTGCGTAATACGCTTTCAATGAGACAAACACACGTTCAGATGGGATAGGACGACTTTCACAGTTTTAAGGAGATTATTGAATGTGGAATTTTTATATTTTACGCCGAATAATTGCACGCAATGGGTCTAACGGGTTAGGTAGTCAATGTGGGAGAGAGTCCCACACGGATAACAAAAAATCTGGGGGAGAGAGAATGAAGAGGAGGGTACATAAAGAAAACCTTAATTCGTGCGCTCATAATAAATGAACATCGAATTAAATGTCTTAAAAGAATCAGCTGGCAAATTCTAGATCGCCTTACGTCCTCCTAGTAATTGCTTTTTTCATCTCTATTCGTTTTTAGAGACTGCTTAATCAAGCAAAGACGAATGGAATTGAGTCGCTTACCAGTTAATTAGATTGAGGACCGGTGCGTATAAAGAACGTATACATGTAATCAACAACCATTAAATGTATTGATGCGTCCTAAAAATTCTCTACTTCCATAACGTGACTTGATTATAGTCTGATTCATGTGACAATACTCTTTCTTGAGCAAGTCCATGATACAAAATCGGCTGAGTGATAAAAGGGGGCATTTCTCTTTATCATTAGATAGACTCATCTCGAAAAGTATTTAGTGTTGAAAACTTGCAATTATTGAGGTGTGATTTATATTCCTCATCGACAGAAAATGGCGGGAGTTTTACTCCCTAGTGAGCATGCATGGATCCGAGGTGCCCCAACAAAAGTCATGAGGGCAATGTCCCCACGCTGCTAGAAAGTTTTTATAATTTGAATTCATCTATTGTTAATAAATTAGACTCAGACTTATAAATAGCTATTATGTATATATTATGTCTTTCATTTGAAATTAATGATTGTAGCAGAAAGGTGCCGGATACTAATTAATGATGAATTAGGATAAATCCCATGTATTGATTTCCTTTTCGTTTTTACTATCTATTTCATTATGTTTAAGTGCATAATTCTAACAAGAAATTAAATTAGTAAACGCGGTGCCCGACACGCAATATTAAATGTGGAGATCGAGAAGATTTATCCTGTCCATGGGACCTCGAGAGAGATCGGGCGGTTCCAATGTCGACCGACGACCGATCAGCAGCTGTCCAAATCAATCGAAATTGGGAACAGTAAACCACATGATGATCCGTGCATGAAGTTCATGGGGGGTTGTCTTCTCTCCACGAGACAAGAGAACAGCTTATTGGGCCCCGGCGAGGCCCATCTTAGCTTCCATGTCTCCCACGCACTTCCGTGGCCCATCTGGCGTTCACCAGATTCGTACGCTTCAAACTCCAACGTTTGATGAGATTTTAATTTTAATTTTTTTCTTTTGTGGTTGCCCTTTTGCTGATTTATGGCGACGTTACAATGTGGGGTTTGCGTGTTGGTTGCTTCGCTAGATTTCAAATGGCCCGCGTGGTTTGGCGTAATATCAATGTTCGGCGCGAAATGACAAGGGCAAATCGTACATTGTCGGAGGGGGTCGATCTTTTCATTGATCAAGTTCGAAATGTATTATTGGCTAGGATCATAACTTGTCAACATGAGGATCCACATGAAATCGTGTGAGATTTAATAAGGACCCCCTCACATGTTGATACATAGTAATAAGGGAGTACATATATGTCTATCGACTTATTGAAGTCAATCCTTATTTTATTTTTTTTGGGCCGGGAAGAAAATCTTTGAAGTAAATGATGAAAATACCGACCCAAAAAAAAAAGAGTAACTGATGAAAATCAATTATAAGTAAAAGATGTTAATTTAGAGAAAGTAAAATTATAATTACACCCACTAAAATTATGAATAAATATATGTACTGGCGTTTCAGCTAGTGATAAGGGATGACTCCGGCAATATAACTCCGACGGCAAATCTCATGTAGATTTTTTTGATAATAACAAATTAGATGTGGCTTCTTACAAAGAGTTAAGTCCAAAGTGAAAAAAAAAAAATATCAAATGTGACTTAGAACGACGCAGCATTGAATAGAATAACTGGCTCTCTCTCTCTTGTGCACTTTACAAACAAACTGAAGGCAGGAAAAAATTAAGTTTAGAGGAGAGGAAATCATTTTATCTCTTTGGGTTCCCTTTTCTTTTGTTTGTGTTGATATCCTTGCTCAAGGGTCTTACTTTTGCTACAGTATATCAAGTTGTAAAAGTTCCAAGAATTCATTTTAGTCATAAAATTTATTAAATTTGTGCAATCAAGTTTTTTAACTCACTATTTTCAATTTATTTAAAGGAAAATATCGACTTACTTCTTTTTATTATCTTTTCAAGATGATGGACCGTTATTACTTTTTAATGGGAGAGATGCTAATTTGACATCTTTTTCCCCGGTCTAGCATCTTTTTCTTCATTCGAGCCCGAGCTCTTCCATGATCGCGAGCTTCAAAGCCAAATTGGCCATCGGCCCACAAGTTTTTTAGCTTCAATTGTCAACATCCATGGTTGCATATTTTGAGCTGGAGCAGCTAATGGCTATAGTTGCGAGCTTTAATGCTAGATCCGGCCATAGCTATTGCGAGTTTCAAGATGAAAATGGCCATGATAGTGAGGTTTGACCTCAAGCTTGAGCGGCCATGGCGTCCACAAGCCTCGAAATTAGATTTGGCCATAGTGGTAATGAGCCTCAAAGCTACAAATTTATAAAAATTTCCACATCATTCTCTGAAAGTTTTATAGATGCAACTTCAGATTTTTTATGCTTCCGATCTCTCATTGCATCCCATTCGACCAATCTATCAACTAGGTATTTTGTGGGTTATAATGCACGCGTAAGTGATGAGTGTGTTATCGCAAAACAAAGAAAATATTGTGCAGGAGTGGGATTTCGGCATGCCAAAATCGCGCTCCATTCACATGGCGACACTTGTTACCTGAGCTCTACTGTGCACCAAAAGCCGTATGTTGCTTGGGCCCCACCTCTTGCTCTCTTGATTTCAATTTCGAGACTCTCTCTCTATAACACCAAGAAGATAGCTTGTGTATGCATGATTTTGTGAAAGATCAAGTGGAGAAGCAATTTTAAAACATGAAGGATCAATTCAGGTATCGTTTTGGTGGGAGCCCGTTGATGGATAAAATATTGGGTAGGAGTTGGATTCCAGCATGGTTACATTGAATGGCGGAGGTAATGGACGAGGCAAATGTGGAAGCGATGACGCGGTTCTCAAATAGCAGAAGTAATAGACGAGGTGGATGTGAAGGCAACGACATGGTCGGTCGAATAGCGGGCTCCATCGTGAGTCGGAAGGGTTGTGTGAGTGTGAAGAGAGAAAGAGTCGCCTGAAATTGAAATCAATCAAGAGAGGGAGAGGTGGGGCTCACGCAACAAAAGGCTTGTGACACAATGTAAAAAGAGAGGTGAAATTGAAATTAATTAAGAGAGGGAGAAGTGGGACCCATACAATAAAAAACTTATGGTACGGTAAGATCTGGACGACATAGTCGCTCCGATGAATGGAGTGGGATTTTGACATGCTCGAGTCCCACTCATATCCAGATATTCTCTCGGCAAAACATGGATTTGCTTTTGAAAAAAATGAAATGATTCACAGGGAAGATACAAGAATGTTTCATCAAAATAGAAGGCAAATCCTTATAATCCTAGCCATTCATGTAATAAAAAGTGTTCAAAACTAAGTTTTTGCTGCTTTGTTGATTAACATAAGGCTGTTATTGTAAAGTCAAATAAAATATTCATGGACGTCACATTGATAAATGAAACCTGAATAATCAAAATTTACTAATCCTCAGTAAAAATTTTAAAAAAAGAAGAAAGAAATCAGCTTTTCAAACAAAACAAGCAAATATGCTGTCGACCAAAGGAGGAAACGAGCACGGACGCGCGAGGTCGTCTTCCGCTTTCCGCATCAGCCTAGGGTTTCGATTCGAATCCGCATCCGCATCCGCATCCGCATCGTCCAATCTCCTTCGCTCCGCCTCCGCCGGCCGGAGATCGCGGCGGCTTCCGGCGATCTGGAACGCGCGGGCTCGACGAGCGATTGCGGCGGCCCCGGATCGGGTAGCGCGCTTGGAGCGGGGAGAGGGGAGATGAATCGCCGGTGGTGCGCGGATCCAGAGGTAAAATGACTGGCGTGTCATTCGGTATCCGCACCGGAAGCTATGGATCGCTGCAGCAGTTGTCCAACGGCGGCGGCGCGTTGCAGAGTCACGCCGCGCCGGTCCTCCTACGGAAGCCCTCCAAGCTGGGGCTGCCCGGTTACCGGGAGAAGGAAAAGTTCCTGCCTTTCGTCCGCCGGTACTTGGGCCGGAAGCGGGTCGCGATGATGCTCCTGGTCGCTCTCGCCCTCCTCGTCTTCGTCTTCGGTTCCTTTACGGTCAATAAAGGTTCGCTCTTGGTCCCCCCTTATCCGGAGATCGCGACTCGCATCTGCAATTCGAGCATGAATTTTCTCATCCGTTTCCGGTCTGTTTACTTTTACTATTCCGTGACGAGGGTTCGTGAGTTGACTCTCGTTCTGCGATTGTCGTTCGAAAATGACGGTTGTCATTCTTTTCTACATTGCGTTGGTGGCGGTGGGTGCTTATATGTCTGCTTGTTGTTTGGCCAGTTCTCGCGGTGCATCCCGATTCATTCCAACCCAGGGACTTTGTTCTTGATGGGCTTTTTCGATATGCCGTGATCCTGCCTTTTTGTATTTGGCTTTTGCCTTCTCTTTGCTCTTTTCTATCACTCAGCTCCTTTTCGCTCGTAATATGCTGACAGCTTTAGCGTACATTTGTTTTACACATTCGCCGTTTACTTTGCGAAGTACAGAAGGCAGCGGTCCTATAATAGATCCATATATGGAGAGCACGATACCTTTCGTCGATAAGGGTACGGGCCATGCTGTTGTAATGCATCTCCCCAGGGTAGAAGATAGACAAAAGGGCCGAGGTTCCCTTGGACGGAGGACTGTGTCCCGAAGTGGCGGTCGAGGTAGAGCTCAACCTCCTCCGGTGCCTGCTCGTTCACACAGGCGTGCTCGTCCTCATCCTCTTTCACGTTCTGATCTGACTTCACCTAAATCTGGCTCTGTCTCTATGGGCCATCAGTGCAAAAACTTTGCTTTTCCTCCACCACCTCCTGCTGATGGAAAACGGATTGGACCCCGGCGTAATTCCTATTTATTTTCTTGTTCCTTTGTAATGAAATTCCTATATGAATTAGAGTGGACTCTTGTTACGACATTGCCTCTGCAGTACCTTTATGCTGTTTCTTAACTGAAGAAATAGTTAGTACATGTTTTAACTATACAAATTCTGTTTTCTTGCTCTATAATGTCAGCATGTCCAGTATGTTACGTCCCCGTGGAGCAGGCAATAGCTAGCATGCCGAGTTCCCCAGCAATATCTCCAGTACTTCGTAATCTCACGTATGTTCATGGTGAAGATCCAGTCAAATCTGAACAGCATGGAGGTTCAGATTTTGGAGGATATCCATCTCTAACGGAAAGAGATGATTCCTTTGATATAAAGGAGTCTATGAGAGTGCATTGTGGGTAGGTTGTTGTACTGCTTTTCAGTTTTGTTGCTCTGAATATCTGTAAAAGTTTTATATGACTTAAACTATTTTATCCTTTAAATTATCATCATCATGGTGGCATTTTGTTGCTAAAGTGACCTCGCGGATGCGCAGATTCGTCAAAGGACATAAGCCTGGTCGTCAAACCGGGTTTGATATTGATGAAGCTGACTTGGAGGAGATGGAGCAATATCACGATGTCATTGTTGCATCAGCTATATTTGGTATTGTCCCGCGCAGTAGTCATTGAAACTTCTGTACTTTATATGTCGACTGTCTCATATTCTTGTCTCTTTTACCTTGTCCTAGGAAATTACGACATAATCCAAGAACCTCGAAATATTAGTGAAGCTGCAAAGAAAAATATTCCTTTCTTTATGTTCATTGACGAAGAGACGGAGGCGTACATGCAAAATTCTAGTGTGCTCAATAGTAGCAGGAGGGTTGGATTGTGGAAAATTATAGTGGTTCACAACATCCCTTATGCTGATGCAAGGCGTAATGGAAAGGTCAGAGTGCTATTCTATCAGACCATTTGCTTTATTGTGTCATGAAGTCTCTCTGTTTCTAAGTTCTTTTCTCAATCTTGAAAGCATCATTTTTCATTTAAATGTCCCCTGCATTTACAAAAATTAAGATTAAGAAAAAGCTCTCGTGATTGCATACAACAATGATCCCTTTGTTTACGTTAGTTTGAGGCAGTGGTCGATATTGTGGATGAAGCTGGATTCCTTTTGGGGCTTGTCATGCTATCTAGTATGATATGGTTTTTTAATCAGAAACTAGTCATCTGCTCGAGAGAAGTAATTTTGGGATGCTTTTGCTGTTTACACTGAAAATGCTAAGATTCAGTTGCTAAATTTGACCTGGCATGTAAGTTGGCAGGTGCCAAAGCTTCTTTTGCACAGACTCTTCCCTAACATTCGCTATTCCATTTGGGTTGATGGAAAGCTCCAGCTTGTCGTGGATCCCTATCAAATTCTTGAGAGGTAATTCCAGCTTATCTTTTTATTTTCTGTCCATGAACTTTTTGTATCGAGGTCCTCAGGGGTATAGATGATGCTATTTTTAATGCCTGTTATAGGGTTGCTACTTTGCATCTGGTGGTGCGAATAGAGATCTTAGAGCAGCTCCATCTTCTAATCTGTAATTTATATCGACTAATTTCTTTTGACTCCACATGTTATGAACCTCATGTCTAGTGTAAACCAATGGAATTGGGTGAAAACAGAATGGAGGCAGAAATTACTGTGGACTGCAATGGAATTGATATACCTCAACTATGTTTGGCTGTGATAGAGATACGACTTGGAATGGAAAAGTTAGTAGAGATAAATGTCAGAGATGCAAGAGAAATATTTGGCGAGATTTTGGCTATACATTATATTCATGCAATAGAATTGGCTTTCCCATTGGACTGCCCATTTCTAGGGAAAAGCTTCTGCGAGCTATAGAAGGGGGATGGCAGCTGGAATTCTGATTCTATTCTGGCCCAATTCCATGTCCCAATACGGCTTTGTTTCTTCCTTGGTGCTATGTGTAATGCTTGATGGATATTTTTGACATTTGAAGCAGTAAACAACATTTCTTGTGGGTGGCACTGTCTTTCAGTTTTCTATTTTATTCAGTAATTTTCATGAACTTCCTCCTTTAATGTATTTTTTTGATTTTTTTTTGGGTGGAAATAAGGCTTTTTGTACCAGTGTGGTGTTAATGAAACTTCTTTTGGGAACAATAAGTAAGATTCCATTAAGAAGGTACCAATGGGATACTGCCCCTACACGAAACTTTATTGAAACTTTTATAGCAAATGTGATTGCTTGTTTGAGTAAGTTAAAGCCTTAGAGGGTCATATAACTGTAGGTTTGATGATAGAATTTCTTAGAATGCATTAGTTTGTATCTTCGCTAGAAACATATGCTTGGAAATTTTCAGCTTCAACATGTTGGAGAATTCTATTTTTCTCCTTTTCCTTTTTTCCCTTTCCTCCAATTACTGACAATTGTTGTTGATCTATAACTGAGTGTAATAGGAAGCAATTTTATTTGAAAGTTTCACGAGAAGTTTTAAGGTGATAGGAACATAGGGAATTATCTTTTGTTTCTTTCGACATCTTTGCTGCTAACGACAGTAGAATAAGGGAAGAGAAAATTGTGTTGTTGCATCTGAGATAACATTTCGATATTTCGTCGCCATTAGTTAGTCGAGCTAAAGTGTTATGTACTGTTGTCATGTGTTCCTTTTAGAAATTGCTTCTTCATGCAGCTAGTAAGGCAAGAATCAATTGATTTATACCTGAGGGATGCAAGTCCTAACCCCAAAGTGATGAAGTTATGAAACACCGGATCTTTCAATATGAATCTTAAGGCTGTTTCCATTTGCTTTTTGGTCCCTTAATCCCTTATCCTTTTAAAGTACTTTACTTGGCAAGGGACCATAGTTCTTTTATAGTTATTGAGTACCGCAAGATCTTCCTATCATTAAAATTCATTACTTATCGAAAATACAAAAGTGGATAATCTCCTATTCAGCAAGACATTTGGAGAATCATGGGATCTTGTAGTCCAGCTGGTCAATTCTATCATGAGCAGGCAACGAGTTAGCAGCAAGTGCCTCTAGTTCATTTGGAGGCATTTTGCAGTACTATTCTATTAGCTCATCTTGAGTCCTTGAAGAGACGATAATACAACTATCTTTTCCATTTCTTTGCTCTTTTTATTTTTTGGGGGTTTTTTTGGGGGAATTTACCTTAAAAACAGCAGTTTTTATTTGTCTTTGACTCTGCCTTTCCTCAATTAAAACCTTTTCTTAAGCTAGAAACTACCCTTTTTCTGTTGCAAAACAGAAGCCAACAATCATTTTCTAAATTGTGTTGAAGTGAGAGTAAAGCGCTTGTTCTTTTGGGGTGATTTGCTTCATCTTCGTTGAAAATGTACTTGTCAGTAACCTGCGAATCTTTTGGTCAAGTTCCATTTTCCATTTTTACCAAAAGTAATTGAGAGAATGGTGTAAACTCTCACCTAGGGTGCATGTGGGTTTGTGGACACAGGATTCAATTACTTTTGCGTATGACTCGGTTGGGTTTTCTGAAGTTGAAGTTATTCAGGTTGCTTAATTATTATTTTAATATGCAGAAGTTTATCCTTTTCAGGTTCCTATGGCGCGAAAATGCTAGTTTTGCAATTTCTAGACATTATAGGCGCTTTGATGTCTTCGAAGAGGCTGAGGCTAATAAAGCTGCGGGAAAGTATGACAATGCCTCTATTGATTCTCAGATAGAATTTTATAAAAGAGAGGGCTTGACTCCATATTCTGTAGCCAAGCTCCCTGTAACTAGTGGTATGTGTTGTTGCATTTTATTTATTGGGATGGATGCCTAGATATTTTTTCCCCATGATTTTGGTGAGATTTTGTATCAGCGTATTTATGATTTGATGGATGGTTGGGTTGGTGCAGATGTTCCTGAGGGGTGCGTGATCATGAGGGAACATATTCCTATTACGAATCTGTTCACCTGTCTATGGTTCAATGAAGTCGATCGATTTACTGCCAGGGATCAATTAAGTTTTTCCACAGTGAGGGACAAGATAATGGCAAAAGCTGATTGGTCCATCAATATGTTTCTGGATTGTGAAAGGCGGAACTTTGTGATTCAGGTACCGCCATTTATGCTGTCAATGTTCATGTAGTTACGATAAGCGAACTCATAGCTTGGTTCATCTTTTGATGGTTCAGGGCTTTATAGAGGCTAATCCATTTATTTGGTATGGCAGCTTTCATTGATGATCAATGATGGGGTATATACAGTAAAATATTATTCACTCCACATTTTTGAAATGAAATAAGACTGGAATACTGTTTCTTGTCCTTCTTCCTTCTGCACTGTCTTTTACTGGTGAGGGCTTACATCTGTTTGGGGAATTTGCACTAATAGGAGGCCAAGGGTTGGCTTAAGTCGAGAGAGCTCAATCTTCCTTACAAACTATATTCCACTTTCAGCTTCACAGTTCTCCACTCCCACCCTATTTAACTAAAAAATATACGGAAGAGAACAGAAAAGGGAAATGTGCTCCAATGAGCATCTTCAAACAGGGGTACTCCTATCGCCTTTGATGAGGTTTGAAGCTCTTCTTACTGTGTTTATGGTTCATTGAAGGTTATAGTCAATAAGTGGGCTAATGCATGGATGATAAAGACAGATAGTCGTGCTATTCCTGTCTGTTGGAGTGGCTCATTTAGAATCTTTATGTACTTTGTACTAACTTAAGTTCGTAGGACATTACCTGACATCTTAACAAGGCAACTTTCATTGGCAGGCATACCACAGAGATCTGCTGGAGCAGATGCCGCCTCCAGCAAGTCCCGCAATACGAGCTCGACTGTCTTCGACCATCAGCAGTACATCTGGAAGAAGAGCTCCGGTGAAAAAGGGTACTAGCAGCAAGCGCTCGAAGAGTGACAGGAGGCGGCACCGGAAAGTCACTGCAGGCACTAGGGACAGAAGTTCCTTTTGAACTTCGTGTACATTCTGATTCATTCGTTCATTTATATATTTTGGGAGAGGAGGATTTCTTCAAAGAGGCATAGGCTGATTCCGGAGCTAGGAAAAGCTCAAAATTTTTGAAAGTGTCGATATCTATTCTCATTTTTTTTGTACATACACTTTATTCCAAATAATTATACCACCTGCCCGTCGATACCAAGTGCTTTTCTCATTCGCATATCATGATTGTCACTGTAAAGAAATTGTTCCGCTCGGTTGGTACCGAGTAACCCTGGTAGTGACAAATTTGACAAATTCGCATTGGGTTGGGGGGGAAGGGAGGAAAGGAAGAGAAAGGGAGCCTCTCGGAATCTGCATAATTCGTTGTTTATCAGGAAATCGTAGTGCATCCAGCTGATGGTTAAGAATCAAATAATCAATGACCAATGAAACGCCATCCTACGCAGAACTGTTGAAGTCCCCGAAGGACTTTGTATTTGTTGTTGTCGATTAAACAAATCACTTGTCGGAGAATCATAAGTACTCTTAAGGATATTCACCAACAAAGCTGAAAACTGATGGTGGCTGGTGGGCTACACGATCCCAATGCTTCAATTCCCCATTAATGAGCATCGCTGTATCTACAGAACAGATCAGATAAATCTGAGCCCCGCCCATCAACTTCACGTCTCTCATAAATACGAAAGTTACAATTTTTTCCTTATTTTCTTTTTTCGCTTTGGTTGTCTATAAGTTTTCCGAAATTGGCAAATTCCACAAAATTTCTTGGCGACTTCCCATGTTTTATGCCGTCATGACTTCTCCATTTTTTTGGTTATTATAATATCGGTCCAAGTAGGCATGATGAAGCAGCCCTGAAGTTCTTTAGCAGGACAAGCAAGACAATGACCGTGAAAAGGAAGGCATTCTTTTGCGTGCGGGAGGCTTCAAGAAGTAAAAAGCGATCTCTCCTTGCCATCGAGAAGGCAGTTATGTTTTCTTCTTGATAATTAAATTCTAGTTGCTCATTTACGGGGAAAAGATAGTTCAGGTTCCGGTCGGGAAGGCAATACGTTAGGACATAACGTTCGAGAGTTCATCTGGGTAATCTCTCTCTCTCTCTCTCTCTCTCTCTGTCTCTCTGTTATAATCATCATGAGACTGGAATGACTTGCCAATCGGAGTCTGAATTTCAATCGAAAGTTTGATAATTTGTTGCTCTCTCTCTCCTTAAAGTTGCGATTTTGTGGGGATGATCGTGGTCCGTACCTAAGGTCGTTGTTTCAGTTCCGGTATGTGGAGTCGTCCATCGGTTCTTTTCTATGAAATTCATGGGATTTTTGTCACCTGTATGTCACTGTAGGCTCTTGAATGATGCTCGTGAGCCCGGAGTATTGTGTTTGTTTGTCGTTTGAGCTTCTGATTCTTGTTACAGGAACGTTGGCCGTGTGGCGATGGTGGCAATGAGCGCGTGGTGCTTGAATTCTGGGCTGAAAGTTGGGATCTTTGTGGCCTTTCTTGTTTTGGATGAATAGGGTTTATGTGGTTTGTTGGTTTCTCCTGCCACTTTCGTTAGTTTGTGTGGGTGTCTGAGGAGATACAGGGTTGTTTGTGACTCGTGACCTGTGAGTGTTTATCCAGTGATGGGTTCTCCTGGGTTTTTCTTGATCTGTGCACTCCATTCTCTGGTAGCCATAGCTTGTGGAGGTCTGATGATGTTCTACTCCTCCGAGGTTTCAGCAATGAAGCTTCAAGGATCTACACCGCATGATCAACTCTTGATCAAAACCTCAGATTCCTTTTCGGGTTTGCTGCTTGTGGCTATCGGCTTCCTACTAATCATGGTGGGATTTGTTAAGGACAGGGAGTTCCAAAGCTTCTTTGCAAAAGGGTGTGTGCTCCTCCATGTTGTGACCGCTGTTTGGAGGTTTTACTTTGAGAGGAAGGTGGATGAACTTGCTGACGAGTGGCCGAGGAAGGTTGTCGGCGATATTGCATTAGCAGTTTCCTGGATCCTCTTTTTGGTGTACTCATGGAGGGAAAAGTATGATTAGCTCGGAAAACTGGATTGTCTGTGCTGTGATGAAAGGGACATTGAGAATTCCCTTGTAGGCATTGACTGTGATTGCAAAATGCTTATACAATCGCCCAGTTATGCTGCTTTTGGCATGAAACAATGCGGGGGAGTTGGAAAAGAACGAAAAGTAGGATCATATAATGTGATTGTAATTCCTGGATAGTTTGGTTATGTAATTTTCATTAGGCAATTGTTTCTGCTGGAATTCCACACAAGGTGGAGGATGCCCGTGTTTTCATCTTGCTCACAGGTGTCTCGAAAATCTCAGGGATCAATTAATTTTCGTTATCTTGAAGATGGGTCAGAGGTTGGAGTTTGGAGTGTGCCATCATTTGCTTCACGTTGAGAAATTGTTTTGTAGATCTTACTCACAGATAATAGCAATAAGTGAATAGGGTCCTAACTCACCAGCTGTTGGTGATTTCGTGCTTTAGCTGATGTTGCTTGAATCTTTCAAGCAGAGATAAGGGTAATCTGTGCAGTTCTGCCTGTTTGCTTTTAAGTCATCCAAGAGGATGGAGCTTGTTTCCTCAATTGAAGTTGTTGTACATTCAGATTGACTTCTTTGTTAAAAAATTCTCTGTCATGCCTTTGTCCACCTCAATACAAAATTAGCCATTTACCTGCAAAGATTGTATTTTCCACGTGTTGTGGCACTGTTATACGTTCTTTCATTTACTTAACATGGTGGACGAAGCAGTGGGAACTAGGAATTTAGCTTCTTCACTCAGCAAGGTGAAACTCATGAATCCGTTAACACAATTCCAAAATAATGAATTTTGTGATTGACCTTTTCATGTAAATGCTTCCAATTGCAGACAGCCACTTTAAACATTGCTTTGGACATGTTGGGAACAGATTATCATGGTTGTGATATTCGCATTTGTTTTTTAGGCCTTTATTTGCTACCTCTGGGTCTAGAGCTGTCAAAGTAGAACTAGCCCATTCTTGTCGCAGAGAAGTATGGCGGATGTTAGGGATGGCAGGTTATGTTTAGACTAATTAGTTGTGGAGTACAAACCAACGAATGGGTTGTCTCCATTTAAGCCATTGATGGGGCCTCCCGTTGTCTTCATCAGGTTGTAAACAGAACTCTCAGGTGAAGTAAGTTAGGTTCATCTTGGACGTTCTTCAGTTGAATTGATCCATAAGATCCAAGGAAGAAATAACAGGGAATTTGGTAACAGCTTACCATTCATCTGGGGTCCAAGGATCGTGCATTTCCCATGCACCAACCTGAATCATCTAGCATCCTCATATTTAGTAAATAGGGGAAGAAGGCTAAGAAGGAAAAAGACTGATTCATTGAAATTATCCATCCAACGGAGCAGTCATCCACATTCTTCTTGCTATACAGACTGATACCATTTCAACCCAATTCTGTCATACAATTTCAGTTGTTAACAAAGTTCTCATACAAATGTGGGGCTCTTTTGAGAAGCAAATCACAAGAGAACTCGCTCTGTCTGTGAAGAGAGAGAGAGAGAGAGAGAGAGAGCGCCATGGCATGTATCAGTTCAATATCTATGGCTCAAGCCAGGAAAAGGACTAAGCCTGAATTCATCTTGGGTGATCATTAAGTTCCATTGAGCTTGATTATGCAATCTTTCGTCATCTGTTTTATTTTATTAGCAGTATGTTTTGAATAGTTTGTAGATGTTAAGCTTAGCAATAAAATTTTTCCAAGTACCATAATCCCTTTTATGGGGCAAAAAATCATGTACTTCAAAAAGTTTGCTTAAATATTCCTAATCTCTAGAGGACAAGGGGACCCCTTTCTCAAGTCAGTTGCTTCAATTTCTGATATGTCCTCCTTTTTGTCTGGAATTGTAAATTGGTAGCTAGTATAGCCAGCACACATCTATTTTCCTTTTATTGTTAACTTTGAAATCTGCCTACAGTTTGTCATTGCTTTTCGGTTTCTCAAGTTCATTGATGGATGGAATTTCCTTTGAAGTACTTCTTCAGCCTGAGCCTCACAGGGTCAAAACATGACCAAGTTCGAGCAGCCAGCAGCATCTAGTGAAGAAAAAGATACTGTTCTGGTCTTCACACTGAAATGGCTGAGAGATGAATGCAATTTGCAGCACGGTGAAGAAGATGCACACAGAAAGTATATGAGTCTCATCTCAACTGCTTTTGAGTGGAGGGCTCTCATATCTTAAAGCAGCTAAGCTGAAGATGTATGGAATGAGCTGATATCATTTACAAAACATTGATGGAGAGAAAATGCATTTTATATACGGTTTTACGCATTTTTTTTTGGTTTGATAAATATAAGCTTGTCAGTTTGAGTTTCCGAATGGAACGATATGGTTGATCGCCTGATCTTGAACTTCAGACCCTGACTATTCTCTCATGTGTCTATCTATGTTCTGCTTTTCCTCTGAGGTGTGCTTATGAAGTAATGCAAACTTGAGCTATTTCTTTGCTTTTGATTGTTATCATCTTTTCCTGTTGCAGAGTCAGTTGTTCTGGCCGACTTCTTCACATGTTCCCACGAGTTTTCTGGGTGGAATTACATCTAATGCAAGAGAGACATATTTTCACCTTCCGTCAAAATTAATGTGATTTTGTTTGGCTAATTATAACCATATGTCCTCTGTCTTTCATATTGACATGTCTGACTTGTAATGAGGGTATGCTAACAAATAGCTCTTTCCTTTTCTTTTATATCTTCCTTGGTCTCTTTTCTTTGTCCTTCTCTTAATTGAAATTTAGCTTTGTGCAGCCTCAAATTTGCTTTCCAGATGATTCAATTGACTTGATGTGGGCCATAAAAAGCTTAAGCTGAAGCATCCAAAGTTTTTGAAACCATCAGCTGTTGCTCCTGATTCTCGCTCATTGATCATTACCATCATGTGCTTTGGTAATAATAATTGATAGCATGAACTAGCTCGTCTTATGTATGTGAAATTCCTTTAAGGTTTGAATTTTAGTACCCTTCACATCACCATAGATGCTCACTCATCACGCAGGGAAAAATATCGTATTAACAAATCGAGAGGCAATCATACTAACTAATCAAGTAAAGGGAGAAGTCGAGCTTATACTAATATTAGTTCATTTATGATTGAGCCATAAAGATGGTATTACATGACATTATTAGCGAGGCATCTGCACCGTGATGCAGATGCCACGGAAGAAGCACAAAGGACAGTAGAGGACAACATTAAAATTACGTCACAACCACATTATAGGTAACTTTCACAGCACATGCATATAACATCGGGTTTCTGTGCTCAATGACCACAGGTGCAATTGGTGCAGGCGCAGTTGCTGCCGCACTTGCACTTGCCATCATTCTCAGCAGCCGGAGCATCCATGAAGACAGTCTCGATGTGGCTGCATCAGTAAGGCAACCATCAGAAACTGAACACAACTGATATCGTGATACTTAATAACGAAAAAAGGAAATTGATCAATTGTGAGGCACTTGTGCCAGGTAAAAATTCATCTTTCAGGACAAAAAAAGATGGAAAAAGTTCGAATCCTTTCTTCATCATCAAGTCTGAAATCTCAGGTTTTCTTCTTTAGAGTTGTGTAGAAGGAGATGTTTTGCATATGCTGTCAATGATATTACTCGTTTATTGTTGTTCCTGTGTTTTGCAAGGGCGTGTTCTCATAATTACAGGTCTCCGCCTATAGCAGTACTAGAACTATCTTACTTATTCCTGGAAAATTTGGGAGTTAGAAATCATGGATCCTATCCGTTTACATATTATATGACTTCCTCATGTCCTCCCTAAGAGCAGGTTCTTACTGGCTAGGAATTTCAATGAGGACTTGTGTAACTCAGTCCAGGTATTGGAGATTGCATTTGAAATAACCCCTTAAAAAAACTATAGTCCTCAAGGCAGAACAGTTACCTCTTCTCAGTCTCCACGAAATCAGCAGCATAGCTGCTTCCCTTCTTCCTGTAATCAAGAACCGCAATGTTTTTATTGCCAGTATAAACACAAAACATACGTAACTTCCATTGATATGCTTCCTATTTCCAGCTTAATAACCAATTCTATATAGATGAAACGCAAAGTACAGATATTTGGAAAGCAGAATCCTGTATATAACAGCTTCAGACGGATCCACATGTTTCATTTGTATCATGGATTATCAAAGCCGAGGGCACCATGCTTGCTATATGATGAGTACGCCTACTGATTTCAGTTTTTTGAGAGATTGGAGTGCTTTGGAAATAGTATAGAGAACACTTACGTGCACTGGCTCTTGTCAGCACAGTCGCAGTTGCCGCACTTGTCCGACATGGTGATCGAGTTTGAACACGAGAGACGAGCTTAGAAACTTGTATGTGGAGGTTATCTGTTTTGCTATGTGACTTGCTATATCTCCAAGCTCTGCTATACCTCGGTATTTATAGATGGGTGATCAAGAGGCTCCAATGGAGGTTCATGTCGATGTGGGGCCACGGGAATGGCCGGGGTGGGACCCAAACTAGGCGTGAGAGCAGCACACGCCATTGAAGACCCACCCAAAGGAATCTTAATAATGGAGGGGCTGGCCTCCTTTCCTCCTCTCATGTCCACATCAGAATTCTTTAGGTGTGAAGAGATCAGACATGGACATTCGCTCCTCTTATTTTAGAGATTGTCATCTTTCTTTTTTGGCCATCCACTTTGTCAAAACCAGCAAACAGCCAGCTTGATTTTTTTTTCTTTTTTTTTTTCCTGGTTTGGATTTTTCCATGGAGGAAGAAGACTCATTCCCTGTCCACATACCGTAGAGCCGCGGTGAAAAAGGATTGGCTTGGATCGATCTTGTATTCTAAGCTTCATAGAACAAGATCGTTCTAATAGGTTGATCCATTGGATGAATTGGTGGTGCTACCTCATGAATAGAAAGAAGCTTTACGTAGGTTTTGTATTGGACACATCAGTCATAGAACAAGCTTATTGTGCATGTCGATGAACTCTTTTTTCTCTTGGTTTGGCCATCCACTTTGTCAAAACCAGCTTTTTTGGCCTATTATAATAAGGATATGAAAAACTAACGTTCACTTTGTCGATGAACTTGGGTTTTTTCTGGGTTTGGCCATCCACTTCGTCAAAACCAGCTTGCTGTGCATGTTGATGAACTCTCCACTTTGTCAAAACCAGCAAAGAGCCAGCTTGATTTTTGCTTGGTTTGGATTTTTCAATGGAGGACGAAGACTCGTTCCCTGTCCACGTACTGTAGATCTGGCCTGAATATGGAACGACTTGGATCACTCTTGTATTACATAGCTTCGTAGGACAAGATCGTTCTAATTGCTTAAACCCATTGTATGAATTGGTTGTGCTACCTCATGAAAATTAAGAAGCTTTACGTAGGTTTTGTTTTGGGTAAATCGGTCATAGAACAAGCTTATTGTGCATGTTGATGAACTCTGAAGTCCGTCGACCCTCGGATAGTTTACAGTGTGATGAATTATCATTATTTTGGTACCTTCGGACCATCAAAAGGGGACTTGGCTTTTCTCTGTCTTTGTCCTTTTGAACTCAAGCCTAAATCAAACAGCAAAGAGAACATGGGTTCCAATTGCCGTGTTGGGTACGTACGTAAAGCATAAATTCGAGTTGAGTTCTGTTCTATCCATCCAAGTGTGGCGTCGATTCTGCTGCTTTTGCTCTCCTGCAACATGAAAAGATGTCTGAGGTGAACAAATAAGGGAATCTAAGAAAGACAGATGTTATGCATACGCATGAGTATGTCTCCGTCCATTTCTTTCTAGGAAAACCTCTCACGTCTGCCAAGAAAGCATAGATATATTCCCAAGCATTTGAGCATTTGGCACTCTTATTTTCGTGCCATCGTTTCTGAACTATACTGTCTTTTCGTATTGTCGCGTTTCAAGAAAACTCCAATTCGACCTAGGCCCGAAAATGCTCGTCTGGTTTAAGACCTCCCTAGAAAGTGATCGACATGGTACAGTTTAATCACCAAGAACTCCCTCTATCAGATAGAATGATCATTTCAGAACACATCCTTACGATTTACTAGAGGAAGAAGGTGGTCTGAACGATCGATTTCTTCCTCCATGAAAGCTCTGCCCAAAATTGGAAGCTTTATTTTCTGATGGTGATTGATTTTAAAAAGCAATGGAAGCCCTGGTTTTTCTTTTCTTGTGATGTGATTCATTTGACAATAGAGACCACAGGCTGGAGATTAAGCATGATGATCATGGACTGGTGGGATCAATAAGTGAAAGATAAGACCTCCCAAGTCCGGCGATTGAATAATGTCTCCCTTTGCTCTAGTCTTTATCACTCCCGCTATATGCAACTGAGAAAAAAAATATAATTTCATAAACGTACTAGTGCAACTCAGAAAGTTCGAGGGAGGTTCTCCTCCACCGTTCCTCATACTTTCATATTGTCACTTTCGCTCTAATATTGATATATGTCATCTCTGGTATTAGTTGTATTCCAAGAGAAACTATTTTATGAAGAGAAAGTTTTAAGCACCATCGTCTTTATTCTTCGTGTCGAATATCTTCTTCACTATTTGAAATATGTGATGACCATCCTCGCTTTTTGTATTGAATTCAAGTTGCATCTCATGCCCATGCATAAAATAACGAGTTGTTGTCCTTAGTTTTGAATCACCACGTCCTCATAATTGGATTTAACTTTATCAATGCGGATTTCGGGTTTACGTTAAGGTAAATAGGTCTTCCTAAATTAGGAAGATTCAGAGTATCGGTTTTGAAATATAGAGAGGGTACTTGATATAAATGATAAAGTATGGGAGATCCTTGTAATATTTCAAAATGTTCGATCTATGTCGTGGGCTGCTACCCCCATTTAATGATAGTGAAAAATGGAATTATTTATTTATTTATTTGTTTCAACTCTAGGCAGAGTCTCTAGCAGAACTGATGATTGGGTTTGGGTTGACTATCATGTCCATGAATCTCGGCCTCTGGACCACTCACTAGACAAATTTCATGTTGTCCAGTCAACTTTTTTGGGCCCAAGGTTGTCTTTTAGCTGGACCAATGGGCCTGGACTCACTCCAATGCCGGCCCTCCAAATTCCCATTGACCCCAAACAAGGAGTTTGCAGGAACCATCCTACGTGCCAATACAAAAACGATGTGGGCTCCATCAAAAATAAATAAATTACAAGACCCCCAAATCACATCACCACATCCCCCTTCATAATCATAGATAGGTGATTCGAGACCTATCAAGATTTCCTGCTGAAGAAATCGAAATTCAAACGAGGGGTGGCATCTATTTCTAAATTTTTAATTGCGGAACTTTTTGATCTCATTTCGAAAAAGGCAATATGAATCGATATCTAATCATCCATCGCAAAAACTAAGGGCTAAACCAACTCGTTAGAAATTGCACCAATTTTCCTAATAAAAACAGTTGACTTGATGCGAGTCGAGTCGATGAAGTAAATTTGTAGGGAAATCATAAGTGATAGATTTTCCCAGACCTATTTTAATTTCTTGCCAAGGAAGTCAAAATTCGAATGAGGAGCACAAATCTATTTCTAATGGTAGAACCCTTTGGATCTGCTTTTCAAGGACACGAAATCATTGTCCCGATCATAGTATCTAATTCTCGATCGCGAAAACAAAATGATCAAAATAAAAATTCGTAACGATTCATAATAAATCACACAATTATTTTATAGCGAGAGCATTTGATTCGACGTAGGATCTGCGTCAACAAAGACAGATTCGAAGGGAAATTACGCGAGCGTTTTCTCTCCGTCTTTGTTTCGGACTTTCAAAAATCGGGGGAGATGTATTTTGGAAAATTCCCAGAAGCCAAAAAAAAATATAAAATTATCCGATTCATCATAGTGATCGAAGAAAAACCTCGGCGGGCCCCACCTCGAATCCTTTCTCCTCGCGTGGAAAAAATTCGGTCCGTCTTTGACCGTCCCCCGGCCCATTCTTTTTTTTTTTTTTTTTTTTTTATCAATTCTTACGCTCGGCGGGCCCGGGGGAGGGGGCCCCACCGGCCCCTCCGTGCGATCGCGTCCGTCGATGGCGAGTGGCGTGAGCGTGGGGTGGGCGAGCGCATCCGACGGTCAGCAGGAAGGCGAGACACGCGTCGCCCTCTATTTTCCGTAAAAAAAAAAAGAAAAGAGGGAAAAAATCGGGACATTTTATACACATATCTTTTAAAAGATTTACCCAAACTTGCATGCCAAGTCCGGGGCTTCGATCCGGTACATCCTCCCCCACGCTCCTTGCGTAATCATCTCCAATCAAGCGGCTGATGATTATGCATCGAGAAATCCCGATAATCCGGTTCGGAAAATCACGCGAGATTATGCAAATCTTAACTTTTTTTTTTTCTTCCTGCGATAAATTCGAAAATCCACGTCATCCACGGGGCAGGAAAAAAGGCGACGCCCCGCTCGCGCAGGAGGACAGATCACCTCCCCCCGGGGTTAAAATCGTGAAAACCGCGGTTCCCGTCAACGGCGGGGCGTCAGCAGTCACGCAGATCGACGGCCCGGGGGGGTAGCGCGGGGTGCGATCGACGGACGCCGAGGAGGTCGCACGCGCGGGCGCGCGGGCGCGGGCGCAGGGGATCGGGCCCCCGCGAAACAGGAAACGGGGCGAAATACACAGAGAAGGAAAGAGGAGAGAGAGAGAGAAAGGAAGACGCAGTGGGTTTCATCAAACCTCTCTCTCTCTCTTTCTCTTTCTCTCTCTACCTCTGCTTGGGAGTCGTCTTCTCTCTCTCTCTCTGTCTCTCTATCTATCTCTCTGATCTTCTCTCCTAAAAACCCAAACGACCCAAACACGCGCGAAGCGGAAAAGCCCTTCTCTTTCTCTCTCTAGAGTCCGCAACAGAATTGTGCAGCCCCCTTTCGAATCGAATTTCGGCGGAACCGGAAGGGACGCGCCCCCGTGGACGGCTGCCGGCCCGCCCGCCCCCGGCCCCCTCCTCCGCCCGCTCGGGCCGCCGATCGCCGAGCCGTTTCATGCAGCCGCCGCCACTTGATGCCCTCATTCCCCACAATCCCAAGTCGCTCTCTCTCTCTCTCTCTCTCTTTTCTCTCTCTATTCCTCTGCGCGCTAGAGTCCAACGCCCGCACGCAAGCGCACGCGCCCACGCACGCACGCACACTCGCTTCCTTCAGTGTGTCGGATCAATTTCTGGTCCTCTCTCTCACCCGGTCTCTCTGTCTCTGTCTCTGTCTCTGTCTCTCTTTCTGTGTTGTGCCTGACTGACCGAACAGGAAGCGAGCGTTCTCGAGGCCAGGTGCGTTCATGGACCCCGACGTCGTCGAAATCGCGCCTCCCGCTCCTCGCCCCTCCAAGGAGCCCAAGCAGAAAGAGGTTCGATCGAAATCGCAAACCACCCAAAAAAAAGTCTTTTTTTTTTTTTTTTTTGCTTTCTTGGTTCGTTACAGTGTGAAATTCGCCTTCGATCAGCGCGATTATTCGCCTGATCGTCGTTTTTCTGCTCGATTTTGGGTCGCCTCGATCACTCCGAGAGTGTCGTGTGACCTTTGTCGAGTGGTTGGTTTGGGGTCGCGACCATTGAGTGGAATTCTTTTTTCTTCTTTTATTTTATTCTTAAATTTGGTTTTTTATGCTACTGTTTTCCAGCTGCTGGGTGAGCTAGATGCTGTGCAATGATCGAAATTTAGCGTCAGTCTGCGTTTCCTTTATGTCTTGGTTGATTGAAATATGGGTTAGCAACGTTGCAAGGTGGTTATTTTGGGTTTTCCCAACGGATGATATCAACCATTACCTTGGAAGAGGAGATTCACGAAAATGCTGTTAAAACGTAGAGAAGCCAATTTAGGCTTTCCTTCCATTCCGCAAAGTGTGAATTCACTTTGATCCTCGAGCATCTATTTCGATGTGGATTGTTTCAGCTTCGGTTGCTGTGGATTCTTTTTTTTACCTGCCGGTATTGAGTGGTTCGATGGATAAAAACCTTGTCTTTTCTTCGGTTTCTTGGTTTGTGGTCTCAGCATATATGGGACATCGTTTGAAATTTGCGTCCATCTTTGTTCCGAATATATTCTGTTGAGTAAAATTTGAGTTAGCAATGTCTCGAGTGATACTAGGTGGTAATTTTGGGTTTTCCTATGGGAAGACGTAGAACGGATGTTAGGGAGGAGATTTGTGAGATGATGTTGTAGGGCTTAAACATTGGAGCTACCCTTCTCAGTGTTTGTCTTTGTTGTGGAACTGTATGGAATGTGAAGGGACTAATTCCTTGCTGGTAACAGAAAAGTTCTCAGTGCGAATCTCTGTGGTTGACTAGATTGTTGTCCACTTAAGAGAAACGGGGACATGGAATTGTCAAGCCTGTCAACGACCCTCCAAGAAAACTTCTATTGAGCTTTCTTGGCTCCAGATTTTTATGGGAAATAACACTGGCTATTTACTTTGTCTGCTGGACTATTTGAAATTTGTTTTCCTTTTATAATATGATGTCCTTTGTACTTGTGCCTATTCTTGAAATTGGATCGAGATGTTGAATATCTTTGAGGACTAAGGTCTTGCATTTAGCCTTGGAATGGGGAGGGTTAATCAAATTGTTGGTTAAAATGTATAAGTCAATATAAGCAGCATGTTGGTGAATGCGTAGACCTAAATACTTGTCTTTTAAGTTTCCATCAGAAGGAATAGTAAATTTTTCTTAACCTAAGTGAGGTTTCATCCCTCTGACTTCTAGGCAAATGGAACTTCTTTTGTGATGTTTTCCAACATAAAGCCAAATGCAGGAAGCATCATCTTTCCAACGTGCGCTACTCTATTGATATATACATGTGTGTAACAAAACTGTGAAGCTTTTCGCAAAGGATTTACAACCAAGATTGTGTCATCTGACAATGTGCATATGCTCTAGCTCCTGTAACCTGGCTGCCTCATTTCATCGAAGTATTAAAGTGCTTCACCTTAAATCCTTTAATGTCAATGAAGTTGCATCTATCTATTTATCTTTCTATGTTAAAGCTGCTAAAAAAAAAAAAAAAAAAAAAATGAATGAATGGTGGTAGTTGGTTACTCGTTTTAAAACAGCATAAAATTGCTTGTCTTTCTAGTAACATAGTATTTATAGTGGCTTTTTCTTTGTACTGCTATTTGACACTGCTCTTATCGTTAAGCGTGGACATGTTAAACTTGCATAAACTTCTGTGCAGGCTATTTTCCATGAAGTAATTGATATTGACAACGATGATGATTGTGCTGATCTTGTGGTCATTGATAAAAAAGTTGATGCCATGAGGAAAGGCAAAGCAGTGATTGATGTTGATGATTACTGCAATGGTCAAGCAGGGGTATGTGATACTTGTCATTTAGTTCCTAACCTTTTCTATGATGACATATGACATCGTTTTCTTTTCTGCCTCTGTCAAATTGCACTTTGTATTATTGAATTGTTCAGTTATTCCTTGGATTGCTGAATTCTAATTTGATGCTATTAGTCCACAGACTTCATATTTCATTTCTATACCAAATGGCAAAAGGCGTGGACCAAATCTACCCTAAATCCGGTTGTTTATCAGACTCGGTCTCTTTTGATAGCACCCCCAAGGTCAAATCTATTGTTGGCAGGTGGATTTGGGTGGCCATCACTTTCTTTTTGTTCTCAGGGCTTAAGTTTGCCACATCAACACTTGAGCACCCTGTTCAGTCTGATATTATGCCTAGTGACGGTCATATGAAACTCAATAAAGCTTGGATGTAATGATTTGATATGAAATAATGAACTTGAGTGATTTTCTAAGAATATTTTTTTAAAGCTTAGTGACCGGGGGATCCTAAGTGGTAATTTGATTTAGTCAATGTGAAATTGACCAGTCCGAAAGCTTGATGTTTGTAGAAATTCTTTGGCTTATCTCTCTGTTTCACTTAAATATTGGATTCAACAGGATGCTGGCACCCCTCTTGTTCATGGTGTCAATGGTAGTGCTGATGGATCAATCAATGGGGGCATTCCACTTGACGGTTTAGCGCAGGATTCACATTCCTTTGTAAATCTGGATGGCCAAATTTATGATCCTACTTCTTATGAGGATGATTACATGGACCTTTTTGAAGATGTACTGGATGTTGATGAATATGATACACTACAAGCTCATTTTGATAATATGGATATACCTCCAGGTGTGGAAGCACCTATACCTTGGTTGTCAGATCTCTCCAAGCATAAAGACAAGTCCAGTGGTGACATTAATTTGAATGGTTCAAGCTCTTTGATACAAACCGATGCCTCATTGAACCTACAGGAGATGGAACATATTGTCTTGACCGAGCCTGTGCAAACTCAGGTGAACCATACTTCAGTTGTTCATGGTCTGCCAGGCCAAGTCGACTCAGTGAGTCAATCTACTTCAATGGATACATCAGCACCCTACTTATTCACACAGAATGGCCAAAGTAAAAAGAATCGTGCTTCTTCACAACGTAGTGGCAATTCCAAGACCTTGCCATTTGGATTGGAATCATTTAAAGCTCGGCGCCTTTTTGAGCCTTTTCGAAATAAGAAGACGCCAGATGCATCTGGTAGTTCTTCCAAATCCAGTGCTGTAAATAAATTCGATCTTATAAAGCCTCCGTCTGGAGTTGAGCCTCCTTTATGGGGCGAAGTTATCAACACCAGTGGAAGCAATCCTAGCGGTTCAAGCTATTCATTTGTCCCTCCATTCCCTGCTCAAACAGGCACGCACAACCCTTCTTCTGGATCAGTACCATTTGGTTCATGGATGATGGGCCATCCTAAGAATCTCAAGGGTCAATCATATAAACATTCTGCTTATCATACTTATGTGTCGCCTTTGCAATCCTCTGTACATATCCTTCCCATGGAAGAGGAAGACGGCAAGTTGCCTGATGATTTGACAGAAGATCAAGGTGAGGGTATTGAAGAGGAAGTTTTGAGAAAGCTGAAGCTTTTTAAACAATTCGACACTGTTCAAGATCATTCTGATCATCATTATACAAGTGATAGTTGTGGAGCGAAGCAAGTGAGTACTCTAAAACATATTTAAGTACCTCTTTTGATGAAAATTTGTAAGTCATACGGTTCTCTAACTTCATCAGCCTCACAGCCTCCGAAAAACTGGGCGAAGAGAATACAGGAGGAGTGGAAGATTCTTGAGAAGGATTTGCCAGGTTTGGGGTCATGTCTCTCACTGTTGTAATTACCTCTTTCTTGGGATCTTTGTGGTTAATTGTCGCTTTGAGGGGGAAGACTCTCGAAAATAAATTCTTGAATGTTCTGCTGTTGCTCATATTATTTGCATGACTGAGCATAATAGCAATTAGCATCTCATATATTTGCTTTTGGCAAAGGCAAACCTATGGTAAAAATGAATTTGAGAACTGATGTACCTGAATAGTTGTTTTGACAAAGTTCTCTGTACTACTTATTAAACAAAGACAGAATGAAGCTGGCCAAGTATGTGGGACTTATTGGCTTTTGCTCCCTCAGCAGCAGTGGAGACCATGTTCTGACTCTTTTACTTTTGTGTTATTACCTTTACAGATACCATTTTTGTAAGGGTTTATGAAACACGAATGGATCTCTTGAGGGCTGTAATGATTGGAGCTGAAGGCACCCCTTACCACGACGGTCTTTTCTTCTTTGATGTTTCCTTTCCTTCCGGTTATCCTGGTGTACCTCCAGTATGCGTTTGAAAGAAGTGTTCTATATTTATTTTATCTTTTAGTGAGTACTGTACACTGATTCTAAGGATCTCAATTTCAGAAAGTTTACTATCATTCTGGTGGGCTTCGCATCAATCCAAATCTGTATAACTGTGGGAAGGTATGCCTCAGCCTCCTTGGCACTTGGTCTGGTCAACACAAGAATGAGAAGTGGATTCCTGGCGTTTCAACTACACTGCAAGTTCTGGTATCCATACAGGGGCTTATATTAAACTCAAAGCCCTATTTTAATGAGCCTGGATATGAGAGGTCAATGAACACTGAGCAGGGAGAATCGACAGCGATGACATATAATGAAGATACATTTATCCTTTCGCTGAGAACAATGATATATAATATGAGGAAGCCTCCTAAGGTAACAACTGTTTATGTGCATATTCTGCGGATATGTTTATAACTGCATGGCCCAAATGTGGTACTTGTTTAGCTTAGACAATTACATAGACTATTGTGATTGCCAAATATGATGCTGGGGTTTGCCGACGTTGAGTATTAATATTTGTGTAGCATGGTGTTTGTTCACCCCCCTTCACTTCTACGTCTATGAAATTCCAAATTGTATATGTTGAGGAAGTCTGCACGTGAGTCCTGTAGTTTATTTGGTACCATACTGTTTTTGGAGTGCTTCTCGAATGATATGTTCTTATGTTGGACCTTTGATGTGGGGGGGCATATCTGCTTGATAATAGTAGTTACATTGTCTGTTTTACTTTTCATCACCAATCAGAGACCTGAAGGCGGCGATTTTTCTTAGTATTTTGCAGTGGAGCCTTCTTTTTTTTGCCACCAACTTAATAAAACAGATGACATGGTAAGATTACTGCACATGTCCTCTTCACTGAGAAAACATATAGATAGAAACAACTGGTTAAAGTTGCATAGTCTTGTGGCTATGGACTAATGGGAGTGATCATTAACATCCGGGGATTAGAGATTAGATTTCCTGATGAGTCTTGGCAGTGTTTTTCTTTTATCAAAGAAGAACAACAGTAGTCAATGTTTTTGGAGAAGCCTCGAGGTGTATCTTTGCGATTTATGAATTCTACACCATAGTTTCCTCTCGTAACAGAATAATTGGAGTGCTGTAAGCAATGTAACATTTGGTCTATTTTCAATTATGGTTGGGTGCTTCTTGCTTTGTTCATGTTAGTTGTCATCTTTCTTTTTGCATTTCCGTTAAGGGTTGTATGACTAGTTTTTCCTGGCTTGGCTGCGATGGGCATCTTGCTGTGGAGTTGTGTTTCTATTTTCTAATAAAAAGTTATGCACCAGGTCTTGCTTTTTCTGAAATATCTCATACTCTGGGTCTTGCTTTTTCTGTAATATCTCATACTCTGGTGTCGTAATGTACTAATAAAAGGTCATTGAAGGTGACTGCGGGGTGATATTATGGATTTTTGCTGGTTCTTTTGTAGTTCTACAGCTATCGGTGTTAGGTTGCGATAACGGCCTTTTTTAATATGGTTTTTAGCCCCTCTAACTTCCATAGTGGGCAAGCTATTTGATCGCACACGATCCTGGGAATCCCTTCCACAATTTCTTCTCCGACGTCTACAAAATTTTGGAAGAAACTTGGGAATTGGACAACCCTGAAATCTTTCGCACGTTTGAGTTGCATCTCATGTTATTGTGATGTTCTGCATTTATACCCTTTTGCTTTTTGAAGTTTTTTTGGCATTGAAATGCAATATCTTTAGCGATTTGTATGAAGTGAGTCTTTGGATTTTGTAGTAGGATTCTAGACATTCTTTTGGCTAATTATGAGATGCATGCGTCCCTCTTACATCTAGCTGCATTATGATTCTCATTTCTGGCTGCAGCATTTCGAGGACCTTGTTAAGGGTCATTTCTTCAAGTGCGCTCCAGATATTCTGATGGCTTGTAAAGCATATGCAGAAGGGGCTCAGGTTGGATGCCTTCTTAAAGGTGGTGTACAAGATGTTGATGCCGATCATAGGAGCAGCTCTCGCACCAGCTCTCCCCGCTTTAAGGATACTGTATCTAAGTATATTAGCCTTCTGGTGAAAGAATTTAGGAGACTTGGGATCAAGGACTTGGAGAAATTTGTGCCTCTGGCTCCGGTTCCACCTCCAGCTCCAGCGACGACAGCGGAGTGAATATCCAAATAACTTCTTGATTGAGACCATCTTTTTTCGGTGGCAACACAGATTAAGGTTCTTCCTGACTAGGGATCAATGACTTGCTGGATGTTTTTGCGGATGATTTTGGATAATGTACAGAGGTGTAGATATGGATGAGTTATAGAATTCACCTTTGATGATAACATATATATATATATAGAAGGTGCTCTGTTCCGCCAATTGCTGATATGCTATGTTAGTCTTTCATATCGTGCTTCTAAATTATTCTGCTGTTTGATGGATTTCTCCAGCCTTTGTTATCTGTTTCACTGGACAGAGGTTGCAGAGCATTCTTCCAGCATGTTTCCTATGTTATTGTGTGGTATTAGTGGTAAATGAGTTTTGGACAGCATGATATATCCTATTTGAATGTGACAATTTGGTGTCTCTTGAGAGTGGGTCACTCTGATCACTCTGGCGTTTTGTTTAGCATCCCATTTGGGATGTTTTCCAGAGATGTTCCACTTGATCAAATGACTCGAGGCATTTGTTTAGCATGCCAGTCGATTAATTTCACCCCCCTCATTTCATGGTTCTATTATATTGGTCGAGATGTTTCGCTGGATGGATGAACTCTTCTGGTGGTCGTCGAGTTAAATGAGGATAGGTTCATAAGGATTCCGAGATTCTGCTTCCCAGTCCTCACTAGTATGGTCTTACCTCTGATATGTGTTGATGTTCTCATATATAGATTGTTCTGCTACCGTTTTTGTCAAAAATCAATTATATGATTTGGAACGTCCATTTGCTTTCTTTGTATTTGTAGTTCATGCCTTTGTAACTGATTTCGTCATCGATACAAAATTCGGAGTCTGGGTCTTTTGGAGTACTCAACTAATCTGTGTTCCCTCTGGCCTCCTAGAGACGTGTAGCGTTTGCGAGGCCGTTCTTTCGGAGGCATGGTCTGGCTTCAGGGGAAACAAAAATAGGATTCTTCCGTCCCTATTGACTACCCTGGGTCTCCGTCGAGTAAGAGTCGATGGAAGTGCTCCGCTCCAAAAGGACCTTTTAGAAAAGTTGCTTTGAAATTCTCGCTCTCCTTTACCGTCTCGTTTGGTTCGAAGGAGGAAAAATCCTCGTCCTCTACCCACCTTCTGAAGTCTTCCTGCACATCGTCATCCACATATTTGAACTTCGTTGCTCCGTCCCCACCACCTCGTGACAAAGGGGACAACGACGTCCTATTCACTTGCTTAAGTCGGGGGAAAAGAATAGGAAATCTCTTCATCAGTGAACCCCATTGCCAACATGGTGCGACGAGGTTATCTTGTACGGATCAATAAATAAACTGCCCCTGTTGGCCGTGGTTATGGAATGCGGTTATGATAATAAATTCTGTTGCGAATTTAAAGTAAATATTTATACAATTATCGATTAAATGTGGTATAAGTCTCGTATGAATTGCATTTTGCTCGAATACACGGGTTATCAAACAAAGGTAAACTTGTGGTAAGTACATAGCACTTGGTCGCATCCGACGCTTCATGCGTTTGGTCTAGGGGAACTTCACTAAGTTAAAAGATAAAATAAGATATCTTGAAAGATAAATTGAGATATGGAGAAACAAAAGAATAATGCAAGATCAAACGTAGACAAAGATCAAAGGGAGGCATGAGCAGTGGTATTCATCACTGTTAATATTTCAGCGGAGTAATAATGCATTCTCTTGATCTTAGTCATTTCGGCGAATGAAATCATTATCCAACCAAAACGTCAACTCGAAACCTTGACTTCTTTGTGCAAAAGAAGAAAAAAAACAAGCGCAAGAGTTAATGTCCCTTGCAGTGGTGGAAATCTCATCTTTTGTATGCCATGTCTTGTACTATAGCAGATGCACGGTCAAACTTATAGAAGTCTCTATCAGCTTGGAAATCAAACCCTCATGATTCATCCAGTAGGCCTCTAGCTTATATCTCTTCTTAATTAGAAAATGAGGTTTGTGTAAACAAAGGCAAAAAAATATGGTCCTAGAAAGTCGTCACCAAGTTCCTCTCAACTTTAAATTATCAGTGATCTCTTCGTCTCTCTCACAATTTCTCCTCCTCCTCACCAAATGGCTACTAAAATCGGATCCCTCCAGCCAGCAAGGGTTTTCACTCTACCGTGCATCTCCCTCTGCTTGAACACGAACCTATCGTGGCATGCATCTGCAAAAGAAATCTCTTACTCCAACCACTGTGCTTCAACTGTCCCTGAAGCCACTCCTAATGTGTATTCCGCAGCCTCCTTGCCACTCTCCGGATACCAAGCTGGTTACTACATCGGCGACAAAAACATTCTAGGACCTCCCTTTTCTTCGAAATCCGATTCCTTCTCGTTTCAAGTTTGTGACATCGACAAGACCGCTCGAGATGGGGTTCTCAAGGTCAAAGCAAGTGTGAGATTCGGAATCTCAGGTTATGACTACTATTGTGGAGGAGACTATAGGTATGGTCAGACATGCTTAGAAGCCACGCCTGTAAGGGCGGCCAATTTTCGCAGGAGGCTAAGAGTCCCATCACTTTTTGGTTGGAATCTTCGGGGAAGCTCTGCATGGTTGGTTCCCCTCTCTCGAGCCAAGGTGAGTCTCTCAATCTGGATGTTGTGCTTAAGCTCAATAATGTAAGCAATTCTGCTAATGTCACTAGCTTATTTACTGATATTTTGGAGAGTTCGAGTCCTCCATATGACAAGAATTATTTCGATGCCATGTTGATATTGATGTTTTGTGATAGATATTGCAAGTACATTTTGATTTCTGGAAAACTTAGGATGTGCATGACAACATTTTAATTTCTCAATTTTTCTGTTTTTTTGTTCCCTTGAAAAAATTTGGAACAGAAATTCATTTGGTAACGCAATTTCATTTTTTTTTTAATTTCTGGAATAGATTTATATTTCAGAAATATATTTGGAGTAGAAATCAGAAGTTAAAATTTTTAACTTTTCTATTTCTGGAACAAAAATGAGAAATCAAAATTTTCCTCATCGTTCACTCTCGTTACTGCCCATCGACCACTAGCCGCTTGTGGGATGCCGGGCGCTCGCCGCCGATTGTCGATCGCCCGCCACCGGCCCCGACCACTAGCCGCCGACTGTCGGCCATCAAACATCGGTTGCCGGCCACCAAACTTCGGCCACTGTCGCCAAATGCCAAACATCCACCGGTCGTTGGCCACTCATCGCCAATCGTCGGATGTCGGAGACTCACCACCAACCACTGGATGTTTGCCGCCGTCGTCCGCCGGATGTCGCCCGCCCGCCACCCGCCGTTGGCCTATGGTCGCCGAACTCCGAATGTTGGACGTCAAATGTCGAGCTCCAGACGTTGGATGCTGGTCGCCGGTCGCCCGACTCCAAAGATCGGACTATGGACTTCGGCCGCTCGCCGCTAGTCACCAAACTCTAGCGTTGGACGCCGAACTCCGGACTTTGGCCACCCGCCGCCGGACGCCAAACGCCGATCATGGGACGTCGGACTCCAGCAACTGGATGCCGGTCGTTGCCGCTCCTAGAAATAGAAATAATATTATATTATCAAACGAATTTTTATTTCAGAAATATAAATTTTGAATTGTTATCAAACGCGTTTTTTGCTCGAAACTCATCCATGGAATAGAAATTGAGACTTAAAAATCCTGATAAAATATTCTTATGTGATCACATATTTGAAATCAACCCATCAAACTTTGCATGCTTCTATTTTAAAACCTCACGGCAGCGTGACGTCATCGAGAACTTGACGCTCACTGATTGAATGGAGGCATGACGGTGGCGGCGGTCCGGCAGTGATCGATGATGTCAGTCGACGAAGGTGCAGTGTAGAACTAGAATACGAAAAAAGATATTGATTTTTTCATTGAAATTTATGCGTGGATCTTGGCCGAGGCCTAAGAGTCCTAGGCCACCTTTGGATTGGACTCAGCGGCACAAATTTACATCTTTTAAATATGTTTTCTTTTATTGCTGTTAGGCGGAGATGGCGCCGGCAAATGGGAGGCATCGGGTGTGGACTCACGTAATTGACTGGGGAGTTCTTTGGCAATGTCCTAATTGCTTTAGATTTTTCACAATTTTCCACTCAAGCATTGTGAGGATCAAAAAACATTTGTCCGAACTCTCGAATAGGCCATGTGACATCGTAGTTTGCACAGAAATCAATGCTTGGGAAAATGACGACTCTCGAGCTTTATTCGGGATAGTGGATGAAGGAGGTGATTTTGAGAAATACGCATAATCAATGGAGTAATTAAATTATTCAAAAAAAGAAATTATCTTAGAGAAATTTTTAATTATCTCTAACAAGAGATCTTACACTTTTTTTTTTGCATGTGTATTGCATCGTATGTCGCACATGTATCTCAAAATGGTGTCAGAATGCGAGGGAGATTAAGGGCACGGGAGAAGCAATTTAGGACAGAGAAAATAGAGAAGAGCGCCTTTCAGGTATGAATTTAATTTTCTTATTTTATGTTTTAATGGTGTCAACTGCCGCCAATGGTGATGGTAGTCCGGCGGTGATTGGTGGTGTCAGACTGACGGAGGTGTAGTGTAGACCCAGAATAGAAAAAAATATATTGATTTTTCAATTGAATATGCGAATCTTGGCGGAGGCTCAAGAGTCACAAGCAACCTTTGGGCTGGTCTCAACGGCACAAATTTACAAGTATGTTTTCATTTACTGCTATTAGGCGGAGGTAGCGCTAGCGAATGGAAGGCATCGGCTGTGGACTCACGTAATTGACTCGGGAGTTCTTTGACAATGTCCTTATTGTTTTAGATTTTTTTACAGTTGTCCACTCAAGCATTCCGAGGATAAAAAACATTTGTCCGAACTCCCGAATAGGCCATGTGGCATCGTAGTTTGCACAGAAATCAGTGCCCAGGAAAGGGATGAATTTCGAGCATTATTCACGATAGTGGATGAACATATAGCTCATGGAGCTCAAGCTGATGCAGCTCATGGAGCTCATGCATCTAAAGCTGCAAATGCGGCTCAAGTAGCTCAAGTAGCTAATGTAGCAGTAGCTAACGCAACTTAAGTAACTGATGTACATGATGTATGTAGCTAATGAAGATCCAATATTGTGGGTCTTCAATAATATCAATTTCGATGGTTATTTTGAACCAGTTGTTCATATCAACTTTGACAATTTTATTGCTGTCAGGCGGAGATGGCGCCGGTGAATGGGAGGCATAGTTACGTAATTGACTGGGGAGTTCTTTGGCAATGTCCTCATTACTTTAGATTTTTCACAGTTGTCCACTCAAGCATTGCGAGGATAAAAAAACATTTGTCCGAACTCCCGTCTATATGGCATTCCATAAAGGAGCATCAGTCCAGCTTCAACCGTGACTAAGCATCCGAATCCCAGCCAGGCATTTGAAAAAAATCGGGCATCGCCCCCAAACTCCCGTTGGCTGATGGGTACGATTAAATGAAAATTTAAGCACATCAACAATCAAGCCGATTCTTATTGCCATTAATTGGTCAAGAACAAAAGAGTTGTTTCTAAATAATCAACTTTGACAATTTTTAGACTTCAAAATTCCGATAAAATATTCGTACGTGGTTACGTATTTGAAATAAACCCATCAAACTTTGCATGCTTCTATTTTAAAACCTCATTGTTTTATTTAGCACGTAAAATTCGGTGTCCAAACCCGACACCTCATATTTTATTATTTTTTTGCTCATAAAACCTCATTTGAAAATAGTAAATAAAAATATATAATTGAGCAACCAATAGCATAGGATCACATGCACAAACAGTCGGAATTAGGCACAATTTCATCTAGAGAAACGAGAATAAAATTCTACTTAACGGCTAATCCATTATTAATTAAGCTAATCACGATTAGTTACGCTAATTACGATTAATTAGTCTAATTGCGATTGATTAAACTAAACTCGATTAATTCCCCAACGTACAATTAATTAAAAATTAATCATTGTTAACTAAAATAATTAAGATTGATTAAATAAATAATGATTAAATAAATAAATTACGATTAATTAAATAAATTACGATTAATTAAATACATTACGATTAATTAAACTATACTCAATTAATTAATCTAACCACGATTAATTAATATAATCGTAATTACTTGAAATAATCGCACTTAAATTTAATCTAAACCATCTTTAATCGCAATTAAGGCTAAACTAAAATTAACAAATACTAATCGCCATTAATATTAAACTAATATATCCCCTAAACATAATTAAAACCCTAATTCACGATTAAGAGGTTAACTCACGGGTTTTGGCGATGGCGGCGTGACAGTGTCGAGAACGTGGCTCGAATGGAGGCACGACGGCGGCGGAGGTCCGGCGGTGATTGATGGTGTCGACCGACGAAGGTGCAGTGTAGAACCAAAATACGAAAAATATATTAACCTTTTAATTGAAATATATGTATGGATCTTGGCCGAGGCCCAAGAGTCCTAGGCCCCCTTTGGATTGGATTCAGCGGTGCAAATTTACATCTAAGTATGTTTTCTTTTATTGCTGATAGGCGGAGATGGCGCCGGCGAATGGGAGGCATCGGGTGTGGACTAGGGAGTTCTTTTGCAATGTCCTCATTGCTTTAGATTTTTTTACAGCTGTCTACTAAAGCACTGCAAGGATAAGAAAACATTTATTTGAACTTCCGTCTAGACGGCATTGCATAAAGGAGCATCCTTCCGGTCTCAATTGCGACTTAGCATCCGAATCCCAGCCAGGCATTCGAAAAAAATCGAGCATCACCCCCAAACTCCCACTAGCTAACGAGTATGATTAAATGACAACTTAAGCACATCAACAATCAAGCTGATTCTTATTGCCATTGATTGGTCAAGAACAAAAAGAGTTCGTTTCTAAATAATCAACTTTGGCAATTTTTAGACTTAAAAATTCCGATAAAATATTCGTACGTGGTTACGTATTTGAAATAAACCCATCAAACTTTGCATGCTTCTATTTTAAAACCTCATTTTTTTATTTAGCACGTAAAATTCGACGTCCAAACCCGACACCTCATATTTTATTATTTTTTTGCTTATAAAACCTCGTTTGAAAATAGTAAATAAAAATATATAATTGAGCAACCAATAGCATAGCATCACATGTGCAAACAGCCGGAATTAGGCACAATTTCATCTAGAGAAACGAGTATAAAATTCTACTTGACGGCTAATCCATCATTAATTAAGCTAATCACGATTAGTTACGCTAATTACGATTAATTAGTCTAATTGCAATTTATTAAACTAAACTCGATTAATTCCCCAACGTATAATTAATTAAAAATTAATCATGTTAACTAAAATAATTAAGATTGATTAAATAAATAATGATTAAATAAATAAATTACGATTAATTAAATAAATTACGATTAATTAAATACATTACGATTAATTAAAATATAATCAATTAATTAATCTAACCATGATTAGTTAATATAATCGTAATTACTTGAAATAATCGCACTTAAATTTAATCTAAACCATCTTTAATCGCAATTAAGGCTAAACTAAAATTAACAAATACTAATGCCATTAATATTAAACTAATATATCCCTTAAACGTAATTAAAACCCTAATCCACGATTAAGAGGTTAACTTACGGGTTTTGGCGATGGCGGCGTGACAGCGTCGAGAACATGGCTCGAATGGAGGCACGACGGCGGCGGCGGTCCGGCAGTGATTGATGGTGTCGACCGACGAAGGTGCAGTGTAGAACCAAAATACGAAAAAATATATTAACCTTTTAATTGAAATATATGTATGGATCTTGGCCGAGGCCCAAGAGTCCTAGGCCCCCTTTGGATTGGATTCAGCGGTGCAAATTTACATCTAAGTATGTTTTCTTTTATTGCTGATAGGCGAAGATGGCGCCGGCGAATGGGAGGCATCGGGTGTGGACTAGGGAGTTCTTTCGCAATGTCCTCATTGCTTTAAATTTTTTTACAGCTGTCTACTAAAGCACTGCAAGGATAAGAAAGCATTTATCTGAACTCCCGTCTAGACGGCATTGCATAAAGGAGCATCCTTCCGGTCTCAACCGCGACTTAGCATCCGAATCCCAGCCAGGCATTCGAAAAAAATCGAGCATCGCCCCCAAACTCCCACTGGCTAACGAGTATGATTAAATGACAACTTAAGCACATCAACAATCAAGCCGATTCTTATTGCTATTGATTGGTCAAGAACAAAAGAGTTCGTTTCTAAATAATCAACTTTGACAATTTTTAGACTTCAAAATTCCGATAAAATATTCGTACGTGGTTACGTATTTGAAATAAACCCATTAAACTTTGCATGCTTCTATTTAAAAACCTCATTATTTTATTTAGCACGTAAAATTCGGCGTCCAAACCCGACACCCCATATTTTATTATTTTTTTGCTCATAAAACCTCGTTTGAAAATAGTAAATAAAAATTTATAATTGAGCAACCAATAGCATAGCATCACACGTGCAAACAACCGGAATTAGGCACAATTTCATCTAGAGAAACGAGTATAAAATTCTACTTGACGGCTAATCCATCATTAATTAAGCTAATCACGATTAGTTACGCTAATTACGATTAATTAGTCTAATTGCAATTTATTAAACTAAACTCGATTAATTCCCCAACGTACAATTAATTAAAAATTAATCATTGTTACTAAAATAATAAAGATTGATTAAATAAATAATGATTAAATAAATAAATTACGATTAATTAAATACATTATGATTCATTAAATACATTACGATTAATTAAACTATACTCAATTAATTAATCTAACCACGATTAATTAATATAATCTTAATTACTTGAAATAATCGCACTTAAATTTAATCTAAACCATCTTTAATCGCAATTAAGGCTAAACTAAAATTAACAAATACTAATCGTCATTAATATTAAACTAATATATCCCATAAACATAATTAAAACCCTAATCCACGATTAAGAGGTTAACTCACGGGTTTTGGCGATGGCGGCGTGACAGCTTCGAGAACGTGGCTCGAATGGAGGCACGACGGCGGCGGCGGTCCGGCAGTGATTGATGGTGTCGACTGACAAAGGTGCAGTGTAGAACCAAAATACGAAAAAATATATTGACTTTTTAATTGAAATATATGTATGGATCTTGGCCGAGGCCCAAGAGTCCTAGGCCACCTTTGGATTGGACTCAGTGGCGCAAATTTACATCTAAGTATGTTTTCTTTTATTGCTGATAGGCGGAGATGGCGCCGGCGAATGGGAGGCATCGGGTGTGAACTAGGGAGTTCTTTCGCAATGTCCTCATTGCTTTAGATTTTTTTACAGCTGACTACTAAAGCACTGCAAGGATAAGAAAGCATTTATCTGAACTCCTATTTAGACGGCATTGCATAAAGGAGCATTCTTCCGGTCTCAACCGCGACTTAGCATCCGAATCCCAGCCAGGCATTCGAAAAAAATCGGGCATCGCCCCCAAACTCCCACTGGCTAACGAGTATGATTGAATGACAACTTAAGCACATCAACAATCAAGCCGATTCTTATTGCCATTGATTGGTCAAGAACAAAAGAGTTCGTTTCTAAATAATCAACTTTGGCAATTTTTAGACTTAAAAATTCCGGTAAAATATTCGTACGTGGTTACATATTTGAAATAAACCCATCAAACTTTGCATGCTTCTATTTTAAAACCTCATTGTTTTATTTAGCACGTAAAATTTGGCGTCCAAACCCGACACCCCATATTTTATTATTTTTTTGCTCATAAAACCTCGTTTGAAAATAGTAAATAAAAATATATAATTGAGCAACCAATAGCATAGCATCACACGCGCAAACAGCCGGAATTAGGCACAATTTCATCTAGAGAAACGAGTATAAAATTCTACTTGACGGCTAATCCATCATTAATTAAGCTAATCACGATTAGTTACGCTAATTACGATTAATTAGTCTAATTGCAATTTATTAAACTAAACTCGATTAATTGCCCAACGCATAATTAATTAAAAATTAATCGATGTTAACTAAAATAATTAAGATTGATTAAATAAATAATGATTAAATAAATAAATTACGATTAATTAAATAGATTATGATTAATTAAATACATTACGATTAATTAAACTATACTCAATTAATTAATCTAACCACGATTAATTAATATAATTGTAATTACTTGAAATAATCGCACTTAAATTTAATCTAAACCATCTTTAATCGCAATTAAGGCTAAACTAAAATTAACAAATACTAATCGCCATTAATATTAAACTAACATATCCCATAAACGTAATTAAAACCCTAATTCACGATTAAGAGGTTAACTCATGGGTTTTGGCGATGGCGGCGTGACAACGTCGAGAACGTGGCTCGAATGGAGGCACGACGGCGGCGGCGGTCCGGCAGTGATTGATGGTGTCGACCGACGAAGGTGCAGTGTAGAAACAAAATACGAAAAAATATTTTGACCTTTTAAGGCTAAACTAAAATTAACAAATACTAACCGATCCCCTAAACGTAATTAACACCCTAATCCAAGATTAGAAGGTTAACTCATGGGTTTCTAGCGACGGCGAGCTCGCAGCGATGGCGGCGCGACGGCGTTGAGAACGTGACGCTCACTGCCCGAATGGAGGCACGATGGCAGCGGCGGCGGTCCGGCAGTGATTGATGGTGTCGGCCAATGAAGGTGTAGTGTAGAATCAGAATACGAAAAAGAAGATTGATGTTTTAATTGAAATTTATGTGTGAATCTTGGCCGAGGCCCAAGAGTCTAGGCCACCTTTGGATTGGACTCAGCGGCGCAAATTTACATCTTTTAAGTATGTTTTCTTTTATTGCTGTTAGGCGGAGATGGCGCCGGCAAATGGGAGGCATCGGGGATCTGGACTCACGTAATTAACTGGGGAGTGCTTTTGCAATTTCCTCATTGCTTTAGATTTTTTACAGTCGTCCACTCAAGCATTGCAAGGATAAAACAACATTTGTCCGAACTTCCGTCTAGACGGCATTTCATAAAGGAGCATCGTTCCGGCCTCAACTACGACTTAGCATCCGAATCCCAGTCAGGCATTCGAAAAAAATCGGGCATCGCCCTCAAACTCCCATTGGCTGACGGGTACGATTAAATGACAACTTATCGAATCACTTTTTCGAAAAAGACGAGACATCTAAGTCATACAAGTAAAGAGATCTATTCATTGATAAGAAAAAGAAAAATGTTCTCTTTATTTTTATTCCTATCCATATAAGAAGCACATTAAAGCTGATTCTTATTGCCATTAATTGGTTAAGAACAAAAGAGTTCGTTTCTAAATATTCAACTTTGACAATTTTTAGACTTAAAAATTCCGATAAAATATTCGCACGTGGTTACATATTTGAAATAAACCCATCAAACTTTGCATGCTTCTATTTTAAAACCTCATTGTTTTATTTAGTACGTAAAATTCGGTGTCCAAACCCGACACCTCATAATTTATTATTTTTTTGCTCATAAAACTTCATTTGAAAATAGTAAATAAAAATATATAATTGAGCAATTAATAGCATAGCATCACACGTGCAAACAGCTAGAATTATGCACAATTTCATCTAGAGAAACTAGTAGAAAATTCAACTTAACAGCTAATCCATCATTAATTAAGCTAATCAAGATTAGTTATGCTAATTATGATTGATTAGTCTAATTGCAATTAATTAAAATAAACTCGATTAATTCGCCAACGTATAATTAATTAAAAATTAATCGACGTTAATTAAAATAATTACGATTAATTAAATAAATAACGATTTAATAAATAAATCAAGATTAATTAAACTATACTCAATTAATTAATCATTTTTTCTTTATATTTTATGCTCGTGTCTATAATCACTATGTTATTTATTCGAGACATGTTTTATCATCTAAAATTTTATATCCAATTGAGAAATATCTTGCCAAAATAGACATTCACGTGGATTCAATATTACATATTCCTACCCACAGCCGTGATGGTTGTTGGGCTTTACTACCTCTCATTGCAGAGGGAACAAGTTTGAATCTCCGGATGCTCGCGACTTAAGTGGGGGTCTGAGGGATGGTGCCCACCAAGCGTGGGTTGGTGATTGGATCGAATGAATCGGATCCTTTTCTCTCCTTTTCGTGTCTCCAAAGTCAACTCTGTGAAGAAATGAAGAACAAGATACTAGATGCAGAAGAGAAAGAACTTCTGCATTTACTTGAATCGAAGAACAAAACATGTATTCACTGAGAGCTTTTTCATCTCTTCTGTAATACAATCTTATTTCATCTCTTTCTCTCTCTCTCTGAAAGACAGAGTACATCGCAGCTTATTGAAGACTTGAGGAAGAAGATGATAAAACGGAAAAAGCTCTACAACCGACTTAACAACTTCGATTCCTTATCTAACAAACTAACCGCCCTAATGTATTAGAGCACGTGCATTTCCTGTTAAAGTCTTCAGGTTCTAAGTCTTCAGACTCGTGAAGAACAATCTCTCTCTTCATGTTGGTCATGAATTCTGAATTCACCATCTTCTATACATCTTCCTCATTAGCACGAGCACAACATCAGCAGAGTTTATCTAAGTCATGAGCTTCGTTTTCAACCTCAGTCATGAGCTTCATTTTCAACTTCTTTTTCCTTATACATTGCCACAGATCCTGTCTTCAAATCACTATCTTTAACAAACTCGAGGAGTTAAGGGAGCCTTGACTGTCGCCTTCGAAGTCAACTCAAGGAGTTAAGGGACTGTCGCCTTCGTTGTATAAAGAATCTGTTCTACAAATAATAAGTGTTGTCTTACAAATAATAAGTAGTGATCTTTGCTGAGCAAAAAAATCTTTTGATGGATTTGCTATGGTATTTACTTTATTTTATTATGTGTGATTCAGGCTCCAGAAAATGACATTAGAAAGAACTCTTTCAATTATTTCCAGGTTTGTTCCTGAAACATCTGATTTCTGTGTGATAGCTTCTTGGATTAAGGTGTCCCATAACTTCTGTTCATCTAAATACATGTACGACATTTCCTGTATGAGAAGGTTGACTGTAGTCTGTATCCATAGGTGTTTTAATCACTGCAATTTTACTTTTATTCAGAATTAAACTTGTAGCTATGGCAGCAGTTGTTTGTGTTGTTCTGTTTCTTGTTGGTATGAACTACCAACCGTCCCAATTTACATATGTGTACGGAATTTCCTATGTGAGAAGGTTCACTCTAGTCTTTATTCATAGGTGTTTTAAGCACTACAATTGTATTTTTATTCAGAATTAAACTCGTAGCTATGGCAGCAGTTGTTTGTGTTGTTCTGTTGGTTGTTGGTATGAACTACCAGTCCTTCCAATTAAATATGTGTACGACATTTCCTGTATGAGAAGGTTGACTGTAGTTTGTATCCATAGGTGTTTTAAGCAATACAATTTTAACCCTCCCAATTTAAATTGTCATTTAAATTGTCATTATATTGTGGCCGTAAGTTTGTGAGTATCAAATTAAAGTGTTTAAGTAGTGTTAATCACTTCTAAGCGTAATCTCTGCATATTCTCTTTATCTTTATAAGAAGCCTCAAGCATATTTTACAAATTGTTAGATGTTCCAGATTCTAATGCCTCCATATTGTTCAGTCTTTATACTCATCAAATAAATGTATATTTTGTTGAGTGAGTTTGTTGTCCACTTTTGCGTATGGAAAAACAGACAAAACAGAAGGATCCTCACTGATGCTCACAACACTCACGGTAGTTTGTGTACCATCTAGCATGTGGGTGTATGAGATTGTTACTCATAGGTAAATGGTTTTATTGATTCTAACTAATTGTAGACTATGGTCGCTGTTCTCCAGTCATTTTATTTGTTGGGGCTTCATATTCATGCTTTTCTTGGCTTTTCATACTTTTGCTCGTTTTTTGGCCTGTCAATTTTATGCTTGTTGACTCTGGGGATAATCTTTTGGCTTTGTAGACTCGAAAGGGAGATAGTTTATCTTTGCAGATGTATCTTGTAATTACAGATTACATCTGTTTTTGCAATGGCCTTCGCTACTTTGATGAATTCCAAAGCCATCATGGGCGTTGGGCCCAACCCGAGCATTCTTGGTCTGTTAATCAGACTGGACCCTGTACTGGTTGACGCAAAGGCGGGTCTAGAGGAGATGTCACTTTTAGTAGCTTGCTCCATGGGGCAGGGGAATCTGTACAACTGAACCTTGTAGATCCGCCAGAGATGTTTTGCAATTTGCAGTTAGATGATGAGGAAGAGCCACTGCCACGGGGAAGTGGAGCGTCTGCTTCTGGTAGTGAACTATCCAAGAAGAGAAAATCTGTTTCCAAGGGGAAGTCCAGTAAGAAGAAGGTTAAAGAAGGCGGATGGATCTCTTGAGGGCTGTAACGATCGGAGCTGAAGGCACCCCTTACCACGATGGTCTTTTCTTCTGATTATCCTAATGGACCTCAGTATGTGTTTGAAAGAAGAGTTCTATATTTATTTTATCTTTTAGTGTGTACTGTACACTGATTCTAAGGATCTCAGTTTCAGAAAGTTCACTATCATTCTGGTAGGCTTCGCATCAATCCAAATCTGTATAACTGTGGGAAGGTGTGCCTCAGCCTTCTTGGCACTTGGTCTGGTCAATACAATAATGAGAAGTGGATTCCTGGCATTTCAACTGTGCTGCAAGTTCTGGTATCCATACAGGGGCTCATATTAAACTCCCTATTTTAATGAGACTGGGTATGGGAGATCAATGAACATGGAGCAGGGAGAATTGACAACGATGACATATAATGGAGTTACATTTATCCTTCCGCTGAGAACAATGATATATAATATGAAGAAGCCTCCTAAGGTAACACCTGTTTACGCGCATACTGTGGATATGTTTATAACTGCATGGCCCAAATGTGGTACTTGTTTACCTTAGACAATTACATAGAGTATTGTGAATGCCGAATATGACGCTGGGGTTTGCCGACGTTCTACATTAATATTTCTGTAACGCGGTGTTTGTTCACCCTCCTTCACTTCTAGGTCTATGAAATCCCAAATCGTATATGGTGAGGAAGTCTGCATGTGAGTCCTCGAGTTTATTTGTTACCATACTCTTTTTGGTGTGCTTATTGAATGATATGGAATATGTTAGACCTTTGACTTTGTTTTTGGGCGGGGAGCACATAGCTGCTTGATAATAGTAGTTACATTGTCTGTTTTATTTTTTGTCACCGTCAGAGACTGAAGGCGGTGATTTTTCTTAGTATTTTGCAGTGGAGCTTTCTTTTTTTCGCCACCAACTTAATAAAACAGATGACATGGTAAGATTCCTGCATGTGTCTTCTTCATTGAGAAAACATATAGATGGAAACGACCGGTTATAGTTGCATAATCTCGGGGTTATGGACTGTTAGGTGCGATCCTCAACATCTATGGCCTAGAGATTAGATATTTCTCGATGGGTATTTGCAGTGTTTTTCTTTTATCAAAGGAGAACAGTAGTCTTAAATGTTTTTGGAGAAGCCTCGAGGTGTACCTATGCGATTTATGAATTCTATACTATATTTCCCTCTCGTAACAGACTAACTGGAGTGTCATGAGCAATGCAACATTCGTTTTTTTTTCAATCATGGTTAGGTGCTTCACGCTTTATTCAAGTTAGTTGTCATCTTTCATTTTGCATATCTGTTAAGGGTTGTATGACTAGTTTATCCTGGCTTGGCTGTGATGGGCATCTTGCTGTGGAATCTTGTTTCTATTTTCTCATAAGATGTTTAATATAGAGATGCACTAGGTCTTGCTTTTTCTGAAATATCTCTTACTCTGGTGTTGTATTGTACTAAAAAAAGGTCGTTGAAGGTGACTGGAGTGATATAATGGATGCTTGCTGGTTCTTTTTGCAGTTCTACAGCTATTAGTGTTGGTTTGTGATAACAGCCTTGGTTAATTCGGTTTTTAGCCCCACTAACTTCCACAGTAGGCAAGCCCTTTGTCGCACACAATCTGGGAATCCCTTCCACATTTTCTTCCGAGGTCTACAAAATTTTGCAAGAAACTTTGGAGTTGGACAACCCTGAAATCTTTTTCATGTTTAAGTTGTGTCTCATGTTATTGCGATGTTCTGCATTTATTCCCTTTTGCTTTTTCAGGATTTTTTGGCATTGAAATGCAATATCTTTAGCGATTTGTATGAAGTGAGTCTTTGGATTTTGTATTAGGATTTTTGACATTCTTTTGGCTAATTATGAGATGCGTGCGTCCCTCTTAACTCTAGCTGCATTATGATTCTCATTTCTGGCTGCAGCATTTCGAGGACCTTGTTAGGGGCCGTTTCTTCAAGTGCACTCCAGGCATTCTGATGGCTTGTAAAGCGTACACAGAAGGTGCTCAGGTTGGATGCCTTCTTAAAGGTGGCTTACAAGATGTTAATGCAGATCACACCAGCTCCCCCCGCATTAAAGATACTGTATCTGTATATAAGCCTTCTGGGGAAATAATTCGAGAGACCTGGGGTCAAGGACTTGGAGAAATTTATGCCTCCGGCTTTGGCTCCAGTAACGACGATGGAGTGAATATCCAAATAACTTCTTGATTGAGACCATCTTCTTTCAGTAGCAACACAGATTGAGGTTCTTGATTAGGGATTAGTAACTTGCTGAATGTTTTTGGGATGATTTTAGATAATGTACATAGGTGTAGATATGGATGAGTTATAGAATTCACCTTTGATGATAACACACACACACACACACACATATATATGTGTGCGTGTGTATATGTTAATTATAGAAGGTGCTCTGTTCGGCCAATTGCTGATATGCTATGTTAGTCCTTCCAATTGTGCTTCTAAATTACCCCGCCGGTTGATAGCTTTTTTCGGCCTTTGTTATCTATTTCCCTGGACCGAGTTCACAGAGCATTCTTCCAGCATGTTTCCTCTGTTACTGTGGTATTAGCGGTAAACGAGTTTTGGACAGCATGATATATCATATCTGAATGTGATGGTTTGGTTTTTCTTGATAGTGGGTCACTTTGATCACTCCAGCGTGTTGTTTAGCATGCCATTTGAGATGTTTCACTTGATAAGTCGACTCGAGGCATTTTGTTTAGAATGCCATTTAACTTTACCCCCTCATTTCGTGTTTAATTAATTTGCTCAAGATGTTTCGCTGGATGAATGAAACTCTTCTAGTGGTCGGTCGAGTAAAATGAGGATGGGATAATAAGGATTCTGTGATTCTGCTTCTCAGTCCTTATCAGTACGGTCTTACCTCTCATACTTGGTGAAATAGTAAGCGTTAATGCGTTGGATGTTCTGATATATCGAACGTTCGGCTACCGTTTTTGTCAGAAATTAATTATAGGATTTGGAACGTCCATCTGCTTTCTTTGTATTTGCAGTTCGTTGCGTTTGTAACTAATTTCCTCATCGACACAAAAATCGGAGCCTGGGTCTTTTTGAGGACTCGACTAATCTAACTGGATTCCCTGTAGACTCCTAGAGACGTGTAGCGTTTGCGAGACCATTCTTTCGGAGGCATGGTCTGGCATTAGGGGAATCAAAAATGGGATTCTTCCGTCCCTAATGCCTATCCTCGGTCCGTATCAAATAAGAGTCGTTGGAAGTGCTCCACTCCAAAACGACTCCGGAAAAGTTGCTTGGAAATTTCTCGCTTTGTCCTTGCCGTCTCTTTTGGTTCGAAGGAGGAAAAATCCTCGTCCTCTGCGTTGACGTTGACTCGAGGACCGACTCCTGAAGTCTTCCTACGCATCGTCATCCACACATTTAACTTCGTTTCTCCGTCCCCACCACCACCTTGTGACAAAGGGGACAACGACATCCTGTGCTTTGTCCAAGAGGAAATGACTTTACACCATCTGTGATGCGTTGCTTAAGCGACGGGGGAAAAGATTTAGAAATCTTTTCATCGGTGTGCCCAATTGTCAACATGATGCCACGAGGTTATCTAGTACGAACCAATAAATGAACCGTCATCGTTTGTCGTGGCCTTTGAACGTGGTTATCATAATAAATGCCATTGCGAATTTAAAGAAGAAATTTACACGGTTATCGATTGAGCGTGGTATGAGCATCATACGAATTACATTTTACCGGAATACACGGGTTATCAAATAAAGTTAAACTTGTAGTAAGTACATCGGACTTCGTCGCATTTGACCCTTCATGGGTTTGGTCTAGGGGACTTCACTGTTCAAGTCGAGAGATAAATGGAGATATGGAGAAACAAAAGAATGATGTAAAATCAAACATAGACAAAGATCAGAGGGAGGCATAAGCGGTACCATTCATCCCTGCTTATATTTCAGCGGAGTAATGCATTCTCACGATCACTAATCATTTTGGTGAATGAAATTCCTTGTCCAACTAAGACATCAACTCGAAGCCTTGACTTCTTTGTGTAGACAAAGAAAAAACAAGCGCAAGAGTTAATGTCCCCTGTGGTGGTGAAAATCTCATCTTTCTGTATGCCATGTCTTGTATTGGAGGAGATGCACAGTCAAACATGTGGAAGTCTCTGTCAGCTTGGAAATCAAATCCATGATTCATTATATCGCTCCTCAATCACAAGATGAAATTTGTGTAAATAAAGCCAAAAAAATATGGTCCTTAAAGTCCTGTCAACAAGTTCCTCTCAACTATAAATTGTCAGTGGTCTCTTCGTTTTTCTCACAATCTCTCCTCCTCCTCCTCACCAAATGGCTTCTAAAATCAGATCCCTCAGGCCAACATGGGTTTTCACTCTACTTTGCATCTCTCTGTCCCTAGACATGAACTCATCTTGGCATGCATTTGCAAAACAAATCTCTTACTCTGACCACTGTGCTTCAACTGTTCCTGAAGCCCCTCCTAACGTGTATACTCTTGCCTCCATGCCACTCTCCGAATACCAAGCTGGTTACTACACTGGTGGCGGAAACATTCCAGGACTTTCCTCTTCTTCAGAATCCAATTCCTTCTCGTTCTATGTTTGTGACGTCTACAAGACCAATCACGATGGGGTGCTCAAGGTCGAAGCAAACTTGAGATTCGGAATCTCAGGTTATGACTACTACTATGGAGGAGACTACAGGTATGGTCAAGCATGCTCAGAAGCCACTCCTGTAAGGGCAGCCTACGTTCCGCGACGCCGGGCTAAGAGTCCCATCACTTTTCGATTAGAAGGATTCTGGTCAGAATCTTCGGAGAAGCTTTGTATGGTTGGTTCCTCTCTCTCGAGTCAAGGTGACTCTCTCAATCTTGATGTTGTGCTTAAGCTCAATAATGTAAGCAATTCTGCTAAAATCACTAGCTTATTTACTGGAATTTTGGAGAGTCTGAGTACTCCAGATGACAAGAATTATTTCGATGCCATATCGATATTGATGTTTCCTAAGAGAAATTACAAGTACAGTTTGGTTTCTGGGAAACTCAGTAATGGGAAGAGCAATCTTCCGCTGGGTTTAGCACCCCAGAGTCAAAGGTTTTGTTCGGCTTTTCAGAACCTAGGTGGAGCACTCTATCTTCATTACGCACCTGATTGTAGTCCTACCAAAATCTGCACACCCGTCTCGGGCCCTTCAGGATATTTGCCCCCTGTCATGTCCCTCGATGGAATCGGTTGCTCTGAAGCTGAACGGAAGATGCGGGTGTTGCTGCGTTTTTCAAATGACAGCGACTTTTGGTACTATGGAAAGTTCGATCCGAACTCAACGTTGGTTGGAGAGGCGATGTGGGACGAGAATAAGCACCGACTACAGATCAAAGCCTGTCAAATTCACTTGGAAGGATCTTTCTCGACTGCTCGTGTTGAGGATTGTTTGGTCCGCATTGAGTTGATGTTCCCAGCAGTGTGGTCAATCAGGGAAAGAGATGGCATTTTGGGTCACATATGGAGCGAGAAGAGCCAGAAGGAATCAAGTTATTTCCCTGACATCATGCTCCAAGGCACTGGAAGAAGCAGTTTTTGGGAGTTTCCAGACTTGAAGTATAACTATACTGAAATCGAAAGAGTAAGGAAGGTGTGCCCAGGAAAGACTGATCCGAAAAGTGGGAGAGAAAGATATCCGAATTGGTACTCTCGAGATATGAGGTTCAGCATGTTGGTTGAGAATTCTGAAGGAAAAATAGGCAGTGGATATTCTTACCCTCTCTTTGTTGACAACCAAATGTATGACCAATATGGTTATAGCATGTCAGTTTCCAGGACTGAGAATTTCGCTATCGACACTCACTCAACCTCAAGCAGCAATGCTCGGTTCAACATCTCATATCATATTGGCTTCACGGGACTGCAACATGTGAAGGGCAAGAGCAAAAATGCCCTTTATAATCAATCCTGGAGCTCAAATGATCGAGTGGAGATTTCTGCAGAAGGGGTTTACGATGCTGAAACTGGTGACCTGTGTATGGTGGGATGTAAAAGTGTCATCTCAACCGGCAAGAAGCGAGCCGAGACATCTCCGGACTGTGAAATCATAATTAGATTGCAGTTTCCTCCCTTATCGAAGAGAAGGCAGGATCACATCGTGGGAACCATCGAGAGCACAAGGATCTCATCCGATCCGCTTCATTTCGAGAGGCAGAACGTGACTTCTGATTCTCTTTATGTGGAGGAAGTGAGGCGGTCCATTTTGGGTATGGACATCGAGCTCTTTCTCGTCCTTGCTTCTAATACATTCTTGTGCATCTTCATTGGCCTCCAGATCCTTCACGTGAAACAGCACCCCGAGGTGCTTCCCTTCGTCTCTATCGGCATGCTAGTGATTCTCACTCTAGGCCATGCGATCCCTCTCGTGCTCAATTTTGAAGCCTTGTTCCTGAACAATAGCAACAGGCAGCGCATTTTTCTCGGAAGTGGTCCATGGCTCGAAACGAACGAGGTGTTGGTGAGGGTAGCCACGATGATTGCTTTCTTGATGCAATTCCGTCTTCTCCAGCTGACTTGGGCCGCAAGAAAGAAGGATGGGGTTGGGGCTGGCTTGTGGTTCCAGGAAAAGAAGGCTCTAATCGTCTCTTTGCTATTATATGGCATCGGCGCACTGGCGGCTATCATCTTTAGCTGGAGAAGCCATTCTGATGACACGGCTTTTGACATTGCAGGTTTTATAAGCGATGGTCAGAGCTTCTCCATTTTGGGAGGCTTGAAATGTTATGCAGGACTCATCTTGGATGGTTTTCTTTTGCCTCAGATTCTGCTCAATGTCTTCAGGAACTCATCTGAGAGGGCCCTCTCAGGTTCTTTCTATCTCGGGACGACCTTGGTTCGGCTGTTGCCGCACGGTTACGATCTCTACAGGACTCGAACTTACTCGCCACAATTCTACGGGTCTTACATTTACGGAACTCCAGATAGAGACTTCTATTCGACTGCTTGGGATGTGGTCATTCCTTTAGGAGGACTTGTTTTCGCAGCAGTCATCTTCTTGCAACAGCAGTTCTGCGGCGCTTGTATCTTGCCCAAGAGGTTCCGGAACTCGGTAGCTTATCAGAAGGTACCAGCCGTGGTCGATGATGCGCCGGCATGAGAATTTCGGGCTTATAATAATATCTAGGCTGTGAGCATGTAACCATGTATTTTTTTTTCTTTTTGGTCTGCAGCGTGTAACCATGTTTATTAGTTCTCATGTGATGGGAAATCGATGCATGCCCTTGGTCTTGTTTCTTTCAGCTTATAAGCTAGAAAAACCATATACAATATTGTTCGTGAATTAGATGTTTCTTGTGGATTTGGTTTTATGTGCACTAGAGACTTCAATATTTCTCGACTATAAAGTCATAATAATGAAAATTTCAAATTCGAATGGTCTTTGAACTTTTGCCTAATATGTAATTCTATCCTTGAACTTTTAACTTTTTCAACTTGGTACCTGAAATTTTGGTTCATGGACCAAATTGAACAAATTAAATTTCAAGCATATCTGCTTGACAATAGCAGTTACATTGTTTGTTTTATTTTTTGTCACCATCAGAGACTGAAGGCCGCGATTTTATTTAGTATTTTGGAGTGGAGCCTTATTTTTTTTGCTACCAACCAGATGACATGGTAAGAGATTCTCGCATGTGCCCTCTTCATTGAGAAAACATACAGATAACAACAACTGGCTATAGTTGCATAATATTGTGGTTATGGACTGTCGGGTGTGATCCTCAACATCCATGGCCTAGAGATTAGATTTCTCGACGGGTATTTGCAGTGTTTTTCTTTTATCAAAGAAGAACAGTAGTCTTAAATGTTTTTGGAAAAGCCTCGAGGAGTATCTTTGCGATTTATGAATTCGACACCATATTTTCCTCTCGTAACAAAATAACAGGAGTGCCGTAAACAATGTAAATTCGTTCTTTTTTCAATTATGGTTAGGTGCTTTACGCCTTATTCAAGATAGTTGTCATCTTTCATTTTGCATATATGTGAAGGTTTGTATGACTAGTTTTTCCGGGTTTGGCTGCAATGGGCATTTTGCTGTGGAGTCTTGTTTCTATTTTCTCTTAAGAAGTTTAATATAGAGATGCACCGGGTCTTGCTTTTTCTGAAATATCTCTTACTCTGGTGCTGCAATGTACTAATAAAAGGTCGTTGAAGTGACTGTGGAGTGACATCATGGATGTTTGCCGGTTCTTTTTGCAGTTCTACAGCTATTGGTGTTAGTTTGCGATAATGGCCCTGGGTAATTCGGTTTCGAGCCCCACTGACTTCCAAAGTAGGCAAGCTATTTGGTCGCACACAATCGTGGGAATCCCTTCCATAATTTCCTCTCTGACGTCTACAAAATCTTGGAAGAAACTTTGGAGTCGGACAACCGTGAAATCTTCTGCGCATTTAAGTTGCATCTCATGTTATTGCGATGTTCTGCATTTATTCCCTTTTGCTTTTTCAAGTTTTTTTTTTGGCATTGAAATGCAATATCTTCAGCGATTTGTATGAAGTGAGCCCTTGGATTTTGTTTTAGGATTCTGGACATTCTTTTGGCTAATTATGAGATGCATGCGTCCCTCTTAAATCTAGCTGCATTATGATTCTCATTTCTGGCTGCAGCATTTCGAGGACCTTGTTAAGGGCCCTTTCTTCAAGTGCGCTCCAGATATTCTGATGGCTTTTAAAGCATACGCAGAAGGTGCTTAGGTTGGATGCCTTCTTAAAGGTGGCGTACAAGATGTTGATGCAGATCATAGAAGCAGCTCCCGCACCAGCTCCCCCCACTTTAAGGATACTGTATCTAAGTATATTAGCCTTCTGGTGAGAGAATTCAGGAGACTTGGGATCAAGGACTCGGAGAAATTTATGCCTCCGGCTCCGGCTCCAGCTCCGGCTCTAGCGATGACAAGGAAGTGAATATCCAAATAACTTCTTGATTGAGACTGTCTTTTTTCGGTAGCAACACAGATTAAGGTTCTTCTTGACTAGGGATCAGTAACCTGCTGGAATGTTTTTGCGAATGATTTTGGATAATGTACATAGGTGTAGATATGGATGAGTTACAGAATTCACCTTTGATGATACCATATACATACATACATACATACATATACATATACATATATACATATATATTAGAAGGTGCTCTGTTCCGCCAATTGCTGATATGCTATGTTAGTCCTTCCTATCGTGCTTCTAAATTATTCTGCCGTTTGATAGCTTTCTTCAGCCTTTGTCATCTTTTGCGCTGGACCGAGGTCGCCAAGCGTTCTTCCAGCATGTTTCCTATCTTACCGTGGGTATTAGTGGTGGACAGCATGATATATCCTATCTGAATGTGACCGTTTGGTGTCTCTTGATAGTGGATCACTCTGATCAATCTGGCGTATTGCTTAGCATGCCATTTGATTATTTTACCCCCTCATTTCATGGTTTAATTAAGTCGGTCAAAAGATGTTTCACTGGATGAATGAACTCTGCTAACGGTTGGTCAAGCAAAATGTGGATGAGATCATAGAGATTCCGAGACTTTACTTCTCAGTCCTCAAATAACCATTAACGTGTTGAGATTCTGCTTCTTAGCCATCACCAGTATGGTCTTACCTCTCATACTTTATCAAGTATTAAGCGTTAACATGTTGATGTTATGATATATTGATTGTTCTGCTACCGTTTTTGTCGAAAATCAATTGTAGGATTTGAAATGTTCAATTGCTTTCTTTGTAATTCTAATTTATTGCCTTTGTAACTAGTTCCATCATGGATGAAAAATTCAGAGGCTGGGGGTTTCTTCGACTACTTAACTAATCTAATCATGCTCCCTAGACTCGTAGAGATGGGTAGCGTTTGCGGGACCATTGTTTCGGAGGCATGGTCCCTAATGGCCTATCCTCGGTCTCCTCTCGAATAAGAGTAGATAGGACCCCACTCCAAAACGACATTTTTGGAAAAGTTGCTTTGAAATTCTCGCTTTCTCCTTGCCGTCTCGTTTGGTTCGAAGGAAGAAAACAAAAAATCCTCGTCCTCTGCGTTGACGTTGACTCGAAGCCCGAATTCTGAAGTCTTCCTACACATCGTGACAAAGGAGACAACGACATCTCCTGTGCTTTGTCCAAAGAGGAAATGACTTTACACTTACGTAAACACCGTCTATGGTGCGTTGCGGAACTGTTCAATCACTATTCGGGCCAAGTCCATGCCAGCCCTACTCGCTTAAGCGACCGGGGGGGAAGCTTAGGAAATCTTTTCTACGTGATGCGACGGGGTTATCTAGTACGAACCAATAATTGAACCGTCTCTATTCACTGGGGTTTTCAAACCCGGTTATTATAATAACTACTACTGTGAATTCAAAGCAAATGTTTATATGATTGTTGATTGAACGTGGAATAAGCATCATTTGAATTACATTTTAGATGCGGGTTATCAAACAAAGATAAACTTGCGGTAAGTATATTGGACTTCAATGCATCCGAAGTTTCGTGGGTTTGGTGTAGGGGACTTCACTGTCTAAGTCGAAAGATAAATGAAGATATGGGGTTCGACGTGTTGGTTAAGAATTCCGAAGGAAAAATAGGCAGTGGAGATTCTTTCCCTCTCTTTGTTGACAACCAAATATATGAACAATATGCTTATGGCATGCTAGTTTCTAGGAATGAGAGTTCCGCTGTCAACAGTCACTCAACCTCAAGTAGCAATGCCCGATTCAACATCTCATACCATTTTGACTTCACGGGACTGCAGCATGTGGAGGGCAAGAGCAAAAATGCCATTTTTAATTAGTGTTGGAGTTCAAATGATCGAGTGAAGATTTCTGCAGAAGGGGTTTACGATGTCGAAACCGGTGACCTATGTATGGTTGGATGTAAAAAAGTCATCTCAACGGGGGAGAAGCGAGCCGATGCATCTCCGGACTGTGAAATCGTGATCAGATTGTAGTTTCCTCACTTATCGAAGAGAAGGCAGGATCACATCGTGGGAACCATAGAGAGCATGAGGAACCCATTCGATCCGCTTTATTTCGAGAGGCAGAACGTGACTTCTGATTCTCCTTATATGGAGGAAGTGAGGCGTTGGATTTGGGGGATGGACCTCAAGCTCTCTCTCGTCCTTGCTTCTAATACATTCTTTTGCATCTTCATCAGCCTCCAGATCCTTCACGCGAAGAAGCACCCCGAGGTGCTTCCCTTCGTCTCGATTGCCATGCTCGTGATTCTCACTCTAGGCCATGCGATCCCTCTCGTGCTAAATTTCGAAGCCTTGCTCCTGAACGATCGAAATAGGCAGCACATTTCTCTTGGAAGTGGTGGATGGCTCGAAATGAATGACGTGTTGGTGAGGCTAGCCACAATGATAGCTTTCTTGATGCAGTTCCGTCTTCTCCAGCTGACTTGGGCCGCAAGAAAGAAGGATGGGATCGGGGCCGGCTTGTGGTTCCAAGAAAAGAAGACTTTGATTGTCTCTTTGCTATTGGCCCTGTTTGGTTCAGCATGTATAAAGGGCTTTTGAGCTCTAAAAGGGTTTGGGCAAAAACGAAAGTGTTTGGTTCAATTTTTTGAGCACTTTGGAGAGATGCAATTGCATCTCCAAGGGGGTTGAAAGGGCTTTGGGGGAATGGAGGGGTAGAGGTCCATTGGGAAGTTGCATTTTCGGAATGCAACTTTCGATACTATTCATCTCTTTGGTGGAGAAGCCGATTGGAAGCCTTTGCCCGGCCAAGGGGTCGCACACGCCAGCGATGCGTCGGCGACCGTCGCCGGACCTCGGGCGACGCCGGGTCACGCGACCCCGGGCGACGGTCATCGGGGTTGGGCAACCCCGGGTGACGGTCGCCCGAGGTCACGCGACCCAAGGCGGCCGAGATCGGCCATTCGGCCGCCAAATCTGGCGTCCGGTCGCTTGGGTCGCGCGCGACCGTTGCCTAGGTCGCGTGACCTTAGGCGGTCATCGCCTAGGGTCGCCTAAGGTCGAGCAACCCGGGCGGCGATTTGGCCATCCGGCGGTCCGACGGCCGAGACTTCGAGAAAAGAAAATATAATTTTTTTTATTTTTTTAATTTAATAAAGGCCATTTACAAATGCAAATTTTACGAAACGATATTTTGGCCAAAGTTGTATCTCAATGCAAATTTTATCAAACGATGTTTGCAATTCGGAAAACCCCATTCACCCAAAAGTATTGTATTTTGACAAATGCATTTTCCAAAAGCCGAACCAAATGGGCCCATTATATGGCATCGGAGTATTGGCGGCTATCATCTTTAGCTGGAGAAGCCGTTCTGATGACACGACTATCGATACCGCAAGTTTTACAAGCGACGACCAAGGCTTCGCCATTTTGGGAGGCTTGAAATGTTACGCAGGACTCATCTTGGATGGTTTTCTCTTGCCTCTGATTCTGCTCAATGTCTTTAGGAACTCATCTGAGAGGGCCCTTTCAGGTTGTTTTTTTTTTTTTTTACCTCGGAATGACCTTGGTTCGGTTGCTACCACATGGTTATGATCTCTATAGAGCTCGAACCTACTCGCCACAAATCTACGAGTCATTCATTTATGGAACTCCAGATAGAGACTTCTATTCGACTGCGTGGGATGTGATACATTCCTTTAGGAGGACTCATTTTCGTAGCGATCTTCCTGCAGCAGCGGTTTTGCGGCGCTTGTTTCATGCCCAGGAGGTTCCGAAACAAGTTAGCTTATCAGAAGGCACCAGCTATAGTCGATGACGTGCCGATGTGATAACTTCGAGCTTATAATAATTTCTAGGCTGTAAGCATGTAACCATCTTTTTTCTTCTATTTTTTGGTCGGTAGTGTGTAATCATATTAATTAGTTCGCATGTGAGGGAAAACAGATGCATGCCCTTGCTCTTGTTTCTTTCAGCATATAAAGTAGAAAAAGCATATAGAATAGGTTAGTGATGTTTCTTGTGTATTCGGTTTTATGTGCATTAGAGACTTCTATATTTCTCTGCAGTAAAGTCATAAAAATGAAAATTTCAAATTCGAATGGTCTCTTAACTTTTGTCCAATATGTAATTTTATCCTTGAACTTTTGGTTTTTTCAACCTGATCCCTAAACTTTTGGTTCATGGACCAAATTGAACGAATTAAATTTCAGAAATGTTATTGCGCAACAAATCAAGAGTTCTTGGACGACATTGTACATTAAACTAAGTTTAGGGATCATTTGTGTAATCAATCCGTTTCGAATCAACGGGTCTATGGAATATATGGAAAAATTTGGGCTGGTATATAAGGGAACATTTAATAATTTTTCTGTTTTCGGGAACAATTTCATTTTTAATTCTTGGGAGCAAAAAAAAAAGTAGGTTTTCTTTTTTTATTTTTTAATTCTGTTATAAATTTATTCCCTGGCCACTTTTCTATTCCAGAGAATAGAATAATTAATTGACATTATTAAATAGATTTATGTTTTTTTTTCTATTTAGGAAAATAGAAGAACAGAAAAATAGAAAAAAAGAGATGATTATCAAACGGGCCATAAATTGCACAATTCTGGTGGGCCCAAATTATTTCCGATTAAAAACCCAAGCCCATCGACGGTTTCCTGTTGTAGCACTGAAAAGCCCTACACGCTCCCTCCCTTCCGGAAAAGGGCAAAAAACAAAAAAACAAAAAACAAAAAAGGAAGAGGGAAACATCGCAGGCGGTTGCAGAAGCGGCAACAGCTCGGAAAACCTGCGCCGACCTATCCTGCTGTGCTCGCTAAATCGCTCAGCCTCCTTGGCACTTGGTCTGGTCAACACAAGAATGAGAAGTGGATTCCTGGCGTTTCAACTGCGCTGCAAGTTCTGGTATCCATACAGGGTCTTATATTGAACTCAAAGCCCTATTTTAATGAGCCTGGGTATGAGACGTCAATGAACACGGAGCAGGGAGAATCGACAGCGATGACATATAATGAAGATACATTCATCCTTTCGCTGAGAACTAAGACATATAATATGAAGAAGCCTCCTAAGGTAACACTTGTTTATGTGCATATTCTGCGGATATGTTTATAACTACATGCCCCAAATATGGTACTTATTTACCTTAGACAAAATTGTGAATGCCAAATATGACGCTGGGGTTTGCCGACGTTGCATATTAATATTTCTGTAACATGGTGTTTGTTCACCCTCCTTCACTTCTAGGTCTATGAAATCCCAAATTGTATATGGTGAGGAAGGCTGCGTGTGAGTCCTCGAGTTTATTTGGTACCTGTTTTTGGTGCGTTTCTCAAATGACATGAATTATGTTAGACCTTTGATGTGGGGGGGCATATCTGCTTGATAATAGTAGTTACATTGTCTGTTCTATTTTTTGTCACCGTCAGAGACTGAAGGCGGTGATATTTCTTAGTATTTTGCAGTGGAGCTTTCCTTTTTTTTGCCACCAACTTAATAAAACAGATGATGGTAAGATTTCTGCATGTGTCTTCTTCATTGAGAAAACATATAGATGGAAACAACCGGTTATAGTAGCATAATCTTGGGGTTATGGACTGTTGGGAGTGATCCTCAACATCCGTGGCTTAGAGATTTGATTTCTTGATGAGTATTTGCAGTTTTTTATTTTTATCAAAGAAGAACAGTAGTTTTAAATGTTTCTGGAGAAGCCTCGAGGTGTATCTTTGCGATTTATGAATTCTACTCCATATTTCCCTCTCGTAACAGACTAACTGGAGTGCCATGAGCAATGCAACATTCGTTCTTTCCTTAATTATGGGTAGGTGCTTCACGCTTTATTCAAGTTAGTTGTCATCTTTCATTTTGCATATTTGTTAAGGGTTGTATGACTAGTTTTTCCTGGCTTGGCTGCAATGGGCATCTTGCTGTGGAATCTTGTTTCTATTTTCTCATGAGAAGTTTAATATAGAGATGCATTAGGTCTTGCTTTTTTTGAAATATCTCTTACTCTGGTGTTGTACTGTACTAATAAAAGGTCGTTGAAGGTGACTGGAGTGATATTATGGATTCTTGCTGGTTCTTTTTGCAGTTCTACAGCTATTAGTGTTAGTTTCCGATTACGGCCTTGGTTAATTCGGTTTTAAGCCCCACTAACTTCCAAAGTAGGCAAGCTATTTAGTAGCACAAAATCTGGAAATCCCTTCCACATCTTCTTCTCAGACGCCTACAAAATTTTGGAAGAAACTTTGGAGTTGGGAGAAAAGTATCAAAAAAGTTCTAGACTTATTGCATTGATATTAATTCAATCCTAAAATTTTCAATTGAACAAATTTAGTCCTAAACTTTTTTATATTGGTACCAATTTAGTCCATCCGGCCAATTTTGACTGAACAACACTAACGTGGATGCCGACCAGTGGCCAAATGTTGAAATGATAATTTTTTAATAATTCTTTCTTTTTTCTTTTCTTTTTCTCCCTTCTTCCTCCTCGGTTTGTCCTCCGAGTGGCTGGCGAGTCTCGGGTGAGGGCTGCGAAGCCCTTGTCAGCCGCTGGTGAGGGCTTCAAGGGCCACCGGCAGGAGGCTCGCCGGCCACAGCGAGGATAGATTGAGGAGGAAGAAGGGAGAAAAGAAAAGGAAAAAAAGAAAAGAAAAGAAAAGAATTAATAACAAAATCAAAAATGTTAAAAATTATTAAAAATGTCACGTCAGCATTCCGATGTCTACGTCAATGTTGGTCAGCCAAAATTAGCCGAATGTATTAAATTGGTACCAATGTCAAAAATGTTTAGAACTAAATTGGTCAAATTGAAAAGTTTATGACTAAATTGGTACAAATGCAATAGGTTTATGATTTTTTTTTGGTACTTTTCCCTTGGAATTGGACAACCCTAAAATCTTTTGCGTGTTTAAGTCGCGTCTCATGTTATTGTGATGTTATGCATTAATTCCCTTTTGCTCTTTCAAGTTTTTTTGGCATTGAAATGCAATATCTTTAGTGATTTGCATGAAGTGAGTCTTTGGATTTTGTATTAGGATTCTAGACATTCATTTGGCTAATTATGAGATGCACGCGTCCCTCTTAAATCTAGCTGCATTATGATTCTCATTTCTGGCTGCAACATTTCGAGGACCTTGTTAAGGGCCATTTCTTCAAGTGCGCTCCATGACATTTTGATGGCTTGTAAAGCATACACAGAAGGTGCTCAGTTTGGATGCTCACTGAAATCTCAAATCGGTACCCATGTGACAAATTTACTATAAATTAGTTTTTGAGTTATCAAAAACCTCAAACTAGTATATGACAATGACTTAGTTAACATAGCAAGTTTGTGTGGAAATTCATATATATATATATATATATATATATATATATATCCAATTAGCCGTAATTTGTAAACTAATAGGGCTCATTCAAACCCCCCGCCCAAATTTACTATAAATTAGTTTTTGAGTTATTAAAACCTCAAACTAGTATATGAATGACGCATTTGCCTTTCGTTAATTTTTGTCAAGTTTTACTTAAAATTATTGAGCTAAATGATAGATGACAATGACTTTGTTAACATAGTAAGTTTATGTGGAAATTCCTCTCTCTCTCTCTCTCTCTCTCTCTCTCTGTCCAATAGAGTTATGGATTTTTAAGTGACAATTGAGTTATTGATATGTATCATCTAGCTCAGTAACTTCATAGTAAAATTTGACAAAAATTAATGGAGGATAAATTTATCACACATGTATCAATTTAAAATTTGATGACCCAAAAATTAGTATGGTATAAATTTGTTACATGTATACCAGTTTGAAATTTTTAGTGATCAAAAAATTAATTTGAAATAAATTTATCGCTAAGATTTTTGGTGCTATTAACCTTTATCACTATTGTCAAATCCCTTTAGCTATTCTACTTCATTATCATATCACATAGCTATTTTGCTTCATTGTCATATCACATCACATGAACCAACGTATCCTGAAGATAAGGTAATTTCACAAGAATCTCAAGTGCATTGCAAAATCTACATGTTATGTAAAACATTTTCATTTGCATTTACATAAATGAGACGGCAAAAGTTACCTTCATTGACAGAGAAAAAGTTGAGGCATTGATTTTTATTAATGATGAAAATATTTTTTGTTAATGAATAATTTTAAGCGATATACATTACCATTTTTTAGAAAATTTCCTTCACGTCAATCATTGGGGAAATGAAGTCCCCATTCACCGATTTGAAATCCACTTATTTGCATGATACCCCTTTTATGGTAGATTTGATATAGTAGGAAATCTGTCCCAATTCCTGCATCCGTCCGATCGAATAGCTAAAAAGACTTTGGGAGTCTCTATACATGACTGACATGGGGCGAGAATAGCAGACAGTGCCGTACTTTGGCTACTAGAAAAGGGTTTTACTAGCATAACAATCGAGGTACGGGCACCTGGAGTGCCAAAACTTGGCACGGAGGGACACTTAAGTGTCAAAACTTTGAAAAGGTACAGTTAAGTGCCAAAATCGGAGTAAAATGGATTACTTAAGTGTCACTCCGGCCAAAATCCGGTCAAATTGCTGACGTGGCAATTTTCCAAAGAGATTGGTGCAAAATGGTGTCGTTTTGCACGCTGATGTGGCGAGAAAATGCAAAAACGACATCGTTTTTGCTCTGATGTGTAAATAATTAATATAAAAATCAATTAAATTAAATTTAAAAATAAATTTATTTAAATTATTCTAAAAAATTAAAAAAATTAAAATTAAATTAAAAAAGTGGGGGGGCAAAGGGGGTGGCTCGGTGGCCGAGCCCTCGCCGCCGCCTCCTCGCCGCCGTCGGGAAGGGCCGGCGACGGAGGGGGAGGGTCGGCCGGGGTCGCCGCCCCCGGCCGCCGGGCGGCGAGGGCCGCGACCCTCCCCTTAGATCCGGGCGAGGGCTTGCGGGCCCTTCTCGTCGTCATTGGGAAGGGCTGGTGACGGTGGGGGAGCATCGGCCGGGGTCGCCGGGCTCGGCCGGGCCGGCATCGCCGGCCGACCGACCGGTGAGGGCCCGTGAGCCCTCGCCCGGATCTGGGCGAGGGTCGCGACCCTCGTCGCGATCCGGCCGAGGGCTCGCGAGCCTCGCCGCGCCGGTCGGGGGGGCCGACGACCCCGACCGACCCTCCCCTTTCGTCGCCGGCCCTTCCCACGGCGGCGGGGAGGCGGCGACGGCGAGGGCTCGGCCCTCGCCCGCCCCCTTTGGCCCCCCTCCCCCTTTTTATATTTAATTTTAAGTTTTTTTTTTTTAATTTTTTAGAATATTTAAATAAATTTAGTTTTAACTTTAATTTAATTAATTTTTATATTAATTATTTACACGTCGAGCAAAAACGACGTCGTTTTTGCATTTTTCGCCATATCGGCGCGCAAAACGACTTCGTTTTGCACCTATTTCGCCGGAAAATTGCTACATCGTAATTTGGCCGGAGTGACACTTAAGTGATCTATTTTACTCCGATTTCGGCACTTAAGTGTACATTTTCAAAGTTTTGGCACTTAAGTGTCCCTCCGTACCAAGTTTTGGCACTTGGGCTGTACTTCTGCCCATAACAATCTGTGGGTTTTTGCAATCTATTACGTGTTACAAATTTTTTAAAAAATGAGTCCTACAACAATTTATAATTATTTGTAATTTAATTTTTTGTGATTCAGAATAGACCACAGTATATTAGAAACTCTCGCGCAATTATTTCTCATTAAAAAAACTCTAGGCAAAAAAACTCTAGGCGAAAACGAAAACTCTTGGCTGACCGGAAAGCCACTTATTTGTATGATACTCCCGTTCATGGTAGATTAGAAAATAGCAGGGAATCTGCAGAACCTGCCCCGAATCCTGCCTCAAGATAGCTAAAAGAATTGGGAGTGTCTTATTTTATTCGGCTACACGTGTTATGTGGCGCGGATTGGATTCGTGGGCGTTGATTGGAAACGATTAATTCGATTAATCCTTTATATAGACTTGCGCCAAGTATTGTGGTCGTGAAACGGCTATACTTTCTTAATCGCACGAGTATGGCCCCCTAGAGCTTATTTAAGATGAGATGTTAGGTTTTGACCGCAACATTAATTGCATCGGGACTCGAAATCAAACATTGGACAAGCTAAGTTCATTTTTTATTTATTTATTATGTGAAGGGCTTTTAATTGATTTTCTTTTTGTTTGTTTTGGTGTTAAGAGCGCACCTTGTCGATTCCAAATATTAAACATTCCTCAACACTGTCCCTCAGTTCTCGTCATGTACACCGAATTGAGTGTGCGATGCTTATAGGAGTGGAGGCCGGCCAAGCCTTTCTTTAACATAAAAGAAGTAGGCGTGTAATATCTCCGGATTAACTTATTCGATATATTATCTGTTTAGGTCCATTTTGTACAAACATCCATCTGTTGTCCTTTTTGCATTCCTTTCTGCTCCAGCTCTGGCAACGACAACAGAGTGAATATCCAAATAACTTCTTGATTGAGAAGATCTTTTTTTGATAGCAACACAGATTAAGGTTCTTGATTAGGGATCAATAACTTGCTGGATGTTTTTGCGGATGATTTTGGATAATGTACATAGGTGTAGAAATGGTTGAGATATAGAATTCACCTTTGATGATAACATATATATAAGGTACTCTGTTCGGCCAATTGCTGATATGCTATGTTAGTCCTTCCCATCGTGCTTCTAAATTGTTCTGCCGTTTGATAGCTTTTTTCGACCTTTGTTATCTATGTCCCTGGACTGAGGTCGCAGAGCATTCTTCCAGCATGTTTCCTCTGTTATTGTGGTATTAGTGGTAAACGAGTTTTGGACAGCATGACATATCCTATCTGAATGTGACAGTTTGGTATCTCTTTAATAGTGGTCACTCTGATCGCTCCGGCGTTTCGTTTAGCATGCCATTTCATTAATTTTGGCCCCTCATTTCATGGTTTAATTAATTCGGTCAAGATATTTCGCTGGATGAATGAAACTCTTCTGGCAGTCGGCCGAGTGAAATGAGGATGGGATCATAAGGATTCTATGATTCTACTTCTCAGTCCTCATTAGTACGGTTCTATTTCAAATACTTAGTCAAATAATAATCATTAACGCGTTGGATGTTCTGATATTTCATCCGCTCTGTTACCATAATTGTCAGAAATCAATTATAGGATTTAGAATGTCCATTTGTTTTCTTTTTTTTTTTAGGTTCATCGCCTTTATAACTAATTTCATCATCGATACAAGATTCGGAGTCCGGGTCTTTTTGAGTATTTAATTAATCTAACCGGGTTCCTTGTGGCCTCCCAGAGAAGTGTAGCGTTTGCGAGACCATTCTTTCGGAGGGCATGGTCCGGCATTAGGGGAAGCAAAAATGGGATTCTTCCGTCCCTATTGGCTATCCTCGGTCTCTGTCAAATAAGTGTCGAAGGAAGTGCTCTGCTGCAAAACCACTTTTTGGAAAAGTTGCTTTGAATTCTCGCTCTCCTTACCGTCTTGTTTCGTTCGCAGGAGGAAAAGTCCTCGTCCTCTGCGTTGACATTGACTTCGAAGCGCGAATTCTGAAGTCTTCCTACACATCGCCATCCACCTCGTGACAAAGGGGACAACGACATCCTGTGTTTTGTTCAATGTACTCGTCCGGCCTTGCCCCCGCGAGCCCTATGCACTTGCTTAAGCGACAGGGGTTGCTTAAGCGATGGGGGAAAAGGAAAGGAAATTTCTTCATCAGAGTACCCGATAGTCAACATGATGACACGAGGTTATCTAATACGAATCAATAAATGAGGCGTCTCTTTGTTGTGGTTTTGGGATGCCTTTATGACGGTAAGTACCGCTGTGAATATAAAGTAAATATTTATAGTTCTTGATTGAACTTGGTACAAGCATAGTATGAATTACATTTTACTAAAAAACACGAGTTATCAAATAAAGGTAAACTTGTGATAAGTACATAGGACTACGTCGCATCCGACACTTTATTGGACTGATCTAGGAGACTTCACTATTTAAGTCGAGAGATAAATAGAGATATGGAGAAATAAAAGAATAATGTAAGATCAAACGTAGATAAATATTCAATGGAGAAATTTGAGATTTTATAATAAGTCAAAGAAAAGGTGGTGGGATCCACTTAGAAAAAGTGTCGTCTTGACTGGGGAGAAGCAAATTGACAAATCTCCGGACTGTGAAAACCTAATCAAACTACAGTTTCCTCCCTTATAAAAAAAAAAAAAGCAAGATCACATCGTGGGAACCATCGAGAGCACAATGAACCCATCCGGTCCGCCTCATTCTGAGAGGCAGAACGTAATTTCTGATTCTCCTTATATGGAGGAAGTGAGACGGTCTATTCGGGGGATGGACCTCGAGCTCTCTCTTGTCCTTGCTTCCAGTACATTCTTATGTATCTTCATCGGCCTACAGATCCTTCACGTGAAGAAGCACCCCGAGGTGGTTCCCTTCGTCTCTGTCGCCATGCTCGTGATTCTCACTCTAGGCCATGTGATCCCTCTTGTGCTCAATTTCGAAGCCTTGTTCCTAGACGATCGGAACAGGCGGCACATTTCTCTCGGGAGTGGTCGATGGCTCGAAACGAACAAGGTGGTGGTGAGGGTAGCCATGATGATAGCTTTCTTGATGCAGTTCCATCTTCTCCAGCGGACTTGGGTCGCAAGAAAGAAGGATGGGGTCGGGGCCGGCTTGTGGTTCCAAGAAAAGAAGGCTCTGATCGTCTCTTTGCTATTATATGGCATTGGAGCATTGGTGGCTATCATCTTTAGCTGGAGAAGCCGTTCTGATGACAGGGCCATTGATACTGCAGGTTCCACAAGTGATGACCGAGGCTTCTCCATTTTGGGAGGCTTGAAATGTTATGTAGGACTTATCTTGGATGGTTTTCTCTTGCCTCAGATTCTGCTCAATGTTTTCAGGAACTCATCTGAGAGGGCCCTCTCGAGTTCTTTCTACCTCGGAACAACCTTGGTTCGGCTGCTGCCGCATGGGTACGATCTCTACAGGGCTCGAACCTACTCGCCACAATTCCACTGGTCGTACATTTATGGAACTCCAGATAGGGACTTCTATTCGACTGCATGGGATGTGATCATTCCTTTAGGAGGACTCGTTTTTGCAGCGATCATCTTCCTAGAGCAGTGGTTCTACGGGGCTTGTATCATGCCCAAGAGGTTTCGGAACTCCGTAGCTTATCAGATGGTAGCAGCCATGGCCGATGATTTGCCATTACGAGAATTTTAAGCCCATAATAATTTCTACGCTATAAGCGTGTAATCATGTTTTTTTTTTTCTCGGTCGGTAGTGTATAACCGTGTTTATTTGCTCCCATGTGAGGGGAAATGGATGCATGCCCTTGGTCTTGTTTCTTTCAGCTTATAAACTAGAAATACCAGATGTTTCTTGTGGATTTGGTTTCATGTGCACTAGAGATTTCAAAATTTCTCGGCAATAGAGTCATAAAAATGAAAATTTCAAATTTGAATGGTCTCTGAACTTTTTTCTAATATGTAATTTAGAAGTTGAAATATTAACTTTTTCAACCTAGGCGTTGAACTTTTGGTTTATGGACCAAATTGAACGAACTAAATTTCAAGAATAACATTGCGCATTGGGCTAAAGTTTGAGGACAACATTGAACAAATCAAGAGTTCATGGAAGACATTGTACATTATACTAAGTTTAGAGATCATTTGTGTAATTATTGCAATTCGAATCAACGGGTATATGGAATTTATGGAAAAAATGCAAAAAACCGGGATGGTTATCAAGACACGCCCAAAATTGTACAATCTTGGTGGGCCCAAATTATTTCCGATTGCAAAAGCCCAAGCCCATCGGCAGTTTCCTGTTTTAACACCGAAAAGCCCTAAACAACACTCTCCACCTTCCAGAAAAGGCAAAAAGAAAGAAAGAAAAAAAAAAAACGAAGAAGGGAAAAAGCGCAGGCGGTTGCAGAAGCGGCAACAGCTCGGAAAACCTGCGCCGAGCTATATCTTGCTCTTCTCGCTAAATCGCTCCTCCGCCGCCTCGAAACCCTCTCGGCTTCTCTCGCGCGCCGGCCGCCGTCCGCCGTCCGATGGAGGAGGACATCGCGCCCCAGGGCTACCTCTACGAGACCCTCACCCCGCTCTCTCTGTCCTCCTCCGCCGCCGACGACGACTCGGCCGGCAGCGACAGCGAGCCCTCGCCGCCCGGTGACCGCGAGCCTTACTCGGTGTTCAGGAGCGAGATCTCCCTCTGGCCGCTCCCCTCCGATCTCTCCGATGCCGCCGCGCCGGATTACTTCTCCCTCGACGTCGGCGCCGAGCCCGAGCCCGAGCCCGAGCCGCTCGAGGCTTCGGCTGCCCCCGCCCCTGCTGCGGCGGCGGCGGAAGTGGCCAAGCCGAAGACGCCGGCTAGGGAGACAGGGGCAAGTCTCGAGAGCGGGTGGTTCCGGGGGAACAGCAGGTTCGAGAGCCCCATGCTTCAATTACACAAAGGTAGTTCTGCAGTTTGAGCTTGATTGGCAGTCTGTCTTCGTCTCCCACGTAGGTGTAGATGCAACTTATGAGGTTCACTGACTTTGAAAAGCGAGCGCCAGCGAATGGATGGCCTCCGAGTTTAAGTTGATGGCGTGACTAAATCCCAACGCATGTTAACTCCTCTCTTATGTTAATTTTATGTTAGGCTGACGGTGCATGTGGTACATTGATTAGGAAACTATCCATCATCTGCTATGGCACAATCAATTAATGTTCTAAGAGGAAAAAGCTGTTCTTTCCCATGTTTTGAGTTAAATTTTGATTTAGTTAGTACTTTTGTGTGTTGCATTCATGCTTAGTTGCGATTCTGTGTTAAGCGTGTTTATGTTTTGGCTATAAAAAAACTTGTCATGCTGTAGTGCTTGTCGGCAAATGAATTTGAATTGCTACTGAACTGTGCTCTGGTATTGGCACTGCAGAGATAGTGGATTTCTGTGACTTTCTATCACCAACTCCGGAAGAACAAGCCTCGAGGAATGAAGCTATTAAATCTGTCTTTGGTGTCATTAAATACATATGGCCTAGTTGCAATGTACTCTCTCTGTATCTCTGTCTGTCTGTCTGTCTCTTTCTCTCTCAGCACACACCCAAAGAAGTATGCAATAACACATGCACGTGCGTGTGTGTACACACTTGCTCATGCTTCATGCACATTGATACGAATGTAACTTTGTGTATTATGTTCACCTTCATGCTTATTAGGTAGAGATTTTCGGGTCTTTCCGAACTGGACTTTATCTTCCAACCAGTGATATTGATGTAAGTAAGTGTTTTCTATGAACTATCTTTTCTCCTGCTGGATTAATGTTGCTCTGGAAGCTGTACTTAAGTTTTAGTCTGCTGAAACCATCCATCTTCATGTGGGTTATTTTTAAGAATTTATTGTGTTCTTTTTCCAAAAGGTATATTGTTATTATGGATCGTTGGAAGCTAAATTTTTTCCATTTTTAGGTTGTGATCCTAGATTCAGGTATCAGAACTCCACAATTAGGATTACAGGCCCTATCCAGGGCATTGTCACAAAAGGGTATCGCAAAAAATATGCAGGTCAGGAACCCTTTTTGAAGTTTTGGTTCATGTCAAAGTCGTATTCTTCTATATGTATTTGGTAGTATCAGTCTTCTAGTTGCTGAAGCGGTTGGAAATTTCGCAGGTGATAGCAAAAGCACGTGTCCCGATTGTTAAATTTGTGGAGAAGAAAAGTGGTGTTGCATTTGATTTAAGGTGAAGTAATTATTTTCTTCTTCGATCATTCATTTGGAAGTTAATTTGCATCATTTGTACTTTTAGGACCTATTTGTGGTATCTAACATGCATGCCAAATATGAAATGTTTACTTTTTAGACCTGGCCATCTGGCAGTCTCTAGTTGTACTATATTCTTTGCAGTCAGTCACTTCCGTCCCTCTTCTAGTTCAATTTAACCTCTTGTGCTTTTTTTACTGCAACCCACATTTCCAATTTTTCCAAATGATGTCATGATATGGAAGGCTTTTTTTAAATTAGCTACCAAAACCAAATGAAGACATGTGGTACAAACCTAGTTGAAAGATGTATGGGCATTGGAACATGGACATAGAATGTCCTGTATGCCAAATATATGAAAAGTCTGTTTAGCCGTCCATTTTCCCTAGTGATAAACTCAAAATTTCAACCAAGGTAGAAACGAACAAACAGGCATCTTCTCGTGCTGTATATGAATGAGTGCATGATTAAGTTGATGTAAGATAGTGAGAGGTAAAAAGCTGTGGCATTGAGGTAAATCTTTGTAGAGTTAAGCTTTTAGTATGGCTCTAGTTTGTTTCTTTTTTCATTATTGTTTTCAATCATTGTCTGCATTTTGTGGGCCCTAAGTATGTGATGTGATGAAATATGTGACATGATTTTTTGATTTTTTGTTGTCATCTTGGTTGATATTGTAATTCGTTTTCCAATTCTTTCTTTTGAAGAAGTGTTTTGGCAATGGTTTGATTTAAGATATTCCATTTTTGATAGCTAGGGTTTCTCCAGAAGTTTCATTTTGGTGCATGCTTGAAACTTTGTAATTTCCTGATGTCATCATGTTGTTCTGATTACATGGAGGTTCCATCTATTTAATGTCTTATGATTAATGTGCCAATGCTAATTTGACATATAGATATGCGATTGGCAGGGTGTGTACTTTAGATTTTTTATTTCTACTGTGTGGGGGTGAGGCTTTTGTTTCTTATGCAGTCTTTCTTCAATATATTTTACATTGAAGCATGTTTTTCGATGATCTCTTGCTGCTGATGAATTTGTGAATTTATATGCCTTACAGTTTTGATGTGGACAATGGACCCAAAGCTGCAGAGTTCATTAAGGTTCGTCCCTTATTTCCTCTTCCATATTTTTCTGTCGAGGCTTAGAGAGTGGCAAGCCTGTTTAAGATAAGCTTCTTTACCATGGTGGAAGCATTGAGAATTACGCACTGCTGAATAAAAGACATGTTAAAACATTCCTCCAATAGTCAGATGCTCCTAAAAGTTTTCCATCATGGTATAATATAGATCTGGGATTGCCACCCATGAATTAAGTTAAGGATCTGAATTTTTGAGTTGTTGTTGATCCATGATTGTCACGTGTCTAATTTGTACAGACATTTTTACTGCCTGTATGCCTGGTAGGATGAATTTATTTGTCAGCTGACTTTTATGTTTCAGGATTTGAAATATTTAATTTGTGTTTTCTGTCAGGATGCTATATCTAAGTGGCCTCCATTGCGACCTCTATGTCTCATCTTGAAAGTATTTTTGCAGCAGAGAGAACTGAATGAGGTGCCAGTTGACTACGTCTTGCTGGAGAAATGTTACAGTAACTCTTTTGCCTTTGATCACCGTTTAATCCATGTGTTGCTTGAATAATGCAGGTTTATTCCGGGGGTATAGGATCTTATGCCCTCCTTACCATGCTGATGGCAATGTTGCGGGTAAGCAATTTTTGATTTCATGATTTTATCCTGAGGAGAAGTTTAGATTCGTATCTGGTGCCTCCATATATTCTCATGTTAAACAACGGTTGCTGAGTTTGGAAATTCTATTCTTAAATGATGTATTTTGCTTATAAAATACAGCAGAAAATGGGAATTGTCTAAGATAAAAATTTCCAATACAAAATTTGGTCATGGCTACTTGAATAATTATATTCAATATAATTGTTCTTTTTCAGTATCATTAAAAACAATTTTATGTTGTCTTCTGGAACTCACTCTTGTGCGGTAACCTCAAGGACAACATTGAGTGTCTGGCATTTCCAATAGACGGAGTGGATTGATGCCTTTCTGCTTGTCTTAACTTGCTAAATTGCCTGTCATTTGCTATAGAAAAAAATTATGCAATTTTTCTTAGAAGCACTAAAAGAGCATGTTGCCATGTGAATTCTATGTTTATGCTACTAAATGGTAGCTTGACCATTCTGTCAGAGTGGCAATGTAATTTGGCAGCTGCTGTTTGAAATGTAAGCAATTTCTTTGTCATCTTGTTGAGGATCGAAAAAAATGTTATTTACAAATGTCAAACCATTTGGAGAGGTCCAGCAGAGACATCAGGAAGCCAGTGAGATATGTTCTACCATCAAGTCTGGAAAAATGTAGTCTAGAGAGTTTTTCTGTCACATTCAATATCCAGTTCCCCTGTGTCCATTCAGAGCTCATTGGATTAAGGTGCTGTGTTAGGTAATTGCTTAAATGTTGCTCGCTCAAACGTGGGCTTGTCTCTTCAATAGTAATGACGTCTTCTGTTTTATTTTTTGAATGCTTTCAACTGAATAACTAAGTCAGTAGGCTGGACTGGAAGAAGTCGGAAGGAATTTCTTTTAGCATTGTTTCTTTAAGTTCCTTCTTTTAGTTGTAGTCACTTAGACTGTGTTAAAACAATTGTATCCTGCTATATAATATTTATATTGCCATGACGATAAGCTCTATTGATATGTTGATTATGATCATTCATTCTGCTTATGGATTCTTCTGTGTTCTACATGACTGTCATTGCAATGATTGGCTCAGTGTGATAGCCTTTTGATATTACTTTTTTCCTTATATTTAACCCTCTCTATGTTTTCCATTTATGCTACAGAATATTCATGAGCGCGAAGCTTTTCGGGAACATAATTTGGGAGTGCTATTGGTATGTACTTTCTAGCAAGTACAATACATGAGTAAATTTATGGAGCTTTCAGTCTCCAACAACCTGCACAAGACAATTGTCTTACTCTAGGTTTTGCTGCTTGGAATACAAAACTTTCTATTTGATCTTAATTGACTTCGAAACCTTGTTTCTGTCCTCCTAAACCAGGTTCAATTCTTTGATTTCTATGGACGGAAGCTAAACACGTCGGATGTCGGTGTATCTTGCAGAGGGGCAGGAATTTTTTATTTGAAGAGGGACAAAGGGTAACCAATTATGATGAACTACCTTTTCCTCATCGGTGTTGTCTTTAAATTATTCTATTAAACAATATACACTATTCTTTATACACGAGTCTTGGCTTCCATATCAGGTTTTTGAACCAAGGTCGGCCATCCTTAATCTCCATTGAGGATCCACAGGTTGGTTCATAAGTATTGATTTTTTTCAGTTTAAATATACAGGGGACTTCTTGGAGATCCATTTTAAGTATTATGCAGTAATTTGGAATGTTCTCATTCTTGAGCGAGCCTATAGGGGCAGATGTTAATCCCAAGCAGGACAAACAATATTTGGTTGCTCCGCCTGCTTTTGCTTGATTACAGAAGCATAGATGAACAGGATCTTTCTTTCTGAGGAATTGCAAAATTTCCTCAACCGGGGGGTTGTTGGTGGCAAGACCTGTCCTAAATGTGGCGGTTGCTAGCCGTTCACTGTGTGGCATGGGTGTGAAGTGGTGATAGGGACAGAATCCTTGCTCCATGAGAGGGACCTCCTCTACCTGCCCTGCATATTAATTTTCATTTCACTCTTTTTTTCTGTTTTGCTAGTTCTAAATGAGTTCTTTCTTTATGTTTTATGCTCCTGTGACTATATTCGCTATGTTAATTATGTGAGACATGTTTTGTCATGTAAAATTCTATGTCCAATTGAGAAATATTTTGTAAAAATAGACAGTCATGTGGATTCGATGTTTCATATTCCTGGTATAATTTAATTAAACCATTCATTTCCAGATATCCCCATCAAGATCTTTATCATTTAGGATCATGTCAGATTTAAGGTTGTCCTTTTAATATGGAAAATTTAGGTGGAGCTGGGCATCCGGCATAATCAAATACTGGGTTGGGATGGGGAGAGGAAAGTTCACCTCACATGGAGTGTGGTTTGGTGATGGGGAGTGGGGTTAGTGGTGCGGGATGGGGTGGGGAACACTGATCCACCCTGTCATGCCTGGTACTTCTTTTCTCTTTCTTCTTTCTCCTTTGATCGAATGAACCAGATCCTTTTCTCTCCTTTTTGTGTCTCCAAAGTTAACTCGAGGAGTTAAGCGGGCCTTGAGTGTCATCTTTGAGTGGGTGATAGACATGGCCGGGTTTGGCGCCTTCATTACATGAAGAATCTGTTCTTCAAATAATAAGTGGTGTCTCACAAATAATAAGTGGTGATCTTTGCTGAGCAAAAAAATTTCTTTTTGATGGATTTGCCATGGCATTGACTTTGTTTTATTATGTGTGATCCAGGCTCCAGAAAATGACATTGGAAAGAACTCTTTCAATTATTTCCAGGTTTGTTCCTGAATCATCTGATTTCTGTGTGAGTACTTCTTGGATTTAGGTGTCCCATAATTTCTGTTCACTTAAATACGTGTGCAACATTTCCTGTGTGAGAAGGTTGACTGTAGTCGGTATCCATAGGCGTTTTAAGCAGTGCACTTTTACTTTCATTCAGAATCAAACTTGTAGCTATGGCAGCAATTGTTTGCGTTGTTCTGTTTGTTGTTCTTATAAACTACCAACCCTCCCAATTTAAATACATTTACGACATTTATGTGAGAAGGTTGACTGTATTCTGTACCCATAGGGTGTTTTAAGCACTACAATTTTACTTTTATTAAGAATTAAACCTTTTAGTTGTGGCAGCAGTTGTTTGTGTTGTTCAGTTTGTTGTTGGTATGAACTACTAACCCTCCCAAGTAAAATACGTGCACGACATTTCCTGTGTGGGTTGAGTGTAGTCTGTATCCGTAGGTGTTTTAAGCACTACAATCTTTCCTTTATTCAGAATTAAACTCGTAGCTATGGCAGCAGTTGTTTGTGTTGTTCTGTTTGTTGTTGGTATGAACTACCAACCCTCCCAAGTTAAATTGTTATTATACTGTGGCCGTAAGTTTGTGAGTATCAAATCAAGGTGTTTAAGTAGTGTTAAATCACTTCTAAGCATAATCTCTGCATATTCCCCTTATCTTTATAAGAAGCCTCGAGCATATTTTACAAATTGTTACATCTCCAGATTCTAATGCCTCCACGTAGTTCAGTCTTTATACTCATCAAATAAATGTGAATTTTGTTGAATGAGTTTGTTGTCCACTTTTGCGTATGGACAAAACGGAAGAATACTCACTGCTGCTCATACGACTCATGGTAGTTTGTGTACCATCTGGCATGTGGGTGTATGAGATTGTTAGTTGTAGGTAAGTGGTTTGATTGATTCTAACTAATTCTAGACTATGGTCGCTGTTTATCAGTCTCTTTATTTGTCGGGGCTTCATATTCATGCGTTTCTTGGCTTTTCAAACTTTCGCTTGTTTTTTGGCCTGTCAAACTTATGCTTGTCGACTCTGGGAATAATCTTTTGGTGTTGTAGACTCAAAAGGGAGAGTTTATCTTTGCTGATGCATTTTTGTAATTGCAGATTAGATCTGCTTTTGCAATGGCCTTCACTACTTTGACGAATACCAAAGCCATCATGGGCCTTGGGCCCAACCGGAGCATTCTTGGTCTGTTAATCAGACCGGACCCTGTACTGGTTGATCGCAAAGGTGGTTCTAGAGGAGATGTCACTTTTAGTAGCTTGCTTCCTGGGGCAGAGGAATCAGTACAACTGAACCTTGTAGATCCGCCCGAGATGTTTTGCAACTGGCAGTTAGATGATGAGGAAGAGCCACTGCCACGGGGAAGTGGAGTGTGTGCATCTGGTAGCGAATCTTCCAAGAAGAGAAAATCTGTTTCCAAGGGGAAGTCCAGTAACAAGAAGGTTAAAGAAGGCGGAGGAGTGGAGATGCCAGGGCGTGAAGAGAATGGCACTAGGAAAGAAAAGAGTGCCAAGAAGAAATATCTTAGGCATGAAGAGAGTGGCACTAAGAAAGAGAAGAGTGCTAAGAAGAAATATTTTAGTCATGGTCAGTATAAGGCCAATGGTTACAGCCGTCATCAAGGCAGTGATTCTAATTGGAACAGATAATAGGATCTTAAGGTGATTCGTGCATGGATTTACGGGAGGATTCGATGGAGTGCGAGGGATCCACACTGCGGAAGTGTAATTATGCACCCTCAAAGGCTTTGTGGGCAAGTTTTTCGCGGTTGCCCATACTGAGACCAAGCCTGTTGGAACCAGAGATGTGCTAAAAAATGTACTCAGGACAGCAGATTTTCAGTCCTAGGGAATACACTAGTCACGATAGCTGTGAATTGATAATTTTATGACCCCCCAAGATGTTTAACAAATCTCCCTCTTGTATGATTAGTCCTCTTAGCGGGTGTAATTCGTTCTTTTACATGTTTTCCCACAAAAATAAAAATAAAAAAATGTATCCTTTTGAACTCCGGTACCGTTTTCTGATCTCGTTTCACAGTTAGTTTTATGTCTTCACCTTGGATCCTTAAGGGGACGAGGTGAGAACAGGGTGACGGAACTACGAAGTTTTCTGAGCCGCTCTCTGTTTATGCAGCGTGCGATACTTTTTTCGAGTGATTGTAGAACCATCAATAAGTGCGACCGGACTGGTACAGCGCCCTTCCCGTGGAGTGCAACCGCCGAGCAGCTAATAGGGCCGCACTTCTCGCCTATCGCGCGCAAAAATGCTTTTTCCCTTGATAGTTCTCGTTATGTTTTCTCCCCTATATTTTCCTACTCCGCTCGTGTATTTGTGTGCTAATTCCGCCCACGAGAACACAGGACCTCATGTAGGGCATTTGCATTTTTGATGACACATTATGGCTGAATTTCTACTGTCTATGAATAAGCCAATTTAGCCAAGCGTGGTTACCATGTCAAAAATTTATCCACACTGAATTTTACAAATTAGTTGGTGATCTATCTTTTGTTTAGTTTGTTCATGTTTGTCATTGCTCATTCTCAACTCGATTTCTCTGCACAAAAAGCAAAAACATGTTAATATCACGAAAAATCCTAAATTAGTATATATATAGTAAACTTATCACAAATTAATTTTTTAATCTAAATTGGTATATCTGTGATAAATTTATTCTTTATTAGTTTCCGCTGAATTTAGATTTGTCACACCATTTTGATATTTGTTTTTTATAGTATTAATTCAATTTAATAAAAACTAACGGATGATTATCTTGTGAGAAATATATAACTTTGAAGTTTTTCGTGATTTGTCATAGGCGTGGTGGTTTAAGATTTTTGGTAGTATTAAATAAAGGAAAAATAAGTCATTCCAATCACAGCCGGATCGAAGCAGTCTACTTGAGCCCACGTTACAGGCGTAAAGAATGGAAGGAGTTGTGTAGAATCTCAAATCCAGCGAAGACGACGCACGGGCACATACACAGGCTAACAGCAACGTCGGCAGCAACCGTAGCTCAAACTACCGCCAACTCCAAAGCTCTCAAACCCACCCGGACAAGTAACCGTCGGGGTCGCGCTGTCGCGTGGTCGGACATGAACCCAATGTCGATCTGCACCTCCTCCTCCTCCTCCTCCTCGTCCTCGTCCGGGTCGTCTTCGTCTTCTTCCTATTCCACCGCCAAAGCGTGGATCGTGCACGGGATCGTCGCCGGCGCGGCGGTCGCGGCGGCGATCGGCGCTCGGGCTTATCTCGGCAGATCCGCCAAGTTCCGGAGCCGGGTCGTGGGCATCATACCGGCCAGATTCGCTTCGTCTCGGTTTCAGGGCAAGCCTCTGGTCCCCATTCTGGGCAAGCCCATGATCCAGGTTTCTTTTTTTTTTTTTTTTTTTAATGTGGTTCATTTTGAATTGTGGATCGACTCTATCTCATTGCTTTGCCCATGTTCGAACCGATTACGGTCTTGATCCGTGTTCCCGTCTCTTCGTTTCGAGTCCGTGCTATATAATTGCAATCTCGATGGACAGTCGTGAATGCCCGAGAAGAATAGGAAGCCTCCATGTGAAATTGGTGTTACCTGTTAGAGAAAGAAGCTGTTACGCAGTCTTTTTCTCAGTCATGCTTAGAAATTTCAATGGATAAGCACATATTTGTGTCACCAAAAAAAAAAAAAAAAAAAAAGGCTGACGATCTTTGTAGAATTAAGTTCATAGTTGTCTCAGTTGAAAAATGGGTTCTTGGCCTGTAAATATATATATATATATATATATATATATATATATATTTATTTTTTTTTTTTTATATATATATATATATATCTCAAATTTACTGAAATCTTATGCTTCTCTTGTTTGATTTGTCACATTTCCGTTTTGCTTCCTTTCCTTACTTTCCTTATATCTGTTTGTCTTTCTTCCTTGTTTATAGTAATGTAACTAGAGAGAAATTTTGATGATGCTGGCTGAAGTACAAATTTTTATGTGCCCTCTTTCATGGATCTTCATTTGATGGATCACTCTGTCAGGCCTTTTGTATTACAACTGTAATTGATTGCGTGCAAGAATTGAGTTTGAAGTTGTTAGGCAGTGACTGGTATAGTGATCAGGATACATGATGATGCACATGGCCAATGAAGGTCGAATTTTGTGTGTATTTTGATCACTGGATTTACAAGACAATGGCAGAACATAGGAACTTGTAAATTTCCAAAAGACCTTTGAGTAAATTAAATTGTAGATCCTATTGCATATGTATATGTATGTATTATTTTTTCAGTTTCCTGTTTCGAGAAAGCAGGCAAGATTACAAACCTGCTCCTTGCCTTTATCAATTTTAAGTACTTGCTGGAGAATAATTTCCATTTACATCCATGAATAAGTTGGATTTGAGAAGACTCTCTTGCATATGCTTGAAAGTAGCCAAGTTTCTGGTGCTTGCTGAAGCAATGGGTCAATAGAGTGGAACAATTAGTGGCAACTTGATTCCAAAAGCCATGCCAACTCAAGAAAGAAACAAAGGATATCTCAAGAAGAGCTATCTCAAATTATATAGACATAAGACTGAATGGATTGATTAGCCTATGTCATTTATTTATAGTTGTGAAATCTCTTGCTAAGTAAGTAATCTCATTATAGAAATGTAAAACTTCTACTAACTAAATAAATAGATGGAAATATTCTCTATGCTGTGGTCGAAAAGGCAGGTGGATGTGTCTTTTAGATGTAGACGATTAATTTGCAGTCATGTCAACTGCATGAGACTTCCAATATGAATAAGGAAAAGGACAATTCTCTGAGCCTGTTGTGATTGGATAATTTGGTTCTGAAAATTGATTTGTTCATTTTCAAAGTTAGATGGTGATGTCTCCTTTTTCCATATGGCTCATTGAGCTGCTGTTTGTTTGCATGGCAGAGAACGTGGGAGAGAGCTAAACTAGCTGCTTCTTTGGATCATGTTGGTATGTCTGGTGCCTGTACATTAGTATACCTGATTTGATTTTTGTTTCATGCAATTTATATTTGCCCATATAGTTTCACAAACCATCAAGTTGGTGTCTTATGAAGGATTTTCGTCTTTCTTTCAATAGTTAGATACTGCATTTTCTTCAGATCTCAATGCTACACCTAGGGCACCAAGCTATTTTCCCTAAAGCATTTCTTTTCCTCTTCATTGCACCAGTAATCTATTAGGATTACACCATTTTCCTGGCAACTAGTTTTAATTTTTAAATGTTTCATTGAGGCGAAACTTATTAGTTGGCTTCTGAAGTAAAATATCGTGTTTTATTCCTGAACTTGATTACATATTTAATTATTTTACTTGACTGTAAAATTCTCTCTCTCTCTCTCTCTCTCTCTCTCTCTCTCTGGTGTTTCATTTTTCGTTTTGGCTCAACAACTAACTTTTTTTTCAAACATGTATGACTTTTGAGAACCGGTAAAATGGGATCTTGCATTTAAAAAACTGCAGTAGTTGATCCAGTTATAGACTTATAGAATTGGTGAAATTATAATCCTTTTCAACATGCTACTCAAATTCTAAAATTCTGTATCTGTGTATGGTGTTCATATGTAGTCTCTCATTTGTTATTTTTCGTACTAGTCGTGCATGCATGCACTTGTTTTCCTCATTTTAAGCTCCTTTCGGTGTAGTTGTGGCAACGGATGATGAAAAGATAGCAGAATGCTGTCGAGGATTTGGTGCAGATGTGATAATGACATCCGAATCATGTCGGAATGGTGAGCTTTTTGGTTGTTGCTGTTGTTGTGATGTTGACCTACTTGGAGAGTAGTTATGTTATTGTAATTATTTCTAGGCACTGAACGCTGCAATGAAGCTCTACAAAAGCTTGACAAAAAGTATGACATAGTTGTCAACATCCAGGGCGATGAGCCTCTTATCGAACCCGAGATAATTGATGGGGTTGTTAAAGCTCTGCAGGTAAATCGACTTCTCTTATTGCTACTCTTTCTTATGGAAGGTTGCTGCCAACTGCTACAAATTAATTCTTTGACCATAACTGAAGTTTTCTTCGTCTAACCCTTATGGTGTTTGCAGGCTGCTCCAGATGCAGTATTTAGCACTGCAGTTACCTCGTTAAAGCCTGAAGATGCGTTTGATCCAAATCGTGTTAAATGTGTTGTAGATAATCGTGGCTATGCTATTTACTTCTCTAGGGGGTTAATTCCACATAACAAGTGAGTGTCATTTTATCCCTGTTTTCACCCTTATGCTCTACTATGATTGTGTGTTGAAATTCTATACTCATCTCTCTATTTCTCAGAATTATCTGTATATATAATTGTTTGTCATGATGGCACCCATCTCCCTGAATCAAACAGGTCTGGAAAGGTCAATCCTAAGTTTCCCTATTTGCTTCATCTCGGAATTCAGGTAGATTTTCAGTTTGCTTCTTTAAGTTTGGAGAGGACAATTGTCCAACGTGGGTTTTGATGTAACTTTGTTTCTGATCTCCCACAGAGCTATGATTCAAAGTTTCTAAAGATATATCCAGAGCTTCAGCCTACCCCACTCCAGCTTGAGGAGGATCTAGAACAGCTTAAAGTTCTTGAGAATGGTTATAAAATGAAGGTAAACCGGACCTTTTCCTTTCTCTTTTGATTGGTAAATCCTCAAGCTGCTTGGAGAATACAAAGAAGTAATGTTTTCATTGTTATGAAGATCATGGAACAAATTGCCAGTTTTGGTTTTTTGGCCAGAGTAATAAGTTATCAGCTAACAACATTGAATGTCATCTCATTAGCTAAGGGCATTTGGTGCAATTCTCTATTTTTGTGGATTTCCTCATTTAATTTGAGGCTAAAGGAAGTCAATCTCACACCATTTTGGGGAAATCTTCATCTTCAAGATAAATAATTCTCTTGCTAAAATTTCAATCATGTTTCTTCTTGAGACTATCAGGATGTCTTTTGTCCAACACCAGAATTTGTATACTAACATTATGAATCTCAGATGGGTCACTGCTAGTGAAACACAAGCAAGTTGTCTCTTTTCTGGCATTCTGATTGAACGGCTCTTTTTCCTTCTTTTGCTTAAACAGGTGATAAAGGTTGATCATGAGGCTCACGGTGTTGATACTCCAGAAGATGTTCAGAAAATAGAATCATACATGCTTGAAAGGAACTTGTCCTAGGTAGGTGAGATTTCTTCTTTTTTCTTTCATGTGGTTACCATGTACTTGTAAGTTGGAGATGTCAGACTTCATCTTGCTCAAAGTTAGTTAGCCTTGTTCAGCTTTAGTGTGAGAGAATTCGTGAGACGCAGAGCACTGATTTTGTGTGGTGCTTTGCTTCGTAAGGTAATGTAGAACTATTTACTCGTTTTCGGATGATTTACAAAATACGGGGATTACAAGCATCTTGTAGCGGATGGTAGTATCATTTGATTGTAGGTTCTGCTTCTCTGCAGCGCCTGGAGTCAAGATGAGTACTAATGTGTATGTGGGAACATTGCGGAATGTAGGTGCGCCTCCGGCTACTTTTAAGGAAATGATTATAGATTGGAAAATGATTAGTTCTCCAATTATTGAATCCGAAATGCATCCAAATGAGACTATAAAAATTCATCCCATTGTTGTTGTTAATTACATGGATGACACTCCGTGGTATTCGGGCCACTTTCGGCTGTTTTCTTCAGAGAATGTAGGATTACTATTGTAGATTATGAGCAACACTTTCTTCCGATTCATGTGGGGAAAAGTCGTTACAGTTTACACATACAAAGGAGAAGCATATGCATCTTGTCCACCGTGGCCGTGGTTACTTACGAATAAGCCGTAATTTTCTTGCTAAAAAATCTGCTTCACTTATCCAATAGATGGGGTTGGATGATGAGAGCAGAGGGTGTGCGAGATGGTAAATTTCAAAATTTTTAGTGTCGCAAGAAAAAAAGATTAGGGTGAATGTGTCAAAGTGAGCATGGTTGGGTTGTTTTTTTTTTTTTTTTTTTTTTTTTTTTTGTGGCCTATACAAAAAGCACTTGAATTCGATCATGAATTGACAAAAAGAGAAGCCATTCGGTGGATCCCCCTAACTTTCAAGCTAAGCTCGGTCAATGAAAATGCCATCAAGGGAAAACCTCTCACTCAAAAAAAGACATACAGGAAGAAACCCTTTAGCCCAGATGTCCATATTCAGATATCAACTTTGTTGAAATGCTGCAATTATACGGAAAATAAAAGAAGGAAAACTAAAATTTCTTCTAATTTACATTAGGTTAAATGGATACGATGCGAAGAGAGGTCCTTCTAAAATTTTCTAACTTTCACTATCTGTAGATCCCGCGTTGCTCAATGCAACTGCAGATGATCGCGCCCCTCTAACGTTCCCAGGCATAATCATCGACGGCCTCATACCCTAGCCATCTCTCTTCCTCTGACCAATGAGGCACATGGACAAGCTCGTGGCAGTTCATTTGCGAGCACACCTCCCTCGATTGTGATGTCACTATCAATTTACATCTATCTCTCTCCAGGGCTATACCCACTTCTTCCAAGGAGTAGGAATTCCGGACGTCATCCAAGATAAGGAGGAGTCTCCTACCCTGCAATGCCTCCCTCAGTTTTGCGCCCCAGTAAACAGCGCTCTCCCCCGTCAAATCTAGTTTTAGATATTTCGCAATGTCAGTTTGTATCGTACCAACAGTGCCTTCTTGCGAAACATTGACCAAACATGCACCATCGAATCTTGGACAGTCTCTCACTATCTGATCATGTATATGCTTCGCGAGAAAGGTTTTGCCCGCCCCCGCTTGTCCCCAAACACCGACACGGAGCACCTCTTCCTTCGTCAAACAATCCCACATCTCATTCCTCTTTGTTTGAGAAGCTTGTCCCAGTAGTTCGCCTGGTTGTAGTTCATAGCTTCGGGCCGGTTTCGCATCCAGCGTAAGACCGTTGTCAAATCTGCCCTTCTCGTGCAATTTGTCCACTTCAGTCGAAAGGGCACGCACCTGATGCACCAACAGGAGACGAGAAAGGCAACACCTCTCTTTAACTTTTCGTCCTACCTTGTGGACCTGATCCTCCAGCGATACTGCCCTTTGCATCCACAAGTCAACTTCTCTCTTCCTTTTCTTTCCGGGTCTGCTCCCTTCCTGCTCCAGTTCCAAAATTATGTCCGCTTTCCTGGCTGACAACGTTTCCATATTCTTTTCTAGAGCAATCGTCGTCGCTTCGACTCTGCTGAGGTCGCTCACCTTTCGAACGAGACTGAAGAAATTGTTGACAAATCCCACCATTTTGTTGAAGTCCATAGTAAGACTGCTGCAAGCATTGGGGGAAAAAGTTGTCATAAAGTATTTTCACGTACAAAACTTTTTAGCGGTTAGAAATTGAAGCCAAAAAAGTAAGCTATCTAGATATATTAACATTAGCTTTCTAGTTGGACTTTTATCGGATAATTGAGTACTTTAGAATTTCCGTACTGTCAATTGTTATTTACTATAAGAGGTGCAAGACGAACGAAAATGGAAGGACTCTAGAGAAATTAAAGAAGCATACAGCCCATGATGTGGTTTGTCTTGGTGGAATTTTGTTAGGGGAAAACCTGCGGGGATTCAAAGCGACAACTTAATTCGCTTTTGACGCTGCTATGATTTTGAGGCAAAGAGGCTAGTGGCAAGAGTTGGACCGTCCCGAGGACATCATGTTCTCCTTTCGTTGAGAAATTCAAAAGCCCATGAGCTACCCCGAATCACCCTGCCCACATGCAATAGTCTTTCGGTGCGTTGGGAGAGCTTTGGGGAAAACTGAGCAAAAGAAAGAGAGCTCCAAAATTTGCACTAATCTAACTCAGCCTCACCAGGTCGGCTGGTATTCCTCCGAATGGTGTACCGCAACAAGAGGTCAATCCAACAATCGAGTCGAGAGACAGCGCAGGGAGACTAAAGGAAGGACTGGCTGCGAGAGAGAGAGAGAGAGAGAGGGAGAAAGTTTAGTCGAGATAAATGTGGAAATAAATAGAAGTATCTCCTGGACCGAACGTCTAGAGGCCCGGGGTCTACGGGGAGAATCTCCTGGAAAATTACATGGCATGAACTTACTTTGCACGATGGCCCGATGCAGGAGCGATAGGATGATCATCGAGAGTCTTGCACACACCTTCTCGGAAGAACGGCCGAAGTCTAGGGCCCACGTTGGAAGATATTTTGGCCACCCAAAAAGTTAGCTTTTATGTAATGAACTAGTTGATGCCCTATAATCTGTAAAAGATATTTGAGATTATTTTCTATATTTTATGATTATATCATATTGCATAAACCAACGATTCTGAAAGCTAAGATAATTTGGCAAAAGTACCAAAAAAAATTCATAAATTTATTATATTTGTGCCAATTCAGTCTTAAATTTTTAAATATATCAAATAAGTCCTAAATCTTTTAATAATTTGCCTTTGTAATCCATCTGATTAATTTTGATTGGGAATCGTTTACATGGACATTGGCCGTCCTATATTCCTATATAGCACGACTGATACTGATGTGGATGGTTTTCCAACTGTAGGCTGGAGAGGGCATCGAGCCCTCACCTAGATCCAAAAGAAGACTACAATCCTTTTGCCTATTGATTAGCAAGGGCCATGATGCTCTTGCCTAGACCAAGTGAGGGCATTGCAGCTCTTGTTGGCCACAAGCGAGGGCGCTAGGCCCTCACTCAAATCTAGGTGAGGGTCATGACGCCCAGGTGGCCAGCAAAGGATATGGCAAGGGTCTTGTAACCCTCGCCTCTGCCCCACTATGGCATTGTGACTATCACCTAGGCTAGGCAAGGGCGTCATGGTTCTTGTCGGCCAATAGGTGAGGGTTGTGGGTCTCTCTTGGATCTGGGTGGGGGCCCAACACCCTTGCCTATGGCCGATGAGGGTCGGACGACGACCTAGCCAACCCTAGTTGGGAAAAAAAAAAAAAGAAAGAAAGAAAAAAAAAAGGAAAATAAAGAAAAAAAGCATCTAACAAAATTCAGAAAATTAACAAAATTTTAAAAATTATCTAAGTCAATACTAACTGTGCCATGTAGGATGACTGTCGTTTGTGTTAGCGATTTTAGGCCAAAATTGGCTGAATGGACTACATTGGTAAATCATCAAAAGATATAGGACTTAATTGATATAATTGAAAGGTTTATGGAGTGCAACATATTTAGAACTTTTTTGATACTTTTCCCTAATAATTTGGCAATCTTATGATTTTTGGATGTGTTAGCAAATCTCTAATTTGTGAAAAACTTTCTCAGAAATGATTGCTCGCGTCACTTACAAAAATAAATTAATGAAAATGTTTAAATATAGATTATTATTTATGATGAGATTTCTAGGAAAACTTCCTTATTGCATAGATTAAAAATCGTAGAAAAACTGTCGGACTTTCCACGAATCTTGCATTCACCTTCTCGGAAAGGAGCCAAAGGACTCGGGAGTGTTACGGCACGACCTGAGACTTCAGGCTCAGCGAAGTAGCTCTGACGACTATATAGACTTAAGACTATTTATTTATATATTCAATAAACATGTAATTATGAATAAATTTGTAGTTATAGATAATTTTAATGATATTACTTTTAGAAATTTATATCTGGAAGTTGACTGTTAACAAAAAAGTAAATTAAAATTAAGGGCCCGTTCATTTAAAATTTTAAAATTACTCAAATATGATTAAATAAATCATCAAATATAATTCCTATTGCTTTATGATTGATGAGAACAAAGAGTGAATTAAGAATTACGGAAATTTTTTGAAGCAGTTTTAGTATTATATGCATATCGATCAGTCTTGAGGAAATTCTTACAATGAATTATCTTTTGATCTGCGAAGAACTTACAAATAAATGAATAAAATTAAATGATGAAAATGAATAGATATAGCCTAGGTTTTGTTTCACTGAAAAAGACGAGATAAGTTAATAGTAGATTGATGTCTGATCAACCAAGCTACATCTGGTAACGATAACTAAATTATCATATTTTTATTTTTGTCACAGGGGTCACTTCTCTAAGAAATATAAGATGAATTGCTATATGTTTGGACTCATTGTAGCAATAAAAAAAAAAGGAGAAGAAGAAAGTAATCCCAATGAATAATTTAAAGCAATCAAGACAATGCCGATCGACATTTAATGTATTCCAACAAAATTCTTTATTGCAATAAAAATATTTTTGTGCCATACCTCAACTTTCGAACAAATAAAGATTTTTGCGTGTTGTAACCTCCTCGAGCTCCCAATCGATTACTTTGAGTGTGGTTTTTCCAATGAACATCACATAAGGAAGAGTTCGGTGGCACAACACTTGCTCCTTTATTTCCCAGTTACAGATAGGTTACTTCTCATAAATATGCTTGACCTGGTTTCTCAATTCTCACTTTTCACTTGTTAATATCATTTTTCATGTCAATCCACCATAAGTGTTCTCTCAAATTCCTAAACATTTTAGTGTGCCAGGATGTATTGAGAATGTAAGTTTCCTGCTTTTTCAATTATGAATCATCAGTATCACACAGCCAACCACGAATTGGACCCAACGGTGGATAGTGAAATTTACTTGTCCCCTTAACTCCTTACACCTTCTCTGATTTTCTGCAACGGAGGATCGTCATTCCGTTTAGACTTGATTCTGCCAATGAAGGTCAGTTGTACTCGCATATCAGCTAACCGGACACCAAATATCTCAAGATCCAGCTTTCTCGTATCCTCGAGAATACATCTTGACATTGCTGACCTTCTGAACAAGAATGATGGCATTTTGGCGATTCCGAGAATTTTGTTGACATCCATTGTGAGACTGCTGAGAGCATTAGGGGGAAAATTTTGTCAGTTAGCATTCCAGGTACAAAACATTTAAGTTTTCAGTGTTATATAGTTTATGCGATAATCGAGTACTTCAGCAGATATTTCCGAACTGTTAATTGTTAATTAGTGTTCGAGGTGCAAGACAAGAATGATTTGGGTTGTCTTGGTGGAATTTACTTGGAAAAACCTGCGGGAGATTCAAAACGACGAGGCTCGACATGCAATGGTCTTCATGTGGTGGTATGAATTGTGTTGTGCCATAACCACACATACAAAAGTAATCTTTCTGAGAACAGTTTTCAAATGAACACAAGGAAACATTATTCTCAAATTAGCTCATAGACAGAAAATAAGGAACTATTTGATATGAGAAAATCGAATGAAAAGTGGAAAAGCTTTTGGCGTTGTTTGGGGTCATCAAGCCGTTCGAACTAAGTCGTCTTTTTCTTTGATAAACATCATTTTACGAGCTGCTGAATCGATTAGACAGCAATTCAAGATAGCTCGACTATGTCAAGGACATTAACAAGGGAGGACATTGACAAAAAGAGAAAAACACAGAAAGCAGGACCATAGAGAGTCAGAATGCTATATGAAATAAGAAAGACGTACTAAATTATGTTTACCAAATGATGTGGCATGTGAATATTGGTGAATTAAAGGGATTCACTCTTTTTATCATATCCAACTTTTAGAATTAAAAAAAAAAAAAAAGACGACATAGGTAGAAACTGTGATTTTACATCATTTAGTATAAAGTCTGTAGAAACAATTCATTTACCCTAGCCCTACTGACCAATTCTATCATGTAGTCCACCAAATTCAACGGTACATATGGTATCAACGTCCGCGCAACTGATCTATGCGATAATTTTCTAGTTTTAATAACGTTATAACTGAGGATAAGAAGCGTGCACGAACAGAGGAGGTGACAGAGGAAGAAGTGAAGCAAGCTATGTTACAGTTGGGTGCTCTGAAAACTCCTGGACTTAATGGCTTTGGAGGAATCTTCTTTCAGACATTTTGGGACGTAGTGTAGTTGGGCCTTTAACAGCTAAAGAAGTCATCGGTTTCTTCCATGCAGGTGAGCATCCTTCTCTAATCAACTTGACAAATATCCTTGTGATTCTGGAAAATCGACTCCCTGCGGAGTTTTATCACTTTAGACCTATTGGTTTGGGTGGGTCTGTGTCCAGAATCCTGTAAAAGTCCTGCGGATAGGCTGAATCTTTTTGTCCAGACATCATCTCCTCAAATCAATTTTCCTTTGTCGATGTTACGTTATTCAAGACAATATTGTGATTGTTCATAAAAGTTCTTGTTAAATGAGGATTAAAATATAGGAACTGAAAGAGTGCGTTGCTGCTAAGATTGGTATGAGCAAGGCTATGACAGGTTTGAGCGGGGTTTTTAGCAAAAATTCATGGGAAAAAAGGGGTTTTGATGCTGTTTGGATAAAATGGATCATGACTTGCTTATAGACTAGTTATAACTGTGCGACCAAAAGCAAAAAAAGAAGAAGAAGACTAGTTATAACCGGGAAGGAGTCCAGCATCATAAAATCTTCTTAGGTTACTACACAAGGAGACCGCCCATATTCTTTTCTATTCGTAATTCTCACTGATTTCATGTCTGCCTAACTCAATAAAGCCGTCTGTCTGCATAAAATGAAGGGTGTCAAGGTGAAAAGGAGCTGCTCAAATATCCCACTCTTTTTTTTTTTTTTTTTTGTCCTGATGATGGTTCTCTGTTCTTTTTAGAAGCTTCTGTTTCCAGCCGGAGGATGTATAAGGAACTTTTAGAAGGTTAACCTTGCATGAGGTCAAGAGATTAGCGTGCAGAATCTGCTGTCTTTCAGTACTGATTCTCCCCAGAACCCTAAGGAAGAAGTGTGTAATGCTCCCGGAATGACTGTTGCTGAGAATTCTGTTAGATACCTAGGGTTTCCTTCAATGGGGACCTCTGAGGGAGATCTAAAAGTGAGGCTGCAAACTTCTTAAGGGAAAGCGTGGCTAGAATTATGCACGAGTGGAAACGATTGTTTCTTTCTCGATCTGGAAGAGAAGTGTGTACATGAGTTAATAACAGGATTTCCAACAACTAGCGGGACAGAGGGGACGAGCAACTTTGAGATTGTGCAGGGTTGCCATGCACGAAGGGACATTCAAGCTCACATATGGTGAATCAGAAGGCATGGAAGGCCGTTTGGAGTGCTGATTCTCTCCTCCCAAACATAACAACTTTCTTCGGAGGGTTTCCGATGCACTAGCTACTAACGGTGCAGAACAAGAATGAAGCAGAAGGCAAGCTGTTGTCAAGGCTTTTCCTCCATTAACAGGGTTGTTCTGTTCTGGAAAGTTTATTCGAACGAAGTAATTCATTTGGAAAGGAAACGAAAAGTAAAGAAAAACAAACATAACAATGTATCTTTGGCTCCGTTTATCACCTATATTACCTATAAAAATGAATTAAAGAAAAATAGTTTTGTCATCCAATAAAGTGTTAAGACTAATTATTCCGAGTGATGCAAGCAATGGTTTATAAGATTATTCATTTTCCGCGAAATAAACACACCTTTAATTTGCTCAAGAATTAACATATCTACAAAGGAGGGAACAGACAAACAACACATCCCAGGATGTAAATTTTCTTTTTGGTCCTCGCGTGAAGGATGTTTGGAATAATTCAAGGAAAAATAGACGTGACGATTTATTGGCACCAGTTCCATGAAGAAAGCAGGAAACTTTAGGAAAAAAATCAAAAGAGAGCTCCAAATTTTGCACTAATGTAAAGAAGTCTCACCTGGTAAAGTCTTGCTGATAATCCTCCAAATGAAATACCGCAACAAGAGACTAATAATTCAACAATGGGCCCAGAAAGACAATATAGGCAGAGAGAGAAGGAAGGAATGGCTCCAAGAGAGAAGCCAGAGTTATGCCGTATATATATAACAATGGGGTCAACCGGGGGTGTTCACTTTCCTGGAAGAAGAGGAGAATTGTATTCCCACACACCCAGATGGCTTCTTCCACACCCCCTAAATTGCTTCTTTCACAGCCTGCTCAACGAAAATGCCCTTGACAGAATCCCAAGCTTATTCTAATTTGATTCTTCCTAGTTGTCACTAAGGGTAAGCATGATCTGGATGAATAGTTCCAAGGTGGGAACCGGGAATTGCCCATTAAGAACTCGGATTCGAAAAATTGGAATCAGAATCGTTCCTTGGTTTCATGGATCTACCCGGAAACTGGACTTTCATGGATCTACTTTGGAACCTGACTGCTAGTTTGATCCAGTCCAATTCCCGGGTGGGTCTTGTCCGATTCCCGAGTGGGTCCATGGAATCTGTCCCCAATCCTTACAAAATTGCATTTGTCAAGTAATATCATGATGAATCTAGTTTCTACGTAGAGCACTAAAGCTTGTTTGGCCCTAAATTCAAGTTGAATTGTGAGCCATTAATTTTGTTTAAGAATTGAAACTTTCAGGGCGAAACGAATTAATAATACTCGTTAGCTAGGAACTTAATTTCTCCGAATGTCATTATGTGGTCCTCTTAGGGTTTCTCGACACTGAAAACATGTGGAGGATTAGATTCTATGTTAGAAGTCCTAACCTCCACGTAAGTCAAAACATTAATGTTTGATTCATCTTTTTTCAACGTCAACCTAATTTAATTGCGAGGATGGCTAAGGAGAGATCATGAGAGATTTAATCATGCTATTGAAACGAGCCATTGGCTCTTAATTTTGTATCCTAATGAGAAAGCACCGCAACATTTATGGAAAGCAAGTAAATGGATTATTAAAATGAACAACAAGCAAGGGGACTAATCTTATTATGCACTTGAGAGACAAAATTAGCCAATAATGTCTAACATATATATTGGTCGAAAAACTATAAAATAATTAAATAATTTAGTTGGAATTTCTTTTTTTAGATATTTATATATACTGGTCTGGTTTGGGTAGGTGGTTCCACATCTGAAACCGAGAATCGGACTAATACTCACCAATTCTTGTAAATTAGAACCGGGAATAAGATCAATCCCCATGAGAATTGTCAATTCCGAGTGGTTCAGGCGATTCCTGTTCTTTTGCATACCCCTAGTTGTCACAATCTCCTCTCTTCTAGGATAAAAGTCACAATGAAAAAACTAGTAAAATTTTGAATTGAGACCTTACTTTTTTCCCTTTCACCAAGCTTTACTCTGTTTCTAGTCCATTTGCATTTTGTTTCAAATTATTCTTCTTGCTTAGCTAATCTTCCAAAAGAAATGAATTTGTGATTGTTTGAGTCAACTTCATTGAGGAGACAATCAAGTTATATCCCTTGTTAATCTAATAGAGAGCCTTGATTGGAAGATCAACTGTGTTTGTGCAGTATTACGGTCATAAACTTTTCAATTCTATAGCGGAATCAAATTATTAGATTCGTAGATTGCAACTTAATATACATACTATGTTTTTTTTTTTTTGACAGTGTAACATATGGCTTTCGACGAGTTTGCATGTGCCTGAATAATACATAACAAGAAAATAAGGAACTTTATTGAATGTTCCGCTATATCCTTCTATCCGCTTCCTTTAATGGAGGCCTCCTTCTTGGTAATGCTACTTGTCATTCGAGTGTGTGAGGAATACTTCGGTTCAACGGGCAAGCAAAACGACTGAGACAAGGAGGAGACTGAACTTTGGAGATGGAGGATCGACCAAAAAGATAAGAAGGGATTATGAAGAAAACACTTGCCTTTATTCTTAGAGGGCAAGTTCGTCTTTTGGAGTTACTTAGGAAATAGTTAAAGGGCTGTGGCTGGAGCATATTTGGTTGTGGAAACCGGGTCCCATTGTGAATTGTCCGAGTCAGACATAGAAAATGCCACGATGCCCTAGGCTATGACAAAAAAACAACATGGTGCCCTAGGCCAAATTAACAAATAGCCACGCCATTCAACACGTCATCTCGTCAAAAAATGTTCAAAGTTCCTCCCTCCTCTCTCCGAGCCGACTTCTTCGTTCGTCGCTACTCCTCTTCGCAACTGGGTGGGACCTTCTCGGACATTGTTGTCTCGGCACTCGATCCGGCAAGAATGAACAAGTGCCCTAACGCCTGTAGCCTGTAGGCACGACCAAGACCGCCTTTGACGCGAATCTCCTTCTGTATAAGATCCCCATGTTCCTTTGTATTTATCCCTATGAAAATAATAATAATTAAGTGACAACCTTTTTTTTTTTTTGGTGAAAATTAAATGACAACCTTTAATCTATCATAAAAATAAGAATCTGTTTTATATCATAAAAAGTTAAATAATAAATTTTTTTTAAAATTATTATGTGGCTTATTCCTTGAAGAATTTGTGACTCACTATAAGTTATTATTTAAATAGTACTCACACTGACATGCGACACAAGATATGACACGGCACTACATCATACACCAACACGTCATTTCTCAAAAATAGATAATTTTGACACGTTGAAACACGTTGTATATTAAATATATATTTTTATATATACATGACACATCATTATTTTTATGATTATTTTAATCAAATTAATTTGATTCAAATTCAAAAATAAATAAATGATTAACAAAGAACTTAAAATGAATTTACACTAAAAACATTAATCAAATATTTATTAATATCATTCATTGTTTCAATTGGACATATTCAATTTCATTCCAATAATTCATAAAATTTGAAGGAAAAAAACACAATATACATTTTGGACTTGCATGCTAGAGCGTGTTGGAAGAGAAGAGAAAAAACTTTGGGGGGTGCATTGTGTGTTACAAGAAGTGAGAGTCGGAGAGAAAAGAAGACTAGATTTTTCTTATTTTCCTTTTATTATTATTTTTTATTATTTTACATATTTACGTTTTGACCCTTAATTTTTTGAAAAATTTTAAAATTGACCATGTGCGTGTCAGAATTAAGTATTGGAATTCCGAATTTGTATAAACTCAAATGTCAAGAAAGTTGACTGGTTGTCGAATTTTCTAACACGTGTTGATCAAGTGTTGAAAAGTGTTGAAGATTGTCGAACACGTGTCGAAATATCTGACATGAAACAAAAGCTCTCTAAGGGTGTCAATACTTTATAGGTTGTTATTCTCACATTGATCCAAAGACAATTAACTCTATCCTTATCTTATCCCTTCGTGTGGGAAGACGACCCAAGTCCAACACATACTTACTTAGACACCAGCTTCTTCTGCAACGAGAAACTGCTTGATGAAGCTGAGCTTCGTGGGAGAGAGACAATGGGATGGGGAAGCGCATGGTGCGAGGACCAGCGTCTGTGGCTTCGTAGTGAAGCTCACTTTCATGGAGTTTTATCATTCAATTTGCAGTTGCCAAAAGAGAGGGGAATGAATGAAAGGTGAAGAGCAGTGGAGACAGTAGACGGAGAAGTAACCAAGTGAAAGGGGGTCGAAGAGGAGAGGGGGATTTTGAAAATTTGTTGACAGGTGGGGTCGGTTTGGACACATGCCACACGCTGAATGGCGTCACTATTTTTTGGCTTGGCAAAATTGTCTCACATAATATTTTTTCACACCATCAAATTAGACATGGTTCTACGCAATATGTTTCAAGTCAGTCAGCCATTATTTTACACAGTATGATTTAAGTCAGACAAGTACGTATCAAAATTTTAGGCTTTCACATTGGAGGCATTTATATGGAAAAACAAAACATTTGAGGCATTTTTTGGGATATGTGCACTATAAATTCTAAAACTTATTATGAAAGTACAATTGAGTATTATTTTTTTTTTAAAATGCAATCAAGTGCTAAACTTATTAAATTGATGTTTAACTTCATCTATTTTTGTAAAAATAAAATGCTAACGTGGTTTTTTTATTATTTTATTTCCCACATGGTTCCGATGTGGCTAAAACGACATAGATTCGATTTAAATTTAATGTTTAATAAAAAAATTATTTAAATTATATTCAATTTTTTTTTTTTTTATTTAAAGACATAAGAAGTAAGTGAAAGTAGGTGAGGGTTGCATCTGCCATCTCGTCCTCGCCAAGAAGGGTCGGTGATGTTGGGAATGACCAGCCAAGCGTTGGGAGGGTTGTCAGGCCCTAGCGTATGGCCATCCTACACTTTCGCCAGCCCTTCCTAGCGATGTTGGGACGACAAAAGTGAGGGATGTGTAGGTTCTTATTGTTTTCCCTTTGTTTCTTTTTTTTTTTTCTTAAATTTATTTTTTAATCTAATTTAAATAATATTTGGATTTAAAAATCATATTCAGACCAAAACAATATTGTTTTAGTCTTATTATTCATGTTTTAGCCACATCATCGCCATGTAGAATAGAAGGAAAAAAAAAACATGTTAATATTTTTAGTTAGCGAGAATGATTTGATTGCATCAATTTAACAAGTTTTAACTTAATTGTACTTTTTAAAAGTTTTTTTGACTCAATTGCACTTTCATAATAAGTTTTAGGATTTTTAGTGAATATATCTTTTTTTTTTCCTTTAAAAAATGAAATAGATGCACCATTAATTTAAAAATTAAATTCCCCTTTTCATCATAAGACATATTTTTTGCATAATACACTTGTCATGGTAAATTAAAAACTATAATAAAATGATACAACTGATCACAAATCTTGGATTTGCCTTTGGGAAGACATCTAAAAGTCGTGGGAGTATTTCAGGTGAAAGAACTAGTAGAGACTCAGCGCGTTGCCCTGATATACGTCACGTCTAGTCTATAGGAAATAGTTTTAGACTGTTTATCTCTTTTGTCTCCCAACTAAAATGAAGATTTATTAAAACAAACACAATTAAGTATTTGACCTAGTTACGATGAATCCCACTATGAAATACTTCCGGCATGGGGAATGTCTCTTAAGAATTGTATATATGTTTACTTTAGTGCCATAAATTTAAATGTTGATAAACTTAAATTCATGAATAATTTCAAATGTTGATAAGGGTAAATTCATGAATTCAATTATGGGAGCCAATGCTTACTGATGCATTAGTAGCAGAGGCCAAGGAAACAAGTCACGATTTGCATGGTTAAGATTATAGAATTGAGTAAATGGTTGATTAAGAAGTATTAATATGTAAAATCCCTAAGCATACTAATTAGTTTCTATTTCACCAAAAAGTGCTAATAACTAGAAATGTGCTAAAAATTGCTGTGGCTCTGATATTAGAAAATTTGTCTATGATATGAGTCAAGGAAAATGAAAACAAAATTTGCAGCAGGTATGTCATTCCACACGCATGGCCCTTCCATCCTTAAAATAGGGACTACTTGGTAGTCACAAAATTCCTTTTTATTTTTTGACTCATATCAATTTTTTTTCTAAGATAGTAGAATTCTGATGCATAAGTTCCACACTGTAGCAAGTCATTGATCAATAAGTGAATCGACAAAGGTTTTAAAAGGGAGAAGGATACTCGAAATGTGAAAAGTTGTATACGATATTCACTTTAGTGTCAATTTTTTTTTTAGATCACTTGAGTGCCGCTTCAAAAAAGATCATTTAAGTGCCAACTTCGATATGGATTGGTGGAAATCTAACGTGGCAATATTTTATTAATTTCTTAATCCTATGTGGCCAGCTGGCGTGCCCAATCAGCACGTAACTCCTAAACAACATCATGTAGGAGGTTAAAATGTGATTACTTCAATGTTAGTCTTTGTTAAAAGGAAATTACTTCAATACTAATCTCAATGAAAAATAATCACTCCAATGCAAAAAAATAAAATAAAATGCCACTTCATATAAATTTTTTAATTATTAAAGCCACATAATTTTTTTGCGCCTAAATTTCTTGTCGAGGGCACTTAAGTGATATTTTTTTCTTTGATTTGGCACTTAAGGAAGTCGACAAAAACTTTTGGCACTAAAGTGAGCGTTGTATTGCTTCACTTCAAAGGATAGAAGTGGCCTTAAAAGTAGCCAAATAAAGGTAGTAAAAAAGATAAAGCTTCTTGGCCAAATAAAATGAATGAGTTATCAAGACATTAAAAGTTTAAATAAATGATGTAATACAGGATATCAAGGTTAAACTAAGTTCAATGTCACAAACGAAGGACATGTAGCTTCAAATACTTGGTAAAAAAAAAATGAAAAAAAGATGTGCACAAGTTAGAGAATAATCAATGGCTCAACTCTATGGTTTTTAAAGTAGATATTTTGCTAAGTTACAGAAACACTTGATAAATCAGTACATGATTAGGGAAACTAGTGTTTGCTCTGTACATTGATAAATCTAATATTTTGAACTTACTAGAATTATTAGTAAAAGATATCGAATGTTAGGAAAATCTCAATTTAGTAAATTTAAAACTTGAATAGCATCAAATATACAATTTGATGGAAATTAGCGGTAAAACAAATATCGTCATCTCTACAACATCAACCTACATATCAGTATCTATCACTTAAAGCCTGATGCATCGGACTGCGGACAATAATGATCATGAAAAATCAGCTTAGATATTATTATTGAAAGTCGAAAATTTCGAATGTCACGTCTATTTCTTTGGCCACTAAGGACTTGGCTCTGTTTTTGTTGGACGTCTCCGTCTCTCTTTCATAATGCGAGAGAGAGAGAGAGAGAGAGAGGGGGGTCATCATTTTGTGGCCGCCCTGCCTATGTCTAATTTGCACGAGAGGATTCCTTCGCTCACTTGCTGCATTAAACGAAAGGACAGAGAAGACTCCTATTCTCCTATTCTCCTTTAATTTGCTGCCAAGAAAAGTCAATAAAATATCGCCCTGCTCATGCGGCAGGGAGTCAACAAAGGACATGGGCTGCCAAATTAAATTCACGCATACTCAGTCAGAAAATTCTTCCCATTGCCTTCTTCATCTTTTGAGAGCGGCTTGGCGTGAAGGGAATTAAGGGTGCATTTACTTCGTGAAAAATAAGTGATTAAAAATATATATAGCTTAAAATGAGTAATCAATAAAAAATATTTTTAATTATTAATAATAATTTATGTGTAAATATTTTTGTAAATAATAATTTCTTTCGTTCATTACTTTTGTGAGGGATACAAGTCATCATATTTTAAAAACTATTTTACAAAATGTTTACTTTTTGCGAAACAAAAAGACCCTAAGTGTTAGTTTGCAAAAATCAGATGCTTTCTCTGTCTTCATCCTTCCTTCTTCCTTTCACATGCAAAGTATTAAATGGATGAAGTATAGCCAGCGTGCTAAACAAAATCGTAGACGATCACAAAATAATCCAACATGGCCTTATCAGATAGACTCGCACGCTTTAATTTTAGTATTTGTTTAATGTGCTCAATTCAAGACATCATTAAGAGAATTTCATTATGACAAAATACTTTCTCGCGTTTACTGACACGACAAGATTAAAAGAACAATTCGTGATGGTTCCAATGTGTCAAGCTCATCAGAAAGGAGGACATCAGTGAAAAAAAAAAAAAAAAAAAAAAAGGCCTTAGAAAACGGGACTAGAGAGAAAGAGGAATGCTATGTGTACTAAGAGAACCGTAATAAATTTTGCGAAGTGGCATGTGATTATAGTACAGAGACTATAGTAAGGATTCATTCACTCTGGCCCTATTGACCAATATTACTCAAGGAGCCGTACGTATGGATTTAAAGTCTTGCACATTGCTCCTGAGCTGTGCAATAATTTCGACTTTGATGGCAGCTATTTTTAATAAAGTAGTAACTGAAGATACGAAGCATGCACTAGCTGAGAATGTGAAAGAGGAAGAAGTGAAGCAAGCCATGTTCCAGTTGGGTGCCTGGAAATCTCCTGCACTTGATGGCTTTGGAGGAATCTTCCTTCAGACTTTCCGGGATGCGGTGAAGGTGGGCCTTTAACAACTAAAGAAGTCATCCGTTTCTTCCACGCAGGTCGGTTTCCTTCTCTAATTAACTTGTCATTATCAATTTGATTATCGAAAATCGACTCCCCAGGAGTTTTATCGCTTTAGACCAATTGATTGATGTAGGGTTGTGACATCATATAAAAAGTCATTGTGAATGGGGCTGAATCTTTTTCTTCTTGACATCATCTCACCTAATAAATGTGCCTTTCGTCAATGTTACGCAATTCTAGGACAGCATGGTGATTGCTCATGAGCTTTTTCATCAGTTGAGGATTAAGAACAGGAGACCGAAACAGTGGTGTGACGGATGTGTGGAATAAATCAAGGAACCCTAGGCTAGACAATTTAGCAGCACAAGTCACATGGAGAGCACCGGAAAGTTGAGGTTAAAAAAGGCTCTGAGTTTTCACTAATCTAAAGCAGTCTCGCCTGATAAAAACTCGCTGATAATCCACCAAATGAAATACCACAACGAGAGATTAATTCAATAATTAAATTAAGAGACAATACCGGCGGAGTAAAGGGAGGGAAGGCTGCTACAGAGAAGCCAAAGTCGAGGAAAATGGTGAAGTCAATAGAAGCAGAACTTCAAGTCAATGCCCGAAGCAAAAGTCTTGAGGCCCGGGGTCTACGGGACACCTTCCCGGAAGTTGGTTGAGGCAGACGGACGATGCAATTATTATCAAGAGTCTTGCATCCACCTTCTTGGAACTTGCCATGGTCTTTTGGGTCATTTTGGAGACGTTTCCTAGTCGCTTTCAGGCGACTAGTTGCTGCCTTGTACATTTGTATATTGCATTAGGTACTTGGGACCATATCTAGTGCCTTTTTAGCTTTCCTGCTTCATCATCATATCACGAGATGCTATAATTCATATGAATATTCAGGATGCATTTCTTCTAAGAAAAGTTAACGATTCGAAAAAGACTTTTTAAAAATGATTGCCTGCACTGCTAACAAAAATGAATCAACGATTAATACCTTGATGGACAACAAAATTACATGGGAAAAATATGAGAAAAGTTCTAAATTTTTTAATAGTATCAATTGAATTATAAACCTTTTAATTTAGAGCTAATTCAGTTTTAAACCTTTTCATATAATGACAATTTAGTCATTTAAACTAATTTCAGTCGGATATTGTTGACGTGGATGATGGTCAACCATGTGATACTGGTCAACATTGATGTAGATAATTTTTAGTAATATTTTAATATTTTTACGAATTATTTATTTATTTATTTATTTTTCTTTTCTTTCTCTTTTTTTTTTTCCCTTCCTCTTCTTTCTTCCTCCAGTCGGTCGCCAACCGTGGCTGCCTTGTTGGCCACTAGCGAGGTCGACCTCACCAAGCCATGGAGTGGCTCAAGCCCTCTGTAGACGCCGCGAGTTCTCAGCCCTCAACCTATTTTATGAATATATGATATTCGATGATTATTGGAATAGTTACATGTGATTTATATTGATATATCTGCATAGACAATAAATAAATAATAATGGAACATAAAAACGACAATTTCATGTATTGTTTATAGAGGAAAAGTATGTTTTCAACATAATATACAGTTTTACAATTCATAAGTAAACATGGCTAAATGTCTAATTAGTTATTGCTCTTATGATTAAATGTGTGATTGTATTATTTTTAAAGGTTTACATCTGATAATTAAAGGTCTACAAAAACCAAAACAAAATTACTGGCTTGTTATTGTAAAATTTTGAAATTATTACAACATCTGCTTAAATGAATTATCGATGATAATTCCTACCACTTTATGATTGATGAAGATAATTCCTATCATTTCATAAAAAGTAGTTTCAGTATTCTATCAATATTGATAAGTCTTGGAGAAATTCTCTCAACAAAGTATACTTTAGTTAGCAAAGATCGTACAAATACGGGATTAAATTGAATGAAATGAATAAATAGGAAATCGAAGGAAATAAATTACCTATGATTCTGAAATTTATAAAGGAAAAATATTGCCTCAGTGTTGCTTCACCAGGAATAATGAGATAAATAAATATTGTATTGGCATTAATCTAGCTAAATTTGGTAATGAAAAGTAAGACTTCACATTTTTTTTATCTTAGTCACAAGTGTTGCTTTTCTTAGAAAACACAAATAAATGTTGGGGCTCGTTAGGAAAGATAAGGTAATTCAGATGAATTTTCTAAAGCAATCAAGACAATTCTGATCAACATTTAAAATATCTAGTAGAATTTTTCAATGCATAAAAAATATTTTTGATCAACTATTGGCGTTCTGGTGATTTCTTTAAACGTTCAATTGTTATTTTTTTTAGCTAATATAACAGTCACGTAGCTTATTTTTACAGTTGCAAGAGGTTCCAAGTATAATCTGCATTACAGTTTAGCATATATTTTATTTTATATTTCACTGGAAACTTTAAAAATAATATCTTTCTTCTATTTTCCCTTAATCTTGAAATTCATCCATCTGTTATTTTAGTGGGAAAAAGAAACTAAAACCCCTAAATTATACCTATTGTAACATATTTATTCTAAACTTTTTGGTGACATAAAAAACCTCAAATTTATACCCATGTGACATATTTACTTCAATTTTTTTTTCGACACACAAAACTCCAAACTTATACCCGTGTAACACGTTTAATCCAAATTATTTTTTTTGTGACGTCAAAAATCTCAAATTGTACTCATGTGATACATTTGTTCGAACTTTTGAGGTAAATGTGTCAGACTGATATAAATTTAGGATTTTTGGTGTCACAAGAAAAAAATTGAGATAAATCTGCCACAGAAATACAAATCTAGGGTTTATTGTATTACAAAAAAAAAAATTGTGAGTAAATATGTCATAATAGCCTAATAGGCATGATTTCAGGTTTTGGTAACTTTTTCCCTATTTTAATTAAATGCAATTCTATAATATTATTTCATGATACAATGAAAAATGTCCTAGGGCGACTTGCAAGAGAATGAGCCGCTCTATTAATACTACACCCTTCTTGAGGGGGTCATCAAAATTAGGGAATTGTACAAGTGACATCTAAGACACCATAAAACATCAGTCATCACATGTCATCTATTTGAATTAGTCTTGATAATGTCACAATTCTCCCAATGCGATTGTGGCTAACTTGGAGTCACCACTAACTTATTAGGATCAACTTGTAGCCAAGTGAGATATGGGATGAAATCTCACTTCTTACACAAATAGAGTTTTCAGAGTTGATGTCTTAATTACACTAGTTATCTAATAAATGCCCTTTCGATATCTAAACTTATTTGTCAACTAAGGAGTCAACGCAATCTTTTTACTAAATTATGGATCATGAAGTTCTCATCTGTGAAGTTTCAATGCAATTTTTTGTGTGTTTAATATGGCTCTAAAGTGTAACCTAAACAAGCAAAATCACAACTCGGAAAAGACAGCATGAAAGAAACGCAATCAACTAATCTAGGAAAGCAATGAAAGAATGAGCAAAAGTAAAGTGCAGTAAAGTAACTCAATACGCGTCGAGTAAAAAATATGACATGGCCTTTTTATTAAACCATAGGGCAGCAATTCCCGTGAGCTATGTTTAAATTCAGTCCAATTCATTGTCCAAAAGATTTATCTACTAAGACGAAAATTATATCAAAAGTGCTCACTAAGATCCCTCAACTTAAATGCTTACTAACTAGAAAAACTAAGCATAACCTAATGCTGAAACTTAACAACCTAATCAAGGCCTCTTTCTAAGCAATTTTCTGGTTTTTTTCTTAATTTTTCAAATTCTCTTTTTCGATTTTTATTAAAATTTTTATTTTAATATTCTGGAAACAGGGACTCCGGCTGGGCTCTTGGGCCCGGTCCAAATACGAGCTGTGCCTCGGATACGAAATTGGGCTATTATATCCGCCCAACTCTTTTCATTTCCAACCTATTCAAGCCCAAATTAGAATATACCCTTAACGAGACGACTTTTATTATTAAAACTGCAGCAAGCCCACACTGAATCCTCCTCACATTCATAACTACACCCAGCCTGGTAACACCGACGCTTTCATCGTCTTCCTCGCAGGACCGAAAGCCTACCCCATTCGCTCATGCCTCGCAACAATCAAAACACCAGAAAATGAACATCTCACATCACGCCGAATCGGGTAAACGTCCATCGTTGGACTTCCCTCGTCAGCCGCCATTTCCAGATGCCACTGTCATCCATCAACCAGCCAAGAATTCACACATACGGTCACAACGTTGACCGGAGCAGATGGGGCACAGAAAGGATTTTTATGGACAAACCGGTGTGGACTCATTCAAGGATCATCACAAGGCCTTTGCTTCTCCGACAAGCCATATTGCTTGACCACCGGCACACACATGGTTCACCAAAAAAACAGAGAAGATATCGCTCAAAAACATTCACAGTACCAATGAATTGCACTAAAAATTTCGACACCCCAGTTTACCAAACGGGACAATAATATATAGAACAGATCAAGAGATGCTCGGATTTGGACGAAAAAAGAGATTTAACTTATAAGACGGTCTCTTTGGAAATCGTCGAACAGGTTATATGCATCAGTTTTAAAGAAGTCCATTATAGTCGCTCCAAATCGAGGTTCACAACTAGGCTTGAAAAGATTCAATATAGGATGTTTGTACCAAGGAGGAGGAGTTTGAAATTACGATTTCTTTGAGAGAAATCGCACAACATCTCAGCTTCTCTCTTCTCATAACAGGGCATCATGGTGGATTAAGTTTCTGTTTGAAATTAACGTCGGTTAGCTAGAACCGACAACGAAGCTCTACACTCTTCATGGCTAATAAAACAGAGAGGGAAAGAGTAATAGAGTTTGCAGATCTGGAATGACGAAAAACGGAAGCAGCAAGGGGCAATCGACGTCGGTATAGCAATAGAGAAGCTGTCCAGAGTGCAATACAAGCTCGGGTCGGTGAAATAGACAAACCGACAACTGCAACTTCATCTCTTCAATGACTGTCATCGAGAACGAAGGTTTAATACGTAGCGAGGGAGCAGATTTCCTACAACGATAAGAGGCTATGAAGGTTTGAGGAGAATCCGTGGTCATTTTCTTCGTTCCCCCTTCTCTCTGAGAAAACTCTTCTGCGGTAATTTTCTTCGTCCCCTTGTTGGGTATGGATGATGAGTTCAAGTATTGCTTTTATATGTTGCTTTGCTTAATGAGATGTAATACTTAGTGGTGTTCATTCTATTTGCCTTTCTTATTTGGAATAAGTCCTAAAACTTGTCACAAAAATATAATTGAGTCCTAAAACTTACAAAAAGTGTAATTGAGTCCTAAAACTTGTCAAATTATTTCAATCGAGTCCTAAAATTAATGCCATCGACTTTTTTAACGGAAAATGCTGACGTGGCATTTAAAATTAATTTTTATTTTCTATGTGGATTTTTTAATTTTTTAATTTAAATTAGATTTAAAAATTAAAAAAGAAAAGTGAAAATTTATTTAAACAAGAAAACAGTTCAAAAAAAAAAAAAATGGCAGCCTTGCCGGAGGGGCCAACGACCATGGGCGCGGGTGGCCGGCCCTCGCCCGGCCGTAGCGAGACCTCGCGGCAACCCTCGCCAAGCTCGGGCAAGGGTGCCTAGATCTAGGCACGCCGGCCCTCGCGGGGCGGCGGCCATCGCCCAACCTGGGTGAGTCGTCGCCGGCCCGAGCGAGGGCGACGAGGTGTCGCCTAGGGTGGGCGACGGTTGCTAGCCCCCGCGAGGGCTAGTGACCAGGCAAGGCGTTGTCGGCCCCTCGCGAAGGCCGGTGTACCCAGATCCGGGCACCCTCGCCCGAGCTTGGCGAGGGTCGCCGGCCCTCGCCTAGGGTCGGCGAGGGCTGGCCACCTTTGCCTGGGCTGGCAACCGTCGCCGGCCCCTCCGGTGATCGGCGGCGGCAGCGCGTCGGCGGGGAGGAGCTTTTTTTTTTTTTTTAACAATTTAAAAAAAAATTCTTTTCTTTTTAGTTTTTAAATCTATTTTTAAAAAATGAATAAAAAATAATTATAAAATCCATTTGAAAAAAGAAAAATCATTTAAAAATTCACGTAAGCACCACGTCAGCATTTTCAGTTAAAAGGGCTAACGGTGTTAACTTTAGGACTCGATTGAAACAATTTGACAAGTTTTAGAACTTGATTGCACTTTTTACAAGTTTTAGGACTCAATTGCATTTTCGTGACAAGTTTTAGGACTTTTGCAGCACTTATCCCTTCTTATTTTATGAGTCCCTCGGTTAACCACAAATAGAAGGAGAGGATTCGTATTATTGCCAAGACTTTTGGTAATAGGATGTTTGGGTATGAGCTTAGCTTGTGGTATTGCTTTGGAGTTATACTTGTGTGGTTGGCTGAGTTCTAAGTTATGCATATTCTTCTTGGATGGAATCATAGAAATTTTAATATTATAACCAACTGCTAGTTTATTATATTTATTTATATATTGATAATAGGTTGCTGGTTTCTGTTTGAGGGAGTATCCTTTAAGTGAAAGGATGGCTATAACATCTCCATTCTTGTTGGTTTTGAAGTGTGACATTAAAACCTAATGATGCATTTGATCCAAATCGTTTTAAATGTGTTGGGGATAATCGTGGCCATGCTACTTATTCCTCTAGGGGATTAATTCGACATGACAAGTAAGATTCAAATCATCCTTGTTCCATCCCTATGCTCTCCTATGATTGTATGTATTAATTCTACACTTAGTCTCTCTATTTCTCAGGATTCTCCATATATGTAATTGTTACTTTGTTAAAAAAAAAAAATTGTTACTTTGTTAGTCATGATAGCACCCAACTATCCAAATAAATTAGGTTTGGAAAAGTCAATTCAAAGTTGCCCTATTTATTTGCTTCATCTTAGAATGAACGTAGATTTTCAATTTGCTTCTTGAATTTTGGCGAGGGCTAGTTTCTAATGTGGGTTTTAGTGTATCTTTGTTTCTAATCTCTCTCAGAGCTATCATTCAACGTTTCCTAAGATACATCTAGAGCTTCAGCCTACTCTGTAAAATGTGAAAGTGCAATCCAAAATCTCTATAATTAGAATTAAGAACACAGCCAATCGAATAGAAATATTAACACACTTGATTTGGACCATTGTTCTTGATGCTAATTTTTAAAGTGGAATGACAATGATCTAAACTAGGGGTGAGCATCGGTCTAGGGTCAACCCTGGACTGACCCCGGACCAGCCCAACCCTGCCGGTCCTGGTCTAGTTCCTAGGGAAACTAGGTTGGTCCTTGGTTCTAGAATTCCTGGACTAGCACTGTGCGGGTTGGTTCTCGGTAATGAGAGTTTAGGCTCGGTCCAATCCGGACCAACCCTAACTATATATATAATATTATTTATAATTTTTTTATATAGAGAAAATCTAAAATAAACAATGTCAACAACATTAAACGATTATTTAGTAAGGAGTTCAAGTAATTTTAGATTGTTCTTTAATAACTTAAATTTTTAATATCTTTTACAGCGTCAACAATTAATTTCCGAATGAGGAAAATGTTTTTGTAAGGAGTGCTCATGGTATTCAAAAAGGCATAACTAGTTCCTCACTGCATCATCCTCTACTACCCATTCTCTTCCGTCTTATTTATCCTCTTAGTCTTCAATTTGCCAAAATCGAAAGAAACAACTTCTCCGCCCGCCACTCAACACTTACCTCGCTTGCTTTGGGTCACTTGTGCCGCTCGTTGCTCGATGCTCGCTTGGCTTGTTGCTCCTCGCTCGACACTCGATGCTTACTTTGTTCAACGCTCACCCCACTCGACCCTTGCCACTTTGCTTTCTTAGCCGACCTCACTTGTCACCAACCTCATTGAGTTGGTCCAGTCCTCGATTGCCCTTTTAAGAAGTAAAAAAAAATGATATAAAAAATTATTGATTGGTCCCGGATTGACCCTGGAATCAGATTGAATCCATTGGATCGGTTTGGTCTTCAATCGCTTTTTCAAGGAGTACAAACAATAGAATAAAAAATTATCAGTTGGTCTCGGGTTGACCTTGGAATCGGACTAAACCCACTAAGTCGGTTCGTTCTCGGTTTCAAGCTCAATAGAATCGGTCCTCGGTCCCAAATATAGAAGATCAACACTGTGCGGGTTAGTCCTAGGGTTAGGGGGTGGACAGGCCCAACCCGGACCATGCTTACCCCTAATCTAAACTCAAGAATTTCTCCCATATTATTCTTTGTATTACTAGCTCAATAAGATGACCCATCACCTTTTAGCGTTTAGTAAATATTTCTTTGTGAGTATAATTGTGTGTGTTAAAGTTAGAGGAACGACTTGAACACTATTTATAGAGTTTCCAGCCAAGCTCTCTCATTACGGGTCGGGCTCAATTGGGCTCATACTAGCTAGTCTCATATTAAATTAATTAAGAAACCCTCTATTTTACCTTAGACCAACTTTGTAAAACGGTAAATTACAATATCAATTAATATAGCCCATATTAGGAAAACTCTTACATTCTCCCACTTGTGATATATTAATTAAAATTGTACCGTATGTGCGCATCTTAGTCTAGAGATCATTTCTAATAGTCAATCCTATTCCATAAAGTCTTAAACACTAAATCATGATGGTAGCTACATATTTACATAAAGAACATTCCATAGTCACAAATGCTCTTAACTTTATTGATATGTATTTAATATGGTAGTATGACAATAGAGAGTAATACCTTATTTGTCATTTCATTTATTAATCACCATTCTCTTACCTTAAGTATTGCAAAAATCCGTGCCACTATATAATGTCTTTATAGTTCAATGAACCCGCATATATCTTATCCTTATGGTTAACATTTCTTTATGTGTAACAAGACATATACTCAAGGCTAATAACAGGATACCCTTGGCCTTCACTTAGAGTTTATACAATACATTGAGATTCTTAACAAATATATGTATTCAATTCAATGACAATGCATTCAGAATCACTTTATTAAATGTAAAAGAATTGACATAAATCACAATGTTACTAAATATTAAAAACACATATATAAATTTTGTTTAAGCAAAATTGAAATAGCTCACACTAAACAACAGCATCTCATGATGCTCTTGAGTCCGTATTAATGACATGCTATTCAAGAACACAAGGGCTTATGCCTTTAGTTAGTGGATTTACAATTATATTATTTATGAAAATATGCTTTTTTGTAATATTACCATTTTGCACTGTTTTGTTATGGTAAAAAACATGATCACCATATGTTTGACCCATTGAGACCTCTGTTATTGTTAATAAACAAAATTACAGAGCTATTGTTTTAATACAACCGTATTGGTCTATCCACAAAGTTAAATACGATCAACTCTCTAATAAGGTTCTGAAGCCAAATAACCTGATTAATAGCTAAAAAGCATGCTATAAACTCCATTTACATATTAGAGAATGACATAAATATAAATATGTATTCCGTTGTCGACCTCGTGTCATCCTAACAGCCAGCAAAATCTACATCTGAGTTATTTACTAGTTGCAGGATTTGAACATGTGTGTAAATCAGCATATAGTCTTTTGTCCTTTTTAAGTACCTTAAAACTTCATTGGTAGTGACCTAGTGATCGTGTCATAGATTTAACTAATATTTGTCTAGAAGCTTTATCACAAAAGCAATATTTGGTTTAGTGTAAATTTACGCATACATGATGCTTTCAAATGCACTAATACAAGGTATATTCTTCAATTGGATCTTCTCAATATCTTAATGAGGACAATGTGAAGGATTCAATTCATCACTAATGTAGATTGAATCTTTCCAAAATACGATCAATAAATGTCCTTTAAGATAAACCCAATATACAATGAAAACAATCCTTACAGATCTTAGTACCAAGGACAAAAGATGCCTAATTAAGGTCTTTCATGTCAATTTTTTTTGATAATATCTATTTTCTCTCGTGCAGTAATTCAATATCACTATTTGTAAGCAAGATATTATGTATATAGAGTGTGAGAAAAATAAATTTCCTCCCACTACCTTGTAGCATATACACCAATTTATTTTGTTCTAAACTGAATGAAGTGATAATACTATGAAAATTTAACAACATTGTCTGGAAACTTGATTGAGGTCATAAATAAGACTTTTCAGTTTGCACACAAGTTTATCGAAACATCTACTGCAAAACCTTCAAGTTATACTATATAAACTCATTATAAGGTATCCATTTGGAAACGTAGTTTTAATATTCATTTGGCGTAACTCTATATTAAAATGAGTTTCTAATGTTATGTTCACTTTAAAAGAATCTTTAAAAAAGACTAGAAAAAATATTTATTCACTGTACACCCCTCTTTTAGAGTGAAACCTTGGCTACCAATTTTGCTTTAAATTTCTCTATCTTTCTTTAAAGTCCATTTTAGTCTTGTGTACTCATTTGCAACTGATGAGCTTATGACCTCCAAACAAGTCAACAAGTTCCCAAATACTATAATGTTCCGTTATCATGTATTCAAATTGCATAAACTTACCTTGCATTATTGTCCGAATTAGACAAACGATAGAGCTATCATCAACTATCTTGCACTGTCTTGCTTACTACACCCTTCTTGGAAGATAGTCAAAACCTTGGATTTACATTGGAGACAATTCCTTCTCCCTCCCCACTTCCCCTGGCGGGGGGAAAAAAGTCACTTCATCTGTGTTGTGGAAGGTTATTGCCACCTGCTTAAATTGATTCTTCGTTCATAACCGAAGTTGTCCTTTCCTAACTCTTCCAATGTCACTGCAAGTGAATATTAAAATTTCTAATTTCTCAAAGTTGCAGCATTTCTTCTAAGGTCACCTTCTTCTAGGTATCTTCAACTATTTCCCCTTGTGGTGTTTGTAGGCTGTCCCAAATGTAGTATTAACATTGCAATTACTTCTTCAAACCTGAAGATGTATTCAATCCAAATCTTGTTGAATGTGTTGTGGGTATTAGTGGCTATGCCTTTTACTTCTTTAGGAACTAAATCTAGATAATGAGTAAGTTTCATTTTATCCTTGTAATCACTCTTATGCTCTATTATGATTTTTTGTAGATATTCTAAGCTCATCTCTCTATTTCTTGGAATTATCTATATATGTAATGGTTTGTCATGATGGCACCCATCTCCCTGAATGAAATCAGTTTGGAAATGTGACACCTTCAATTCTACTAGTACATGGGTAATGGCGCAGCTATCCTCCCACCTAAGGGACCAACCTCCAATATAACCTATCATCAATTTGATATTGAAGTATATATACATCCATATATATGATAAGAGAGCCATCTGGTTATGGTACCGGAGTTTTTATAATTCATCAAAAGAATAAATATATCTCCAACTAACAAGTAACTCAAAAGTTCATTGTAACCATGTTACAAGTCATGCAAAAAAAAAAAATCCCTCTATGAAAATATCCTTCTAATAAAGTAAAGGCTCTCGTCTTAGTTATGGCTAGCTAAAAAATTTGAAAAACAAGTAAGACAAATAGAATGGACCACCACAACTCTATGAGTATATATCTCTTTTAAGCTGATCGAACACTTATTATGCATCTTTTTTAATTGATATAATAACTCATCAATCTCAAATTCAAAATACAATATACATAAATTATAAAAAAGTGAATGATATTTTTTCAACAAAATTTTAACGTATAAGATCAATCAACAATAACAAATTAGCCATAACCGGTCTATTCCATTGACCAATCTCCATCAAATCAAATGTTAATAGTCCATTCCATTGATTAATCTAATTCTCAACATCTAATTATGGTCTCAATTAATGGTCATGATAAAAGCGACCAAGTTTCCCCCTTGGCTAAGTCTCCAATTACATAAGCCAGTGGTTCGGCCTAGGAGAACGTCTTAACAATAGTATGCATACTTGCCCCTCCATGGGTTCTAATCATAGCAACTTGAGTTTTATCCACTAACAACATTCTTCAATAAACCATAATCCAATTTGGAATGCATTTCAAAACTCAAATTCAATAACCAAATCATATCACTTTTCTAGATTCAAATGATCAAACATGGAACCTTTCATTAACAATGCCGTCATGAACTTTTTGTGTTTCTTTCATTAAAAGTTTTGCAACTAATTTATAGACAACCAACTTAAACTGTAATCAAAAGATATCTTGCCATTTCAAGTAGACAATATGGCAGTAAATGCTCGATCCATATGCAACCAAAAGTGTTATTTCTTAACTCATGATATAATATAACTTTCGGGAAAAAAAAACACTCATAATATAACTAAACTATCACTTTCAAATTAGAAGTGTACAAATTCGAAAAAGAGATAATATCACTCACTTGGAAAAGCTAAAAACCAACCAATGAAAGTTACCCGAGCTGACGCACTTGTATTCACATCACTAATCGAAAAACAATATCAAAATATGAGGAAACACTACTCTAACAAACGACTCAATCAAACTGCACTAATTTGTCGACCAATCGACACCTACTTGCTAACGAAGAAACTCATTTATAATGAATGTTCATCTTTGTCCTTTATGCACATTGTTTGTTATGTGTAACTCACATACAAACTTTCAAAAATTTGTTTCAATTAAACTATACTTTAGAATCAATTTTCGTTAGATCCCACAGCTTCACTGCGCCATAAACTATTATTTCTGTATAAATTCATAGCCTAGTAACTTCGCAATCAAACTTCACAGTTCAAAATCGACAAAACTTCGGGTTAATGACTTGACTTTGAAAATTACTCCGATTAGACGAATAATGGATTTGAATACTTAGCAAGGCGTTGCAAAATGAGGTTGATTCAGCTTTTCGGGACGTCCGACACCTGTATGTACAGACATTTCTCCCTCCTTTCTTCGGTTTCTCCTTTCCTTGTTTTGAACGATCTTCTCTCTCTTCATTTCTTCTTGTTATCTGCTTTGACCATTTATTCACTTGCGTGCAAGCTGAAGGACAATATCACACTTGGAATGGGCTTAAGTGACTTGGAATTGGAGCCTTTGTTTTCTTATCTTTCTTCTATAAGCCCAATTCTTACAGGAAAGGTCAATCCACAGTTTCCCTATTTGCTTCATCATGGAATTTAAGTAGATTTTCAATTTGCTTCTTGAAGTTTGGGAGAACAGGTGTTCATCGTGGGCTTCAATGTATCTTTGTTCTGATCTCTCACGGAGCTATGATTCAAAGTTTTTAGAGATATATCCAGAGCTCCAGTCTACCCAGTCCAGCTCGAGGAAGATCTACAACAGTTCAAAATTCTAGAGAATGGTTATAGAATCGAGGTATACTGGACTTTTTACTTTCTCTTTTCATCAGTAGTAAGTCCTCAAGCTGCCTAGAGGATACAAAAATGTAAACCTTTGGTAGTTATGAAGATGATGTAAACAAATTGACAGTTTATTTTTTTTGCGGCCAAAATATAAACTTATCAGCGAACAATGTTTAACGTCATCTTATTAGTTAAGAGTATTTGGTGCCATTTCTCTATTTTTGTGGATTTCCTCATATAAATTGAGGCTAAAATGAGGCTAAAAGATGGGTCCATTGATTTGTTCGGGATTGTTCACCTAGTTGTAGTTCAGAGCCTCCAGATTGCGGTCCTTCGAGTTCCAAAAGAGGCAGATCATTGAGGCATTGGGGAAGAGGGGTCAATTCATTTGTCCGGGATTGCTCACTTAACTGGAGTTCAGAGCCTCCAGATCCCCGTCCTTCGAGTTCCAAAGGAGGCAGATGGTCGAGGCAGTCGTGAAAAAGGGTCGATTCATTTGTCGGGTATCGCTCAAGGCAGTCGGGAAGAGGGGTCAATTCATTTGTTTGGGATTGCCTCACCTAGTTGCAGTTCAGGGCCACGGTCCAGTGTCATATCCAGCGTGAGACCATTATCAAATCTACCCATGTCATGCAAATTTTCACTTTAGTCGCGAGGCCACTCACCTGATCCTTCAACGAGAGATGAGAAAAGAAATGCCCCTCTTTAACTTTGCGTCCTAGGTCGTGGACTTGATCCTCCAGCAATCCTGCACTTTGCATCCACAACTCGACTTCTTTCTTCCTTTTCTTTCCTGGTCTCCTCTCTTCCTGCTTTAATTGGTTACCCACGTCATCCTTCCTGGCTGACAAGATTCGCATATTCATTTCCAGATCATCCATCGTCGCTTTGACTCCAAGGACCTCGCTGACTTTCTGAAAAATAACGAAGCCATAGGCGGCTCCCACTGCAAGACTGCAGGTAGCATTAGGGTAAAGTTGCTATTAATTAGGGGAAAAACTGCGGTAATTCAAACCAACAACTGAATGCGCTTTTGATGCTGCTATAATTTGAGGCAAAGAAGCAATAGGCAAGTTGAAACATCTCAAGGACAAGTTCGTTCTTGAGAAATTCCAGGCCCATGAGCTAACCCCTATTATTAGTGCAAATCGAAACTTGGGTGGCTGACTCCACATGCAATAGTCATTCGAAGTTGATTTGATCTAAATTGATCCATTTTTAAGCAATACAATTTTAGTGACCCTTACCCGGTCCGACCCTAACTAAATCCATATTGAACGCGACCCATATACATCCATATTTAAACAAACCTATGGAAACAAATAACGACCCATATAAATACTCTAAGCTACTCATGTAAACATTTACTTGAAATTTCATATCAAATTAAAGAATTAGTAAGATGTTAGTAAATAAAATAAAAACGTAAAAAGAAACTAAAAATTGAAATATTCGTATTGAATTAGAAAAGTATGCACGTATTGTAAAGGCATATATTTTGAAAGCATGCCTTAACATGGGTTTTAGAGCTATGCTAAAGAAAACACTCTCGACAGATAGAATACAAAATTGGTATTTCAAAAGGTGGGGGAGACAAAAATTCTACTAAATGAGAAAGAACCAAAATAAGTAAGATGATTACGCTTTCAACAGCAGACCCCACATCAAGTAGATCGCTCCTGCCGTCTCCCGCCTCGTTGTCTCCCTCCTCATCGTCTGCTCTCTCAGCATCGTCCTCAAAATCCTCACGGCCTCCCCTACGGAGTGGGTGGCGACCGAACAAAAAGAAATTCAGTGAATGCATCTTGAATTAATCTAAAAGATCTACAAAACGAGAGAACAAACAATTCACACGGCACGGGATGTCAATTTTCTTCTCATTCCTCGTGTGAAGGATGTGTGAAATAAATCAAGGAAAACAAGGCACGACTAATTTACAAGCACCAGTTCGATGGAGAGCGCAGGAACACTCAGACAAAAGAGAAAAAGAAAGCTCGGATATGCACTAATCTAAAGCAGTCTCACCTGGCAAGAGCTTGCCGATAAACCTCCGAAGGAAACACTGCAATTAATTCAACGATGGAATTAACAGAAGACAAACCAGGGAGAGTAAAGGAAGGAATGACTGCGAGAGAGAAGCCAAAGTCGAGGAAAATGGTGAAGTCAATAGACGCGGCGCAAAAGTTTTGAGGCATGGTGTCGCCGGGGGAGGGGTACACCTTCCTGGAAGTTGGCTGAGGCCGACAGACGATGGGATCATCATCGAGAGTCTTGAATCCACCTTCTTGGAAATAGCCGGTGTCTTTAGTTCACATATCGGTGGCATCTTTTATCCCCAAAATGGTTGCTTTCATGCAAGACACTAATTGGTGCCCTCCTTTCTGCGACATAGGATAATTGGGCAATCAAACAAATTATCAGTATACGGGGAAAATCAACAATTCAAAAATAATTTCATAAAAATAATTAGTTGTATCGCTTACAAAAATGAATCGGCGAAAAGCATTTTCATTGACGACGAAAATATTTAAACATAAACTGTTATTGATAATTAGATTATTTTCTATTGATCAATTAATTATGCACACTTCAAACAATCATTTTAATGAAATTATCAATTTTCGATGGAATAAATGGAGTCTTAGTTATTAGTTAACAACCGAAATCTCTTTTTTGTTGCAATACTAGTAATTGCATAAAATCCTTTTTCATATTTTGCAAAACAACATGCGACAATTTTCCTTGAGCCCGAGGAGAGAGACACGAGATTTGGAACTTCTTTTCTTCTTTTGTTTTTGTTCCTTGACCTTTTCTACTCCGAGGAAGCACAAAAACGCTGGAAAAGATGAGATTATGTGAGATATTTATGGGACCAGTGTCAACTATTATAAAAAAATGTTAAATGAATGTGTGATATATTATTTAAATATCCTAAAACTTTCTCTTACGCTTAGTTTGGTTTTTTTTGCCTAGAACTAAATATGCAAATTTAAGAGAGGCAAATGGGACAAGAAAAATTCAAACTTCTGACCTCCAACTCTAATACCGTATTGAGATTTTGTGGGATCATTATCAATTGTTCTAAAAACTTAAATTGTTAGATGGGGATATCATTTAATATATAATTATTCTAACACTTCCCCTCACATTTAATCAGGTCTTTCTAGCTAACACTAAGTGTAGATATATTTAACTGGGGAGGTAAATGAGGCCTAAAAAGACTTGAATTTAGGATTTCGAATTCTGATATCATGTGTGGCATTTGTGGAATCACTGCCAATTGTTCTAAAAATTTTAGTTATTAGATGAAGCTGTGATTTATTATTTAAATATTGTAATACTTCCCATCATACTTAGTCTAGTCTTTTTACTTAGTACTAAGCATAGAAATATTAAATTGGGGAGACAAATAGACCTGAAAAGATTTGAACTCAAGGCCTCCAGTTTTGATACAATGTGACAATTTATGGAACTACTGCCAACTGTTTTGTAAACTATTCTATAAGCTTAAACTTTAGAACAGTTGACGACAATAATCCCACAAAATCTCACACATCAAGATCGAGTTAAGTTGGCTTGAAAACAATATTAGATGTTCAAAGTAAAAGAACAATTGAAGAGAAAAAATAAATGTTAAAAGTGTTATATTCCATAATAACAATCATATATAGATTATTGTGCATTTCTTGGGAATTAATTCTTCTGCATATTCTTTTTATGCATGAAGATTTTATTTTGAAACATCCATATGTTATGTATATATTAGTTCTATAAATATTGAGTATAATTCCAACTACTTATGTCACTTGTACTCTTTTATACATTGATTATTTGGATTATCAAATCATTTATCTCAAGAGCACCTATTTTTCAAATCATGAATCCTCATTCCTTTTTCTTTCGTCAGACAAAGAGGTGGGAGTCAAGTCTAATTTCTTTTTTTCTTTTTTTCTTTTTTTGAACTGGGTTGTTTGTATTGGCTTTTCCAATAGAACTGTATGTTGTTCATGATCAATTTATTTAGCTATGAAAGATGACAAACATTCAGTATTAGAGGTCCTGAAGGTTGAAAAAGAAGATCAAATATAACCTGCCACTTTCTTCCCATAAGGAACTAATTAGTATCAATACGGTTCTTCTATATGGGAAGGTTGTCATTCTTTCTTATTTTAGATTTTTTTTTTGTCAATTGAATTTTCATTTAGCTTTGTTTTGGTTATTTCCAATGGGTTCATCCACGTTACAATCAAGGGCAAACATTGGACATTGTTTTCGTAATTTGCTGAAGAAAGGAAATATATATTTGTTGAAGAATTCTTCAGTTGTTAAGAAATAGGATGTTTATCTTTGTCATTGTTATTTCAACTAAAAACGTCTATCCATCTTTTAGATTCTTGTATTGCAGGAAATAATATTTATTATATTTCTATTTTTTTTTTCTCAAAACTAGATTATTTATTATTTGGCAAAAACGAAAAGCATTCGAAGAAAGAACAGTTGGTTCTACGTTTCTAGCGGTTTTAAGAGAATGATCACCATAAGAGGGCAAGCTTTTATTGCAATAATGCGTCAAATCTGTTAACTATCCAATAATAAATTCTCTACATATTATAGATAACGTTGGTTTATCTATTATCTTCGAATTTGCAATTACAAGAAATATATACACATGTTGTTATTTTCTAGGTTTTGTGGGAAGTTGAGGTAGAAGATGATACAGAATGTGGAACGTTCGGAATCTTTTATGAAGAAGCTCAGAAGAAATAGGGAAGTCCGCAAGTAAATTGAACAATGAAGATTTTGAGAAAGCGAAAAGTGATGATAGAGTACATTACTAGTTAGTGTCTTTTCTAATTAATCCTATGTTAATTGTTTTATTATTCATTGGGCTTTGCTAACATAACAATTTTCGAGATATTATGAGAATAACGGTTTATTTGTGGGCAAAATTCTTGAAAGAGTTGGTCCCATAATAATTTATAATTTTTTTATTTGATTTTTTGTAATCTAGAACAGATTGTTGTTCTCACAATAAATTAAAGACTATCATGTAATTATTTTTCTTATTCATTTATGCTGCATTTGGTCGTCTAGATCAGGATAGGATAAAAATGTGAAATCCATGAATTTTGCTATGTCATTTCCATTATTTAGTGAGTCGCTTAGCATGAAGACATGTCATTGTAAATGAAACTAAAGAGAGATGATAACAATCTCTCACAATAGTCTTGCCTATTTCATTTATTTTTCTTCTCTTTTATTATCTCTACCCCTCTTTTTTTTTTTATTTCTTTATTTCATTTCCATCATTCTTTAATAAAATTTTATATAATAGTAAAGTATACTAATATAATTAAAATACCTAAAATATGTAATATATATTAAATGTATAGCGATTTGATCGGCCGATAATGGAGAGTTGATCCCGACCAAGCTTTATCGCGGACAAGGACGAAGGAAACGTCTTCTTTACTCTCTCTGTTTTTCCTTCTCTCTCAGTTTTTTTTTTTTTTTAAAACCTTTCTTCTGGCTTTAGCTTGCGCACGCCACCGCTCGCGTTCTCCCTTTTTCTTCTTTCCAACGAGTCAGATGTGTGATTCTCCGTGTGGGAATAGTCGAGCTCGAGATGCCCGGATGAAGGTTTCCGCGGGATCGCCAGGTGGTGGAGGAAGCACAGTAGATGAGGGCCGGTGTTTGCTCCGGGAAAGAGGTCCACGGCCGGTGGACTACCAAGATTTTCTATTGGCTGAGAATCACATTTCCTTTGGAAGAATTATTGGAAAAGTCTTAAATCTATTATAATTGTGTCAATTAAATCTTAATTTTTTTTTATCAAATGAGTACTAAACATTTTACATTTATGTCAATTTAGTCCATTTGGCCAAATTTAACCAATCGGTACTAACGTGAAACGGCTGGTGCTGACGTGGCACGGGCGATGCTAACGTAGACAATTTATAATAATATTGTAATATTTTTCAATTTTTTTAATTATTATTTTCTTTATTCTTTTTTTTTCTTTCTCTATATTTTTTTTCCCTTTTCCTTCTTCCTTTAGACGGTCATTAAATTGAGTGGACCTTGCCCACCATTGGCAAGGCGAGAACCCTTGTCGCCTTGCCTGCCTTTGGTGAGGCTTGACCTCACTGGCCCTCGATGATAGACCAGAGGGAGAAGGAAGAGGAAAAGGAAAGGAAAAAAAAAGAGAAAGAAAAGAAAAAATAATTAAATTTTTTGAAAAATATTAAAATATTATTAAAAATTATTTACGTCGTGCCGGTTTTGCCACATCGCACGGTTGTGCCTCGTCAATACCAGCTATGCCACATTAACGCTGATCGGTTAAATTTTGCTGGGTATACTGAATTGACACAAATACAAAATTTTCCGACTCAATTGGGCAAAAAACAAATTATGACTAAATTGACATAATTATAATAGATTTATGATTTTTTTTTATAAATTTTTAAATTTTTCCTGATGGGAATTGGTTGGATCTATAGTTGGCCTCCATCAATGCACCACTTCTAACATGCTTTCCTTTCTTTTTCCCTGATTCTTGCGGTGAAAATTGTCCCCAATCATAACGTGGACGATTGCCCCAATCATGTGTCCATTAATCTTTTCTTGCCAAGACACACATAGATATATATCACCCAAGAATGTTGCCAAGAACTATATTCGTCGTGGCTTCAAATCTGGAAATGATTGCTCGACCAATATTACCTTTTTCCTTTGGAAAAATTTAAATAAAGATCTGAAGTGCATTCATTTTCTCAAATAAGAGCCTGAAATAGATATTATTTTGAATAAGGGCACGAAATACCACCATTTCTCAAATAAAAGCTTGAAGTGAACATTATTTCAAATAAGAACTTAAACTAGTATAATGTGAATGTATCATGTCTAAATAAGGGCTTAAGCAATAAAAGTGATCGTTTTAAGGACAATATTTCTCAACCAATTCATTTTCCGCGAAATAAATGGAGCTATAATGTGAATGTATCATGTCTAACCTAGATATGCAACAAAGAATATAAAATGTGATTAGTTTAGGGGTTGGGGTCAACTCCTAATTTTCTTATGCAATAAATGATTAATTAAACGTATCACTTAAAATTAGGTGTCTGCACTAAGTGATGACTTTTATGATTCAAATGTCGTATGGGTTCCTCTCATGACAAATACTTTACCGTATTTCATAAGTGAATAACAAAGTCATAAGAAGATATTGCATATCATGATAGCCATATATAACAAATAAATAATATTAATAATAATTTAATCTGTGCTCAGTAAGATGCTTACGAAGAATTGAACCGTGGAAATATCTTTTATCAAACAACATACTATATAATATATACGTATGACAAAGCATTTCACCAATAAATGATATCAATGTCTCAGTAAAAAATTTCTTGACGCGATAGCCCATATTTGACAAACAAAGGAGATAAATATGATCAAAACAAGATGAAAAATATTTTATCTACAAATGAACATTAGCAAATAAACAATAAATTACCCATTAAAATGAATACTTTATCAAAGAAAATAATCACTACAAAAGGAATATGACATGATACCCACTGTTTGAAAAATAATATGATGTTAGAGAATCAACGAAAAAAAAAATCATCACTAAACCATTATAAATATTATCTTCCACATTAATGAATGCTACATGACTAATGAAATAACTACATTAAATATGACATAAATAAAATAATCCATTAACTACTAAAATTTATAGAATATTTTCAAGGGTCATATTACAAAATTATGCACATTTCATGAATAAATATTGAAAACACAATTTGTTATGATCCTATGTTAAATGCATAATCAAAGATAAGTCTTCATTTTGCCAACTAGCTATTTTTTCAAAATTTGAGTAATTATATACAATGTTTCCATGTCATCCTACTAGTTAAGAGTATATGGTGCAATGTTTCTATTTTGTGGATTTCCTCATGTAAATTGAGGCTAAAATGAGGAAGTAGATCTCATTCCATGTTGGGGATATCGTCTTCAAGATAAATACCTTCTAAAATATCGATCACTTCTATTCGTGACTCTTCAGGATGCTTTCATCCAACAAAAAACTCCGTCTACTGACATTACTAGATCTCAAACGAGTCATGAATGGAACAGAAAGCAAGCCATTTCTTTTTCTGGCATTCTGATTGCACGGCTCATTTTGTTTTTACTTATGCAAGTGATAAAGGTTGATCATGAGGCTCATGGTGTTGATACTCCAGCAGATGATAAAATATAATCATTTACGCATGAGAGGAACTTGTCCTAACTATACGGGATTTTCTTTTTCTTTTTTTCTTCGGTTAATATGCATTTGTAAGCGACAGATGTCACACTTCATCTTGCTCAAAGTTAGTTAGCCCTGTTCGGCTCGAGGGTGAGAGAATTCGGGAGACACGGGAGCACTAATTTTGCATCATGCTTTACTCCGTGAGGTAATGTTATCTACTCTTCCAGATGATCTATAATATACAGGGCTTACGAACACATCGTGGCAGATGGTAGTACTTTATGATAGTAGGTCTCTGGTTCTCTCTGGTGCATGGAGTCAAGATAAGTGCTAGCGTATGTGAGAAAATTGCAGAACATAGTCGTACCTTAGGCTACTTTTAAGGAAATGATTGTTAGATTGGAAAATGATTGGTTCTTCGATGATTAGAAGAATGCTTGCCAATTAGACTCTATAAATCACCCCACTGTTGTTGTTAACTACGTGGATGCCATTAAGCGGTATTCGGACCACCTTTGGCTTGTTTTCTTCGGTTGATCACTTGTGTAGATTATGTGCAAAACCATTTTTCTTTTGGCTTAAGTTCTCGAAGAGTTGTATCATAAGTAGATATACGAAGGAGGATCGCGCATATCTTCGTCACCATTGCTGTTACTAATTACAAAAAGTCGAAATTATCTCGCTCGAAAAATCTACTTTCACTTCTCTCGGAGATGGAGTTGAATAAAGGCGAGCATAGCGAGTGAGAGGACGAGACTTGAAAGTCGAGTCATTTCATTATTGCGTTTAGTTATTATTTCGGAAGTCGCACAAAAGGGAGATTAGTAAAACAAAAATGAGGAGGGGTTAATGTCAGGTGCACCCGAACATGTTCACATTTGAGGAGTTTGACGACAAGTTCAAAAGAAAAGTAACAGCACTCGGATTTTAACATGAATAGGCAGAGAAAAGTCATTCGGTGGATGCACAAATGTCAAGCTAAGCTCAGACAATGCAAATGCCATCAAGATAAACCCCCCAAGAATAAAGGCAAAAAAGAAGAAAGAAACCCTTCAGTCCTGATAACCTCGTTCAAACGTTAAGCTTGTCAAAATGTTGCAATATTATATTAAATGGAAATGATGAAGAGAGGTACTTCTAAAATCCTCTCCAACTAGGGACGATCTACAAATGCCGAGTTGCTTAATGGAATCACAGATGATCTTGCCCCGCCAACATCCCACTCAAATTCATCAATGCCCTCGGACCCCCCTCCTCCCCTATTCCAACTTCCCCAACCCTTCTAATTCTAGTTTTTACAATTCTTCTACCAACTCTTGAGGTATCTCATCGGGAGGAGTTGGTATATGGACAACCTCGTGGCAATTCATTCGCTCACACACCTCTTTTGATCGCGACGTCACGATCAATTTGCATCCATTTCTTTCTAGGGCTATACCCAGTTTTTCCAAAGAGTAAGGTTTCCTAACATCGTCCAAGATAAGGAGGAGTCTCCTACCCTGCAATGCCTCCCTCAGTCTTGCGCCCCAGTAAACACAGCTCACCTCTGTCAAATCTAGTTCGAGATAGTTCACAATATCAGTTTGTATCATACCAACAGTGCCTTCTTGTGATACATTGACCAAACAAGCACCATCAAACCTTGGACAATTTTGCACTATTTGATCATGTATATGCTTCGCGAGAAAGGTTTTGCCCACTCCCGCCTGTCCCCAAACACCCACTTGGAGCACCTCTTCGTTCATCAAGCAATCCCAGATCTCATCCCTTTTTGTCTGAGAAGCTTGTCCCACCAGTTCACCTGGTTGTAGTTCATAGCCTCGGGCCGGTTTCACAGCCAGTGTGAGACCGTTATTAAATCTAGCCTTCTCGTGCAATTTGTCCACTTCATTCGCAAGGCCACGGACCTGATGCGACAACATGAGACAAGAATAGGAACGCCTCTCTCTAACTTTTTTTCCTAACTTGTGGACTTGATCCTCCAGCGATTGTGCTCTTTGCATCCACAAGTCAACTTCTCTCTTCCTCTTCTTTCCCGGTCTCCTCTCTTCCTGCTCTAGTTGTATACTTATATCAGCCTTCCTGGCTGACACCATACTCATATTCATTTCCAGAGCACCCATATTCACTTCGACTCCACTGAGGTCGCCGACCTTTTGAACAAGACTCAAGATACTTTGACGAATCCCATAAATTGGTCGACATCCATTGTCAGCCTGCTGAGAGCATTAGGGGAAAAATGTGGTCAGTCAGTATTCCAGTTCCAGCTGCAAAACTGTTTAGCTTTCAGCATTTATATTTTGACTTCCACCAATAAATAAGTACTTCGGCACTTCCAAACTGTTAATTGTTATCTAGTAATCGAGGTGCGAGACCAAGAATGAAAATGGAAGGACCCTAAAGAAAGAAAAGAAAGCATACAGCATGATTTGGGTTGTTGTATTGGTGGAATTTGCTAAAGAAGAAACCTGCAGGGATTTGAAACGGCAACTTAATCCGCTTTCAACCCTGCTATAAATTTGAGGCAAAGAAGCAAATTGGCAAGAGTCGGAACATCCCAAGGACATCATGTTCTTCCTTCACTGGGAAATTACAAGCCCATGAGCTGCTACCCCTAATAACCCTGTCGCTGGTAAGGTGCAAATCGAAACTTGGGTGGCCACTGGGGATCTGGCAAGCCTTGCTCCAGAGTCGGTGAGCTTTGCATGAGCATTGACCAGGCTACCGGAGGCGAGCATCAGTGAGCTTTGCATGAGCATTGACCAGGCTACCAGGGGCAACCGAGCGTCAGCGAGCCTCTTGTGAGGGTCGACTAGGCGATCGTTGGCAAGCTTCGTGAGGGAAGGCTATGACAGGTTGGAGGAGGTTATTTAGCAAAAAGTCATGGGAATAAGGGGTTTTGATGCTTTTTTTAATTTTTATTTTTTGGGGTCAGAGTTTTGATGCTGTCTGGATAAAATGGATCATGACTTACCTTATAGACTAGTTATAAAAGGGAAAGAGTCCAGCATCATACGATCTTCTTAGGTGAATAGTCAGGGAGACACTCCATATTCATTTCTATTCATAATTCTCACTGATTGCTTGTCTGCCTAACTCAATAAAGCCGTCGTCCGCATTAAAATGAAGGGTATCAAGGTGAAAAGGAGCTGCTCAATTATCCCACTCTTTTTTTACTGATGCTTCTCCGTTCTTTATAGAAGCTTCTGTTTCTAATTGTAGGACATTGAAGGAACTTTTAGAAGGTTAACCTTGCATGGGGTCAAGAGATTAGTGTGCAGAATCTGCTGTGTTTTGGTCCTGATTCTTCTCAGAACACTAAGAAGTGTGTAATGCTCCAGGTATGAATGTTGCTGAAAAATTTGCTAAATTCCTGGGGTTTCCTTCAATGTGCACCTCTGAGGGGGATCTAAAAGTGAGGCCATAAACTTTTTTAGGGAAAGCATGGCCAGAAATATGCCCGGGTGGAAATGAGTTAATACCATGATTTTCCACTACTGCGGACAGAGGGGACAAGAGGGTAAACTCCTTGAAAGACTTGCCAGTGTCTTACTCAACCCAAATTTACGGGAAGATTAGGTTTATAGGACCTTGCTAATGATAGTTCATATTTGCCTCGAGAACAACTGAAGAACATCATGCTTTATGGCTGAAGGTGTTGAAAGGAATCTGCTACCTTAATTGCTCCCTTTTTTTTATAGCTAAACAAAGGGGCAAGAGCTTCTGGGGGATGGGCCAGTCTATTAGAAGGAATGGAGATAGTCGGACAGGGAGCAACGGGGCAAGTTCATAATGGAAGAAATCTCAGCACATGGAATGAAGATGGCTACAGAGAGAAGTCGATCAAAGATCAGCAGGCGGAGTAGATGTCAATAAAAGCATGTTAGTGGAGCGCCTAATCGACAAGGCTACAAATGCATGGGGACTTCTCACCCATCCAACTAACTCTGAGCAGGGATAAGAAGTTGACTATTCTAGGTTTTCCTAACGGTGGGCGACTTACAGCAAAATCTGTCAATTATTCTTTGGAGTTGTACAGGAGACCATGCAAGAAGCGACATCCAAGCTCAACATAATGTGAATCAGAGGTCATGGGAAGGCCATAACAGGGTTATTGATGGTTCTCTGTTCTTTTTAGAAGCTTCTTTTTCTTTTTGTTCTGTTCTTAAAGGTATATTAGAACGAAGTAATTCTTTGGGCAAGGAAAAGAAACGTAAAGAAAAACAAACCTGACCATGTATCTTAATTTGCTCGAGAATTAACAGATCTACAAAGGAGAGAACAGACAAACAACACAACACAGGATGTAAATTTTCTTTTCGTTCCTTGTGTGAAGGATGTGTGGAATAAATCAAGGAAAAATAGGCATGACCATTTACCAGCACCAGTTACATGAAGAGAGCAGGAAAATTTAGGGAAGAAAAGAGAGCTCAAAAAATTTTCATTTAATCTGAAGAAGTCTCACCTGGTAAAAACTTGCTGAAAATCCTCCAAATGAAATACCGCAACGAGAGATTAATCCAAGAAAGGAATTAAGAGACAAAGGAAGGAATGGATACATGAGGGCAGCCAAGGTGGGGGAAAACAGGGGAGCGGGGGAAGCTTATATAGTAGAGCGAACCGAGGCGACTTAGACTCGTATTCAACGAAGAGAGATCAGAGAACTTTCACCTTCCTGGAAAGGAGGACAGCTTGCTAAACACGAAGATAGTGGAATGACTAAAAACGCCTTCTACAGAATCCCAAGCTTCCTCTAATTTTTTTTTTGGTCGAAGCCAAGCTTCCTCTAATTTGATTCTTCTTTTAATTGTCACAATCTCTCTCTTCTAGGACAGAAGTCACAATGAAACAAAGAGTAAAATTTCGACTTGAGAAATTACTTATTTCCCTTTCACCAGGCTTTACTCTATTTTGACCCAATTCCATTTTGTTTCACATTATTCTTCTTACTTAGCAAATATTCCTCAGGAAATGAAATTGTAATTATTTAAGTCAATTTCACTAAGGAGACAATCGAGTTATATACCTTGTTATTGTAATGGAGAGCCTTCATTGGAAAATCAACCGTGTTTATCCAGTATTATGTTCATAAAATTTTTAATTCTACACCTGAATCAAATTATTAGGTTCGTAGATCGCAAGTTAATATACTACTAGTGCTCTTTTTTTTTTTCCGCATTTTTGACAGCGTATCAGATGAATTTCGATGAGTTTGTGTATGGCTGGACAATACAAGTTATACAACAAAGGAATAAGGAACTTTATTGAATGTGCCACTATATCTTTCTATTAGCTTCCCTTAATCGAGGCCTCCTTCTTCAGCTCAACAGCGAAGCAAAACACGAGACAAGGTGGAGACTGAACTTTGGAGACGGAGGTTTGGCCAAAAAGATTTTTAAAAAAGGAATTATGGAGAAGACACTTCCCAAAACATACAAATATATAGAGGGCAAGTTTGTCTATTTGAGTTTCGTGGTAAGCGAGGGGCTGTGGTAGGAGCGTACAGTCGTGGAAAAAGCGGGCTCCCATTGTAAATTGTCCGAGTCGGACTTAGAAGACGTGCAAGAAAATGAACGAGTCAGACACGATAACACAATGTTGCGGAGCCAGCAAATTAGAGCACCATTTAACACGCGATACGTGTCTCGAGATGATCTCATCGTCCCCTCAGAAATTATTTTTGAAGTCCCTATCTCGGACCACTCTCTCTCTCTCTCTCTCTCCTAACTTCTCCGCTCGTCTGCTCCGCTCCGCACCTGGGTTGGACCTTCTCGGCGCCGGATGCACCCCCATCAAGGATGAAGCTTGACAAGTGTCAAGGTGCCCTCAACACCTGTAAGCGTTGGGCGTTCTCCGTAAAACAAATAAAATAGTATTTTTCTTTTAAGAAAAAGTGAGCCAATTTTCTGGATATTTTCAAGCTTGTTCCAACAAAGGTAATGAGATGTGAGCTAGGTTTCATAATATCCGCATGTGGATGCACTCTCGGAAATAATAATTAGCACTAATCCTCATTTTATTATTATTATTATTATTATTATTATTATTATTATTATTATTATTATTATTTATTTTTATTTTTTTTGTGTGGTTATCTTGGTTATCATTATTAGTCGGGTCACAACTTTTGAAAGGTTATATTTGTTCAATCGATATTTTTAGAAGTTATGAAATTCGAAGTTAAAAATATAATGATTTTTTAATTATTAATTATTATTTTTATTCCCAATTTTAATATGTCTTTTCAAGATAACATTTGAAGATTTGAAGACGTACCTCTTTACTTTACATCCATTTTCGAGTACGTTGATTTTTCCTTTAAAAAATATAGCTGTCATTTCAATCATTTTCTTTGAGAGATCATAGCGAAATACTAAAATTGTTATTTAGTATTCTCAATCAAGACATTATTGTATTTTGAATGATTTTTGCCAGTGATCATTAACAACGCAATGAGGCAAATAATTCTTCAAAAAGAGTATTATCACGTCTCAAAATCCGACTTCATTGTTCTTCCTGATCATTCATCATATTTTCCCAACAATAAGCATGAGCAAGCTCCAAAGATGCACCTCCTTTGATAAAGCTGAGATTGGTGGCAGAGAGACAATGGGATGGGGAAGCACATGGCGCGAAGACCAGAATCTATGGCTTTGTAGCGAAGTTCGCTTCCACGGAGTTTGAGCTTTGAAGATGCAATTGCAGAAGGAGGGAGAGAGAGAGAGAGAGGGGAGTGGATAAAAGGTGAAGAGGAGTGGAGACAATAAACGGAGAAGTAACAAAGAGAAAGCGGGTTAGAGAGAGGAGAGAGAGAGATTTAAAGAAATTTCTAATAGACAGGCCGTCTAGATATCGATGCTACACCGAATGACTTGGCTATTTGCTGGCTTGGCAAACCGTCACCTAATGATATTTTCTCAACGAAAAAAATGATACAAATAGCTCCTGAACTTTGGCTCAATGTATAATATGGTCCATAATTTTTAATTTATTCAATGTGACCTCTGAACTTTAGCCCAATGTATAATGTGGTTTTTGAATTTTTAAATTATTTAATGTAATTTCTAGACTTTTACTATGTTCAATCTCGTCTCTAAACTATGTGAAAATATTCAATGTTGTCTCATTAAATAATTTAAAAATTCAGGGACCATATTATATGTTAAGCCAAAGTTTTGGGATCATTTTAGTTGTTTTCCCTTTATCAGGCAGTCAAGTCAAACATGGTCCTACGCAGTATGGTCCAAGTCAGACTAGTGCATGCACCTTCGTGGAAATGGCCGAAGTTTCAAGCTTTAACAAGGGAGGCATTTATCCGACTCAAAGAAATACATTGGATGGGCAATTCGCGATAGTTCCAATGTCGTGTCAAGGTCATCGGAAGGAAGGACATCAGCAATAATAATAATAATAATAATAATAATAATAATAAGGCCTTAGAAAACTGGACTGGAGAGAGTGGGAATTGCAATGTCTACGAAGAAAAATGTAGGTGATTACTCTGACTATACATTATTGGTAGTGATTTAGTTTTTGCATCACATCTAACTTGTAAAATATCGAAAAAATTTTGATTACTGTGATTAAACATTATATGCTAGAGAGACTATAGTATAGATTCATTCATTCTAGCCCTATTGACCAACATTACGCATGGAGCCAGCCAAGTTCAGCGGTATATACGGATTCAAAGTCCTTGCCCCTTGCACCTGAGCTTTGCAATAATTTCGAGTTTGATGGCATCTATTTTTGATAAAATTTTAGGTGAGGATATGAAGCACGCACTAACAGAGGATGGAACAGAGGAAGAAGTGAAGCAAGCCATGTTCCAGAGTTGGGTTGCCCGGAACTCTCCTGCCCTTGATGGCTTTCCTGGAATTTTCCTTCAGACTTCTTGGGATGTAGTGAAGTTGGGCCTTTAATAGCTAAAGAAGTAATCCGTTTCTCCCACGCAGGTCGGCTTCCTTCTCTAATTAACTTGTTATGTATCATTTTGATTATCAAAAATCGACTCCCTCAGGAGTTTTATCACTTTAGACCAATTAGTTCATGTAGTTTTGTGACATCATATAAAAAGTCATTGCGAATGGGACTGAATCTTTTTCTTCTTGACATCATCTCACCTAATCGATGTGCCTTTTGTCAATGTTATGCAATTTCAGGATGACATGGTGATTGCTCATGAACTTTTTCATCAGATGAGGATTAAGAACAGGGGATAGAAAGAGTGGCGTGAGGAATGTGCGGAATAAATCAAGGAACCCTAGGCATGGCCATATTTACCAGTTCAGTTACATGGAGAGCGCCGGCAAATTTAGGTTAAAAAAAAGCTCCAAGTTTCCACTAATCTAAAGCAGTCTCGCCTGATAAAAACTTGCTGATAATCCTCCAAATAAATTACCGCAACGAGAGATTAATTCATCAACGGAATTAAGACATTATACAGGCAGAGAAAAGGGAGGGATGGTTGCGAGAGAGAAGACAAAGTCGAGGAAAATAGCGAAGTCAACAGAAGCAGAACAAGTCAATGCCCGAAGCAAAAATCTTGAGGCGCGGGGTCTACGGGACACATTCTTGGAAGTTGGTTGATGCTGACAGGCGATGGAATCATCATCAAGAGTCTTGCACCCACCTTCCTGGAAATAGCCATAGTCTTTTGGGTCATTTTGGAGACGTTTCCTAGTCGCTTTCATGCGACTAGTTGGTGCCTTGTGATTGTGCTGCTAAACATATACATTCTATTATGTATTTCAGACTATATCTATTGTCTTTTAGCTTTCCTGCTTCATCATCATATCACAAGATGCTATAATTATATAATCAAATGAATTTTCAAGATGCATTTATTTGGCAAAAAATTAACAATTTGAAGAAGATTTTTCAAAAGTGGTTATTTGTATCACTGATAAAAATGAATCAATGATAAATACATTGATCGACAACAGAATTACTTAGACATAGATTGTCATGGTCAATATAAATATTTTTTGTTAACTTTGATGATTCCTATCACTTTTTGGTTGATGAAGATAATTCCTATCGTTTTATAATTATTGAAGAATTGCAATAAATTTTTAAAGGAGTTTCAGTATTCTATGGATATCCATAAGTCTAGGAGAAATGCTCACCACAAAGTATACTTTAGTTACCACAAATTGTACAAATATGTGATTAAATTGAATGAAATGAATATATAAAAAAATAAGTTACCTATGATTTCGCAATTTACAAAGGAAAAATATTGCCTCAGTATTGCTTCACCAAGAAAAATGAGATAAATAAATATTATATTGGCATCTACTCAATCTAGCTAGATCTGCTTATGGAAAAGTAGACTTCACATTTTTTTTTTCGTCACGGGTGTTACTTTTCTAAGAAAAATTAGATAAATTGGCATATGTTGGGACTCTTTAGGCAAATTTAAGGTAATTCGGATAAATTTTCTAAAGCAATCAAGACAATTCCAATCAACATTTAACATATCTGGTAGAATTTGTCAATGCATTCAAAATATTTTTGATCAACCATTGGTGCTCTGGTGATTTTTTTAAACATTCAATTGTTATTTTGTTCAGCTAATATAACTATCACATAGCCAATGTTTACGGTTGGAAGAGGTTCAAAGTATAATCTGCATCATACTTTAACATGTATGTTATTCATATTTCATTGTAAATTCTTAAAAATCTCATTCTTTTATTTTCCCTTAATCCTGAAATTCATCCATCTATTATTTTAATGGAAAAAAATCACTAAAAATCCTAAATTATGTTTATTGTGACATATTTATTCCAATCTTTTTCTTGACACCAAAAACTCCAAACTTATACCCGAGTGGCATATTTATAACACAAAAACTCCAGACTTACTTTTGTGGGACACATTTAATCTCAAACTTATATTCATGTGACATATTTATCCTAAATTTTGAGGTAAATATGTCACATGCATACAAGTTTAGGGTTTTGGTGTCACAAGAAAATGTTTGGGATAAATGTATCATATTGGTATAACTTTGAGGTAAATGTGTCACATGAGTACACATTTGGGATTTTTTGTGTCACCAAAAAAAGGTGAGGATAAATGTGTTATAATGTGCATAATTTAGAATTTTTGATGATTTTTTACTATTTTAATTAAATATAGTTCCACAATATCATCTCTTGATACAGTGAAAAATCTACTAAGGCCGCTTTTAAGAGAATGAGCCACTCTATTAATACTACACCTTTCTTGAGTGGGTCATCAAGATTAGGCAAATGTACTAGTAGCATCTAAGACACAATAAAACATCAATCAGCACATGTCATCAATTTGAATTAGTCTTGGAAATGCCACGACCCTCCCAACATGATTGTTGGGAAAAAGACAAGTTTAGAGGTAATGTCGAGTTGGGACCAACAATTCACAATTGGCGCAAGTTTTCCCAAACTCTTACCTCGCGTGGTGTTGGAATATTATGATTGAAATTGATCCATCCCTAAAGTCTAAACTAACTTAGAGTCACTAGGAAACAGGTGAAATATGGAATGAAATCCAAGTTCTTATGCAACCAGAGATCTAGAGTGGGTGATTATATTAGTTATCTAACTAGTGCCCTTTCGATATCTAAACTTATTTGTCAACCAATGTGTCCACGCAGTCTTCTTACTAAATTATTGTTCTTAAAGTTCTTGTCCGTTAAGTGTCCATGCAATATTTTTTGTGTGTTTAATATGGCTCTAAATTGTAACCTAAACATTCAACTAAAACAAGCAAATTACAACTTAGAAAAAAAACAACATGGAAGAAACGCAATCAATTTATCTAAGAAAGTAATGTAAAAACAATTAAATGTAAAATGCAATAAAGTAACCCAATATATGTTGGGTAAATAACATAAAATGACCTTGTCATCAAATCTTAGGATAGCAATCCCATGAGTTATGATCAAACTTAGCCTAATTCATTACGTAAAAGATTTATCTACTAAGACTAAAATTATATCAAAAGTTCTCACTAAGATCCTGAACTAAATGGTTACTAACTAAAAAAACTAAGCATGAACTAATGCTAAAACTTAACAACCTAATCAAGGCCTCTTTCCAAGCTCTATTTCGATTTGTTTTTTCAATGTTTAAAATTTCCTCTTTTTCGATTATTTAAAAAATATTACCTTAATATTCAGGAAACAAGGACTCGGGCTGGGCTCTTGGGCCCGGTCCGAACACGACCAGTGCCACATAAACGAAATTCGGGCTATTATATCCGCCCCCCTCTTTTTAATTCTAGCCTAACTATGCCCAAATCAGAAATACCCTCGACGAGCGGACTTTTATAAAAACTGCATCAACTCCTCACTTTCATAACTACACCCAGCCTCGTAACACCGACGCTTGTATCGTCTTCCTCGCAGGACCGAAAGCCTCCCCATTCGCTCATATCTCGCAACAATCAAAACACCAGAACATGAACATCTCACTGCACACTAAATCGGGTAAACGTCCTTCACTGGACTTCCATCGTCACCTGCCATTTCAGGATGCCGCTGTCATCCATCAACCATCAAAGAATTCACAAATGAGGTGACAACGTTGACCTGAGCAGATGAAGCACAAAAAGGACCATTATGGACAAACCAGTATGGACTCATTCAAGGATCATCACAAGGCCTTTGCTACTCCGACGAGCCTTATTGCTTGACCACCAGCACATACATGGTTCACCAGAAAAACAGAGAAGATATTGCTCAAAAACATTCGCCGTAGCCATTAATTGTACTAAATATTTCGACACAGCAGTTTGCCAAATAGGACAATAATATATAGAACAGATCAGGAGATGCTCAGATTTGGACGAAAACAGAGATTAACTTATAAGACGGTCTCATTGGAAATTCGTCGAACCGGTTATATGCATCAGTTTTAAAGAAATCCGTTGTAATCGCTCCATCACAACTAGGCTCGAAAAGACTCAATATAGGATGTTTGTACCAAGGAGAAGGAGTTCGAACAAAACGAATTACGACTTCTCTGAGAGAAATCGCACAACATCTCAGCCACTCTTTCTCCGAATTCTCTGTATATGTAATTGTTACGTTGTTAGTCATATCAGCACCCAACTATTCGAATAAAACAGGTCTAGAAAGGTCAGTCCACAGTTTCCCTATTTGCTTCATCTTAAAATGAAGGTAGATTTTTAGTTTGCTTCTTGAATTTTGGTGAGGACCAGTTTCCGACGTGGGTTTTAGTGTACTTTTGTTTCTGATCTCTCTCAGAGCCATGATTCAAAGTTTCTAATAATATATCCAGAGCTTCAGCCTACCCCGCTCCAGCTTGAGGAGGATCTAGTACAGCTTGAAGTTCTTGAGAATGCTTATAAAATTAAGGTAAATTGGACGTTTCCTTGATTCTTTTCATCAGTAAATCCTCGAGCTGCTTGGAAAATACAAAGAAGTAAAGTTTTGGTAGTTGTGAAGATGGTGTAACAAATTGGCAGTTGTTTTTGGCCAAAATAAGGGTATTTGGGGCAATTTCTCTATTTTTGTGGATTTCCTCATGTATTTTGAGGCTTAAATAAGGAAGTAGATCTCATACCATGTTGGGGAAAACTTCAACTTCTAAATAAATACTTTTCTTGCTAGAATTTCAATCAACTCTCTTCTTGACTCCATCAGGATGCCTTCTGATTGCACAGCTAATTTTCGTTTTTTACTTTAACAGGATGATAAAGTTTGATCATGAAGCTCACGGTATTGATCCTCCAGAAGATGTTGATAAAATAGAATCATTTATTTATTTATTTGGTCAATAAATATTCTTATTTATGCATGAAAGGAACTTGTACTAGGTTGGTGGGATTTTATTGCTTTTCATTTTTTGGGTCAGTATGTACTCGTAAGTTTATGTGAGACTTCATCTTGCTCATAATTAGTTAGCCTTGCTCAGCCCGAGGGTGAGAGAATTCGTGAGTCCTCATGTAAGTTGAGGCTAAAATGAGGAAGTAGATCTCATTCCATATTGGGGATATCATCTGCAGGATAAATACTTTCTAAAATTTCGATCAGTTCTCTTACTGACTCTTCAGGATGCCTTCATTCGACAAAAACTCCGTATATTGACATTACTGAATTTTAAACGGGTCACAAGTGGAACAGAAAGCAAGCCCTTTATTTTTCTGGCATTCTGATTGTGCGGCTCATTTTCTTTTTACTTATGCAGGTGATAGAGGTTGATCGTGAGGCTCATGGTGTTGATACTCCGGCAGATGTTGATGAAATATATTCATTTATGCATGAAAGGAACTTGTCCTAAGTAGACAAGATCTTTTTGTTCTTTTTTTCTTCGTTTTTTTTTTTTTTGGTCGATTCTACTCTACTCCTACTCTAATTCACTCTTAGACTTTTGCCTTACTTCCTTACAGGACATGGAAGTGGAAACCCACATTTAAAAGTAAATCGTCCCCCCAACCCCTCTTGAGAAGCTGGGGATTCAAACCCCCCACCTCCCCCTTCCATGTTGAAATGGTGGCTCAAACCCCAGTGGTTATTTTTCTTCGCTTAATTATGTACTCATAAGCTATAGATGTCAGACTTCATCTTGCTCAAGAGTTAGTTAGGGTGCGTTTGGTAACGATTCTATTCCCAAAAATAATTTTTTTATCAAAAATGATTTTTTTCATTATATTTCTGGGAACAATTTCTGAGTAAAAGAAGACATTTGGTAATTATACAAAATTTCTATTCTCAGAATAGAAATGCATTTAGTAGAATTCTAAAAAGAAAATTATTTGAATTTTTAATACTTTTATAATTTTTTTCTTTTTTTTCTTTTTTTTCTTTTTCCTTTTCTCTTCTCCCTCCTCCTTCTTTGTGGCCGATCGCCGGCCACTATCGTGGCTGGCAACCGACTAGGCAAGGTCAGGTGAGGTAGTGGCCGACGACCGGCTGAGCAAGGTTCGGCAAGCTCGTCAGAGCCTCGCCAGGCCAGGCAAGGGTTGGTGAGCTCGTCAGTGGTGCCTAACCTCGTCCAAGGGGCATGAGGTCGGCCTCATCAGCTAAAAGGAAGAAGAAGAAGAAAAGGAAAGAGAAGAAGAGAGAAAAGAAAGGAAAAAATTAAACTTGATTCTAAGAATTGTTTTCGGAAACAAGAAGTAACTTTTTTTGCTTCTTGGTTCTGTTCCAAATCAATTTCTGTAAACAAAAAAACGTATTTTTGTTCTTGGAAATATAAAACTTATCAAACAGATTTATGTTTTTTTTTTTTGTTCCCGAGAATAAAAAAACATAATCAGTTGTTTTCAAGAGTGTTACCAAACAAACCCTTAGCATTGTTTGGCTCAGGGATGAGAGAATCCGAGAGATAGGGGGGCACTAATTTTGCGTCATGCTTAGCTTCGCTAGGTAATGTTGAGTTATCTACTCGTCCAGATGATCTTATAATATATAGGACTTACAAACACATCTTGGCAGTTGTTAATGCCTTCTGATAGTAGGTTTCTGGTTCTCTGTGGTGCATGGAGTCAAGAGAAGTGCTAACGCATGTGGGAAAATTGCGGAACGTAGTCGTACCTTTGGCTCCTTTTTAGGAAATGATTGTAAATGGAAAAATGATTGGTTCTCCGACTATAGAAGAATGCTTCCCAATTAGACTCTATAAATCACCCCCATTGTTGTTGTTAATTACATGGATGCCATTAAGTGGTATTTGGACCACTTTTGGGTTGTTTTCTTCGGTTGATCACTTTTGTAGATCATGTGCAAAACCATTTTCCTTTTGGCTTAAGTTCTCTAAGAGTTGTATCATAAGTAGACATACAAAGGAGGATCGCGCATATCTTCTTTCACCATTGCCGTAATTAATTATGAAGAAGTCGAAATTATCTCGCTCGAAAATCTGCTTTCACTTCTCCCAGAGATGGAGTTGAATAAAGGCGAGCAGAGCGAGTGAGAGAACAAGAGTTGAAAGGAGTCATTTAATTATTGCATTTAGTTATTATTTCGGAAGTCGGACAGAAGGGAGATTAGTAAAAGAAAAAAAAGAAGAGGGTTAATGTCAAGTGCACCCGAACATGTTCACATTTGAGGCGTTTGACAATAAGTTTAAAAGAAAAGTAAAAGCACTCGAATTTTAGGCAAAGGGAAAAGTCATTCGGTGGATACACAAATGTCAAGCTAAGCTAAGCCAATGAAATGCCATCAAGATAAACCACCCAAAAATAAAGGCAAAAAAGAAAAAAGAAACCCTTTAGTCCTGATATCCTCGTTCAAACATCGCTTGTCAAAATGCTGCAGTATTATGTTAAATGGAAATGATGAAGAGAGGTCTTTCTAAAATCCTCTTTAACTTGGGACATCTGCAAATCCCAAGTTGCTTATTGAAATCACAGATGATCTTGCCCCACCAACATTCCAGTCAAAATTAATATCAAGTCCCCTCCCCCCCCGGCGGGGGAAACCTTCCCTCCTCCAACTTAACCCTTCTAATTCTAGTTTTTGCACTACTTCTTCCAACCCTTGAGATTTCTCCTAGGAGTTGGTACATGGACAAGCTTGTGGCAATTCATTTGCTCGCACACCTGCTTCGATCGCGATGTCACGATCAATTTGCATCCATTCCTTTCTAGGGCTATACCCACTTCTTCCAAAGAATAAGATTTCCTAACGTCATCTAAGATAAGGAGGAGTCTCCTACCCCCCAATGCCTCCCTCAGTTTTGCGCCCCTGTAAACAGCGCTTTCCCCCATCAAATTCGGTAGGACTCGGAAATATTGCGCAATGTCAGTTTGTATCGTGCCAACGGTACCATCTTGTGATACATCGACCAAACAAGCACCATCGAACCTTGTGCAACCTTGCACTATCTGATCATGTATGTGTACCGCGAGAAAGGTTTTGCCCGCTCCCGCCCGTCCCCAAACACCGACACGAAGCACCTCTTCCTTCATCAAGCAATCCCAGATCTCATTTCTTTTTGTTTGAGAAGCTTGTCCCACTAGTTCACCCGGTTGCAGTTCAAGGCCTCGGTTCGGTGTCACATCCACCGTGAGTCCGTCATCAAATCTACCCTTCTCGTGCAATTTTTCCACTTGAGTCATAATGAACCTCACCCGATCCGCCAACTTGAGAAGAGTAAAGAAATTCCCCCCTTCGACGTCTCGTCCTAACTCGCGGACTTGACCCTCCCACCGTTCTACATGTTGTATCCACAAGTCAATTTCTTCCTTCCTTCTCTTTAGTGGTCTCCTCTCTTCCTGCTCTAGTTGCAAACTTATGTCAGTCTTCCTGGCTGACACCAATCCCATAGTCATTTCCAGAGCATACATGTTCGCTTTAACTCCGGTGAGGTGGCTGAGCTTTTGAACAAGACCCACGAAATTTATGAGGGATCCCAAAAGTTTGTCGACATCCATTGTCAGACTGCATGGAGCATTAGGGGAAAAATGTGGTCAGTTAGTATTCCAGTTCCAAGCACAAAACTTTTTAGCTTTCAGCATTTATATTTTGACTTCTATCCAATAAATGAGTATGTCGGCATTTCCGAACTGTAAACTGTTATATAGTATTCCAGGTGCAAGACCGAGAATGAAAATGGAAAGACCTTAGAGAAAGAAAAGAAGCGTACAGCCGTGATTTGGGTTGTTGTATTGGTCGAATTTGCTCAGGGGGGATCCTGCGGGAATTTGAAACGGCAACTTATTCGCTTTCGACACTGCGATAAATTTGAGGCAAAGAAGCAATTGGCAAGAGTCGGAACGTCCCAAGGACATCATGTTTTTCCTTCGTTGGGAAATTCCAAGCCCATGAGCTACTACCCCGAATAACCCTGACCCTGGTAAGGTGCAATAATACTTCACATGCAATAGTCTTTTGAAGCGTTGGGAGAGCTTTGGTAAAATGCAAGTCCTTCTCCCTCACTCCTTTCCCTCCAAAGTGTATTTGCTCAGAGAAAGGAAAAAAGAGAGGGTGGGGTTACCGGGGCGACCGGCAAGCCTCCGCGAGGCAACCAGAGGCGACCTGAGGCAACCAGAGGTGAGCTTCGCACGAGGTCGACCGAGCAACCAGGGCGACCAGGCGACCGGTTGCAAACAGAGGCGAGCCTCGGTGAGCTTCGCTCGACCGTCGACCAGGCAACCAGCGGCGCCCGGGCGAGTCTTGGGGAGCCTCGCGTTAGCGGCCACCAGGCGAGCCTCGCTCGAGCATCGACCAGGCGACCAGAGGCGAGCTTCGCACGAGCGTCTATCGGGCGAGCATTGGCAAGCCTCGTGCAAGGGTCGACCAGTCGACCAGCAGCGACTGGGCGAGAGTGGGCGAGCAGGCAACCGGAGGCAACCAGAGGCAAGCATCAGCGGCGTGTCGCCAAGATCGCACAACCTCAGGCGAGCTAGATCTGAACCCTCCCACGACCCTCGGCAACCCTCCTCGCACCGCCCTCGGTGCCTAGTGCTAGAGCGGGAAGAAGAATGACGATCGAAGGGATTGATGGGTTGTTGAAGTTTCAGAGAATTTGAGACATGAAGAAGACGAAGACGAAGAAGGAAGCGAGAAGCACAGACTCGTACGGCCCAAATGGAAGAGAGGCGCAGACGGGGGTGGAGATATTTTGGGAAGGGATAGGGAAGGCCTGATGGGCTAACGGACGCAACGTGCAGACCGTGGAAAAAAAAAAGAGTTGAAAACGGGACTAGCGAGAGAGATTGAGAAATGCCGTGGGCACTATGGAAAATGTACCGCCTTTTGTTTTGTCTTACCAAATCAGATGACAACCGACTCCCTCCCAGAACTGGGTCACATTGAGAGCGCACGCAATTTCAGGAAACGAAAGAGGGCTCTAAATTTTGCCCTTAAATCTCATCTAAAGAGAGTTAAAGCTGTCTCACCTGGGTCAAAAACTTGCTGATATCCCTTCGAATGAAAAACCCCAACGGCGGACTTGAGAGACTATCCAGGCAGAAGGAATGATGGAATGGCTAAGCGAGAGAGAAGTTTTTTTCCTTTTTTATGGGTAAATAGAGAGAAGCTTCAGTCAACGATCGACTTGAGAGGCAATCCAGGCAGAGGGAATGAAAGAATGGCTAAGCGAGAGAGAAGGTTTTTTTTTTTTTTTGGGTAAATAGGGGGAAGCTTCAGTCCATATACAGAGGCATGAGGTCTCTGGCAACCCCCCTTCCTGGAAGATGACTTTTTAATGTTATGTTTATTTCGCAAAAAATAAATTAATTTCGAAAATATTTTCCTAAAAATGATTACTTAAAATAATTCATCAAAAAAATATTGTCATTAATGATAATTAGTTGTTGTATAAATATTTTCGTGAATAATGAAAATATTTTTTGTTCATTGATTTTGGTAAATGATACAAATTTAAAAAAAAATAATTAAATTATTCATTTTCTAAGAAATAAAGTCACGTTCAGTTTAAAATTTTTAAGCCCTACTTACCTATTGTCATCTACTTATTGTTATAATATTTAAATAATAAACCACATTTCATCTAATAACACTATATGAATGTCTTTAGTTTGAATCTATTCAGACCCCATTTATCTTCTTAATTATATTTAAATACTAGTACTAGGCAAAAAGACTGAACTAAATATGAAGGGGAGTATTAAAATATTTAAATAATAAATCATACTTTGATCTAATAATTTAAATTTTTAAAATAATTTACGGTTCTCTTACAAAATTCACACTTATCCTGCGTACTTGTGCGAGGCAGATAATCGATACAATGACAATCAAGAGTCTTTGCACACCTTCTTGGAAGAAGAGCCAAAGTCTTGAGGCCACATTGGAGGCAACTTCCCCCCGCCCTTATCACCACACACACACACACACACACACACAAAAGTAAATCTCATGTCAAAATCAAGTTGATGCCTTGTCCATCGGGCTGACAGTTGGGGGAAGATATTCGAGACACTTTCCGATCGTCTTTGGCTATTTAGCTTCGTTATAATATTACATCGCATTAGCCAAAGTCTGCGGAAAATACGATAATGTTTGCAATTAAATGAATTTCAGGTGCATTAGAACGATTATTATTTAAGAAAAATATTTTTATCAACGACGAAATTATGTAGACATAAATTATTGTTAATGATAAAAATATTTTTTGTTCATACTAATTTTAAGAGACACGCAAAATCACTTTAAGAAAAATGTTTTTCAAATCATTAATTTCAGGGGAAACAAATGCACATTAATTGAAAACCAAAATCTCTATTTTGTTGCAAAACTTACTTATTGCATAATACCCTTTTCATAGTAGATTACAAATCATAGAGAAACGGTAGAAATGATCTCGAATCGTGGATTTTCCTTCTCGGAAGATATCTAAAAGACTTGGGAAGGGGAGACTCGGCGTGTCGCCCTGACGTACATGTACAGAAGTTTTAGGCTATTTCTCTTTTCTGCTCCCAACAAATATTACCTAGTTGTTGCTTCACCCAAAAAAAAAGGAAAAATAAATTCTAGGTTGACATGTAATTAACCTAGTTACATCTAATAATGATAACGACAACTCATGTTTTTTATATTCACTAAGGATGTTGCTTTTCTAAGAAATATAGTGTAAATCGGTATATGTTTGAATTAATTAAAGCAAAAAAAAAAAAAAAAAAAAGGCAAATCCGATTAATTTTCAAAGCGATTAAGACAATACCAATCATCATTTAATATATCAAATAGACTTGTTAAAGCACTAAAAAAATTTGTATATCTTACCTCAATTCGCAAATAAATGAGGGTATTTGTGTTTTACATCCTACTCGAGCTCCCAAGTGGCTCTTTCTTAGTGTGGATATAGTTAAACGTCACAACACTTGATCCTTGCTATCAACAATCCATATAGCTTGCTCCTTAAAAGTTGAGTTCTCCTTTGACTTCGAAGGTGTAATCTAGCACATGTTTAAGATTTTGCATATATTTTCTCAATAAAGATACATTAAATATAAAATAAGACGGTTGTCCCACTAGTTCACTCGGTTGTAGTTCATAGCCTCAAGCTGGTTTCACATCTAGCGTGAGACCGTCACCAAATCTACCCTTCTTGAGTAATTTGTCCATTTCAGTCGCTGATACACCAATGTAAGACATGAAAAAGTATTAGGGTTTATCTCATATCGGTTATGGAAGAGACGTGTGATCAGTTTATAAATGTGAGGGAAAGTCTTATCCCTTAAGCTATATTTTGAGGTGAGAGAAGTCAAAGATCACCCAACACTAGTATTAGAGCCCGGGTTAATAACAAGTTTAGACTCAACAGTACTGTTGTGGCCTCTGACCTAAGCCCGATGTGTGAGAGGAGATTTGTTAGAGTTTATACCACATCGATTGTGGAATGGCAAGTAGTTACTTTATAAGTGCGAGAAAAAGCCTCACCCTTGAACTAGCTTTTGGATGAAAGAGGTCCAAGATCACGCAACAAAAAGAAATGCCCTCCTTAACTTTTCGTCTTAGCTCGTGGACTTGATCCTCCAGCGATACTGCTCTCTGCATCCACAGGTCAACTTCTCTCTTTCTTTTCTTTTCTGGTCTCCCCTGTTCCTGCTCTGCTTGGTCACCTATGTCTGCCTTCTTGGCTGACACCGTTTCCATATTCCCTTCCAGAGCATCCATCTTCGCTTTAACTCCATAGACATAGCTGACCTTTTGGACAAAAATGAATGCATGGTTGGTGATTCCCGGAATTTTGTTGACGTCCACTGTAAGGCTGCTGAGAGCACTCGGGGAAAAATGTCTGTCAGTTAGCATTCCAGGTACAAAACTTTTAGCTTTCAGCATTTATATTTGGACATTTATCCTGAGTACCTCAGTATTTTCGATTGTTAATGTTCAATTAGTATTCCGAAGTGCAAGACAAGAATTAGAATGGAAGGATTCTAGAGAAAGAAAAGAAGCATACAGCCCTGATTTGGGTTATCTTGGTCGAATTTACGAGGACAATTTGAGGCAGAGAGGGAATTGGCAAGACTTGGACCGTCCCTGAGGACATCATATTCTTCCTCTGTTGGGACGTTCCAAGCCCATTAGCTACCCCCGCTAACCCTATTCAAGGATCCCGGTATGGTGCAAATCCAAACTTGGGTGGCTGACTCCAACATGCAAACTCTTCATATAGAGGTATGAATTATGTTGTGCCATAATCCGCACGTACAACTGTTGAGCACATGCTACTAACCTGTGATGGGGCATTAAAATTGACCGAACAAATGTTGCAACCTTGGATGCATAGTGGATGAAATTAAGCTCCAACTACATGGCGAAGAGACAAAAACGAACAAAGCTAGATTGAATCATGTTTGGTGATCTTGAGTCTCTCTCATCTTGAAAGTTAACTCAAAATATGTGGTTTTCCCTCGTATATAAATTGACCACCAACCCCTTTCATAATTTATATGAGATGACTCCAACACATGTTCATTTATTTTCGAACATAAGAAATCCTTGGAGCACTTTGAATCTATTTCAGTAGACTATTCATTAGGAAAATGTGCCAACTGTGTTTCCAATGGATGCTCCTGCCGGTAGGAATGAACCCCCATATCCTTAAACGTCTCTTTTACTCCACGATGTCAAAGGCTTTTCCCCCACTAAGGGGGTTCTTCTATACTGGATGGTTTATTGGACTGATCTACAAAAGAGAGAACACACATAACAAAGTATACCGTCGTGGTAATTTGCTCATGATTTAACAGATGTACAAAAGAGAGAACACAAAAGCGACACAACACGGGATGCAAAATTTCTTTTCATTCCTTGCGTGAAGGATGTGCGAGATAAATCAAGGAAATCTAGGACTTAAACAGACGTGGAGAGTGCAGGAAAATGTGGGGAGAAAGCTCCAACTTTTCACAAATCTCAAGCAGTCTCACCTGGTAAAAACTTGCCGATAAGCCTCATGATGAAATTCCGCAACAGGAGATTTATTCAACAAAGGGATCGGCAGAGAGGAGGAATCAGCTGGCAGAGAGAAACCGAGACGAGTGAAGTGAGGATGTGTCTTAGTGAACAGAATCACAGGGAACTTGCAATTCTTTGAAGTCCATGGCCGACAAACAGTACAGGGGGTGGGACCTACCTGGAAGATGGATTTAAAGTGACTTTAAAATTTTCGAGACGCCTTTACGCTTTATGCTTTATTATCTCTTTGCTCACCTGTCCGAGTGGGGCAAACAACGAGATTTATCGTCGAGAGGCTTCCATGCACCTTCTCGGAAGATAACCAAAGTGTTTGGGGGTCAAATGGGAGACATTTCTTTTTCCCCTTAAAAGAAAAAAGTCGATTTCATGTCAGAAACTTAGTTTTTTTTTTTTTGTCAGAAAATATATTCCAGCTTCGATACTTGACATAGTTTCTTCATAACAAAAAACACGGGCCTCAGAAATAATAAGGTCCCATAATATACTGGGAGGATTAGTAAACCAAACTTTAGGAAATAGTTACCTCTATGGGCTTCAACTATCCAGTCAGTTATTTTATTTGCTTCTCTTAGGCAGTGGGCTATACTCAAGTTTTCAAATTGGGCCATCTCTAATTTGCAAGCATTGACTATAGTTTCCTCCTCCCACGAAGCTTTTTCTTGATTTATCACTGCACTTATCACATCTAAGTTGTTTGACTTGACACTTAAGTTCAACAAAGTGTTCTTATACATCGATGTCAGAAATTTAGTTGATGCCTCGTGCATTGTGCTAATAAACTTATATTCCGTAAAAGATATTTGAAATTGTTTCTACTCTGCTTTCACGTGGACCTACTTTTTTGGAAGGAATGATAATTTTGCAATAAAATGAATTTTCAGGATATATTTATTTTGCAAAAATTAATAATTTGAAAAATATTTTTTTGAAAATGATGGTCATATTACTTATAAAGAATAAATAAGCGAAAAACATTTTCATTGACAACAAACATATTTAGATATTCATGTTCTGGGAGGATTAAATATTCATTGACAAACAATCATATTTAGATATTCATTGACAAACAATCATATTTAAATATTCAGCAACAATGAGGTCCCATAATGTACTGGGAGTATTAGTATGCCAAACTTTAGGAAATAATTACCTCTATGGGCCTCAACTATCCAGTCTGCTACTTTATTTGTTTATCTTGGGCAGTGGGCTATACTCAAGTTATCAAATTGGGCCATCTTTAATTTGCAGGCATTGACTATAGTTTCCTCCTCCCATGAAGCTTTTTCTTGATTTATCACTGCCCTTATCACATCTAAGTTGTCTAACTCCACACTTAAGTTCAGCGAAGTGTTCTTAGACATCAATGTCAGAAACTTAGTTAATGCCTCGTGCACTGTGCTGATAAACTTATATTCCGTAAAAGATATTTGAGATTGTTTCTAGTCTGCTTTCACATGGACCTACTTTTCTGGAAGGAATGATAATTTTGAAATAAAATGAATTTTCAGGATATATTTATTTTGCAAAAATTAATAATTTAAAAAAAAAATTGAAAATGACGATCATATTACTTACAAAGAATAAATAAGAGATGTTTATTTTGAAAATGACGGTCATATTACTTACAAAGAATAAATAAGCAAAAAACATCTTCATTGACAACAATCATATTACTTACAATGCATAATTGTAGATAACCCTAATGATATTATTTTTAAACATTTGCATCTGAAAATTAAATGCCTTCAAAAACTAAAACAAAATCAATGGCCTGTTATTGTAAAATTTTGAAATTATTGCAAATATGATTAAATGAATTGTCAACGATAATTCCTATCACTTTATGATTGATGAAGATAATTCCTATTGTTTTATAATTATTGAAGAATTGCAATGAATTTTTAAAGGACTTTCAGTATTTTATGGATATCCATAAGTCTTGGAGAAATTCTCACGACAAAGTATACTTTAGTTACCACAAATTGTACAAATACGTGATTAAATTGAATGAAATGAATATATAAAAAATAAGCTACCTATGATTTCGCAACTTACAAAGGAAAAACATTGCCTCGGTAGTGCTTCACCAGGAATAATGAGATAAATATATATTATATTGGCATCTACTCAATCTAGCTAAATTTGCTTATGAAAAGTAGACTTCGCATTTTTTTATCTTCATCACGGGTGTTACTTTTCTAAGAAAAATCAGATAAACTGGTATATGTTGGGACATTTTAGGTAAATTTAAGGTAATTTAGATAAATTTTCTAAAGCAATCAAGACAATTCCAATCAACATTTAACATATCTAGTAGAATTTGTCAACACATTAAAAAAAAAAAAATTGATCAACAATTGGCGCTCTGGTGATTTTCAAACAGTCAATTGTTATTTTGTTAAGCTAATATAACTATCACCTCGCTTATGTTTGCGGTTGCAAGAGGTTCAAAGTATGATCTGCATCATACTTTAACATGTGTCTTATTTATATTTCATTGTAAATTCTTAAAAATCGCATTCTTTTATTTTCTCTTAATCCTGAAATTCATCCATCTATTATTTTTAATGAAAAAATCATTAAAAATCCTAAATTATGACTATTGTGACATATTTATCCCAATCTTTTTTTGTGACACCAAAAACTCCAAACTTATATTCGTGTGACATATTTACAATACAAAAACTCCAAAGTTATATTCATGGGACACATTTAATCTCAAACTCATATTCATGTGACATATTTATCCCAAATTTTGAGGTAAATATGTCACATGCATATAAGTTTAGGGTTTTTGGCGTCACAAGAAAAAGTTTGGGATATATGTGTTATAATGTGCATAATTTAGAATTTTTGGTGACTTTTTACTATTTCAATTAAATATAGTTCCACAATATCATCTCTTGATGCAGTGAAAAATGTACTAAGGCGGCTTTTAAGAGAATGAGCCACTCTATTAATACTACACCTTCCTTGAGTGAGTCATCAAGATTATGCAAATGTACTAGTAACATCTAAGACACAATAAAACATCAATCAGCCCATGTCATCCATTTGAATTAGTCTTGGATATGCTACGACCCTCCCGGCATGGTTGTTGGGGAAAAGACAAGTTGAGAGGTAATGTCGAGTTGGGACCAACAATTCACAATTGGCCCAAGTTTTCCCAAACTCTTACTTCGTGTGGTGTTGGAATATTATGATTGGAATTGATCCATCCCTGAAATCTTAACTTACTTAGAGTCACTAGGAGCCAAGTGAGATATGGAATGATATCTCATTTCTTATGCAATTAGAGATCTAAAGTGGGTGATTACACTAGTTATCTAACTAGTGCCCTTTCGATATCTAAACTTATTTATCAACTAATGTGTCCACATAGTCTTCTTACAAAATTATTGATCTTAAAGTTCTTGTCCATTAAGTGTCCATGCAATATTTTGTGTGTGTTTAATATGGCTCGAAAGTGTAACCTAAACATTCAAATGAAACAAGCAAATTACAATTAAAAAAAAATGGAAGAAATGCAATCAATTTATCTAAGAAAGCAATGTAAGAACAATTAAATGTAAAGTGCAGTAAAGTAACCAAATATATGTTGGGCAAATAACATAATCTTAGGATAGCAACCCCATGAGTTATGATCAAAATCAGCCTAATTCATTAGGTAAAAGATTTATCTGCTAAGACTAAAATTATATCAAAAGTGCTCACTAAGATCCCTGAACTAAATGCTTATTGCTTACTAACTAAAAAAACTAAGCATAAACTAATGCTAAAACTTAACAACCTAGTCAGGGCCTCTTTCTAAGCTATATTTCGATTTTTTTTTTTTCAATGTTTAAAATTTCCTCTTTTTCGATAATTTAAAAAATATATATATTATTTTAATATTCAGGAAACAAGGACTCGGGCCGGGCTCTTGGGCCCGGTCCGAATACGAGCTGTGCCACGGATACGAAATTGGGCTATTATATCCGCCCCAGTCTTTTCAATTCTAACCTAACTAAGCCCAAATCAGATATACCCTTGACGAGCCGACTTTCATTAAAACTGCATCAAGCCCCCACTTAACTCCTCGTCACTTTCAAAACTGCACCCAGCCTCGTAACACCGGCGCTTTCATCATCTTTGCAAGACCGAAAGCCTACCCATTCGCTCATACCTCGCAACAATCAAAACACCAGAACATGAACATCTCACTTCACGCCGAATCAGGTTAACGTCCATCCCCGGACTTCCATTGTCAGCCGCCATTTCCGGATGCCACTGTCATCCATCAATCATTCAAGAATTCACAAATACGGTCACAACGTTGATTGGAGCAGATAGGCACGAAAAGGTATTCCATGGACAAACTGGTATGGACTCATTCAAGGATCATCACAAGGCCTTTGCTTCTCCGAAGAGCCTTATTGCTCGAGCACCGGCACACGCAAGGTCACCAGAAAAACAGAGAAGATATTGCTCAGAAACAGTCACGGTAGCCATGAATCATACTAAAAATTTCGACAAACAAGTTTACCAAACGGGACACCAATATATAGAACAGATCAGGACATGCTCGGATTCGGACGACAATAGAGATTGACGTGTAACATAGTCTCATAGGAAATTCGTCAAACAGGTTTTATGCATCAGTTCTAAAGAAATCCAATCGCTCCAAATTGAGGTTCACGACTAGGCTTGAAAAGACTATAGGATGTTTATACCAAGGAGAAGGAGTTGAAGAAAACGGTTGCGATTTCTTTGGGAGAAATTGCATAACACCTCAGCCACTCTCGTCTCAAAACAGGGTATCATGGTGGATTGAGTTTCCGGTTGAAATTAACGTCGGTTATGAAGCTTGAACCGAGAACGAAGCTCTTCGCACTTCATGGTCAAAAACAGAGATGGGAAGAGTAAGGGAGTTTGCAGATCTGGAATGAAGAAAAAAAAAAGGCAACGAGGGCCAATCGACGTTGGCATAGCAACAGAGAAGCTCCCCTGAGTTTTAATACAAGCTTGGGTTGGTGAAATAGACAACGACAACTGCAACTTCATCTCTTCGATGACTATGACAGAGCACAAAGCTGCAATACGTGGCGAGGGAGCTGATTTCCAACAACGGGCTATGAAGGTGATGAAAGGAACGAGAATTTGAGGAGAATCCGTGGTAATTTTCTTTCTCCTTTTTCTCTATGAGAAAATCCTCCCGTGGTAATTTTCTTCGTCCCCTTCTTGAGTTTGGATTATGAGTTCTAGTATTGCTTTATAATATGCATAGTGAATACTCAATCTGCCTAAAAAGAGATGTATTGTTCAGTGGATTGTAGTTCTAAGTTTTAAATTTTTTTTTTTGATGGATTATAAAAATTCCGATATTCTAATCAATCTGCTGGACATATATGCTGATAACAAATTGCTGATTTTTATTTGAGGGAGCATTGGGTGGAAGGACGAAGATGTTATCTCCATTCTTGTTGGTTATGGTGCTTGACATTAAAACTTGAAGGTGCATTTGATCCAAATCGTTTTAAATTTGTTGGGAATAAACTTTGCTATGCTATTTGGTTCCTTGGGGGATTAGTAAGTTTCAAATCATCCCTGTTTCACCCCTATGCTCTCATATGATAATGTGTATTGATTTTGCACTCTTGTCTCTCTATTTCTCAGAATTCTCTGTATATGTAATTGTTACTTTGTTAAACATGATAGCACCCGACTATTGAATGAAACAGGTCTAGAAAAGTCAATCCACAGTTTCCCTATTTGCTTCATCTTAGAATGAAGGTAGATTTTCAGTTTGCTTCTTGAATTTTGGTGAAGACCAGTTTCCGACGGGGGTTTTAGTGTATCTTTGTTTCTGATCTCTCTTAGAGCTATGATTCAAAGTTTCTTAAGATATATCCAGAGCTTCAGCCTACCCCGCTCCGACTTGATGAGGATCTAGAACAGCTTGAAGTTCTTGAGAATGATTATAAAAGGAAGGTAAAACAGACGTTTCTTTGCTTCTTTTCATCAGTAAATCCCCGAGCTGCTTGAAAAATGCAAAGATGTAAAGTTTTGGTAGTTATGAAGGTGGTGTAACAAATTGGCGGTTGTTTTTGGCCAAAATAAGGGTGGCAATTTCTCTATTTTTGTGGATTCCTCATCTAATGTGAAGCTAAAATGAGGAAGTAGATCTCATACCATGTTGGGGAAATCTTCATCTTCTAAATAAATACTTTTCTTGCTAGAATTTCAATCAACTATCTACTCGATGCCATCGGATGCCTTCATCCAACAAAAAAACATCTGTATACTAAAATTCCAGAATCTTAGACGCATCACCACTAATAGAAAATAAACAAGCAGTTTCTTTATCTGGCATTCTGATTGCACGACTAATGTTTGTTTTTTACTTAAACAGGATGATAAAGGTGGATCGTGAAGCTCATGGTGTTGATCCTCCAGAAGATGTTGATAAAATAGAATAATTTATTTCTTTATTTTTTTGGTCAATAAATAAAATCATTTATTGATGAAAGGAACTTGACCTAGGTTGATGGGATTTTATTTTATTTTTTTTCATTTTTTGGGTCAATATGTACTTGTAAGTTTATGTCAGACTTTAACTTGGTCAAAGTTATTTAGCCTTGTTCGGCTCGAGCGTGAGAGAATTCGGGAGACACGGGAGCACTGATTTTGTGTCATGCTTTTTTTCGTTAGGTAACGTTATCTACTCGTCTAGATGATCTTTAATATATGGGGCTTAAAAACACATCGTGGCTGGTGATATCTTCTGATGGTAGGTTCCGGTTCTCTGCAGTGCATGGAGTAAAGATAAGTGCCAATATATGTGGGAACATTGTGGAATATAGTCAAAAAAATATTAGGTACAACTCTCATGTGAACTCAGCAAAAAGTTAGTCTATTCATATTGTGACACGTGTCGCATGTGGACACTCTGATCAATCACAATTCTCCCTCTCCCTCCCGCCCCCCGGGTCGTCTCACCCCTATCTTCTCATCCTTTTCTTTTTTTCTCACCCCAAGGCTTGTGGCCGCTGTGGCCACAGAGCTCAACCTTGAGTAATCGAGGGCGCGAGCTTGAGATACAACAGACTGGCCAAATGCTAATATTGATCATTGGCCATTATTGTGTTATAGATGAAGCCAAATAATTTTAGGGATTTTTATGTCTTTTAAAACAGATTTGCTTTTAGTTTTTTTTTTTTTTGTCAGATTGCTTTTAGGTTAAAAGTGATACATTTATATTAGCGATGGCAAGACGCTAGCCGTCAAGACGCTGAAAAAGAAAATAGAGGGACAAGAAAAAGAGAGAAGAAAAAAGTGAGTTTTTTTTCTTTACGAGGATTCTCAATCTTTTTGTGCCCTGATCTTGAGAAAAGATTATCGTTGTATTCCAACTTTTTTCGAAATCTAGTGGATTCGTAGAATGCCTCTACGCGGAGACGTAGCACAGGTTTGGGTAAACTTCATTAACAAATTTTTTAGCGTGTTTTTCTGATTCTATTCTTTTATTATTATATTCTACTTAGTAAACTGTTTGCAAGCATTATTTTTCTGGAATCGACGTGCGATTTCGTAACAATAGGTATCGGAGCGTGGGTCGGCTAATCGAGAACATCGAGGGTTTTTCGGTGACATTCGATTGAAAGCAAATAGTATGAAAGAAGATAAAATCAGAATCGATAAGTTCGATGGGCAGGATTTCGGATGGTGGAAACTCCAAATCAATGATTATCTTTATCAAAAAGATCTCGATACACCACTTGAGGGTTGGAAACCTGAGATGGCAGAAGTGGATCCCACCGCAAAAGCCAGATGAAAATTCTTGATTGAAAGGCATTAGGTGCGATTCGTCTAGGGTTGACGAAAAAGACAGGGTACCACATTGCGAAAGCAAAAATTGCAAAAGAAGCCATGGATATTCTAACAAATATTTATGAGAAGCCGTCCACATCAAATCAAGTATTTTTGCTGAAGAAATTGGTTAATATGAAGTTATCTGATAGAGGTTCTGTGGCAGAGCATATTAATAGTTTCATGCAAATCATGGGTCAATTGGAATCCACAAGCATAAATTTAGATATTAAGCTTCAAGCTTTATTATTTTTATGTTCTCTTCCAGAAAGCTACAATACCGTAGTGTAGGGAATTTCGAGCACCATGAAGGATGATTTAACTCTTGATGATGCTGTGAGTAGTATCATGGATGAAGAGATGCAAAGGAAAGTCTAAAGTGAAGATAATTTTTCAGCATTTATATCTTCAACGGCACTCGCAGTGGAGAATCGTGGAAGAAGTAAAGGTAGAGGAAAATTTAGCAAGCATGGTAGATCACAATCAAGGGGTAAGAGACAGGTTGCAAAAGATGAGTGTTGGTTTTGTCACCAAACCGGACACCAGAGGTTTCAGTGTGAAGCCTACAAAAAGAAGCAGCGAAATGAGAATCAAGGAGTTAATGCGGTTAGCGATGAATCTTTGCTAGATAATTTGTGTTTGTCTGCAGGGTTTGACTTGATGACAGATAAAGGGTTTATTGATTCCGATGCTTCTTTTCATTGCACTTCGCAAAGAGACATATTTGATGATCATGCCAGTGGAGATTTCAGACAAGTGGTTGTGGGCAACGGCCACATGTGTCCCATTGTTGGAAAAGGAATTGTCACTGTGAACATCTCAAGTGGAGGACGTCTAGTTTTGTGTGAAACTAGACATATTCCAGAATTAAAGAAAAATCGAATTTCTACTAGTAAACTTGATCAAGAAGGTTTGGTAATAACCTTTGGATGCATAGAGTGGAAGATAATCTCAGGGGCAAGAGTAGTAGCAAAGGGAAAACGTACGGGTACACTTTACCTTCTCCAATGAGAGAATATCAGTGATATGGTTGCAACTACAATGGCTACAAGTAATTTGTCTACTCTTTGGCATTATCGTTTGGGACATCTTGGTGAAAAATGTATAAAGCAATTACACTCGAAGAAATTACTTCCAGGTTTGCAAAAAGTTGAGTTAGATTTTTGTGAGAGTTGCATTTATGGAAAACAAAAGGTTGTTAGTTTTCAATTGAATGGACGACAAAATAAAGGCCACAAGCTAGAGTTGGTCCATATTGATGTATGGGGACCTGCTCAGGATCTCTCTTATGGCGGTAAGAGATATTTTGTCACCTTCATTGATAATGCAACAAGGAAGACTTGGGTCTATGCTCTTAGAGAAAAATCAAAAGTATTCAGGATGTTCAGAATGTGGAAAACCATGGTAGAAAAATAGACAAGTTATTATATTAAAGATCTAAAGTTTTATAATGGTGGTGAATATATGCGTAAGGAATTTGCAGAATATTTGAGTCGAGAAGGCATACAGAGGTTAAAGACTGTTCCTAGAACTCCTCAAGAGAAAGGGGTGACTGAAATGATGAACAGGACTATTCTAGAACATGTGAGAAGCATGAGACTACACGCGAGTCTCCCGCTACACTTATGAGCTGTCACAGTTGATGTAGCTGTTTATCTTATCAACAGAAGTCCATTTAGTGCATTGGATGGAGAAATACCACAAGAGCGGTGGTTAGGTAAAAAGATTAATTATTCACATCTAAAGGTGTTTGATTGTATTGCATATGCTTTGATTGATAGGGAGGATAGGAAAAAACTTGATGCTAAATCCTAGAAGTGCGTCTTTATCGGATACGGTGGCGACAGGTATGGCTATAGACTTTGGGATTATGAGAATAACAAAGCCATCCGCAGTTGGAATGTGGTATTCCATGAAGAAAAGATGTACAAGGATCGTCATACAGAGCATGAGAAGGTAGTAGAACCAGAATATGTTGAATTAGACACAATACCTGTGAAGATGTTTCCAGTATATCACAGTGCATTTGAAAGAGAGGTTCAAGATGGGTCTATTATCAATGAGGAGGTAGTTCAAGAGGAACGCAGTGATTTGGAGCAAACTAACGTCCTTGAAATACCTGTCTTGAGGAGGTTTACACATGTGAGAAAGCCAAAGGTAATTTTTGATCCATCAGCTGATACTGTTCTAAACCATGTCTTATATACAAATTTAGGAGAACCTGAGACTTACGATGAAGCAAAGGTAAACACGTCTCACTTGTAGTGGGAGTGTGCTATGAAAGACGAGATGAGCACATTACTTTAGAACAAAACTTAAGAGTTGACCAAGTTGCCCACAGGTAAAAAAGCTTTGTTAAACAAATGGGTGTACATGATTAAGAATGAAGCATATTGTAATATTAGATACAAGGCGAGACTTGTAGTCAAGGGCTTTTCTCAAAAAGATGGGATCGACTACTCCGAGATATTTTCACCTGTAGTGAAAATGACATCAATTAGAGTTCTGCTGAGTATAATTACAGTGGGGGATCTTCATCTTAAGCCGTTAGACGTAAAAAACAACTTTTTTTATACGGTGACTTAGATGAAAAACTATAAATGGCACAACCTAAGGGTTTTGAAATCAAAGGTAAGGAGCACATGGTATGTCGCTTGAAGAAAAGCTTGTATGGCTTGAAACAAGCTTCGCGGCAATGGTACCTAAAATTTGATGGTTTCATGAAAGAAAAATGATTTGCACACTGTGAGTCTGATCACTATGTTTATTTTTGCAAGTATGACGATGGTGACATTATGTATCTCTCTTTATATGTGGATGACATGCTGGTGGCTAGTTCTAATATGAAGATAATTGTAGAAGTGAAGAAGATGTTATCATCACAGTTTGCTATGAAAGACTTGGGAGAGGTCAATAATATTTTAAGCATGAAAATCATCAGGGACAGGAAAAATAAGAAATTATGGATGTCGCAAGAAGACTATGTGAACAAGGTGTTAAAGAGATTTAACATGGACAAGGCAAAACCGGTTGCAACTCCTCTAGCAAGTCACTTCAAACTTTCCAAGGGTATGTGTCCGAGCACTCAGACTTTGAAAGATGAGATGATGGTAGTTCCATATACATCAACAGTGGGGAGTTTGATGTATGTCATGGTGAGCACGAGACCAGACATTGCACAAGCAGTGGGAGTTGTGAGTCAATATATGCAGAACCCAGGTAGAGAGCATTGGAATGTAGTGAAATGGATATTGAGAGATCTAGCAAGTACTTACAATTACTTACTTTGTTATGGTGGTACATCTCTAGAGTCGTAGGGTTATATAGATGCAAATCATTCGGGTGATCGAGATAGTGGTAAGAATACCACTGGATATGCCTTTACAATTGTAGATACAGTAGTGAGTTAGGAATCTCAACTACAAAAAGTAGTGGTTTTATCGACGACAGAGGCAAATATGTGGCGATCACAAAAGCCTCCAAGGAAATCATAAGGTTACAAGATTACATGGAGGAGCTACATCGAAAACAGCCAGTCAATATACTGTAGAGTGATAGTCAAAGTGCTGTACACTTATCAAAGAATGCAACTTATCACTCAAGGACTAGACATATCAAGAAACATTATCACTTTATTAGGTCAGCATTGAAAGATAATGAATTAAAGCTACAGAAAATTGATGGCTCGAAAAATCCAATTGACATGTTGACCAAGGTAGTAGATAGAGAGAAGCATATTTTCTATATCACTACCATTAGTATTACTCCATGTTGATTGATGAAGAGTATCGCAGAGGCACAAGTTTTTCAAGTACTAGTTTTTCGAAGAAGATGGATGCAAAGTTGCTTGGTGCTTGGGTATATTTGTCTTCAAGTGGGAGATGGTTATAGATGAAGACAAATATTTTTAAGGGTTTTTCTTGTCTTTTCTATTAAATTTGCTTTTAAGTTAAAAGTGATACCTTTACATTAGTGATGGCAAGGCGCTAGCCGTCAAGATGCTGAAAAAGAAAATAGAGAGACGAGAGAAAGAGAGAAGAAAAAAGTGATTTTTTTCTTTATGAGGGTTCTCAATCTCTTTTTGCCCTGATCTTGACAAAGATCACCGTTATATTCCAACTTTTTTTGAAATCTAGTAGATTTGCATAGTGCCTCTGCGCGGAGACGTAGCCAAGGTTTGGGTGAACTTCGTTAACAAATTTTCTAGTGTGTTCTTCTGATTATGTTCTTTTATTATTATATTATACTTGGTGAATTATTTATGAGCGTTATTTTTCTGAAATTGACGTGCGATTTCGTAACATATTGTAGCTATGTCGGTGCCATATGGACCTCCTCAATTGCTATTTGCAATAGTGCCTGAACTGCTGCTGCTAGTCTGTGTGGAGTGTACAGTCACTATGGGAGCATTCCTTTTGCATGCCTTTCCAACTTACCCTAGATCCTAATTCAGAGGATATCCAATAAATTCATCTCATGCCTAACCTTCTCACTTTAGGTTTTCCGAATAGTACTTTCCTAGGACTTTCCTCTTCCAACCCAAACGGCAGCATCCTCGATCTTCTTTTCCCTGCCCCAAACAATTGATCATTGGCAATCCTCCTAATCATAGAATAAATCTCATCGAAGGAATGGAGTGACTTAAAGTTGAGAATTTGAGAACAAACATTGTCATAGGTCTCAACATCAAGGTGAAAGGGCTAGTAAGAACACCTAAAGGGGGTGAATACGTGTTAAAAGAATTTTTCACAAGACTTAATAAATCAAATCGTCTTTAGAAGATAATAGACTGAAGATGTAAATGACTACAAGCAGTTATATAAGGTTACAAATTAAAGTAAGGAGTTCAAGATAAGAGAATTGAAACACAAGGTTTATAGTGGTTCGGCTTAGATCAAGCCTACGTCCACTCTCCTGCACTGACAGCCCACTGGCTGGATTTCACTATGAATCAAAAAAGATTTTACAGTCTCACATCCTTAACTTCACAGTGTATAAACTCTACTACACTCTTTCAAAATCTCACAAAATTTTGTTCTCTCTTTTGAGTACAAGATAGACTCAACGATTGAAATAGCAAAGAACTAAGAGCTTCAGATTTTAGAATTTTTCTTTAACGCACTCCCACGAACAACTTAAGAGTCTTCCTTATATACTCTTCCATGCCTTTACAGCCGTCGGCACTTTCCAAAGGAGTTCCTCCAATCTACCCGTTGGACGGAATCAATCAAGAAGATCTTGAGTTATTTAAGAAATTTGATGATAGTCCATCAATCCTGTTTGCCTATACAACCAGGATTTTGGTTTCCATAAGGTAAACCTTCCAAGTATACTTTGCCTTTTAAAAGATCTGATTATCCGAATTGATTTCAATAAAAATAATAGATCATAGGTGTTATCTCCAGCCGTAAGATCTTTTATAAACCGTACGAACCGAATCCTTGAAGATAAACTTGCATCCGGATAAATCTTTTTTTGTCGGTCTGGAATCTGTCAGTGAGGTCAGACTTTGACAGAAGAGTCTTGAGTTCTTTAGACTATAACACTTGAGTCTGCAACCCTTCAGGCTAGACTATTTGGAAAGGTTTTGTCGGCTTCAAAACAATAAGGAGTCTTCTCTAACAATCTCCCCATTTTTTATGGTCACAAAACTTTCTTGCAGATTTGAAAATTTTAACCTGCAAAACAACACTTCAGTAATACGTGAATAAATTGATTAAGACCTGGATAGTATCGATTCTGCAACCACAGAAAACATGTCGGTGCTGCAAAACAAAGGAACTATCCAGTCATAGTCACAATAAGTATCACAAACTAAGTTATTGCAAACGTCAAAGTTCAAACCCAAACAATTCAAAGTCCAAGGTAACAAAATCACCAAACAGACAACCAAAAAAGTCAAACACAGTCAAATCCAAACACAGACAAATCTGCACAAACTCTCCCCCTTTTTGTCACAACAAAAAGTGAGGGATAATTGTAAAAAGAGTTGGATAAAAATTAGGGGTTCTTGGGGACACGAACGATCTGGAAATCCCCCATAGATTTGATCATCTCCTCCAGCTTCCTCAGGTCCTCCTTCAATTGCTGAAAATCTTCACCCTTGGCATTAGCTTGAACTTGAAGCGTAAGGGCTTTGACTTGATCATGCAAAGAAACTGAAGTGGCTTGATGAGCTGACTGCATGGTCTAAAAATCACACTCCAATCCATAAAGCTGAGCTTTGATCTCCAAAAGAAGCTCGAGCAGTCTCTTAAAGTCCGCTATATTGTCGGTTTGAGTACTCGCTTCAGCACGTGTTGTTTGAGGAGTATTAACAGATGATGGAACCTCAGCAGGAACATCTAGACTTAGAGATGAAGCCTCATTACCACCTTCAGTAAATTGAGAGACATGCACATCCTCTAGATCGGCAGGAGAACGACTAACATCATCACTAGTAAAAGTAAGTGAAGAAGTACCTCTTTTATCAGCAGCTCCACCTGTTTCTATGCCTTCGGGTGGAGAAAAGTACTCTTCTTCCTGTTCTTGCTTTTCTTCTGCATGAGAATCATCATGACCCTCTTCTTCCTCTTGTTCTCTTCCTCTATTCTCATCGCTTCTTTTTCTTCATCTCTCTGCTCTGTCTCTTCTCTTTCTCTGTTCTCTTTATCCTTTGTCTCTGGAAAGCTAACAAAACTCTGTAAATTCTTTAAAGTAGTGAGAGTAATGTTATCCTCATCTTCTTCATCCTGCAAGATGAGTGTTCTCCTCTTCTTAACTGGTTCAGTCATTGGCTCTCTGCCTCTCCTTTTTCTTGCTGCAGAGTCTTGTCTTGCCTTAACAGGGGACTTCACCTTCATGCTCTCCAAAACCTTACTCAGCTCCTTCAGACGCATCCTGGAAACCATCTTCAATCCCACTACCATTGGTGCAATGGTTCGAACACATAGAATCTTGGGAGGCTGAATGTTGAAATGTCTGAATAATCGAGTAACAAGAGCAGAAAAAGGGAGTTGTCCCTTGTTCTTCACCATTGTCCTATACATGTGCATAAAAATGGTATGAGGCAAAGAGAACTTGTATCCGATGTTGATCGCATACATCAGCTTCGCTTCAGAGTTTGAGACATCAGTCTTTGATGTGGATTTGGATCTGAGACAATTAATTACAATCTTATGAAGCAGGATATTGGATGAATTCATTCTGGAGTAAAAAATTTTGCCTTCAGCAATCCTATCCCGAACAAACTCCAAAGTAGCATGACCCACAGACACATTGATTGGTTGGAAACTCTCTCTTTCCACCCCAATCACATCAGGTAGAGTGTCCACATCGACCACAAAATCCTTGTCTCTAACACTAAAGGAAAATCTATTCGCATCTAAAAAGGATAGATTTGAATAGAAGTATGCTGTAAGTTCTAGGTAAGCAATAATTGTTTTAGAGCAAAAGCGTTCAAGTTGAAAAAGTGCAAACTTCTCCCTTAGTTTCAATTTCAACGAATCAAGAAAATCAAAATCGACACTCCTAGGATTCATCACTCCTCGCTTCAACAATTTAGAATAAGTTCTCTTGTGGTCCTTAGAACGAAAAAGATATGTCCTTTTACCACGAACATTCGCAGCTACGCCCATCTTAGGCTAAAAATGGAAGAACATCATTTCATTGTCATCTTTCCCTTCAGTCTGGTTAAAACCACCAACACGCGAATCACTTGGAAAGTTGGCAAAAGTCCACTCTGCCAAACCTTGAGGCGCAATGCCTATCCTTTCCATGGCATTCAAGAAAAGGGTTTCATCGTGTGCTTTCAAGAATTCGTCAATCAGATTCATCGCAAAACCAGCCCTTTTCAAGTTAGAGTACAATCTGAAAAGAAATTTGGGCTTTTGAGTCCTTACAGGTTCAACTTCTTTGATGATTTCTTCCTCTGCTTGTTGTTGTGGAGGAACTTGTGTCCTAGGTTAAGAATGTTGTTGTTGTTGACTTTGCCGCTGCTATTGTGGAGATTCTTCTTCCTCGGTCAGATCAAAGTGCGTAGGACCCTCACACATATGCTATGGTCCCTTGCTCGCAATTCTAGAAGACTTTCTTTGAGAATACATTGTCACTTTCTTTGAGGGATTTCTTGAACTCGATTCGTGAGAAAAAAAAATGAAGTCTTTTTGGAATTAACTAGAGAGAAAGTGAGAGAAAACGGAGTTCTGTATTCTAGGGTTTGTGTAAAACGAAGAAGAAGAAAATCTACAGTGTATATAAAGCAAACGAAACGGGGTATTCAGATCGTCATTAAGGAAAAAGTAAAAACTGCCTTTTTGAAAATGAAAAACTGCCATAAATTCAAAATTAAAAAGATAATTGCTAAGAATAAAAATAACGATTCAAAAAGTAAACATGCCTTTTCAAATTTTTCACCCAGAAATTAAGTTACTACCATAGAATTAACTTACAGTGGTCACTTGTTGTTATTCTGAGTTTGATCATCTTCAGACTTTAACTAATAAAAGATATAATGTTTAGTCTGGTATGAATAGACTCAAATAGACTTTTCTCCAGTGGCTTTGTAACTATGTCTGCCAATTGATTCTTCGAGTCAATGAACTGTATTATGACTTCTCCATTTTGAACATGATCTCTAATGAAATGATGTTGAATTTCTATGTACTTAGCTCTTGAATGAAGAATTGGATTCTTTGTGAGATTGATTGCACTGGTGTTGTCACATTTGATCTCGGTGCATGAGTCTTCAATTCCAAAGTCTCTCAATTGTTACTTTATCCATAAGATTTGAGAACAACAGTTTCCAAGAGCCACATATTCCGCTTCTACTGTTAAAAGAGATGCAGTACTCTATTTCCTTGAGAACCAAGATACTGTCATGTTGCCCAGTAATTGACAAGTATCAGAAGTACTCTTTCTATCGACTCTGCAACCTACTAAGTCTGCGTCTGAATATCCAAGGAGAGTAGAGTCTCCCTCTTTTGGATACCACAGACCTAACTTTGAAGTAGTTGTAACGTATTTGATGATGTGTTTTGCGATGCTTAGATGAGATTCTTTGGGATCTGATTGAAATCTAACACAAATACAAACACTAAACAAAATGTCAGGTCTAGAAGCCGTAAGATAAAGAAGTGAACCAATAATACTTCTATAGAGCTTCTGGTCAACTTTCTTTCCTCCTTCATCTTTGTCCAGTTTCAAAGAACTTGACATTGGTATATCAGTCTTTTTGCAATTCTCCAATCTAAACTTCTTGATGAGGTCTTTTGCATAATTTTCTTGGTGAATGAAAATTCATTTCTTCGATTGTTTCACTTGTAATCCGAGAAAGAAAGATAATTCACCAATCATGCTCATCTCAAATTCATTCTGCATAGACTTAGAAAATTTCTTGCACAAATTTTCATTAGATGATCCAAAGATAATGTCATCAACATAAATTTGAACAAGTAGAAAATATTTTCCTTCCTTTTTAATAAACAAAGTAGTATCCACTTTTCCTTTAACAAAACCATTTTGAATTAGAAATTTACTTAACTTGTCATACCAAGCTCAAGGCGCTTGTTTTAACCCATATAGAGCATTTTCCGGTCTGAAAACTGAGTCCGGTCTTTTTGGATCTTTAAATCCAGGTGGTTGTTCTACATTGACTTCTTCTTGGATAAAACCATTTAGAAATGCACTTTTGATGTCCATTTGAAATAACCTTAAATTTTTATAGCAAGAAAAAGCAAGTAATAATCTAATTGCTTCTAACCTCACTACTGGTGCATATGTCTCGTCATAGTCTATCCATTCTTCTTGCGTATATCCTTTGACCACGAGTCTTGCTTTATTTCTGACCACTTTTCCTTTCTCGTTCGTTTTGTTCCTGAAAACCCATTTAGCTCCAATAATATATTTACCTTTTGATTTAAGAATTAGTTCCCAAACACCGTTGATGCTGAATTGTCTAAGTTCTTCTTGCATAGCTTCAATCCAGCTTTCGTCAGCTAAGGCTTCTTCTATGCCTTTGAGTTCTATCTCATAAATAAGTGTCAGAGTGCTAGACTCTTCTTGCCTTTTGGATCTGATGCGAATCTCTTCATCAATGTTGTCGATGATGAGTTCTTTGGGATAACTAGACTTATGCTTCCAGTTATTGGTTGGTCTAATAGTCTGCTAATCTTCTACTTCAGCTGAATCTACAACTTCTGTTCGTTGTTGATGTTCAGAAGTCTGAACCACTTCAGGGGAGGTAGACTTTGTGAGGTCTAGAGTAAGTTTAGATTCTTCAAGTTGAGTCTGATTCAGTTGATTCTGCATAGTGTTTTGGAATTTGACGTTCATAGATTTTTCCACAGATTGAGTCTTTTTGTTGAATATTCTGTAGGTTTTGCTTGAAGTTGAGTAGCCAAGGAAAATTCCTTCGTCCGATTTTTCCTCAAACTTACCAGTTCGATCATTTGCATTTTTCAAAACAAAACACTTACAACCAAATATATGAAAATAAGAAACATTTGGCTTTTTCCCTTTAAATACTTCATAAGGAGTTTTCTCTAGAATTGGCATTAAGAATACTCTGTTAATAATATAACAAGCTGTATAAACTACTTCGGCCCAAAAAGAGAAGAAATATTGATTTCTATTAAAACGGTTCTTGCCATCTCCTGCAAAGATCTGTTCTTTCTTTCCACAACTCCATTTTGTTCTGGAGTATATGGAGAAGAGAAAACATGTTGGAAACCAGATTCATCACAAAATTTAGCAAAGTCTTGATTTTCAAACTCACCTCTATGGTCTGTCCGTATGCTTGAAATAACATAACATTTCTCATTTTGAAATTTCTTGACAAATTTTGAAAAGTGAGAAAATATTTCGGACTTACTTGCCAGGAAGTAAACCCAAGTGAATAAAGAATAATCATCTATGATTACTAGGCAATATCTCTTTCCACCAATGTTTTGAGTTCTGGTTGGTCCAAAGAAATCCATATGCAGAAGCTGTAAAATGCGATTCGTAGAAACTTGATTTATAGGTTTAAAAGAACTTCTAACATGTTTTCCCAAAACACATGATGTACATAGATTAGATTTTTGATAAGTTAGACTGGGAAGTCCACGAACGAGTTTCTTAGAAGAGATCTTGGCAATCTGTTTCATATTGACATGGCTAAGCTTTCGATGCCAAAGATTTGCTTCATCTTGAATAGATATTAGACACTAAGAAATTTCTTGTTTTCTATCTAGAAGATAAATATTCCCATGTCTATATCTAGTGAAAGATTGAGAAAAATCTTTACTAGTTTCCGAACAAATTCCCTCTTGGAAATTGATTTTGAATCCAGTGTCACATAGTTGACTAATGCTGAGTAGATTGTAGTTCAATCCTTCCTCCAATGAGACATTGTTGATTGTGAGACTTTCAATTTTCACAGTTCTACATCCAAAAATTCTTCATTTACTATTTCTACCAAAGGAGACTTTTCCACCATTTATTTGCACAAGTTTAATGAAACAACTTGAATCTCTAGTCATGTGTCTCGAACAACCATTATCCAAATACCACTTAATTTTTTTTCTTGATAGTGACATGTAATTACAAAAAGAACTCAAACTTTCTTTGGTACCCAGATTTTTTTGGGTCCAGAAAAGTTAGTTTTAAACATAGTCTCTGCCCAATCCTTCTTAACAGGTCTCCAAAATTTAGGACATTCTTTCTCGAAATGTTCTGAGCTATTACACTTTGAATATTTGAGAGCACTTCGGCCAACAGGTTTTACAAAAACTCTTTGAAAATGATTTTTATAAAGTGTTTTTGTAGGTCTTTGTTTGATTCTTTCTTTTACTTTTGGGAAATCAATTAAAGGAATAGTTTCCAATGTCATACCCAAACCAGATTTGTTGAAATAAGGTCTTTGTACCAAAAGAATCTTTTCCAACTTCTCAGATCCCATTGAAAACCTTTTTGTAATATTTGAGATATCCTCTTTTAAAAAAGTATTTTCATTCAAAAGAGAATCTGCATTTTCCTTTAAATCATTAAAACTTTTGTTTAGATTTTCAAACTTTTCTTTGCAAGAATTTTCCTGTTACTTCAGTTTAGAATTCTCCCTTTTAAGTTTAGAAATCCTCTTAAGAGATGTTTTGAGACAGAGACAGAATTCATCTATATACTTTGAGACTTTAGCAGGAATTTAAAAATTACTAACCTCGATTTCCTCATCTGAGTCTGAGTCTGGATCCGTTTCAGAGTCTGAGTCTGATTCAGAATTTGCCTTTAAACATATGTTGGCATATTCATCTTCACTTTTCTTCGCATTCAGTATCGCTCCATGTCTCTGCTTTGAGAGCCTTTTTGAATTTTTCTGTATTTCCCTTCTTTTTCTTCAATAAAAAGCAATTGGGTCTGATATGCCCATTTCTCTTGCATTCAAAGCAAATCACTTCTTTGTTTGCCTCATTGTCTTTATTTGATTTTTTTCTGAAATCTTTGAATACTTTGTTTCTTCCAGTTAAACCTTCTTCCTTTCCTGTTTAACTTCCTGAACTTCCTTATCATGAGTGCAAGTTCTTCATCGTCCAAATCATCTTCTGAATCTGTGTCATCAGAATCATCGTTAAATTTTAAAGCAATCGACTTCTTACCTTTAGGATCTTCTTCTTCATTGACTTGCTCTACTTCATATGATTGAAGTATGCCAACTAATTCGTCTACTGATAGAGGCACGATCATCTGTGTTTCTTTAATGAAAGTCTTAATGTGATTCCAGTCTTTGGAGAGTCCACGCATCAATTTATTGACTTTCATTTACCCTGAGATTGGTTGTCCATGATATGCTAGACCATTTACAATCTCCGTGAAACGACTGAACATGTCAGTGATAGATTCTCCTGGCTTCATCTTGAAGGCTTCATACTGTCCGAGTAGTATGTTGATTTTTGTTTCTTTAACTCGATCAGTTCCTTCGTAAGTAACATGCAACCTGTCCCAGACTTCTTTCATTGTTTCACAAGATGAAATTCTGTTATACTCAGTAGGAGATAAAACACAATATAAAGAGTAGATAGCTTTAGCATCAAGAGCTTGTCTCTTGGTTATGTCTGCTTATGTCATATCGCCAGCATCTGTAGCTTCCTTTCCTCTTTCTGAGGTTGATATAACTTTGGGAATGATTCATTTTTCTACTACATCCCATTCTAGGGGATCTTTCAATCTCATGAACGCCTTTATCTTGTTTTTCCATACAATGTATTTATTTCCATCAAAGTAAGGCGGTCTGGTGTTGCTTTGGCCTTCAACCAAACCTAGAGCCAAAATACTAGCCATAGATCTTTAACTCAGAAGTAAAAAAACTTCAATAAAATGAGCACACAAGCTCTGATACCAATTGAAAGGGCTAATAAGAACACCTAGAGAGGGGTGAATACATGTTAAAAGAATTTTTCGCAAGACTTAATAAATCAAATCGTCTTTAGAAGATAATAGACTGAAGATGTAAACGATCACAAGCAATTATATAAGGCTACGAATTAAAGTAATGAGTTCAGGGTAAGAGAATTGAAACACAAGGTTTATAGTGGTTCGGCTTAGATCAAACCTACGTCCACTCTCCCGCACTGACAGCCCACTGGCTGGATTTCACTATAAATCAAAAGAGATTTTACAGTCTCACGTCCTTGACTTCACAATGTAGAAACTCTACTACACTCTTTCAAAGTCTCACAAAAGTTTGTTCTCTCTTTTGAGTACAAGATAGACTCAACGATTGAAATAGCAAAGAACTAAGAGCTTCAGACTTTGGAATTTTTCTTTCACACACTCCCACGAACAACTTAAGAATCTTCCTTATATACTCCTCCATGCCTTTACAGTCGTTGGCACTTTCCAAAGGAGTTCCTCCAATCTACCCATTGGACGGAATCAATCAAGAAGATCTTGAGTTATTTAAGGAATGTGATGATAATCCATCAATCTTATTTGCCCATACAACCAGGATTTTGGTTTCCATAAGTAGAACCTACCAAGTATACTTCGTCTTTCAAAAGATCTGATTATCGGAATTGATTTCAATAAGAATAATAGATCATAGGTGTTATCCCCAGCCGTAAGATCTTCTATAAACCGTACGAACCGAATCCTTGAAGATAAACTTGCATCCAGATAAATCTTCTTTCGTCGATCTGGAATCTGTCAGTGAGATCAAACTTTGAGCTTCAGTCTTCGGACTTTGACAGGAGAGTCTTGAGTTCTTTAGACTATAACACTTGAGTCTGCAACCCTTCAGACTAGACTATTTGGAAAGGTTTTGTCGGCTTCAAAACAAAAAGGAGTCTTCTCCAACACAAGGCTCATAAGAAACTAGTAAACCTGGTTTGATAGGACCAGGAAGGGAAAGTGCGAACTAGAGTGTTCACCTCTTGGCTCATGAGATACTAATAAACCTTCTTCACCTCTTTCTTCTTCGCGTAATTCGTGGCTGCAACATGGGTAAATTCTAGGATATCATCATAATCCTATAAGGCCTTCAATTTGGTGCAAATAATTCACGAGTGAGAGTCCTCCTTGTTGTGGTAGCCCAATCTTTGATCTTGTGGATTCGAGATCCGTTACCTTGGTCAATCTCTCCTTCAGCTCGTCCCACATTATCTTGGCTTCCTTTGCATATGCCACGCTTCTCTATAAACTCTTGTTGAGGAAATTGAAAATCCATGAAACTATCATGGAATTACAATGTGGCGAGTATTAAATTCGGATGCCATTGGATTTGGATTCTCAAGCAATTAGTCGATATACGGAGTATGTTTTTCGCCTGCAATGTTTGTCTTGTCGCTTTCCACTACGTTGCCTGATTATCTTTGGGTTAGCACACATGAAATGAGTATGCTTTTGGGTTTGTGTGAGATGTAGAGATGATATGGTCAGGAAGGGTCAATCACCCTCTTTGCAGGTGCTTCCTCAGCCACATCGCAAATGATGTGGGTTGATTTGTTTGACGTGTTCTAAACACTTTGCTCGATTACCACGAGAGAAACTGTAATTACTTGTATTACTTATTGTACAATATAAACAAATATCCAATATGTAGTTTAATAGAAAAGGAAAAGAAATAATTACAAAATATCTCTAGCTAATTATGAGAGATATACCAGATATTATGTTAACTAACAAGTATTGATAAGAGATGTGCTAAATATCAACCAAAACAGTAAGAAAAATTTCAGCTAATCTTTCATAATAGTTCTGTTAGAACATCAAACTAGTCAAAATGCTGCAGCGATAGGAGGAAGAGTAGAAGGGGAACCACCAAAAGTCGGATCCAGTTCAGGCGGTTCTTCAAGATGTTGCAGTCCTCTGCAAGGAGTCAGATGCAGGTTCTCGAACAATCGCACTATTTCGAGTTCCCAAAGAGGCGGAAGTTTGAGGTAGTCGCGAAGATGGGTCCATTGATTTGTTCGGGATTGCTCACCTAGTTGTAGTTCAGAGACTCCAGATTGCAGTCCTTCGAGTTCCAAAAGAGGCAGATCATTGAGGCATTCGGGAGGAGGGGTCAATTCATTTGTCCGGGATTGTCCACTTAGCTGGAGTTCAGAGCCTCCAGATCCCCGTCCTTCGAGTTCCAAAGGAGGCAGATGGTCGAGGCAGTCGTGAAAAAGGGTTGATTCATTTGTCGGGCATCGCTCAAGGCAGTCGGGAAGAGGGGTCGATTCATTTGTTCGGGATCGCTCACCTAGTTGCAGTTCAGGGCCACGGTCCAGTCTCATATCCAGCGTGAGACCATGATCAAATCTACCCATGTCATGAAAATTTTTCACTTTAGTAGCGAGGCCACTCACCTGATCCTTCAACAAGAGATGAGAAAAAAAATGCCCCTCTTTAACTTTGCGTCCTAGGTCGTGGACTTGATCCTCCAGCGATCCTACACTTTGCATCCACAACTCAACTTCTTTCTTCCTTTTCTTTCCCGGTCTCCTCTCTTCCTGCTTTAATTGGTTACCCACGTCATCCTTCCTGGCTGACAAGATTCGCATATTCGTTTCCAGATCATCCATCTTCGCTTTGACTCCAAGGACCTCGCTGACTTTTTGAAAAATACCGATGCCATAGGCGGCTCCCACTGTAAGACTGCAGGTAGCATTAGGGTAAAGTTGCTATTAATTAGGGGAAAAACTGCGGGAATTCAAACCAACAACTTAATGCGCTTTTGATGCTGCTATAATTTGAGGCAAAGAAGCAATTGGCAAATGGGAACGTCTCAAGGACAAGTTCGTTCTTTCTTGAGAAATTTCAGGCCCATGATCTAATCCCTATTATTAGTGCAAATCGATGCAATAGTCAATCGAAGATGATTCTATTTGAATTGATCCATTTTTAAGCAATATAATTTTAGTGACCCTTACTCGGTCCGACCCCAAGTAGACCCAAATCAATGCGACCCATATTACTTTAATATATCCATATTTAAACAAACCTATGAAAACAAATTCTCACCCATATAAAAAAAAAAAAAAAAAAAAAAAAACTAAGCTATTCACGTAAATATCTACTTGAATAAAATTTCATATCAAATCAAAAAAAGAAAAGAAGAAGAGTAAATTAACAAAATAAAAAGATGTTAGTCAATGAAATAAAAGCGTAAAAAGAAACTAAAAATTAAAACATTCGTAATTAATTAGAAAAGAATGCACGTATTGTAGCCGTATACATTTTGAATGCATGCCTTAACATGTGTTTTAGGGCTATGCTAAAGAAAACACCCTCGAAAGATAGAAATACAGAATTGGTATTTCAAAAAGTGGCAAGAGACAAAATTGTACTAAATGAGAAAGAAACAAATTAAGTAAAATGATTACGCTCTCAACAGCAGACCCCACATCAAGTAGATCGCTCCCGACGTCTCACTCATCGTCCTTGTCTCCCTCCTCATCGTCCTCGGCATCCTCACTGCCTCCTACAGAGTGAATGGCGACCAAGCGAAAAGAAGTTTAGTGAACGCATCTTGAATTATTCTGAAAGAAAAAGAAAGGACTACCCCACAACAGCTCCTATATGGATTGAACATGGCTACCAAGCCTAGAGTGATGTCAATTAAGATCAGCAGGCGGAGTAGATGCCAATGGAAGCACGTTAATGGAGCGCCTAATCGACAAGGACGCAATGGGACTTCTCAACAATCCAACGAAGTCTGACCAGGGATAAGAAGTTGGCAATTTTAAGTGTCACTATTGGTGGGCAACTTACAGTGAAATCTGCCTATTATTCTTTGGAACTGTGCAGGAGATACCATGCAAGAAGGCACATTCAAGCGCAAATAACGTGAATCAGAAGGAATGGGGAAGGCCATTTGGAGTTGGAACCGGGAACGCCTATTTCATTTAATGTTGACCTCAATTCTTTTAAGGCCTTTCCCCCATTGACAGGGTTGCTCTGTGCTGAAAAGTGTGTCAATTTTCTTCTCGTTCCTTGTGTGAAGGATGTGTGAAATAAATTAAGGAAAACGAGGCACGACAGTTTACGAGTACCATTTCCATGGAGAGCGCAGGAACATCTAGAGAAAAAGAGAAAAAGAAAGCTCCGGATTTGCACTAATCCAAAGCAGTCTCACCTGGTAAGAGCTTGCTGATAATCCTCCGAAGGAAGTACTGCAATCAGAGATTAATTCAACAATGGAATTAACAGACAGTACAGGGAGAGTAAAGGAAGGAATGGTTGCGAGAGAGAGAAGCCAAAGTAGGGTAAAATGGTGAAGTGAACAGACGCGGAGAGAACTTCGCAGACGCACTGCTCTTTTAATTCAATGCACGGACCGAAATTCTTGAGGCATGGTGTCTCCGGGGGGACACCTTCCTGGAAGATGGTTGAGGCGGACAGACGATGAGATCATCATCGAGAGTCTCGCATCCACCTTCTTGGAAATAGCCGAAATCTTCAGTTCACACACATCAGTGGCATCTTTTATCCCCCAGATGGTTGGTTTCATGTAAGAACCTAGTTGATTGATGCCCGCTTTTCTGGAAGACAGGATAATTGGGTAATCAGACAAATAATCAGGACACATTTGTTTCAGGAAAAATCAATAATTCGAAAATGATTTCTATAAAAATAATTACTTGCATTGCTTATAAATATAGATAAATGAAAAGCATTTTTATTGAAGACGAAAATATTTACATATAAATTATTATTGATAATTATATTATTATCTATTAATTAATTAATTCTAAATGCTTTAGACAATCATTTTAATTAAATTATTGATTTTTGATGGAACAACGGAGTCTTGGTCGAAAAGCAAAATCTCTTTCTTGTGGTAATATTAGTTAATGCGTAAAAACCCTTTTTCATATGTTGCAAAACTACACGCGACAATGTTCTCCGACCGAGGCGAGAGACGGAAGACTTGACCAAGGAAAAAGAGGTGTACCAGACCTTCCTGGAACTTCTTTTCTTCTCCTTTCTTTTTTGTTTCCTGACCTTTTTCTACTCAGAGGAAGCGCGAAAACGCGGGAAAAGATGAGACCACGATCGAGTTAACTTGGCATGAAAACAGTATTACATGTTTAAAGTAAAAGAAGAATTGAAGAGAAAAATTAAATGTTTAAAGTGTTATATTCCATAATAACAATCATATTTAGATTATCGTGCATATTTTTGGGAATTTTTAATTTTTATGAGTATACTTTCTATACATGAAGATTTTATTTCAAATATCTATATGTAATGTAAACATTAATTCCATAAATATCGAGTACAATTCCAATTACTTATATCACTTGCACGCTTTTTATACATTGATTATTTGGATTATCAAATCATTCATCTCAAGAGCAACTATTTTGTAGATCATGAATCCTCATTCCAATTTCATGCGTTAAACAAACAGGTGGGAGTCAAATTTAATTTTTACTTTTTGGAACTATGTTGTTTGTATTGGCTTTTTCAATAGAATTGTATGTTGCTCATGATCAATTTGTTTAGCCACGAAAGATGACAAATAGTCAGTATTAGAGGACTTGAAGGTTGCAAAAGAAGATTAAAGATAACCTCTACCATCATGACCATGCTCATCTGCCACTTTCTTCCCATGAAGAATAAATTTGGTCAATATGATTCTTCTATATGAGAAGGTGAGTTGTCATTCTTTCTTATTTTAGATTTTTTTGGTCAATTGAACTTGCATTTTGCTTTGTTTGAGTTATTTCCAATAATACATCCATGTTACAATCAAGGACAACATTGCACGACGTTTTCGAGATTTGCTGAAGGAAGGAAATATATATTTGTTGAAGAATTCTTCGGTTGTTAAGAAATAGGATGTTTATCTTTGTCATTGTAATTTCAATTAAAAAGGTCTATCCTTCTTTTAGTTACTATGACCCTCAATACCTCGAGGCCTACTAAGATTTATATAGATTATTGTGTTGCAGGAAATAATCTTTTTTATATTTCTTTGTTTTTCTAAACTAAATTATTTATTGTCTGGCAACTAGAGAGCACTTGAAGAAAGAACAATTGGTTCTACGTTGCTAGCGGTTTTAAGCGAATGATCACAGTAAGAGGACAACAAGCTTTTTATCGTGATATATGTGTATCTGTTAACTACCCAATAATAAGTTCTCTACATAATGTATACAACGTTGGTTTATTCATTATCTTTGATTTTGCAATTACGAGAAATATATACATACGCTGTTATTTTCTAGGTTTCGTGGGGAAGTTGAGGTAGTAGACGGTACAGCATGTGGAACGTTCAGAATCTTTTAACAAGAAGCTCAAAAGAAATAGGGAAGTCAGCAAGCGAATTGAACAATGAGGATTGTGAGAAAGCGAAAAGTGATGAAACTGTACATTACTAGTTACTGTCCTTTCTAATTAATCCTATGTCAATTGTTTTATCATTCATTTATGTTCCATCTCATTTAGATCTAAATAGGATAGAATGTGAAATTCATGAATTTTACTATATCCTATACTATTATTTAATGAGTCGCGATAACAAAGATGGATATTTTCCCATCATGTCCATTGTTTAGCATGAAAACACTTCGGTGTAAATGAAACCAAAAAGATATGATAACAATCTCTCACAATATTCTTTCCTACTTCATTTATTTTTCTTATCTTTTTCTCTCTCTTTTATTTATTTTTTCTCCTTCCATCATTCTCTAATAAAAATTTATTAAATAGGAAATTTTATAAATATATTTAAAATACCTAAAATATGTGATATATATATTGATCGACGGATTATGGAGAGTTGATCCCGACCAAGCTTTCTCGCTGACAAGGACGAAGGAAACGTCTTCTTTACTCTTCTTCCCTTTGGCTTTTATTTGATATTATTTTATTTAAAGCCTTTCTTTTGGCTTAAGCTTCCGCACACCACCGCTTACGTTCGCCCTTTTTTCTTCTTTCCAGTGAAATTTTTCGTTGACCAAAACTACCGATTGTATCCCTTTCGCCCAATCATTCTTGTCCTCTCTTTTGATCCCCAGGAAAAAGAAGAGACAAAAGCCCACTGCTTCCAACTCGCTTCTCCTTTAGCCCCTTCACGTGGTGATGGCGAGAGATGCTTACTAGGAATTCAACAATGTGGAAATATCTTTTATCAAACAACAGACTCTATATTTGAAAAGTAAAATATATTGGCCTATTAAAAGAATTATCCCTCATCACAAAAAGAACTACATTAGATGTTTTAATTAATAACTTATAGGAGTTATCCATTATTACAAAAAGTCTATAGAACAAAAATAATAATTTTTTTTAGGTTATATACTCATGGGCATTTATCATAAATTAATATGGCGAAGCACATAATTATTGATAACTCTGATTATTAAAACCCTACCTCTAGCAGAATTCTGATAACTTTGTAGTTGATGTGAATAAAGCCCTGCATTTGATACCATTCGTACCCCGTTCAGTTGATGAGAACAAAGTAAGTTGAATAATGTATATAAAAACCCGTATGACAAAGCATTTCACCAACAAATAATCTCAATGTCTCAATAAAAAATTTCTTGACTTGATAGCCCATATTTGATAAACAAACGAGATAAATATGATCAAAACAAGATAATACATATTTTATGTACAAGTGAACATTAGCAAATAAACAATAAATTACCTATCAAAATGAACACTTTATCGAAAAAAAATAAGCACTATAAAAGGAATATGACATGATACCCACTGTTTGAAAAATAATATGATTTTAAAGGATCAACCAAAAAATCATCACTAAAGCATTATAACTAATGTGTTCCAGATAAATGAATACTATATGACTAATAAAATAATTACATTAAACATAAATAAAATAATCCATTAACTACTAAAATTTATAGAATATTTTTCAAGGGTCATATTACATGATTATGCATATTTCATTAATAAATATTGAAAAAGCAATTAGTTGTGATCGAACGGTTAAATGCATAATCAAAGATAATCTTTTCATTTTGAATAATAACGATATATGCAATGTTTCCATGTCATCTTACTTGTTAAGAGTATTTGGTGCAATTTTTCTATTTTTTGTGGATTTCCTCATGTAAATTGCGGCTAAAATGAGGAAGTCGATCTCGTTCCATGTTGGGGATATCATCTTCAAGATAAATACTTTCTAAAATTTCGATCACTTCTTTTCGTGACTCTTTAGGATTCTTTCATCCGACATAAAACTCTATAGACTGACATTACTGGATCCCAAACGGGTCACGAATGGAACAGAAAGCTAACCATTTCTTTTTCCGGCATCCTAATTGCACGGCTCATATTCTTTTTACTTATGCAGGTGATAAAGGTTGATCATGAGGCTTATGGTGTTGATACTCCAGCAGATGATAAAATATATTCATTTATGCACGAGAGGAACTTGTCCTAAGTATACGGAATTTTCTTGTTCTTTTTTTCTTCGGTTAATATGTACTTGTAAGCTAAAGATGTCACACTTCCATCTTGCTCAAAGTTAGTTAGCCTTGTTCGGCTCGAGGGTGAGAGAATTCAAGAGACACGGGAGCTCTGATTTGCGTCATGTCATGCTTTGCTTTGTTATGTGATGTTGAGTTATTTACTTGTCCAGGTGATCTATAATATACGGGGTTTACGAATACATCGTGGCAGATGGTAATATCTTCTGATAGTAGGTTTCTGGTCCTATGCAGTACATGGAGTCAAGATAGGTGCTAGTGTACGTGGGAAAATTGCCGACAGTAGTCGTACCTTTGGTCCTTTTCAAGGAAATGATTGTAGATTGGAAAATGATTGATTCTCCGATTATAGAAGAATGCTTCCCAATTAGACTCTATAAATCACCCCATTATTGTTGTTAATTACATGGATGCCATTAAGTGGCAATCGGACCACTTTTGGGTTGTTTTCTTCAGTTGATCACTCTTGTAGATTATGTGCAAAACCATTTCTCTTTCGGTTAAAGTTCTCGAAGAATTGTGTCATAAGTAGCATACAAAGGAGCATCGTGCATGTCTTCTTTCACCGTTGCCGTAATTAATTATGAAGAATTTGTAATTATCTCACTCGAATCTGCTTTCACTTCTCCCAAAGATAGAGTTGGATAAAGGTGAGCAGAGCATGTGAGAGAGGACGAGAGTCGAAAGTGAGTCTTTATATTATTATTGGATTTAGCTATTATTCCAGAAGTCAGAGAAAAGGGAGATAAAAAAATAAAAAATGAAGAGGGGTTATGTCAAGGGCAGTGCACCCAGACATGTTAGCATTTGAGGAGTTTCACGATAAGTTTAAAAGAGAACTTGGGCTGAACATAAACTAAAAGCACTCGAATTTGAACATGAGTAGGCAGAGAGAAAAGTCATTCAGTGGATACCCAACTGTCAATCTAAGCTCAGTCAACATATATGCCATCAAGACAACTCCCCCGAGAATAAAGGCAAAAAAGAAGAAATTCTTTAGGCCGTAAGTTCTCGTCCAAACATCAAGCTTGTCAAAATGCTGCAATAACACAGAAAGGACAAGAATGAAAATATAAATTTTATGTTAAATGGAAATGATGAAGAAAGGTGGTTCTAAAATCCTCTCTAACTTGGGACCATCTGCAAATCCCGTAATGGAATCACACATGATCTTGCCAGCCAACATCGCAGTCAAATTCATCAACACCCTCAGACCCACACCTCCCCACTTCCAGCTTCCCCAACCCGTCTGATTCTATTTTTTACACTTCTGCTTCCAACCCTTGAGATATCTCCTTGGGAGGAGTTGCTACATGGACAAGCTCGTGGCAATTCATTTGCTCGCATACATCCCTCGATCGCGACGTCACGATTAATTTGCACCCATTTCTTTCTAGGGCTATACCCACTTCTTTCAAAGAGTAATATTTCCCAACGTCATCCAAGATAAAGAGGAGTCTCCTACCCTGCAATGCCGCCTTCAGTCTTGCGCCCCAGTAAACACAGCCCACCTTCGTCAAATCTAGTTCGAGATAGTTCGCAATTTCAGTTTGTATTGTACCGACAGTGCCTGCTTGCGATACAGTGACCAGACAAGCACCATCGAACCTTGAACAATCTTGCACTATCTGATCATGTATATGCTTCGCAAGAAAGGTTTTGCCCACTCCTGCCTGTCCCCAAACACCCACTTGGAGCACCTCTTCGTTCATCAAGCAATCCCAGATCTCATCCCTTTTTGTTTGAGAAGCTTGTCCCACTAGTTCACCTGGTTGTAGTTCATAGCCTCGGGCCGGTTTCACATCCAGCGTGAGACCGGTATCAAATCTACCCTTCTCGTGCAATGTGTCCACTTTAGTCACAAGGCCACTCACCTGATACGCCAATATGAGACGAGAAAGGAAATGCCCGTCTCTAACTTTTCGTCCTAACTCATGGACTTGATCCTCCAGCGATCCTGCTGTTTGCATCCACCGGTCAACTTCTCTCTTCCTTTTCTTTCCCGGTCTCCTCTCGTCTTGCTCTAGTTGGAAACTTATGTCATCCTTCCTGGCTGACAACGTTTCCATATTCATTTCCAGAGCATCCATCTTCACTTCGACGCTGCTGAGGTCGATGATCTTCGGAGCAAGACTCAAGACATTGTTGGCGAATCCCACAATTGTGTTGACATCCATTGTCCGACTGCTGAGACCATTAGGGGAAAGATGCAAATTAGTACTCCAGGCGCAAAACTTTTTAGTTTTCAGCATTATGTTTTGACTTTTCTCCCATAATCGAGTACTTACAGCAGATATTTCCGAGTTTTAATTGTAAATTAGGATCCGAGGTGCAAGAAAAGAAAGAAAATGGAAGGACTCCAGAGAAAGAAAAAAGAAGCATACAGCCATGGCGTGGGTTGTCTTTGGGGAATTTGCTATGGGAGAACCTGCAGGGAATCGAAACGACAACTTAAATCGTTTTGGACGCTGCTATAATTTGAGGCGAAGAAGCGATCGGCAAGAGTGGGAACGTCCCGAGGATACGTTCTTCCTTCGTTGAGAAATTTCAAGTTCATGAGCTCCCCCGAAAAACCCTGACCATGGTAGTGCAAAACGAAACTTGGGCGGCTGACTCCACAGGCCTCAGGTAAGTGTATCGGAAGAGCTTTGGAAAAATGTGAAGTCCTTGGACTCAGGCGACTGGAAGCGAGCTCCGCGGCGAGCGGTGACCAGGCAATCGGAAGCAAGCAGCGCGAGCGCCGACCAGTCAACCGGCGACGACCGGCCAAACCTCCGACCAGGCGACCGGAGTCGAGCATCGGCGGGGCGCCGAGATCGCGCGATCTTGGGCGAGGTAGATCTGGACCCTCCTCGGCGACTAGCGGAAGAGCGAGAAGAAGAATGAGAATGGAAGGAAATGAAAGTGGTTTTTCTTTCTTTTTTCCTTTTTATCTTCTCTTTTTTTGTGGTGAGGGGTGGCGGTGAATTTGGGATTTTGAAGGAGAAGAAGACAAGGACGAAGATAGAAGGGGAGTCGTCAGATTCGTGTGCGCTAATGGACGCCAGACGCAAACAGTGGTGGCGTGAATTATGTTCTGCCACAATCCACCCCTACAACTACAAAAGTAATCCTTTCAGGATCAGTTATCCAAGGAAAACGAGCAAAAATCATTCTCCATATTAACTTTTAGACTGAAAACAAGGCGCTCTTTGATATAAGATAATCGATTGGAAAGCGAAAAAGCTTTTGGAAACATATTGCTTTTTTTTTTTTTCTCTCTCTCTTCATACATGTGATTTCGCTAGCTACCGACACGATCAGATGAGCAATTCGAGATAGTTCGAATGCGTCGAGGCCATCAATAGAGGAGGACAGCCACGAAAAAGAAAAAAGAAAAGCAGGACTAGAGAAAATGAGAAATGCTGTTTGAGCTAAGAAAAACGTCCCGAATCTTACCTACCAAATCAAATGACGGCCCACCGGCACTAGCTACGAGGAGAGCGCCGGGAAAATTTAGGAGACGGAGGAGAGCTCACCTGGTAAAAAACTTGCCAATAATCCTCCGAATGAAACCCCGCAACAAGAGATTAATTCAAGAATGGAATATATATGCAGAAGGAAGGAGTACAGGAAGGAAATAGCTGGAAGAGAGAAGCTTGCCATCGAGATATATAGTGAAGTGAATAGCAGGAGAGTTTCCAGACACCCCAACCGAACGACTGCAGGCATAAATGGGGGTCAACAGGTGACTGTCCCGAAATACCGACCTTGACATTTGGAGGCATCCTTTTCCTCTTTTGCCTATTCTGCTCCGTTAGGATGCGGTGTTTTTTTTACTCAATCAAAAAAATTAGAAATTATCATTGATGATGAAAAGTAAGTTATGATTCTAAATGATATAGACAATCGTTTTCAGGAAAATGACTTGCAAGTTATTGATTTTATGTGAAATGGGTGGATCATCAATTGGAAAAAATGAAATCGTTTCTTTGTTGTAAACCTTACTTATTGTGACACTCGAGCTCCATCAACAATAAAGGATACCCAAAAGGCACAGTCTCATGTAGAAATCAACGACCTATTATCAAAATATATATTTCCATATATATATGTACGATAAACCGACACGTTGATTACAATATCAGAGTTTCCATAATTTATATTAAAAAAAATGTACAACTAAAAACTCAACAAACCCAGCAAGTATAAATTCAAAAAAGTAAACTAGCTAAGGTCATACTTTAAAACTCCTACTACCAAAAGTTCTCCATTAACATCAACAGTTAAATCCATTGATTAATCTTTATGAAATTATAGGTTGATGGTCCATTCCATTGACCAATTCATTGCTAAATATATAATCATGGTGACAACATGACGTCTGGTGACTAGGCAACTAATATTGCCACTAGTAGAGTCTTTACTTGTTATTAGCCGATGGTTCGGCACTGAAGGATATCCTAAAACTAGTATGCATTATCAAAAATCTTAATTTGCTTCACAACAATAATGAGCATCAAACTATTATCCTCCAAAACCAAAAATCCATATCTTAAACCAAATGACAAACCAAGGTAAACAACCTTTCACAACTCAACTAATTAGGCAAAAATGCATTCCATTAAATCATTTCTCAAATCATTTCATAAATTTATTTTATAAACCAGATTCGCAAAGCAAAACATACATATGAACTTTCACAGTACCTTTTGTACCATGTTTCTAAATTCATTCATAAATAACTAAAGAGTAGTAATTGCCCGATACAAATTTTATACAATAAATATATCATTTCATAACTCATAATACATCACTTTCAAAATATGAGTTTACAAACTCAAAAAATAGATAAAGTGCCACTTACTTGGGAAAGCCTAAAAACCAACAACAATGGTCACACGAATCAACAAACTCCTGATCTTATCAAATAAGCGTGAAACAATATCAAAATCAAGTAAAATGTTACCTCAACTACAAATCAACTAAACTAAGCTTAATCGCCAATAAAACGAGTCCTAAACACTAACAGAATGCTTGCTTGAAGCAAATAGTCAAAGCTGTCCGTGCACAACGCAGAGCTTACAGGCGTAACTTTAAAATTTCAGTCTAACTAAATTACTACTCCGAATCCTTTTTTTGTCAAACCCCATGGCTCCATAATACTCTAATTTCTCATCTCCATGTAATTTCACAACTCAAAAACTCATTAATCAAACCCCACAGTTCAAATTCATATAACTCAAAGGTTATGCCATAATTTCAAAAACTACTCCAATTAGATGAATAAAAGACTTTAATCCTTAGCGGGCGCTGCAAACACAAAGTTAATCTGGTTTGCGAGGTCACCGTGATGTATATGGAGAAACCTTTCTTTTTCTTCTTTCTATTCTCTCTCTTTTTTCTTCTCTTTTCTTTTCCTACCCTGTGCGTGCCCTCTTTTCCCTATATAACTCTTCTTTTTTTCTTTTTTCTTTTTTGAATTCAACCCCACTTTTGATGAAGTCAAAAAGGCAACATCACACTTATTGCATGATACCCTTGTCACGGTGGATTGAAAATAGTTTAAAAAACGGTAGAACTTAGCACGAATCTTGGGTTTGCCTTCTAGGAAGACAGCTAGAAGTCTTGGAGTATGTTCACGTTGCCTTCTAGGAACATACCTACAAGACTTGACAGTATTGGAAGGGGGAAGTGTTTGACAAGGAACGGTACCTTACTTTGGCCGCGTTTCTTTTATGTTAAAAACTAGTTGAGGATATTAGAGGATATAATGTGATAGCCCATATTGGAAAAATAAATGATACCAGCAGACTATAATAATGGTTAGACATTTTTCCACAAATAAATGACTATTAAAAAAAATAAAGGATATAAAATGACAATTTCGTTTTTTAACTTCTTAATGTGACTAAATTTGTAATTATAGATAACTCTAATGATATTAATTTTTTTCAAAAATTATATGGAAGTTAAATATCAACAAAAAAGTAAAAAAATAAAAATACATGAGGGCTAGTTTATTTAAATTTTTAAAAATTTTAGAATATCATTAAATAGAAAAATCAAAGATAATTCCTATCGCTCTAATTGTGTACATAATTTCTATCACTTTATATTTGATGAGAATAAACTTTGAATTAAGAAATACAGTAATTTTTCGAAGGAGCTTTAGTAGTATATGCGCTTCAATAAGTTTTGAAGAAATCCTGACAAATAAACAAAACAAAATGATGAAAATAAATAGAAAATCAACAAAAAAAAAATACCTTGGAAAATTTATAGAAGAAAAATACAGCCTAGATTTTGCTTCACTGAAAAAGATGAGATAACTTTATCTTAGGTTGACATCTAATCGACCAACCTACATTTGGTAATGATAACTAAATCTTCATGTTTATTATTTTCATCACGGGGGTTGCTTCTCCAAGAAATATCAGATAAATTGCTTTATATTTGAATTCATCGGAGCAAAAGATAAGATAATTTCAATGAATTTCTAAAGCAATCAAAGCAATGTCGATCCACATTTAATGTATCCGACAGAATTTGTTAACGTAATATAAATATTTTTACGCCTTACCTCAATTTTCAAATAAATGAGAATTTTTAGGTCTTGCCTCATCTCTGGGCTCCCAATTAGCCTCTTTGAGTGTACTTTTGCCATTGGACTTCATATAAGGAATATTCGTGGTCATAACATTTTATCAATTCTATCGACTATGGGAATAGATTGCTCCTCATAAGTTAAGTTATCCTTTAACCTGAAAGGTATAAAATTTAACACATATTTAGGAGTTGGCACATTTGTTCATAATTAAGATACGAAAACACATTATGCATGTCAATAGAGCAAGTGGTAAAGCAAATTTATAAGCAACATTGCCAATCTTCTATAAAATCAAGAATGGTCTCACATATCTTAAACTTAAGTTGTTGTGTATGCCGAATCTCATAATGCATTTATGTGATACCCTTGAATTAACTCACTTAAATTATTGTCCATTTTGACCCGACCCATACTCAACCTCAATCTTGTCCTTAGCATACAAGTAGGCACTTTGTTAGAAGGTCACCTATCCAGGTAGTATTTTCATCTAAGCATGCTTAACATTGTAATTTCAATGCCAAACACCATTGTTACGTCAAAAGGCACCTCTTGTGTCAATTTTAGTTTCACATATATATCTTAAGAATTGCTCTCCTCCGATTTGTTGCTCAGTTCAGTTTATTCCTACCCCATTTACTATCTTGGAAGCTTGTCAAGAGCTACTTTGGTCTAGACTCGTATGGCTCCAATAAATACTACTCACCCTCATTAGATCGAATCGTTACAAGCATATCAGCTTCTGCGTGATTTATTTATGAATCTATTTATGGATCACAGTCCTCCTGCTCCACTATCATATTGTGACACTCTTGGATTATCTCATTTGAGGTTTTGTTATCTTTGGTCCATCTCATTCTTAACCTCACGGTTTTGTCTTTTGGCATACAGGTAAACACTATTCCCAAAGATCATTCCTAGTAATGCACACCTAAGCATGGTTAACATTGTAGTTCCAATGCCAAATGTTACTATTACGTCAAAAGATGCCTCTTGTAATGCTTCCCCTGCTCTTGCATAATTGATTTATTCTTACTCGCTTCGCCATACTAGAAGCCTACTAAGATCCTCTTCTTGTTGAAGACCTCTGACGTCAACAATCACTCCTTACTCTTGTTGGACCGGGTCAGTACAACTTCATAGGAAAAACCTCCATGAGCAAATGATCCCCACATTATATTGCACTCCACGCCTTTTAAGGTTTGCACAACTTTTTTCACAATTCTGTGCTATTTTTAGATGCTCTTGAACTAACTTGACTTCTCTTTTAATTGTTTAATAAACATTGGGCCGATCAGTCCCATTTCATCACCATCATCTTTTTATTTTCAACGATACAAAACTTAAAAACGAGCCATTCTGGTCAATCGATCAATAATCACTTAGAAAACATTCTTACCACTGGCGTTCTCGGAAGATCAATGATAAAATCATGTTGCTCCACCTGGTTTTCAATGCTCTTTTCACTCGTTGACATTATTTTCACATAAATCCACTAGGAATATTCCCTATAACTTCTAGTGCCCTGGGATAAATTGGGAATCTGGTGTTGTGAGCTCCTTGCTTTTTCTACTATGAATCATTAGGAATATATGGCTGACCACGAATCAAACCTGCCCACTTGGATAGTAAAATTTGCTTGTCCCGCAATTTTTTGCAATTGAGAATCTTGGTCTTGTTCCAACTTGATTCTGCCAATCAAGGTTGGTCGTACTCGAAGATTAATTAACCGAGTACCAAGCTGACGGGTCAATGCCTCTAGACTCAGTTTTCTCATATTCTTGAGAATATATATCTGATGTTGCCGACCTTTTGAACAAGACTGATGGCATTTTTGTCGATTCCCAGTATTTTGTTTACACCCATTGTAAGACTGCAAAAGCGTCAGGGGTAAGACGTTGGCGGTTGCATTCGAGGTACCAAACTTCTTTAGCTTTCAGCGTTCATATTTTGACTTTTATCCGGTAATTGAGTATTTCAGAATTTCGGAACTGTGAACTGTCAATTGGTATTTGAGGTGCAAGACAAGAATGAAAAGAAGCAGATGGCAAGAGTAGGTACGTCCCAAGGATATGTTCTTCCTTCGTTGAGAGATTCCAAGCCCATGAGCTACCTCCACTAACCCGATTAAAGGACCCTGGAGGAGCAAATCGAAACTTGGGCCTGATTCAACATGCGATAGTCTTCAGGTGGAGGAATGAATTATGTTGTGCCATAACCACACCTACAAAAGTAATCTTTCTCAGATCAGTTTTCCAACAAACACAAGGAAATATTAATTTTCAAATTAACTAATAGACTGAAATAAGGAACTATTTGATATAAGAAAATCAAATGAAAAGTGGAAAAGTTTTTGGCGAAATTTGGGGCAATGAAGCCATTCAAAGTAAATTGCTTTTTTCTTTAATAGACATCGTTTCAAGGACATTAACAAGGGAGGACAAAAAAAAAAAAAAAAATAAATAAAACATACAAAACAGGACCAGAGAGAGTGAGAAATGTTAAATGCACTAAGAAAAATGTACTATATTTTGTTTACCAAATCAGATGACAATCTAGTACAGGAGATACCGAGCAAAATCTACCTTTTATGCTTTCAGATTGAGCATGAGATACCATGCAAGAAGGGACATTCAAGCTCACATAACGTGAATCCGAAGGCATGCAAGGCCATGTCGAGTACAGATTCTCCTCCCAAACAGAACAACTTTTTCTTGGAGGGCCGTTTATGATGCAATTGCTAACATGTGCAGAACGAGAATAAAGCAGAAGGCTAGCTGTTGTCTTTTTGGCAAGGGAGATACTGTTGAGCATATGCTGCTAACATGTGATTGGGCATCTTTTGTTTGGTTCAGTGTTGGACATTAAAATTGACTTATATAGCCATTAAATTCTAGCTCAATGTGCAATATCATCCTTGAACATTTAATTAGTTTAATATGGTATTTGAACTATTTCTAAATCATCAATATAGTCTTGAAACTTACATGTTGCCTCCATTTTTCATGACAGAGTCATCAATCATTCCATATTATTCACAAGTTTTCGTGATTATATTGTTGCCCATAATCTATAATATCTTTTCATTTCAATCATTTGTCAAAATCAATAAAAACACATGTTTTTATTACCCATTATGATAGTTCCACTTAAGTAAGTTTAGCTTATGATCTCTATTATTGTAAAAGTAGAAACTCATTTAGAGTTGTATCAAGTTGATATTCCTACTAATTATTGTCTAAGTGTTTTCATTAGGATGTTATCTATAATTGTATTTATATTTATCTAAATCATGTTCCTTACAAATATCTAATAAATATATATCATTTCAGATTTCTTTATGAAAACACTTAAACATTAAAAGGCAAGAGTGTCAAATGGATACAACTCTAAATGAGAGTATACTTCTATTACTATTGAGATCATAAGCTAAATTTTACTTGAATGAAACTATTGCAATATTTACAAAAACTAAAAACGTAATAGAAAGATAGCATATATTTTTCTTGATTTTGGTAAATGACTCAAATAAAACGATATTCTGAAATCTAGCTAATAGTGCAATTATGAAAGCTTTTTACTAATATTGAATTACTTAATGAACTTTTCTAGAAAGTTGATGGATTAAATTGAAAAAATTAAAAATTTAGAGATATATTAAACATTTAAGAATAGTTTAAAAACTACATCGAACGAAATGAAGATCTAAGGATAATATTGCAAATTGACCAAAGTTTAGGGATTATTTGTGTCAAAGTTGACAGGGGAAAAGTTGCACAGTTGTGGAAATTAAACCCCATAGATGCAAAGTTGGTTTGCGTCTGGCCTTTCAACCAGGAGGGGTTGTGTTCCTCTGTTTTCGAACATTAGAAATCTTTTTGAGCCATTTGAATCTATTTCAGTAAAGTATGTCATTGGCTGCTACTGCTAGTAGGAAGATGTGTCCTCGGAATAGGATCAGTGAACCCCACATTTCCTCTAATGTCGCTATTACGCGGTGATGTGAAGACCTTTCACCCACTAACAGGGTTGCTCTGTATTGGGAAGTCCAGGGGAACGAAGCAATTCTTTTGGCCAGTGAAAGAAATAACGATGCATTGTAGCATGGTAATTTGCTCAAGAATTAACACATCTACGTAAGACAGGACAGACAAACGACACAACACAGGATGTAAAGTTTCGTATTCGTTCCTTGTGTGAAACAAATCAAGGGAAACAAGGCATGAACAATATACGCCTACCAGTTAACATGGAGAGCGCAGGAAAATCTACAAAAAATAACAGAGAAGCAAGCTCTAAATTTGCACTAAACTAAAGGAGTCTCACCTTGTAAAAGCTTGCTGATAGTCCCCCCAAATGAAATACCGCAAGAAGAAGTTAATTCAACCATGGAAAAGTAAGAGAGATGTAGGGAGAGTAAAAGAAGGAAGGGCTTCGAGAGAGAAGCCAAGGTCGAGGAAAATGGTGAAGGGAATGGAAGCAGAGTAACCTTATATAGAGGCCGCTCTAGTCTTCCCCAAGTCAAGACGAGAGAAGGTCACGGTCAAAGGGGAGACAATTTGAAAGGGGGACACCTTCCCGGAAAGTAACCTTATACAGAGGCCGCTCTAGTCTTCCACCTTTATTGAAAGTTTTAAACGCCCTACTTCCGCTTTATTATCGTCCAGAGTTTCGCATGCATCTTCGTAGAAAATGACCCAAAAAAAGAAATACACCTTCTTGGAAGATAACCGCAGTCTTCAGGGTCACACTGGAGGCGTTTTTTTCGATATTGGAGGCGTTTTTAACCTCCCAAAAAAGTAGCTTTCATATCAGAAACTATTTGATGCGCTGCGCATTGTGCTGATAGACATGCAATCTGCAAAAGACCTTCGAGGCTATTTCTTTGTCCCCTTTAGCTTTCCTGCTTCGTTATTGGATCGCTTCTCATGAACCAACTTATTTTTAGAGGGTTAATATTGCAAAAAATTATAAATTGATATATATCTCAAATTTATTTATTGACCATCAAAAACCTAAAATCGACACGCCTGTGATAAATTGTTCTAAAGTAATTTCCTGACTACCAAAAACCCTAAATTTGGATATTTATGATAAATTTACCTTCCATTAATTTATATTAAATTGGATTAATAACAAGAAAAATCACAAATTAATATACTTGTCAATTGTCATATGTGATCCAATTCAGCAATTTGACAACAAAATTTGATGGAAACTAATGTAAGATAAATTTGTCATGAGTGTATTTTGGTTGTCGGAAAATTATTTTTGGTTAAATTTATTATAAATATACAAATTTAGGGTTTTTTGTGGCATTAACCATTTTTTTACACCTATTTTGCAATAAAAATCTATAATTTGGATATTTTGAAAAAAAAATGATAAATTGTATTGCCTATGGAAATGAATCGGCGAAAAGTATTTTCATTGGTTACAAAAATGCTTTGTTATAAATTGTTGATGATGAAGATATTTTTTGTTAACTAATAATTTTAAATAATGCAAATAATTTTTAAAGAAAATATCTTTCTAATCATTGATTTCAATTTAAACAAATGGGCCGTCAGTTGGAAAACAAAATCCCATCTTTCTCGTAAAACCTACTCATTGCATAATACCCTTCTCATGGTAAACTATAAATTGTTGAAAAACGGTAGAACTTATCAAGAATTTTGGATTCTCCTTCGCAGAAGATAGCGAAGAGACTTAGGAGTCTGCACAACTCACATGGGAGGCGTTGCGTTCAATCACGTCTAGTCTATAGAACATAGTTATAGACTATTTATCTTTTTCTGATTCAAAAGTCAAATGAAAATTTATTGAAACAAACAAAATTACGTATATGGACCCGTTATGATGACTTCATTTAGAAAAGAAATCCGGCCGAGAGAATGCGTCATGAGAGTTCAACGCATTATGTTCATAAATGAAGATAGTCACCGAAGCTACTACCAACGCAGTAAACCAAGATCTCAAAAACATCACGATAAGATCTGGTATCTAATATGGACCCTTCAGATGTTCATAATGCTAAATTCATGAATTTGAGCCTAGGAGCCAATGCTTACTGATGCGTTAGCAGGAGAGAAAAAGGAAACAAGTCGCGCTTCGCAGAGTTAAGAAAATAGAATCGAGTAAATGGTCAATTGAGAAGTATTAATACACATAATCCCTTAGCATACTGACTGGTTTCATTGCATTCGAGCAGTGAAACAGAAGAAATCAGGACTGATTGAATATGGACTTGAAACAACAAACTTGAGTAAAATTCAGATTGAAGCGATCTGTATCAGGAGAGAGCTGAAACTGGATTTGAATGACCCTTACTCAAACTCTGGACCTGTAATAAACAGAACCGAAACATCCCGATCCAAAATCAAACTGATCAGCCTAGCTGCAACAACAAGGCATTAAGTCAAAGCTTCTTTATGAGGAAGAGTTGATATCTGAACTTGTTCATTACAATTCATTTGATCATAAACATCACGCGATCGTGAAGTCAATATTAGTTTACATCCATTTCTTTCATGGCCTATTCACAAGGATACTTATGAACATCATCCAAGGTAAGACCTAATTCCCTACCCTCTGACACGTGCTTCAGTCTTGCGCCCTGATGATCATCGTTGACATTTGCCAGATATACTCCAAGATAATTAGCAATGTCACACCGTGCTTTGTCAACTGTGTTTTCCTGCGGAACCGTGACCAACGGCCTTGTACTACTGGACTATGTATGTGCTTCAGGATATTGGTTTTGCAACACCAACACTGAGGACGTCCTCCTTCATGAAATAATCCCAGATTTCATCCAATTTAGCTCTAGAAGCTTGTACCATTAGTTCTCCTACTGGCAGTTCTTAGCCTCCAGAAGGTTTTCCATCCACCGGGAGGCCTCCAGCTATTTCTAAAGGAATTCTTCCCCTTACTCTCGTAAGATCGATGACCTGATTCTCCAATGTTAGACGAGCCCAAAGGCTCCCATCTTTAACTCCGGCGATCAGATGCCAACCTCTCCCTTCCTTTTCTTTCGGGGCCTCCTCTCCGCCCGTTCCAATTCTGAAACGTATGAGAATTGGACACCATTTCCATTTTACTTTTGAGAGTATTCATCTTTGAATCGACTTCTTTGACGTCGCTGATCTTTTGGGCCAGACTGGTGCTACCGTTGGCGAATTCGGCGACTTCTTAAGCTTGCATCAGAAGCAGATCATGACCGCGCACTATTTACCTTCGTTGACTTAATGATTGCTTTTGTTACCTGGCTGGCTGATAACTAATTGTTTTGGGAAGAAAACTAGAATGGAATTGAAAAATATGGGCTCGCGGATCTACAAAAGAGAGAACAGACAAGAGTAAGGACACGGGTGAAATTGACTGAGCAAAACTGCACGTGACAATGTACCCCGATCCGAGGAGAGAGGACAGAAGCAAAACTGAGGGAAAGGGTAACGAGAGAAGAACAACACCTCATTTGGTAACATTTTTATTTCTCAATTTTTCTTATATTTTGTTCTCTAGCACATAAAAAGAGCATAATTTTATTTAATAACATCAACTAATTTTTCTATTCTCAAAATAAATCAGTGGTTAGAAAATAAATTTGAAACATAAATAAAAAGTATAAAAAGTTTTAATTCTTTGTTTTCTAGAACAATTTTTGAAACATGTCATTTTCTTTTCTAACTTTTCTTCTTCTTCCTCCTCTGGTCGGTTGCCTGGCCTTGACAATGGCCGGACCTTGCCCAGCCACCGCGAGGTCAACTTCACCCGAGGTCGAGCCTTGATGGGGGCCGACAATCCCTGAGGCCAATGAGGTAGCCCGCCCGTCTGTGGGCGATCGTTGGCTTAGAGGAGAAAGAAGAAGGGATAAAAAAAATTCAAAAAAATTAGAAGAATCTCATAAAATTATTATAAAACTAAAAAAATTGAGGGTCATGCTAAAAGTATTTATATTTTTTTTATCCTGAAAATAGAAATTTATATAGTTATTAAATGCATTTAAATGCTAAAAAACTCATTTAAGGAATAAAAATGAAAAAAAAAATATTTTTGAACATAAAATATTTTCAAAAACAGATATATTATTAACCGCACGAAGAAGCTGAGGAAACTTCACAGCTACACACTTTACGAGACTCCTCAAAAGTCAAAGTCTTCGAAAGATGAGGCCTGCCAGACACGTTCCTGGAAGATTAGATTAAGTTTACCTTTCTGTTTTTTATCTATTTTTTTTTAATTCGGGACATCTTTACGCTAGCGATCCAACAAGGAAATTGCATAGCATTTGAGGTTACGCATGATAAAATTTATATTTCTCTATTTTCAGAATATGTTTGGAATGTAAATTCGTTTGATAACACAATTTGATTTTTTTTTATTTATGGAACATATGTCTATTCCAGAAGTAGATTTGAAAAAAAAATCAGAAATTAGAATTTTTAATTTCTCAATTTTTGAAATAAAAATTGATAAATAATTTCTAGCCAGAAATCAATTTTTGTTTTATAAATTTTGTTATGTGCACCCCAAATGTGCTGTCTCAGAAAATTTTATGTCCTCCCTCATATTTTGTCTTCATCTTTTCTCCAATAATCTTTCGCCATTGGATTGAGATGTGGCGAAGCTCAACTATTCAACGTATATCAAGCTGAACAGTTGTGATTTTTTCATTTTTGGATCTAACGATGAGAAACCCAAGAGGCACGGTGCCCCCTGGAAGCCATAAATTATATCACAAAATTTCAGCCACGCTTATGCGCGAGCTTTATCCAGCTATTTGCATTTGCTGATTTGTTTAGCAGATATTTTTAATTCTTATGCATATATTATTTTTATGTATGTAAAGATTCTATTTTAAGCTTTACTTGGTCTTTAATTTTTTTTGTCTAATACTGTTAAAGTATATATGGATTCTAATTTATTTCTATTTTGCAATATGTATATAAAATTTGATAAGAAGAGTTATATTTCATGATAAAAGTTAAATGGCATGGTTGTAAATATATTCGGTAATAAATATTTTGTACTATAAGATTCTCTTTGGAAATATCTGTTTAACAGGATATTGGAGGAGAAAAGAGAAATATCCATCAAGAAAAAGCATAAAATTTCACATTACATGTTTTTTACCGAATGACTGAATAAGAAGTAACTAATTGCACACCTCGAGCGTGAGACCGTGATCAAATCTACGCTTCTCTTCTCTTACTGCTCTTCGAAACACACATTAGCCTTCTGGCCGACGTCATTCTCATATTCATTGCCACCGAATCCATCTCCGCTTTGACTTTGCTGACGTCTGACCTGACCTTGGCGTCGCCAGCGATTCTCAAGAATGTGTTAAGCTAAGTAATACCGATACAGACACACGATACGCGATACAATACAACAGATCGACATGTCATTTCTCAAAAAATAAATAATTCGGACACATGGGACACGTTGTATTTTAAACAAATATTATTATATAGGAAAAAGCCACCAAAAACCTCAACTTTGCCTTGAGTGACAGATTTACCCCAAACTTTATTTTGTGACGTGAAAAATCTCAAAGTTTGCTAATTGTGACACATTTACCCCAATCTTTTATTTGTGACACAAAAAACCCTGAACTTTCATTTGTGTGACACATTTACCCTAAATCATAGGGGCATTTTGGTCTTTTTACTTTTAAAAACTTTTTCTTTTTTTTTCTTCTTCTTCTTTCTTCCCTCGCCATGGCCCGGCTCCCACCATGGCCGGTGGAGGGAAGCGCCTCCCTCGCCAGATCGGGCGAGGGCATCCGGCAAGGGTGGCACCCCCTGAGGGTGCACAGCGATGCCGGGCGGCCTCGCTGAGGGCGGCGCGTCGGGTGAGGGCCCCTCGCCGGCGTCGACGGCGAGGGCACCCCCGACCGTGCCCTCGCCCGACGCAGTGAGGGCCGCCCTCGCGTCGAACGAGGGGCTTCCCTTCGCCATGGCCGGCGGAGGGAAGATCGGCTTCCCTCCGAGAAGGGAAGAAAAAGAAGAAAAAAAAAAAAAAAAAAAAGAAAAAAATAAAGAATAAGATGAAAATACCCTTAATGGGGTAAATGTGTCACGGTTTGCAAAGTTCGGGATTTTTCACGTTACAAAATAAAGTTTGGGGTAAATGTCACTCGAGGCAAAATTGGGGGTTTTTGGTGGCTTTTTCCCTATTATATATACATAATAAATTATTATTTTTAGGGAAAATCTCAAATAAGGATCCGAAATGGCTTCATTTTCTCAAAAAATGACTTGAAGTAGAGTCTGTCTCAAATAAAGACCCAAAAAGTCATTTAGTCTTAAAAAAAATGACCTAACTCGCCAATCGGTGAACTGATGCATTTCTGATGCGTATTCCAATGACCTAATCAGGGTATTTTTGTCCAAAAAAATCTCTTTTTATTTTCCTTTTTCCCGGTTCATCTTCTCCATCTGCGAGCAGACCTCTAGTATCTCATCGGTGAAGTAATTGCTAGCGAGATCGAGCCACTTCAGCTTCTTCAGCCCCGCCACCTCCTAGCGGCAGCCTCGTGAACTTGTCATTGCCCAAGTGGAGTTCTTCGAGCTAGGTTATCGCCCGCAGGACTCTACTGGGGAAGATCCCGAAGAGGTTGAGGAACCGGAGGGAGGTGGGCTTGCCGAGCTCCGGTGGGAGGGTCCCAGTGAGGTTGTTGGTGGCGAGAGTGAGGTTGACGAGGTCGCAGAGAAGGCCGATTTTCGGGTGGGATGTAGCCCGAGAGGCCGACGGATGTGATGTTGAGAGAGACGATCCATGAGCCGGCGTCGCACGTGACTCTGGTGAATGAGCAATGCGGAAAGGGCAATGGTGAGAAGGAGGAGGAGGAGTCGACCCAGTTGCCGATGGCGACGGAGGGAGTCCCAACCATGGTGGTTTTGAGCTTTAGGAGCACGTCTAGGGTGCTCCGTGCAACGGAAGCGGAGATGAAGAGGAGGAGGAAGAAGAAGATGCCATTGCAAGGCGGTTTCGTCCTCAGCGAGTTCGGCGAGGCCGGCAAGGGCTCACCGACCTCGCCGACCACCGGTAAGGGCAAGCAAGGGCTTGCAAGCCCTCACCCGCTACCAAAGCACTTGCTGCCGGCAATGGGCTTTGAGCCCTTGTTGGCCTCAGGCGAGGCCAACCCACGTCGGTCCCGCAACCTTCACTGGCCCTTCCCTACTTCCGATGTTCTTGATTTGGGCAATGCCTATCTTCAACATCGACAAAGAAGACAATGAACATGGACAACCATGGATAGATCAAGAAGAAGATGAACAGGAGAAGGAAAACAAAAAGAGAACATTTTTTGACAAAAATGTCCCAAACCAGGTCACCGGAATTACGCATTGAAAATGCATCAGGTTCGCCGGCCGGCAAGTCATGTCCTTTTTTTAGACTAAATGACTACTTTGAGGCCTTATTTAAGATAGATTCCATTTCATGTCCTCTTTTGAGAAAATGGGGCCATTTTGAATCCCTATTTGAGATTTTCTCTTATTTTTATGTTATTTTGATCAAATTAATTTGATTGAAATTTATAAATAAATAAATAAAAAAAAAAAAAAAAAAAAAACCTAAAATGAACTTACGAGCCCTCTATCCCGCCTTGGCTACCGCGCCTTTTTGGCAATTCATTCAAACACACGTTCTCAGAATAAGACAGGAATTCTTTTACGTTTTCTTTTGAAAAGAATTGATATAATAATATATTAATCTAATGATTAATAAAAAAAGAAAAAAATTAAAAATCTACTCTGACCATCTCTCTCGCCCTCTTCCTGGGGTTGCTTGCCTCTCTTTTTCGTCGGCAGCTTCCTCTTCCAGACCAAGAAGCTTGCCCTCAACAAACAACCGTGGACTTTAACCGTCAAGGAACAAGACGGTGGCCCCAAGTGAAAGCAAGGGGATGCCGTTCGTGGAAGCTCGCCATGGCTGCGATGGGCGAGCTCGAGATTTCGACGACGGACTTCCAGATCTAGAGGCTCCTGGCCACGACCGGCTCGTCCATGGCCCAATCAGGCAAGATTGAGATACGGTCATGATTGGGCTCCATCTTCCTCGTCGTTGCCATGCCTGCTGCAGATCTAACTGTCCAAATTGGATCTGCAGCAGCGGAGGCGTTGGGTGGGGAACCACTGTTGGGCGCGGCGGCCATGCGAGTCCTCCACCTCCCGCTTCTCCGCCTCCCTTAAGAACACCAACCCCCACCTCCTCTATGGCGGCACATGGCGAAAGCCCTCAGAATTCCTCGAATTGTCAGAATCGCGTGATGGAATTTTGGACTCGTGTGTTGGGAAAAGTTGATCACGTGTCGGATTTTTCAACACTTATGACCACGTGTCGGAGTGTCAGACACAACATAAAAGCTTCTCGAAGAGTGTCGATGCTTCTTAAGTGTTCGGAATGGTTAGTTCCTGATTTAGTTCGATTTTAAGGTGAAATCAATTACTCTTATTTTTTTTTTAACTACTTGATGTTATATGTTATGAATAAATAAATAAATAATCTAATTACTTTTATTTGTTTTGAAATATAAAAATTTATATGTAATTGGTCCAATTCTCCCTTGAAATCGAGAACCAATTTATTGGGACATTGATTACTCTTTTAGGAACTATAAATCATATTGATTCTTCAGAAACCTAATCAAATTGGCCAATTCGGGCTGTCCATTTTGCATACCCTTAGACCAATCATCGGCCGCCGCCGTGAAAGAAGAATGGGGAAAAGAAAAAAAAATAGAAATACAAAGAATTATTAAATAAAGGATAGAAAAATTTATAAAAAGGAGTGAACAAAGAAAATTAAATATGTCATATCAAATAGCAAAAAATATTTTTAAATTTATTCTCAAGTTTTAATTCAACATAGAAAAATATTAACATCCTCTTTAAAAAATTTCATATACCATGATTTGGGCTGGGTTGTCTTCCTCTGGCTCCCAGGGGTTGGGCGGTTGGGCGGTTGGGTTGCCATAGGAACCATCCAGGAAATGCTAGCGTAAATCACTGTGTCTAACCTTCTTCGAAATGGGCCAAAAGTCTTGAAGTCACATCAGGGGTATTTTCTTTAGCCAGGAATGTTGCTTTCATGTCAGAAACTAGTTAATGCTTCGTTGACTGCTCTCATAATCATGTGACTTGTAATATAGTTGGAGACTATTTGTAGGCCTCTTCGTTGCCATGCCAGATCGCAAGGACCGACGTTCGTGGAAGATGGAATAATTCTCTATGTCAAATGTATAATTTTTAGAGCGCCAGATTTGGGTTGTCTTGGTGGAATTTGCTATGGGGGAAAACCTGCGGGGAATTGATACAACAATTTCAACGCTGCTGTAACTCGAGGCAAATAAGCAATTGGCAAGAGTGGGAATGTGCGCCCCTAGTACACGTGCTTGCTCCATTGAGAAATTCCAAATCCATGAGCTTGACCCTGCAATACACTTGAAATTTTGGTGCACTTAGCAATTGATGTGCTCATGGATCATAATTGGCACTAATCATCGTTTATTATTATTTTGATTTATCAGCAATTATTTTGCTAATGGTTGTTAGGTGTCTTACAAGCTTTGAAATGTTGTATTTATTCAATCATTATTTTCAGAAATTATAAAATTCGAAATCATATATTATTATTATTATTAATTATTATTATTATTATTATTATTATTATGATGTTCTTACTTCGAATTTTCAATGTGTCTTTTGAGAAAACATAAGGTTGTATTTGTTCAATTGTTATTTTCAATGGCAGGACAAGAAAGCAACAACTTCTTATAACTCTTTTAAACACGTATCGAATTTTCAATGTGTCTTTTAAGAAAGTATCCACTCACTTTGCAACCTTTCCCAAAAGATTGCTTCTATATTAAAAGACTGAAATTCGTCTGCTTTTGATCTCCTTTTTTTTATTAAGTCCTGTCTATTTACTTTCTACAATAGACAATTATTGTTTTCAATTGTTTTCTTTTGAAAGTTCTTAAAGAAATACCAGAATTGTTACATGATATTCTTATTTAAGATTTTATTGTATCCTAAATAATTTTTGTCAATAAACATTAGCAAAGCGGTAGGGCAAATAATTCTTTCAAGATAATGTCTTTTCACACCTCAAAATTTATTTTCATTCTTCTCGATTAAATTTTTACCAATAGAAAACTCCTCAACTTGATGGCTTTGTACGAATCTTCCTTCAGACTTTTTGGGATGCACTGTAGCCGACCTTTAACAGCTAAAAAGAGTCATCGGTTTCTTCCATGCGGGTCGGCTTCTTCCTTTAATTAACTTGTCTTATATCATTCTGATTATCGGAAAATCGACTCCCTGAGAAGCTCTATCACTTTAAACCAATTGGTTCGTGTAACTTTGCCGCATCATATAAAAATCGTTGCGAATGGGGGAAATCTTTTTCTCCTTGACATTGTCTCACCTAATCAATATGCCTTATGTCAATATCGAACAATTCCACGACAACATGACGATTGCTTGTGAACTGGAAAGCCCAGAAAATTTAGGTTAAAAAAAATTTTAAGGAACCCAAGGCATGACCATATTTACCAGTGCTAGTCACATGGAGAGCCCAGAAACCTTAGGTTAAAAAAAATGCTGCAAGTTTTCACTACTCTAAAGCAGTCTCGCCTGATGAAAACTTGCTGATAATCCTCAAGATGAATTCCGCAGCGAGAGATAATTCCAACAATCGAATTAACAGAGTACACAGGCAGAGTCAAGGGAGGGACGGCTGCCTGAGAGGAGAAAAAGTCGAGGAAAATGGAGGTCAATAAAGCAGAAGTCTTGAGGCATGGGGTCTATGGGGGACAACTTCCTCGAAGATGGTTGAGGCAGACTCGAGAAAAGGTGGGATTATCATCAAAAGTCTCGCATACAACTTCTTGGAAGTAGCCAAAAGTCTCTAGGTCATATCGGAGATGTTTTTTAGGATCCATTCGTTTCGTGAAAAATAAGTTATTTAGGAAAATATTTTTCTCGGAAGTCATTTTTAGAAAAATGACAATTTTTTCGATATTCGATTAAAACCCGAAAATGTTTCGGAAAATATTTTCCGATATTCGGTAAGGAAAATATTTTTTGAGACTTCACTATTTAGGCATACATCACTTACCGACCTATAAATCTATTAAATATGAATTTGTCTTTTAAAAACTTGCAAACTTCATATCTTTGTTCCTTCATTGTCGTCAAATGCTCATCTACTCTAAAAAATGTTCGTATGGATTTTAAAAAGAAGCAAAAGAGAAAAGAAGCAAAGCATATACAGCTCTAATGAGAATCCTCAAGTTGAGTGGCATGTTCTCCCCCTGCGTCTTTTGTATTCTAATAAACAAAAGAAAAAAGAAGCAAAGCATGTAGACCCCTTTACTTGAGCAATGTACAACTGCGGGATAGAGTAAATAAAGAAAATGATATGCAAAAGTGCGAGTGTGAGCTTGAGATCGACAAGGTCGAGGTTCGCCTAGCAACGACCGATAACTAGCCAAGAAAAAAAAAAGATGGGAAACAAAGAAAAGAAAAAGAAAAAAAAAGAAATAAAAAAAAAAGAAATAGAAAAGAAAAATGAAATTAAAAATAATTTGAATTAAAAAAGAAAAAGAAAATTTAAAAATAATTCGAATAAAAAAAAAAAGAAGAAGAAGAAAAGGAAGGAGGAAGTGGGGATTTGTAGAGGGGTGAGATAAGAGAGATCAAAGTAGGAAAACATTTTCCCCAAATTTAGAAGACTTTTTTCCTTTCATAGAGAACATTTTCCCCAAGGAATTTATTTTCCATAAAACGAACGACGGAAAATCCGGAAAAATTTTTCTCATAAATTATTTTCCGCGAAACGAACGGAGCCTTAGGGTGCGTTTGGTAACGTTTTTGTTCAAAAATTATTCCGGGAGAACGAAATAGGGAATAAAAATAGAAAAAACTATTTCGTTTAGGGGAACACTTTTGAACAGAAGAACGCATCTGTAAACTTGTTCTGGAATAGAAAAAGAACAAAAATACATTTGATAAACTTGTATAATTTTTTTGTTTCTTTAAATTTTTAAATTTTTAAAATTTATTTTTCCTTTTTCCTTTTTTCTTTTTTCTTCCTTTTGGCGGTTCCGGCCTTGGCCATGGTCGTTGACCGGCTGACGAGGGCCGACGGCCTCGCCCAGCCACGGCGAGGCTCAACGGCCCCAAGCGAGGCCGAGCCTTGATGTGGCCGGGCGAGGCTCGACCTCGCCCTGACTGGGCGAGGCTCGGCCTTGCCGAGGGCCGGCAACGCTCCGGCGAGGTCGCTCGCCGGTCATGGCCAAAGAAAAAAGAAGAAGAAAAGAAAGAGAAGAAAAAAATAGGAGAGAAAAAAAATTGTTTCTCAGAAGTGTTCCGAGAACAAGAAACAAGTTTTTCTTGTTTCTTGTTTCTATTCCAAATTTGTTCCTAGGAACAAAAAAATAGATTTTGAACAAAAACGCAAACAAACGCATTTTTGTTCCCCGGAACAAAAAAACAAGAATTGTGTTCATGAACAAAAAAAAATGAATACAAACAAACGCAGCCTTAGTCTCTTTCATGCGACTAGCTTATGCCCTGTGAATCATGCTACTAAACATATGTACCATTAGATTAATAAGACGAAAAATCTCAAATCAATACATTTCACAAATGAATTTTTCGACCACAAAAAATCTTAAATAACAAATTTACTATCTATTAACTTTTATCAAATTTTACCATTATATTTTCTTGCGTGGTTGACATGTGGCAAGTCAATGTGGAAATCTATTAAGTTTTTTTTTTTTTTGATACTGAGGATCCACCGGGCCCGCCTTTCGCTTATGCTAATTAGCAACCCACGGCCCGTACAGTGCCCGGACAACACCTTGGACCAAGTGTCAGTACCTCGGGGAGACTAGCACAATGGCCCCCCACTTAAGACGTGTTAGCAACTACAAAGTTTCGACCTTGCGACCTCTGCAATGAGGTGCCAAAGCTGAACCAACTCAACTGCCCACTGGTGGATGGAAATCCATTAAGTTAAGAACATGAAAAATCAATTTACCCCAAATTTGATATTTTGGGTGACCAAAAATCCCAAAATGATACACTCGTGATATATTTACCCTCCGTTAATCTTGTGTTATGCAATTGAGCTTATTTTACAAATTTCTCTAACATCGCCTCTATATAATCAATACCTGATTTTTTTTTTCTTTCTAATTCACTACAAAAGATTACCAACAATAAAAAAGGGCTTTGCTATTAAAGTAAAATCAGTGGACCATTCATCATAGGCAACATCCCAAGGTAAGGAACAATAGAGATCCTTTTGACCAAAAATAAACAGATGAACAGGAAGCTAATGAGCTTAAAATTACAAAGTTTAGCCTAAAAACAGACAGCACTAGTAGTCTCGAACAACAAGCCACGAACGCCAATCTCTTTCGGGAAATTACTGTCGAGAGTCAGCAACCCATCCACTATGATGCACGTGACAGGCTTCCCCGACGCGGACCTTAGTCGGCCCGAAACCAGCATCTCCCCAAACACCGGTCTCGTCATCGCCTTCGTCTAGTGGAACAACTCTCAAGCCTTGTAACCGGAGTGCGGGTGGTCCCCCGACGACCTGTCCATTAAAGCAATGAACCGGAAGCCTAGGTCCCGCATGAAACGGGATTGGATGTTGGAGAACTGGAGTAGGCGGCTCTGGATGTGGGCGGAGTTGAGGAAGGTGATGTCCAGATCGGCGAGGCAGAGAAGCTTGGCGAGCTTGAACATGGCATTCACGTGGCTTTGCATCGTGAATGGGAAGACAAGTATGTGAGATTAATAAATATTATATCGGCATTATTGAAATATACTAAATAGTACATAACCCTCACGGATTCATTTAGAAAAAGGGAAAATTCCAAATAAGAATATAAAGTGTCGTCATTTTTTCAAATAAGAGTCTAAAGTAGACATTGTTTCAAATAAAGACTCTAAAGTGGATTTGTTTCAAATAAGGGTTTAAAGTAGCTATGTCAATTCCAAAGAATGTCTTGATTTTCCACTTGGTCAAGGGCATTCTCGTCATTTATCTTTTTTGAATTTTTTTCTTTCTTTTATTCCTTTTTTCTTATTTTCCCTTTCTTCTTCACCCGTGGCTAGCTCGGCCACCGACGATGCTCGAAGAGGGTTGGGCGAGGATTGCCCTCACTCGATTTGGCAAGGGCCACCCTCGTTGATCACAAGTGAGGGACGGCCTCACTTCGGCAAGGGATGGCCTTGCCTTGCCTCTCTTGCAATAAGCAAGGGCCTAGGTGAGGGTCATGGCCCTTGCCAACGATTGGCTAGGGTCACTAAGCCTCGCTGCTGCTTGCAGGAACCAAAAAAAGAAGAAGAAGAAGAAGAAGAAGAAAAAAAGAAGAAGAAGAAAAAAAAAAAATAATTTGAAATTAACATTGTCTTTTGACAATAAACCCTTGATTGCTAAACCGCTCGACGGTGACAAAGTTAGACCCTTATTTAAAATATCCATACCCACTCTAGGCCCTCATTTGATATTGATATATCCACTTTATGCTCTTATTTGACACATAACCTGCCTTAGGCCCTTATTGAAAAAAAATGATGGTACTTTATGCCTTTATTTGGAATTTTCTCTTTAGAAAATGCAATATAATAAAGTATTTCTACATATAAACTACTGAGATTGTTTAAAAAAATCATTTATGGTAAGATAGTTCATATTTGACGAATAAATGATAATAGAGGATTATTGGAAAATTGGAATGGTAATGTGTGGTGTTTACAAATTTGTCAATGTTAACAATAAATAAATAATTACAAACATATGTAAACATGGCTAAATGTCTAATTAGTTACGACTGAACTTTCAGACATTAAAAGACATTTAAGTCGTGGATGAGAATTTTTGAAATTATCAAAAAATTTGATTATATGAATTATCAAAGATAATTTTTATCACTTTATGAGCAATGAAGATAATTTCTATCACTTTATAATTATCAAAGAATCGTAGTATGTTTTCAAAGGAGTTTCAGTTCTCTGTGGATTTCTATAAGTCTCGAAAGTATACTTTAGTTCGCATAGATTGTACAAATACATGATTAAAATAAATGATAAAAACATATGAATCAGCTAAAAAAAGTTACCTATGATTTCAAAATTTATAAAGGAAAAATATTGCCTAGGTGCTGCTTCACCAAGAATAAGGAGAAAAATAAAAATTATATCGGCATCTAATCAATCTAGCCAAATTTTGGTATGAAAAGTAAGACTTCACATTTTTTTTGTCACACCTGTTACTTTTCCCATAAAAATTAGATAAACTGGTATATTTGGGAGTCGTTAGGAAAAATAAGGTAATTCAGATAAATTTTCTAAAACGATCAAGACAATTCTAATCGACATTTAATATATCTAGTAGATATAGTCAACACATTAGCGTTCTGGCGATTATTTTAAATGTTCCGCTGTTATTTTGTGTAGCTAATTTTACTATCGCAGAGCTAATTTTTACAGCTGCAAGAGGTTCGAATTATAGTCTGCACCATAATTTAACATATATCTTATTTATATTTTATTGTAAATTCTAAATAATATCTCATTCTCCTATTTCCCTTAGTCTTGAAAGTTATCCATCTATTATTTTTACAGCTGCAGTTTAGCAATATCATCTCATGATACACCGCAAAATGTACTAGGAGGGTTGAAAGAGAACTAGGCGCTCTATCAATATTGCACCCTCCTTGAGTGGGTTGTCAAGATTAGGCATCCGTATCAGTAACATCTAAGACACAATGTCATCCATTTGAATTAGACTTGGTATCTACATGTGCTTGCGCAGAACAGGTCAGGAAATTTGGAAGGTCCATCCGCAAGACCGGTCATTGATAATGGATATGCCTCTTGCTTTGGACTTTGGATAACAGAGGGATGCTCGAGAAAATGAAGCAGACGAGAGGAGTTTCACACTAGCTTAGAGACTCTTGGAACAAAAGATGCATCACTCCAATGCAGGTTGAGAGCAGAGCAAGCAAAAGTTAGACAAATCTTCTTATTGCTTCTTTCAGATTAATAATGAAACTCAGTTCAATTTATTCGAGCACCTTCTTGGCTTTTTCCCTCTACACGCAAAGAATGGTATTAAATTCTTTATTACACGATCAGTAACTAGTCTAAGATTCCTAAGGAGTCTAAAGCCAAGAGAAATGATGTACTCAAATATTGCATTACAGAGCATGAGCAAAGGCAATCACCATGTGTAACCATGTGCTCCGTCTGGTTCTTCGTCTTCTTCGGTTGGAAAAATGGATTCTTGGCCTGTAAATATATAATACATATATATCACAAAGTGTCCAAAATCTTATGCTTTCAGGATAATTCTCTTTGTGCCCAGTTTTACATGATCCTGTCTGTTCTCTGTTTGATTTCTCACATTTCCGTTTCTTGCTTCCTTTCCTATATCTGTTTGTCTTTATTCCTTGTTCATAATCAGGTATCTCGAGACCAAATTTTGACGATGCTGGATGAAGTACGCATTGTTATGTTGCCTCTTCCGTCTTTATTTGATGGATCATTACCATGTCCAGCTTTTTGCATTACGAGTATAATCGATTGCATGCAAGAATAGAGTGAAATAATTGGGGAATGACCAGCAAAGGTCAAATTTTGTGAGTATTTGATCAATAGATCTAAAAGGCGTTGGCAGAGCATGGAAAAGGACAATTTTCCGTGTTTGCGATGATATGATACTTCGGCTCTGAAATGGATTTGTTCACATTCCAAGTCGGATAGTGATTTCTCCTTTTTCCGTATGGCTTATTGGGTTGCCATTTGGTTGTATGGCAGAGAACGTGGGAGAGAGCTAAACTAGCTGCTTCTTTGGATCATGTTGGTATGTCTGGTCCTTGTACATCAGTAGGATCTGATTTGTTTTTCATGTTCATGCAATTTTGTCGCACGTAAAGTTTCACAAACCATCAAGTTGGTGTTCTGTGATTGTTTTTCACCTTTTTTCAGTAGTCAGATACATAATTTTTCTTGAAATCTGTGCGCTACACCTAGGTCACCAAGCTATTTTCCCTAAAAAAATTATTTTCTTTGAAATCTCTAGGGTTAATATGGACTTGTAAGTTACAGATGTCAGACTTCACGTTGTTCAAATTTAGTTAGCCTTGTTCAGTTCGAGGGTGAGAGAATTCATGATTCACGGAGCACTGATTTTGTATGGTGCTTTGCTTCGTAAGGTGATCTTGAGTTATGTACTCGTCCGGATGGTCCACAAAATACAGGACTCACAAACATCATGTGGCAGAAGGAACTACCTTCTGAAAGTATTCAGACTACATTCGGCTTATTTACTCTGGAGAATGTGTGATCACTCTCGTAGATAATGTGCAAAACCCTTTTTCTTGCGGTTTATGTCGCAATGTATCGTTCGAGCCATTAGATTAGAAGTTCTTGAAGAATTTAGTTAAATACACATACAAAGGAGGAGCATGCAGATCTTCTCCGCCGTCATTGTTGTTAATTATGAAGAAGTAATTTTCTTGATCAAAAATCTGTTACTCTTCTCTGAGAGATGGGATTGGACAAGGAGAGCAGAGGCTGTGCGAGAACGAGAGTTGAAAGTGTGTCAATTGATGAGTTACGTTTGAGGAGTTTCACAGTAGCTTAAAATATACAAAAAGCACCCCGATCGAACAATGAATTGCCAGAGAGAAACCCCCCACCCATAAAAAGAAAATGAAGAAAGAACCCTTTAATTTAGACGTCCCGACTCCTACATCAAACTTGTCAAAATGATGCAATAATAGAATAACGAAAAGAATGAAAATCGAAATTTCTTTTATCACGCGTCATGTCAAATGGAAATGATGTGAAGAGAGGTTATTAATAATATTTGATTTAACTATCCTTTGTCTTATGAAAGAAAAGAGCGACATTCGACATTGCCCTGAATGTCTACCCAGGTTACATGATCATTGGTGGTGGTGGTGGTGGTTGGGGGGGGGTGGTAGGGGAAATCCTTACATTGCTATACCCAAATGGAGACAGATGAAATAAAATGGCAGATATCCAGACATGCCGAAGGGGAGAGGGAAGGAGGAGTCTGCGCTTCTCATCCAGAGGAATCATCTAACCAACAGTGCCTTCTTGTGATGCAGTGATCTAACAGGCACCACCCAACCTTCCACTTCTTGGCCATCTAATCTGCCTGAGTTGCCGGAGTTCCATCAGCGTCGAAGAAAGCCACGAAGGCGGCTTGAATCTCAAGCGATTCAGCATTCTCAAGCTTCTGCAAAACGAAGTTATTAATTGTGATAAACGTGTCAAAAGTGTTAACTACCCCATAATAAGTTCTCTGCATATTATAGACAACGTTGGCTTATTTATTATCTTCGAGTTTGCAATTACGAGAAATATATACGTATGTTGCTATTTTCTAGGTTTCATGGGGAAATTGATCCCGACCAATCTAATTTTTCTTTTTTTGAACTATGTTGTCTGTATTGGCTTTTTCAATAAAACTGTATGTTGTTCATAATCGATTTTTTTAGCTGCTGAAGATGACAAATATTTAGTATTGAAGATTGCAAAAGAAGATTAAGCATAACCTCTACCATCGTGGCCATGCTCACCTATCACTTTCTTCCCAAAACGAACTAATTAGTATCAATACGATTCTTCCTTATGAGAAACCAGAAGGTGAGTTGTCATTCTTTCTTACTTTAGATATTTTTTTTGTCAATTGAATTTGCTGTATTATACTTGCATTTTGGTTTCTCTACTGCGATCTTCTCTTATGATATTCACGATGTATTACCTATTATGTGATTTATACGTCTATTGTACATACTATGACCATATTCTTTTTCATATGGTGCATGGATTGTCATTTGCATATTTCTTGACTTGTTATATATTCTATTTTGGGATGGGCTGTTGTATGACTATCCTTTTTTTCTCATTTGTCAGTTCAATCACTTCGGCCAAGAGATAATGAACGAGCTCAAAAATATTATCGCAAGAAATTAGCACATGATACTTCATCATTTTATAGGAGTTGTCCATATTACACTCATGGTAAGAAGATGATTAGTCCTTCTGAATTGAAGCAGAATGCTTGGCGCTAGCTTTTCATTATGGAGAAGCCAAAGAGGCTCCCTAGTAAGTACTGAGCAATTGAAAGATTTATTGAAACGGTCACTGGTATCCTCTGATGGTAAGTTACTCGAGTTGTGGTCTTATTTTTGCCATCTTCCGCTCATTAATCAATTGTTGTTTTCAGCGACGTAGAAGCAAGGGCGATGATATATAGCATCTCAATAAGAAGTTATTTATTATTATAAATGCATCAAAACTGTTAACTATCCCATAATAAGTTCTTTGCATATTATAGACAAAGTTAGTTTATTTATTATCTTTGAGTTTGCAAGTACGAGAAATACATACATATCCTGTTATTTTCTAGGTTTCGTGGGGAAGTTGATCCCAACCAATCTAATTTTCCTTTTTTCGAATTATGTTGTTTGTATTAGCTTTTTCAAGAAAACTATATGTTGTTCATAATCGATTTTTTTAGCTACGAAAGATGACAAATATTTAGTATTAGAGGACTTGAAGATTACAAAAAAAGATTAAGCATAACCTCTAGCATCGTGGCCATGCTCACCTATCACTTTCTTCCCAAAACGAACTAATTAGTATCAATACGATTCTTCCATAAGAGAAACCAGAAGGTGAGTTGTCATTTTTTCTTATTTTAGATATTCTTTTGTGAAAGAAGATGGACTACCGTGAAGAAGATGAGAGAAATGTGAAAATTTGTATATTCATTATGTATTCTGTTGTACAATCTTTTGTAATTATAATACAGAAATGATACAATAAAGGTAAAAATATATTTTGTGAAATCACAATAAAATCAGGATCTAATCTCAATCTAAATTCCTAACTAATTTATGTACAATCATAATCAACTAAGATTCCGAGCATATCTCCCAGGATCGGATCCGATGCATATCTTCCAACACTCCCCTCAAGCTGGTGGTTGGTAGCTATCCAAGACGCCTAACTTGCTCAACAGATATGCATACTGTCTTTGGAATAAGGGCTTAGTAAAAATATTGGCGGGTTGCTCGCCGTTCCAATTCCTCTTGTCTCAATTATCCCTTCTTGAATTTTTTCTCGTGTGAAATGACAATTCATTTCTATATGCTTTGTTCTTTCATGTACTATGAGATTCCCTGCAAGTTTGAGCGCCACATCATTGTCACAGAACAATCTTGTCAGACCCTTCAAATTTATCCCAAGATCCCGAAGTAATCCTCGTATCCATATGATCTCACAGATAGTTTTTGCCATGGCTCGATATTCTCGCTTCGGTTGAAGATAATGATACGATTGCCCGCTTCTTGGTCTTCCATGAAAGAATCTCCAAGTTTAATGCAAAAGCCCGTAATGGATCTTCGGCTCATAGGACATGTTGCATAATCCGCATCACAATATGCCGACATTTCCATATTGCATTTTTTGGATAAGAGAATCCCTAGTCCTGGACACTTTTTCAAGTACTTCACGACCCTTAAAGCAGCATTCATGTGGGACAATTTGGGACTGTGCATAAATTGACTAAGAGTTTGCACTGCATATGATATGTCGGGTCTGGTTATAGTTAAATATATGAGCTTCCCAACAAGCTTCTGATAACTTGAAGGATCATTGAGAACAGGATCATGATTCTCAGATGTTCCAACATCATAATCTTTGGTGGTCAATTTTGTGTTTTGCTCAATTGGAATGACCGATGGTTTGCATCCCGGCAGACTCGCCTTTGATATAATTTCCAGTACAAACGTTCATTGACTAAGAGAAATCCCATGATCAGATCGAGCAATCTCGATTCCAAGGAAGTATCTTGGTGCTCCCAAGTCTTTAATGTGAAAAGTAAAATGCAGATACTTCTTGAATCTCTCTATTGCAGTTCTATCACTGCCCATGATAAGAATATCGTCAACATATATCATCAAATAAATAGATGACATACCTTGAGTCCATGTGAATAAGGCATAATCATATTTGGACTGTTTGAAGCCTGCAAAAGTGAGAGGATCGGCAAATTTGGCGTACCATTGCCTGGAAGCTTGCTTAAGGCCATAGAGGGATTTGCGGAGATGACATACTCTATTCTCCCCATGTCTCTGTAATCCTTGAGGAATATCCATATAGATTTCCTCATCTAAATCTCCATGCAGAAAAGCGTTATGTACATCCATTTGATGTAATTGCCAATCATTAATGGCCGCAATGAGATAGAAAGGATCTTACGGTTACATCTTTGGCGACTGGGGAAAAAGTTTCATGGTAGTCAAAACCTTCCCGTTGAGTAAATCCTTTGGCCACCAACTGAGCTTTGTAACGCTCAATGGAGCCATCAGCTCAGTATTTAATCTTGTAGACCCACTTGCATCCAATAGGTTTCCTATTCGGAGATAGATTGACCAATTCCCAGGTCTTATTGGCAATTAATGCCTGCAATTCAGCTCCCATAGCTTCTTGCCATCTCGGATCACCAGCTACTTCTTCATAGTTGGATGGTTCGATATCCTCCAATATTCGACTCACGCAACATCTATGTTCCGGTGAAAGTCTATGAAATGAAACATAATATGATATTGGGTAGTGAATACCTGGTGAGTTGAGGGATGCACAAACATAATCCTTTGTCCAAGTTGGTGGTCGTGTAGAGTGACCGGATCGTCGAGGGGGATCTCGCTTGTGCTTTGGAGTGAAGGATCCTTCGCAAGGCCAATCTCATTGGAAGAATCTTCTATCAATGGGGAATTTTCTTGTGTTGTATCTTCAACAACTTCTGGCATAGGAATCTCAGTATAGATTGGATTCATCATTGGAACAAGCTGTTCTGGAGTTCTTGTCACAAAATATCCGGGAGTCGATTCTTCTATAGATAGGGAGTTATCAGGATGTATGGAAGTATCTGGTGTTTCTCTTGAAAAATCCCTTTCATTAAAAGGAAACACGTCTTCATGAAAAATGACATCTCTCGCTGATGAAGAATTCCCAAGTTGATCGATCTAGGACACGATATCCCTTTTGTAGATTCGGATAACCCATGAAGATGCAACGTCGAGCTCGAGGGCCCATTTTGTCTCGAGGACCCAATACAGTAGCAAAGCATCAGCATCCGAATATCCTTAAATGCCCCAATTCTGGTTTCTTCTTGAAAAGTAACTCAAATGGAGTTTTTCCATTGAGTACCCGAGTTGGCATGCGGTTGATGAGATAGGCTGCAATAACTATGCATTCGCCCCAATAATGTTCCGAAATAGACAATTGAAATCTCAATGCACGTGCAACTTCCAGTAGGTAGCGATGTTTACGCTCCACTACTCCATTCTGTTGTGGAGTATAGACGCAGGAACTTTCATGGAGAATCCCATGAGATGATAGGAGGAAATTGCAATCATTGTTGAAGAATTCCTTCCCATTGTCTGTCCTAATTCATTGAATAGATTTCCCAAATTGGTTCTTGGATAGGGTAATAAAGGTTTTCAAATGTGAGAAAACTTGTCCCTTTGACTAAATTAGAAAAACCCAGGTGGCATGAGAATAGTCGTCCACAATTTTCAAGAAACAAGGTGACCCATCATGATGTAAAGTATGATAGGGACCCCAAACATCAACATGAATCAAGGAAAAAATGTTCTTGGCACGGTTTTTGCTAGATGAAAAAGGAATGCGTGACTGTTTTTCAAGGGGACATATTTGACACTTAGAGTAAGGAAATGAAGCACTATGACCCAATCGTGAATGCATAAGATAGTCTTTATCATTGGTAGTCGTGTTACACAATGACATTTTATTTGAAGGAAATGACGATAAATCAAAATTACTTGGAAAATTTCTCCAAAGAAACAACCCTTTAGAAAGATTACCCAAGCCCATCACTCTGCCAATCGAAAGGGCCTGAAAGAAGCAAGTGTCAGAGTCAAACAATACATGACAGGAATTTTCTTTGCAGACTTTAGACACAGAAATAAGATTAAATCGAAATTCTAGGACAAAAAGGACATTTTGGAGTATGATTTGTGGGCTGAGTTTGACTATCCCAGTGATTGCAACATGAGTGACATTCCCATTTGGTAATTGGATAGTAATAGGAAATTCCAAGTTCTCATGTATAACTGAAAATAATGCCCTTTCACAAATAATGTGATCACTTGCCCTAGAATCAATTATCCAAGCTTTTTTTGAGATATTATTAATCAGGCAGCAAGAAATACCTGAGAAATTCCCTCCCTTGCTTGAGGTGTCTAATTTCGGTAGTGTCTGCATCAGCTGTTGGTATTGTTCATTCGTTATAGGCCGATCAGTATTAGGACCACTAACTTGATAAGCCGCAGAAATTTCCTTCCTTTTTCCTTTTTCTCCGGGTTTACCATGCAGTTTCCAACAATTTTCTACTGTATGGTGTGGGCGTCTGCAAAATTCACAGTATAATTTACCTTTTCCTCTTGGATTAAAATTTTTTGCAGATGCTAAGAAAATTCCACCACCGTCGGATCCTTTTCCATTCGGCTTATCTCCACCGTTCGATCCACTCGAGTGGATGGGTCCTTTTGGACCGTCCGATTGGCGCAACAGATCTGGGCCACCCATTCCTCCTCTTTTAAGGAAGCGAGCATCCTCAGGCCGAAACCCTAACCCTTCCTCTTGCGCCCCTTTTTCGTGCGCTAGGGTTTTCGATCTCGCATCTTGCCTCTCGCCGCACTGGCCAAAGCGAAACTCTCTCCTCCTTTCGCCAAGTCCGACAAAGCGAGCCGCTGGCTTTCTTCCTGGACGGCCAATTGAAAAATCCGTCCAAGAGGCAGCACCGGTTCCATGGCTAATATCTGTGAACGAAATGTTAGGTAAGATTCGTTCAAAATTAATAAGAATCGGGTTGCCTTTTCCCTTTCTTTCATCGATCGGTACTGTGCGAGTGTCTCCTCTAGTCCCTTGAGCTTCTCTTACGTGGCTTCGAGGTCATTCCACAGGGATGACAGTTTGTTGTAGCAGGCTGAAATCGTCATGTTTCCTTATTTTAATTCATTGAGTTCCTGCATCAAAGAGAAAATCTGTGCCGGATCTAATTTGCCGTACATCTGCTTGATGTTTTCCCACATGTTCTTTGAGTCCTCTGTCGGTGGAAGGCCAGTCGCGACGTCTGGGGAGATGCGAAATTCGGGTAGGAATTTGTCCCTGAACCCAGTTCGCTCGATCCAAATTGATAACCCACATTGAAAGTTCCCAGGTAGGGATTTGTTCCCATACCCGGTTCTCCCAACCCACTTGACCCGCTCGTCTGCTGCAACCCGATGGTTGGGCTTGCCCCAGTCACGGTTGGTGGGCTCCCTTCGGGTTGGACATGGCTTTGGTGGCCCACATGAACAGGCAATGATGAACTTGAGCTTGGCCCACGGTACCATGGGTAAGGTACCCACTGGATAGGTTGGCCGGCAATGGGCTGTCCCAGATTAAACTGAGCTTGTGTGGGCCGCCATTGCACGGGCTGGGCCTAGAGTGGTTGTTGTATTGTTGCAGGAGGACTTTGAATCTGGGAGAGTTGAGATGGATATTCTCCGGCGGTCTGGTTCTCACTAGAGAGGCTATCTTGCGAGGGTGAGGTGGCCATGGTCTGTAAGAAAAAAAAAACTCGTCTTCTTCCTTGAGAAAATTGATTCCTGTTCCATATGGCAAATCTGTTCGCAGATCAGAATTCCTCTGGTTGGGTAATCAGAAGCGGAAGCAAAGGAAGTTCAACAGCCTGGAGGCTCTAATACCATGAAAGAAGATGGACTACCGTGAAGAAGACAAGAGAAATGTGAAAATTTGTATATTCATTATGTATTCTGTTGTACAATCTTCTGTAATTATAATACATAAATGAAACAATAAAGGTAAAAATATATTTTGTGAAATCACAATAAAATCAGGATCTAATCTCAATCTAAATTCCTAACTAATTTATGCACAATCATAATCAACTGAGATTCCGAGCATATCTCCCAGGATCGGATCCGATGCATATCTTCCAACATTTTGTCAATTGAATTTGTTGTATTCTATTTGCATTTTGGTTTGTCTACTGTGATATTCTATTATGACATGCACGATGTATTATCTATTATCTGATTTATACGTCTATTGTACATACTATGACTATGGTGTTGCTAAGCATCATTCTTCTTTTTATATGGCACATGCATTGTCGTTTGCATATTACTTGGCTTGTTATATTACCGCAGGGAATCAGCACATGATACTTTATTATTTTGTAGGAGTCGTCCATATTACACTCATGGTAAGCGGATGATGAGTCCCTCTAAATTGCAGCAGAATGCTCAGCGCTAGCTTTTCATTATGGAGAAGCCTAAGGGACTCCCTAGTAAGTGTTGGGCGGTTGAAAGATTTATTGAAACGGTCACTCGTATCATTAGATGGTAAGTTGTTCGAGTTATGGTCTTATTTTTGTCATCTTCTGCTCATTAATTAATTGTTGTTTTCAGCGACGTAGAAGCAAGGGCGAGAGCATATAGCGTCTCAACAAGAAGTTATTTATTATGATAAATGGGTCAAAACTGTTAACTACCCATAGTAAGTTCTTTACATATTATAGACAACTTATTGTTTATTTATTATCTTTGAGTTTGCAATTACGAGAATATATACGTATGCTGTTATTTTCTAGGTTTCATGGGGTAGTTGATACCGACCAATCTTATTTTTCTTTTTTTAAACTATGTTGTTTGTATTGGCTTTTTCAAGAAAACTATATGTTGTTCATAATCGATTTTTTAGCTACAGAAGACGACAAATATTTCGTATTAAAGGACTTGAAGATTGCAAAAGAAGATTAAGCATAACCTCTACCATTGTAGCCATGCTCACCTATCACTGTCTTCCAAAAAGGACAAATTAGTATCAATACAATTCTTCTATATGAGAAACCAGAAGGTAAGTTGTCATTCTTTGTTTTTTAGATATTCTTTTGTCAATTGAATTTGTTGTATTCTACTTGTATTTTGATTTCTTTCCAGTGATCTTCTCTTATGATATGCATGATGTATTACCTATTATCTTATTTATACCTCTCCTGTACATATTGTGGCTATGGTGTTGCTAAGCATCATTCTTCTCTTTCATATGGTGCTAAATTGTCGCTTGCATATTTTTTAGCCTGTTATATATTCGATTTTGGGAGGGGATGCCATATGACTATCTTTTTTTTTTTTTTTTTCTCTCAATTGTCAGTTCAATCTCTTTGGCCAAGAGATAATTAATGAGCTCAAAAGTCTGTCCTCAAAAAGAAAAAATATTACCGCGAGGAATTAGCACATGATAATTTATTATTCTATAGGAGTTATCCGTATTACGCTCAAGCCAAGCGAATGTTGATTACCTCTGAATTGCGGCATAATGCTCGGCGCTGGCTCTTCATTATGGAGAAACCAAAGGGGCTCCCTAGTAAGTATTGGGCGGTTGAAAGATTTATTAAAATGGTCACTCGCATCCTCCCCACGCGCTCATGCTTGCGTTCGCGTTGCTTGAGGACGTCTACAGAGCGAACTAGAGAGATGGAAAAGCGAAGAGAGAGGCCAGGCTTTAACGAATGGGCTCGTCTCTTTTCATGGGCCGAGTGCGTGATGGGCTGGGGTATCAGTGTGTAGACTGGGCTGGTTAGGGCTGTAGCTTCTAGGGCTTAGTTGCTGGATGAAAGGGGCTGGAGGCCAATGGCTGACGGGCTTTGATGGGTTAAACGAAATTTTGTCTTGTGTTGTGAACCATGAAATTCTGGCCCAAGAACCAGAAAAGGGCCCAATCATTTTTCTAATTCATTTCTAATTTTTTTTATCTTTTAATTCAGCCATTATTTATTATTCTATTCCGATCTTCTCCTTTTTTGGCTATTTTCTAATCTTGTACTCTTTATAAAAATGAGCGCTTTAATTGTTGACAAAAATCTGGTGTCAACAAATAATTTCACGTGTTTGCGCAAAACCAGTCTAGAAACTTGAATGGTCCATGCGCAGAACAAGTCATTCATCATTGGATGTGCCTCTCATGCGTACTTTGGAATTTGGATAACAGAGTTATGCTCGAGAAAATGAAGCAGAAGAAAGAGAGGAGTTTCGTATTAGCTTAAAGACTCGTGGAACAAAAGATGCATCACTCCAATGCATCTTTGTTCAGTTCGAGTGTGAGAGAATTCATGAAACACGGAGCACTTATTTTGTATGGTGCTTTGCTTCGTAAGGTAATCTTGACTTACGTCCTTATCCGGATGGTCTACAAAATACTCACAAACATCTTGTGGCAGATGGTACTACCTTTCGATGGTAGGTTCTGGTCCTCTGCAGCGCATGGAGTCAACGTAAGTGCTAACGAATGCGCAAATGTGGTGGACGGTGGTCGTACCTTTGGCTCCTTTTGAGGAAATGATTGTAGATTGGAAAATGATCACTTCTCCGATTGTAGAACCCGAAATGCTTCCCAACGAGACTATAAAAATTGACCCCATTGTTGTTGTTGTTATTTTCCGTGGATACCATCGAGTGGTATTCGGGCCACGTTCGGCTTTATTACTTCGGAGGATGTATGATCACTCTCGTTGATATTATGCAAAACCCTTTTTCTTGCGGTCTATGTTGGAATGTGTCGTTAGAGCCGTTAGATTAGAAGTTCTTGAAGAGTTACATCAAATACACATACAAGGGAGGAGCATGCAGATCTTCTCCACCGCCACCGTTGTTAATTATGGAGAAGTAATTTTCTTCATAGAAAATCTGTTCCACTTCTCCGAGAGATGTGTTTGGACAAGGAGAGCAGAGGGTGTGCAAGAACGAGAGTTGAAAGTGTGTGATTTGATTATTGCATATAGTTTTTTCTTCAGAAGTCAGATAGAAGAAAGGTTAGAACAACATGTTACATTTGAGGAGTTTCACAATAACTTAAAAGAGCACAGGGAAATTAACAAAAAGCACCTCCACTCGAACAATGAATTGGCAAAGAAAAAAGTTATTCGACAGATTTACGAACTTTCAAGCAAGCTAAATCAAGCTAAGTCCATAAAAAATGCCATCAAGAAACTCCCCACCCATAAAAAGAAAATGAAGAAATAAACCCTTTGGTCCAGGTGTCCTGATTTATACATCAAACTTGTCAAAGTGATGCAATGATAGAATAACAAAAAAGACTGAAAACCGAAATTCCTTGTCATGCATTGTGTCAAGTGGAAATGATGTAAAGAGAGGGTATTGATAATATTTGATTTAACTATCCTTTGTGTTACGAAAGAAAAGTGCAAGATTTGATATTGTCTTCCTATGTTACACGATCAAATTAGGGGGGAAATCTCTCCTTACATTAGTATACCCAAATAAAGAGAAGAAATAATATGGAAGATACCCAGACATACCGAAGCGAAGAGGGAAGAATGAGACTGCGCTTCTAACCCATCCAGAGGAATCCTCTAACCAACAATGCCTTCTTGCGATGAAGTGACCTACCAGGCACTATCCAACCTTCCACTTCTTGGCCATCTAATCTGCCTGAGTTGCCGGAGTTCCATCAGTGTCAAAGAAAGCCACGAAGGTGGCTTAAATCTCAAGCGACTCAGCATCCTCAAGCTTCTGCAAAAAAGATGCTTGTCTCACTAGTTCACGTAGCTGCAGTTCGTAGCCATGGGCCGGTTTCACATTTAGCGTGAGACGATTATCGAATTTCCCTTTCTCGTTCAATTTTTCCACTTCAGTCGCAAGGCCACTCACCTGATCCTTCAACATGAGATGAGAAAAGAAATGCCCCGCTTTAACTTTGCGTCCCAGGTCGTGGACTTGTTCCTCCAGCGATCCGACACTTTGCATCCACAACTCAACTTCTTTCTGCCTTCTCTTTCCCGGTCTCCTCTCTTCCTGCTCTAGTTGCAAACTTAGGTCAGCCTTCCTGGCTGACATGATCGCCATATTCATTTCCAGAGCATCCATCTTCGCTCTGACTACACGGACCTCTGACCTTTTGAACAAGACTTACGGCACTGATGGCGATTCCCAGGACATTGTTGACATCCATTGTAAGCCGGCCGAGTGCTACAGGGGAAAAATGTTGTCAATTAGTATTCCAGGTACAAAACCTCTTAGCTGTCAGCATTTACATTTTGTGTTTTATCTGATAATTCGGCAGCTCAGTACTCTCGAGTGATAATTGTTATTTAGTGTTCGAGGTGCGAGATAAGAATGAATAGGGAAGGACTCACAGAGAAAGAAAAAGAAGCATACAGCTATGATTTGGGTTTGTCTTGGGTGGAGTTTGCAAGGGGAAAACCCGCGGGGAATAGAAGACGACAATTTAATTCGCTTTCGACGCTGCTGTAGTTTGAGGCAAAGAAGCAATTGGCAAATTGGAAGATCCCGAGGACAACTTCCTTCTTAGTTAAGAACTTATCATCGAGAGTCTTGCATACACCTTCTTGGAAATAACCAAAGTCTTCGGGTCATTTTGGATGCATTTTTCAGTCGCTTTCACATCGAAAACTACTTGATGCCTTGTGCATCGTGCTGGTTAGCACATCGCGAGGAAAATTGTCTAAAAAAAAAGTCCAAACCTATTGCACTTTCGCAATTCACCACTAAACCTTTTAACTTTATCAACCGAGTTCTAAACTTTTTTTTTATTATTTACCAATTGAGTCCATTCGACTAATTTTGGTTGGAATTTATTGACGTGGACATCGGTGTTGAAGTGGACAAAATTTTTAATTTTTTAATAATTTTTTTAGAATTTTAAATTTATTTTTTATGTTTTTAATTTATTTTAATTTTTTTCTCCATTTTTTTATTTCTTTCCCTTTTTTTTTTTTTTTCCTCTAGCCGGTCGTCCAACCTCCGGCAACTAGCTAGAGGCCACAACCGATGAGGCTCGGCCTCATCGGCCTCAGCGAGGTCACCCTCACCGGCCTTAAGTAAGGTCTCCTCACTGGGATCCGGCGAGAGGCAACCTCGCGGCCTCAAGCGAGGTTGCCCTCGCCAAGATTTGGCGAGGGGCAACCCAGCCGGTTGCGAGCAAGGCTCACCCTCGCTAGATCCGACAAGGCCAACCTCGCCCGAGGCCCACCAGCCGACCCTTGCTGGCCTCGGCGAGTACAAGCCCCACCCGAGGACGGCGAGGTCGCCCCTCGCCAGATCCCAGGTAGGTCAACCTCGCTCGAGGCTGGGGGGCCGACCCTCGCCGGTCATGGCCTCTAGCCGGTCGTCGGAGACTAGGCGACCGGCCAGAGGAAGAAAAGGGGAAAAAAAAAGGAGAAAAATAGAAATTAAAAATACAAAAAAAATCAAAAAATGTTAAAAAATAATAATTTTTGTTCACGTCAGCGTCGGCAGTACCACGTAGGATGGTTGGCATCCACGTCGGCAAATTCTGGCTAAAATTGGTCGAATGAACTCAATTGACAAAAAGTTGAAAGGTTTAGGACTCAATTGACAAAATTGAAAGGTTTAGAACTGAATTAACAAAAGTATAATAGGTTTAAGACTTCTTAGACAATTTTCCCGCACATCGTGTGAAATTTTTTTGGAAGACAGGATCATTTTTGTAAAATTTTGTAGGATTGCTATTAACTATTAAAAAAACTTAAACTATGAAATGAAGGTGAGGTTTGGTCTTAAATATTTTAGCACTACCCTCACATGTATATAATATTTTGGCTTAAGACTGAGTGTAGAGATATATATTGAGAGAGTGTGGAAATATATAAAAAGGGAAATAAATGAGAGGTTCGGAAAGTTTTGAAAATTTTAATAATCTCCCTCATGTGTAGGATGGATATTAACCTCAAACTAAGCATGGAATATATGTTAAGAGAGCAAAGGCCCAGAAAGATTTGAATTCAAATTTTGTGGAATCACTTTTAACTATTTTAAAAACTTAAACGGTTAAATGAAAGCACATATAACATTATGATATTTTAACATTACGTAATCAAAAGAATTTTCAAGATTAGTTTATTTCACAAAAGATTAATGGTTTGGAAAAGATTTTCCTTCAAATTATTGCATATATTGCTTACAAAAATAAATCAGCGAAACAGCATTTTCATCAACGATGAAAGTATTTAGACATAAATGTCGTTGATAACAAAATAATTACACACAATCATATTCAGGAAAATATCTTCTAAATCATTGATTTCAGGTGAAACAAACGAACCACTATTTCAAAAGGGAAATCTCTCCTCTTTCCTAAAACTCATTTATTTTAAAGATTGTAGGAAAATGATAGAACTTATGACGAATCTCAAATTCGCCTTCTCCCGTCGGAGGATTTTGGGGGAGAGAAGAATTGCTACCGGTACCTTACTTTGTCCACGTTCATTTCATGTTAAGAACTAGTTAAGACTCAGTACGTTTGCTCTGACATACATTTAGTCTATAGAAAATAGTTTTAGAGTATTTTTCTCTGTTTCGGAACTTGAATGAAAATATATGAAAGGAGCAAAATTATGTATACAATCCGCGAACGATACACTTAGAAAATACAATGTGAAAGATATTTCCATAGATAAATGATATTAGATTTTTTTCAAAAAAAAATCATATATAGTACAATAGCCATATTTGTGAATAAATGATATTAGAGGATTATTAGATAGTCATAAGTCGTTTTTAAAAATTTAACCTTTAACTAAAAATAATAAATATAAAACATAAAAACGTCAATTTCACATGTTGTATATAAAGGAAATGTATATTGTCAACATAATATGCAATTGTCCATATTTCATGGGTAGGCATGACTAAATCTCTAACTAGTTATGTCTCTTCTGATTAAATGCATAATTGTATATAACTCTAATGATGTTGTATTTCAATGTTTATGTCTGAAAATTAAATGTCAAAAAATGCAAAACAAAGTCAATGGCCTATTATTATATTTAAATGTTTACATCTGAAATTAAGTGTCAACAAAAATGCAAAACAAAGTCAACGGCCTATTATTTTAAAAATTTGAAATTATTCAGATATGATTAAATTAATTATCGAAGATAATTCCTACCATTTTATTGATGAAGATAATTTCTATCATTTTATAATTGGTAAAAACAAATATTAAATTAAGAATTACAGTTACTTTTCAAACAAGTTTCAGTATTATACGGACTTTGATAAGTCTTGAGGAAATTATATATAATATACTTTAGTTAGCACATATTTTACCAATTAATGATTAAAATGAAACGAGAAAAATTGAATAGAAAATCAACAAAAAAAGTTACTTATGATTCCAAAATTCAAAGAACAAAAGTATTGCCTTGGTGTTGCTTCACCAAGAAAGATGAGATAAATTTATCAGATTGGTGTATAATTAATCTAGCTAAATTTAAATGATAACTACGACTTCATTTTTTCTTTATTTTCTTCCCAAGTGTTGCTTCTCTAAGAAATATCAGATAAATTGGTTCAATAGGCAAAAAACAAAATAACTGATTTGAATTTTCTAAATCGATCAGGATAGTTTTGATCAGCATTTGATGTATCCAATAGAATTCGTTAATGCATAAAAATTGATCATCTATTGGCGTTTTGGTGATTTTATTAAATATTCAGCTGTTATTTTGTTTAACTATTATTACTATCACAAAAGTGTTTCGCAACTTTCATAGTCTGCATCGTACTTTAAGACGTACTTTATCGAAATTATACTGTTAATTTTAAACACTATTCACTCTCCTTTTATTCCCCTTGATCCTGAAATTCATCCATGTTGATCAGGACGTCGCCATTGAGCAGCAGCACCATGTTGCCCATGACCCGAGCGTGGGGCATCGTCTCCATGGCCCATTGCAGGTTCGGGTTGGTTTTTCTGTTGTACCTGCAGGTGTTCTTTAAACATGAACAAACGAGGGAAAAAACTCCAGGCTTTGAGAAATCTGAACTCATTCAGCAGCCTAATCTGTCTGTTATCTTCCAACATCCATTCAGGTCCATCTTTAAAGTTGCAGTTCGAAGGAAACTGAAGTTCATAGATACAGTAGGGGACAAATTATCATGCTTCAACTCAACATAAGGATAATCTCAAACTTGTTCTTCAACAAAAGATGGAGGACCAGAGTCAACCTTATTCTTTCAGTCTACTCATCAGCCCAAAAAAGAAAAAGTTCTGCTTCCGATTACAGAAAAGCAAGATGCGTAGCATCAAGGTCACCAGAGTCCAGAGAGAGAATAAGGACTTCGAACAACACCGCCCCAACTTCAAAACTTCAGCGCCGCCGCAGACCAAGACTTCAGCTTCGGCCTTTTCAAGGATTGTGCGGAGTCGTCTTCAGTGGAGTCAACACAGAGGAGTCCCATGCTGCACGGGGCATCCCAATAAACAGGGCATCCCAAAGCATCTCAGGCATTCCAACTCATGGGTCATCTCGACTATTGAGACATCCCAAAACACTCGCCGGAGCATCCCTGTACATGAGGCATCTCGACTTCGAGGCATTCCCTGTGATATCTTGACTCCTGAGATAACCCGACAACGAGGCATCTCAAATTCCAGGCGTTCCGACTCATGGGGTATCTTGAACACCCGAGATATCCCGCATCACGTGCCGGAGCACGTGGCATCCCAACTCTGGGCATTGTCTACACAATGCCCCCTTGGGGCATCCCAATTCATGGGGTATCTTGAAGACGTGCCGGAGCACGTGGCATCCCAACTCTGGGCATTGTCTACACAGTGCCACCTTGGGGCATCCCAATTCATGGGGTATCTTGAACACGTGCCGGAGCACGTGGCATCCCAACTCTGGGGCATCCCAACTCTAGGCATTGTCTACACAGTGCCCCCTTGGGGCATCCCAATTCATGGGGTATCTTGAACACGTGCCGGAGCATGTGGCATCCCAACTCTGGGCATTGTCTACACAGTGCCGCCTTGGGGCATCCCAATTCATGGGGTATCTTGAACACGTGCCGGAGCACGTGGCATCCCAACTCTGGGCATTGTCTACACAGTGCCGCCTTGGGGCATCCCAATTCATGAGGTATCTTGAACACGTGCCGGAGCACGTGGCATGCCAACTTTGGGCATTGTCTACACGGTGCCCCCTTGGGGCATCCCAATTCATGGGGTATCTTGAACACGTGCCGGAGCACGTGGCATCCCAACTCTGGGCATTGTCTACACAGTGCCCCCTTCTTGGGGCACTTCTTCGTTCATCAAGCAATCCCAGATCTCATTCCTTTTTGTTTGAGAAGCTTGTCCCGCTGGTTCACCAGGTGGTAGCTCATAGCCTCGGGCCAGTTTCATATCCAGCATGAGACCTTTATCAAATCTACCCATCTCATGCAATTTTTCCACTTGAGTCGCGAGGCCACTCACCTGGTTCTCCAACATGAGACTAGAAAAGAAGCGCCCCTCTTTCACCTTCCGTCCCACCTTGTGGACTTGATCCTCCAGAGATGCTGCATTTTGCATCCACGCGTCGACTTCTCTCTTCCTTTTCTTCCCCGGTCTCCTCTCTTCCTGCTCTAGTTCCGAAACTATGTCCGCCTTCCTGGCCGACACCATTCGCATATTCATTTCCAAAGCATCCATCTTCTCTTTGACTCCACTGACGTCGCTGACCTTTTGAACGATGAGACCGATGGCATTGTTGGCGATTCCCAGAATTGTATCCATCGTAAGACTGCCGAGAGCATTAAGGGAAAAATGATGTCGATTAGTAGTATTCCAGGTGCAATTTTTTTAGCTTTCAGCATTTGTGTTTCGACTTTTATCGGATAAGCAAATACTTCAGCAGATATTTCCGAGTGTTAATTGCTAATTAGTATTCAAGGTGCAAGACAAGAACGAAAATGGAAGGACTCTAGAGGAAAAAAAGATAAGCATACAGCCATGATTTGGATTGTTGTCTTGGTGGAATTTGCGAGCGACAGTTTTGAGGAAAAGAAGCAGTCCATGCGCAAAACTAATCTTTTGGAGATCAATCTCAAAGGAAAACGAAGGAAAGGTTATTCTCAAAGACAACTTACATACTCAAAAGACAAGGAACTATTCGATAGAAGAAAACCGAATGAAGAGTGGAAAAGCTTTTGGCGCAGTTCGGGGCAACCAAGCCATTCGAAAAAGAATGTTTTTTTCTTTAATAAACACCGTTTCACTAGCTACTGGATCGATAATATAAGCAATTTAAGATAGTTAGAATGGGTCAAGGACATTAACAAAAGAGGAAATCAACAAAAGAAATACACAAAAAACAGGACCGGAGAGAATGAAAAACATACTGAATCTGGTTTACCAGAAGCAAAAGAGGTTAGCCAATCATTCCTAATTGACTAGACCATTGATCTGATGGATATTCCAACTCGGTATTACGCAACATGAGTTGTAAGGTCTTGTGCTATGTACGCATAGGGAGGTAAATAGGAAATCAACAAAACAAATAGATTTTTTTTCTTTAATTAATGTCTCCTAACATGGTGATCTGCTCAAGAATTAACAGATGAACAAAAGAGAGAACAGACAAACGACACAACACGGGATGTAAATTTTCTTTTCGTTCCTCGTGTGAAATAAATCCAGGAAAATTAGGCATGACAATTTACCAGCACCACTTACATGAAGAGCGCAGGAAAATTTAGGGAATTAAAAAAACAGGAAGATCCAAGTTTTCACTAATCTAAAGCAGTCTCACCTGGTGAAAACTTGCTGATAACCCTGCAAAGGAAGGAATGGCTGCCAGAGAGAAAGCCAAAGTCGAGCACAGATGGCGAGGTAAAGAGAGGCAGAGGAAGCTTCGCAGTGGCTCTGCTCTGTTGAGTCTTGACGCTTGAGGTCTTTGGGGGAGGGCGCCTTCCTGGAAGGATGGTTTTAGTCACGATTTAAAGTCTGTATGCCCCTGCTTTATAATCACGTAATCATATTTCATGAACTTACGCTTGCATGGTTGTCCGAGTCCGTCAAACGACAGAGTCATCACCTAGAGTCCTGCATACACCCTCTTGGAAATAGCCAAAAGTCTTTGGTTCACACATCAGTGGCATTTCCCTCCTCCCTCCTCCAAAATGGTCGCTTTCATGTAAAAATTCTAGTTGACCCTTGTCCATTGTGCTGTTAGACATGTAAATTGTAAAAGATATTCAAGACTATTTCTAGTCCTCTTTAGTGATGTCAGATCGCATGAACCAATGTTTGTGCAAGAGAGGACGACTGTGTAATGAAGCGAGTTTTGCATTTAGTTTGCAAAAAAATAGAAATTAGAAAAAGATTTTCTTAGAAACAATTATCAGTATCGCTTATAAATTGAATCGGCAAAATATGATTACATGTACAGTGTTGTTGATAATTAAAATATATCCCATTACAAATAATTCAAAGCACTATAGACAAATAATTTTAGGAGTACCACCGCCCGCGGTGGCGGCTGGCGGGCTCCCTCCCCTCATGAAGGGGAGGAGTTCGATCCCAGGCGTCGCGTTCGCGCGACTCAAACGCGCTGGGTCAAGTGGTGGTGGGCGCTCGTCCGCCCGGATTTACGTGAGTAGCTGCCACCGACGGTGGTTCTGTGTCATAAAAAATAATAATAATAATAATAATTTTAGGAAAGTGTTTTTGAAATAACGCTCAATCATTTGAAAACGAAATCCCCGCTATGTCTTGCTTATTGAATTATGCCCTTTTCATATGACGCAAAACTACAAGTGACAACTTACCCCAAACAGAGAAGTAGAGAGGCACATGACAGCTCGGAATTCTTTTCCCTTGTATGTGTACGTGATATTTTTTTTTTGTTTGGGTATGTTTAAAGGGAAAATGACACAAATGATATTAAAACTTTGGTCCAATATGACTTAACGTTTTAATTTATTCAATATAATCTCTAAATTTTTTTGTACATGTTTAAACTAGTCCAGAAACTAGTTTGAATATATTTTAAAATTTGATGATTATATTGAACAATTTGAAAGTTCAAGGACTACAATGCACGTTTGACCAAAGTTCATGAATAATTTGTATCATTTTCCTTTCCTTAAACATACACAACAAGGTCTGACCAAAAACACACACAAAAACAAGGGAAAAACTCCAAGCTATGGAACAATCTGAACTCATTCAGCAACCTAATCTATAACCTTCCAATCTCCAATCAGGTCCATCTTTAACACTGCAGTTCGAAGGAAACTGGAAAATTCATGAAGTTCACAGATACAGTAGGGGACAACTATCATCCTTCAACTCAAAGTAAGGTTAATCTCAAACTTGTTCTTCAAGAAAAGATGGAGGACCAAAGTCAACCTTATTCTGTCAATCTACTTATCAGCCCCAAAAAGAAAAAGTTTTGCTTTCAATTACAGAAAAGCAAGATGCATAGCATCAAGGTCGCCAAAGTCCAGAGAGACCAACAAGAACGATTTCAAACAACACCGCCCCAACTTTAAACTTCAGCTCTGCCACCAGACCAAGACCTCAGCTTCAGCATTTTCCGCAGATTGTGAAGAGTCGTCTTCAGCGGAAGCAACACAGTGAAGCCCCTGCTTGGGTAAAATGAATAGATTGCCATTAAAATTGAGGTGGACAAGCGGCTAGAGATTGTTCTCAATGCCGCAGCCATTTGTCTGGACAAAAAACGGCTGCTATAGACATTCAAATCTCTGGAGCTCTAAAAAATGATATAAAGATTATGCCAGTCCTACAATTCAAATTACAAATTTTACTCCAATGCTAACTTCAGAATTTAACTCCAGAAACTTTTCCCTACCTAGATTCTTTGGAAACCCAGCCAAACTTCAAGTTAATACGGGACTATCAACTGGTTTATGAAATTTGCTGAGCAGAAGGATCAGGTATGATATGAGCTTTCTGAAACAGAGTAATAAAAGCAACTACCATTGATTCACTAATTGACACTGAATAGAACCCTCGCAATAAATACAGTAGAATCATACAATTTAAGCTTCGGCAAAGATTGACTCAAGAAAAATGGACGTGCTCGCATCTCATTGAAAGCTTTGGAGGGGAAAGAGATTGATAACCCCAGCAAAAGTGCATACCAAAACAAGAAAAGGAGAAGCATTCAAGTCTGAAAAAATGGAAGAAGAAGTGACTGCTCTCATACCTCTGCTATCGAGAAGCGAAGCCAGAAGAATATAGTCGCAGCAGGGAAGTTCTGGTTGTTTGCATACCAACGACATGCCGCCAAACCATTCCCAATCAGCCTTGATCCTTGGTCAGGCAACTTGGTTGGCCTAAAATTGAGGTCGCGAAGGCATGGCATTGAAACTGGAGAAAGTGAAATTCCGTGTTGGGGCCGGAGCGAGACGATGAAGACCGGGACGAGAAAGAGAAACGAAGTTGGAGAGAGATGGAGATGGGTTCAGACCCTGCGACCTGAGCGAGGGGAAGAGAGACGCGACAGAGGTGGGCCACGGCGGCATGCAGACGAGTGCTGCAGCCGCTTGTGAGGGCCGAGATTGGTGGTGGCCTGTTTCCGTTCTTCATGGACAGTGCGAGGGTGAAGAAACTGGGTCATAGACCCTTCACCCGATTCATCCTAATGTTCTAATTGGGATCCTAGACCCCATCTTTTGATTTTGGAGACACCCCTAGCAAGTGCCCACTCGGAGCACCTTTTGTTCATCAAGCAATCCCAGATCTTATCCCTGTTTGTTCGAGAAGCTTGTCCTGCTAGTTCACCTGGTTGTGGTTCACAGCCTCGGGCTGGTTTCACATCCAGCGTGAGACCATTATCAAATCTACCCTTCTCGTGCAATTTGTCCACTTCAGTCGCCAGGCCGGTCACTTGATCCACCAACATGAGACGAGAAAAGAAACGCGCCTCTTTCACTTTGCGTCGTAACTCGTGGACTTGATCCTCCACCGATCCTACACTTTGCATCCACAACTCAACTTCTCTCTTCCTTTTCTTCCTCGGTCTGCTCTCTTCCTGCTCTAGTTCCAAACTTATATCCGCCTTCCTGGCCGACACCATTCCCATATTCCTTTCGAGAGAATTCATCTCTCTTTGACTCCACTGATGTCGGTGACCTTTCGAACGATGAGACTGATGGCTCCCAGAATTGTGTCCATTGTACGACTGCCAAGAGCATTAAGGGAAAAATGTCGTCGATTAGCATTCCAGGTGCAAAACTTTTTAGCTTTCAGCATTTATGCTTCGACTTTTGTCAGATAATTGAGTACTTCAGATATATCCGAGTGTTAAGTGTTAATTAGTATTCGAGGTACAAGACAAGAATGAAAATGGAAGGACTCGAGAGAAAGAAAAAAGAAGCATACAGCCACGTTTTGGGTTGTCGTCCTAGTGGAATATGCTTAGGACAGTTTTGAGGCAAAGAAGCAATTATCATAGCCCACACGCGTAAAATTAATCTTTGGGAGATCAAATTCGAAGGAAAACAGGGAAAGGTTATTCTCAAAAACGATTTCCATGCTCAAAATAAGGAACTATGTCGTAGAAGCAAATCGAATGAAAAGTAGAAAAGCTTGTAGCGTAGTTTGGGGCAACAAAGTCATTCGAAATAGATCATTTTTTTTCTTTAATAAATATCGGGTAGACAGAGACGCAATTGTTCGAGCCGAAGTTCCTTTTTGAAGGGCGGAATCAAAGTATATTGTTGGTACATTCTAAAATAACCGTTACTCGGACATCTTTACCCTTGGCCATGAACCTCCTTTAGCTAGCTACTGAATTGATCATACGAGCAGCACGAGGTAGTTCGAATGGGTCAAAGATGTTAATAAAGGAGGAAATCAACAAAACAAATACACAGAAAACGGACTGGAGAGAGTGAAAAACATATTAAATCTGGTTTACCAGAAGCAAAAGAGGTGAGCCAATTATTCCTAATTGACTAGACCATTGATACATGCTAGCATAAGGACAGCTATTCTGACTAGGTATAATGCAACTTGAGTTGTTGATTTTCTTTTCGTTCCTTGTGTGAAATAAATCAAGGAAAACTAGGCATGGCAATTTGCCAGTACCCGTTACATGGAGAGCCCAGGAAAATTTAGGGAATAAAAAAAATACAGAGAGCTCCAAGCTTTCACTAATCTAAAGCAGTCTCACCTGGTGAAAACTTGCTGACGACCCTCCAAAGGAAGGAATGGCTGCGAGAGAGAAAGAGCCAAAGTCGAGTAGAATGGTGAGGGAAATAGAAGCGGAGGAAGCTTCGCAGTCGCTCTGCTTTCTTAAGTCTCGACGCGTGGGGTCTTAGGGGGGCACCTTCCCGGAAGATAGTTTTAGTCACGATTTCAAGTCTGCATGCCCTCTTTCCATTTTCTGCTTTATAATCACGTATTCATATTGCATGAAGTTACCCTTGCAAGATCGTCTGAGTCCGTCAAACGACAGAGTTATCATCTAGAGTCTTGCATACACCCTCTTGAAATAGCCAAAAGTCTTTGGTTCACACATCAGTGGCATTTCCCCTCCTCCCCCCCCCAAAATGGTCGCTTTCATGTAAAAATACTAGTTGACCCTTGTCCATGGTGCTGTAAGACATGTAAATTGTAAAAGATATTCAAGACTATTCCTAGTCGTCTTTAGTGATGTTAGATCACATGAACCAATGTTTTTGCAAGATAGGACAATTATGGGGAAGAGTACCAAAAAAGTCCTAAATCTATTACATCGATATTAATTCAGTCTTAAACTTTTTAATTATACCAATTTAATCTTAAACTTTTTTTTTCACGTTGGCACCAATTCAAACGTTGGCACCAATTCAGTCCATCCAGGCAATTTAGGCTGGGCATTACGATGTGGACATTTTTAATAATATTGTAATACTGTTTTGAATTTTAAAAAAAAAAAAAAAAAAATCTCTCTCCTTGTTCTTTGCCTTTTCTTTTAGCTAGTGGCCATCGCCGGCCACCGGCCACCGCTATGGCTGACGAGGGCTGGCCTTGCCTAGGTTACCATCGCTGGCCGTAGGCAATGGTTGGCCTCGCCGGGCCACCCCGGGGGAGGGCGAGCATCGGCCATCTAGGCTCGCCTGGGCGAGGCCCCCTCATGATGGTCGCCCTCGCCACACCTTGCCTAAGCGAGGGTTGGCCTTCCTACACCTGGATGGTTGGTGCTCGCCCTGCCCAGTGGGCAGCTCGGCGAGGCTGACCATCGCCGCTGTCCATGTCACTAGTTTTTTAGTCTAAATTGGCCAGATTGATCGAATTAGTATTAATGTGAAAAAGTTTAAGACTAAATTGGTATAGTTGAAAGATTTATGACAGAATTAGTACCAAAACAATAGATTTAAGACTTTTTGATATTTTTCCCCTTCTTTTAGGGAAATGATTGTAGATTGGAAAATGATTGGTTCTGCAATTATAAAATCCGAAATGCTCCCAAACAAGACTAAAAATCACCCCATTGTTGTTGTCGATTGCATGGGTGCTGTTGAGTGGCATTCAGACCACTTTCGGCTTATTTTGTTCGGAGGATGTATGATCACTATAGTAGAGTATGTGCAAAACCCATTTTTTCTCTCGGCTTACGTTGGAAATAGTCGTGAGAGCTGTTAGATTAAATGTTCTTGACGAGTTGTATCAAGTAGACATACAAAGGAGGAGAGCAGCGGGTGTGCGAGAATGAGAGTTGAAAGCTAGTTATTTTAATTATTGTATGTAGTTCTTACTCTGGAAGTCGGATAAAAGGGAGGTTAGTTACAAAATGAAGCGTTGTCAGTTTCAAGTGCACCCAAACATGTTGCCTTTGCGGAGTTTTCCGTTGCACTGGGATTCGAACATGAAGAGGCAGATAGGAAAGTAATTCGGTTGATCCACGAACTTTCAAGCTAACCTCAGTCAGTGAAAATGCCATCAAGACTAATGGCCGCATCTCAAGTTTGAAACTTTGTCCAACCCTTGAGGTATCTCCTCGGGAAGAGTTGTTACATGGACAACCTCGCGACAGTTCATTTGCTCGCACACATCGTTGGATCGTGATGTTACAATCAATTTACATCCATTCCTTTCTATGACTATACCCACTTCTTCCAAAGGGTAGTATTTCCCAACATCATCCAAGATAAAGAGGAGTTTCCTGCCCTGCAACGCCTCCTTCAGTCTTGCGCCCCGGTAAACACTGCTCACCTCGTCAAATCTAGTTTGAGATAGTGTGCAATATCAGTTTGTATCGTGCCGACAGTGCCTTCTTGCGATACAGTAACAAAACAAGCACCATCGAACCTTGTACAATCTTGCACTATCTGATCATGTATATGCTTCGTGAGAAAGGTTTTGCCCACACCCGTCTGTCCCCAGACACCCAGACAGAGCACCTCTTCGTTCATCAAGCAATCCCAGATCTCATCCCTTTTTGTCTGAGAAGCTTGTCCCACTAGTTCACCTGGTCGCAGTTCGTAGCCCGGGCCGGTTTCACATCCATCGTGAGACCGCTATCGAATCTACCCTTGTCGTGCAATTTTTCCACTTGAGTCGCAAGGCCATTCACCCGATCCTCCAACATGAGAAGAGAAAAGAAATGCCCCCCTTCGACGTTTCGTCCTAGCTCGTGGACTTGATCCTCCAGCGATCCTACACTTTGCATCCAAAAGTCAACTTCTTTCTTCCTTTTCTTTCCCGGTCTCCTCTTCCTGCTCTAGTTGGAAATTTATGTCCGCCTTCCTGGCCGACACCATTCCCATATTTATTTCCAGAGAACCCATCTTCGATTTGACTCCATGGACCTTGCTGACCTTTTGAACAAGACTGATGGCATGTCCGGCGATTCCCAGAACTTTGTTGACATCCATCGTAGGACTGCTGAGAGCATCAAGGGAAAAATGTCGTCAATTAGTGTTTCAGGTACAAAATTTTGTGCCATAATTTCCACGTACGAAAGTCTTAACTTCTCTAGATCAATTTTCAAGGGAAAACAAGCAAAATTTACCCTCATAATTGACTTGTGGACTGAAAACAAGGTATTGTTAAAAATAAGAAAATTGAATGAAAAGTGAAAAGCTTTTTGGCGTCCTTTGAGGCAACGGAGCCATTCCACGTAGGCTTTTTTTCTTAATAAACATCATTTCACTAGCTACTGAATCAATCATACGAGCAATTTGAGATAAGTTCAAATGCGTCAAGGATATTCATAAAGGAGGACATCAACAAAAAACAAAAGAAAACAGGACTAGAGAGAGTGAGAAATGCTATATGTACCAAGAAAAACGTATTAAATATTGTTTACCAAATGATGTGGTATATGATTACTGGTTAAAGGATTCACTCTTTGTATCAGATCTAGCTTTTAAGTTATTGAAAGAAGAGGTGATTATTGTGATTTTACGTCATTTAGCAAAGAGTCCATTGGATATCTTGGATTAACTCACTCAAATTATTGTTTGCTTTGGCCCATCCTATACCAAATTTTAAGGAGACGTATAAATAGGCACTTTCCCAAGAGATCATATGTCCTGATAATGCTCTCACTTGAACAAGCTTAACATCAGAGTTCCACCTCCCCATGAATGGTGTCCAATTCAATCTACTCTTGCCACCTTCACCATCCTAGATGTCTATCAGGAGTTGCTCATCCAAGCACTCTAGCCCGATGATCACTCCTTGCTAGGATGAACATTGGTCTAAGGTTAGCCCTGAATCGGCCCAACCCGGCCGATCCTAATCCAATCCCAATGAAGACTCGGCCTTTCCTTGGTCTTAGGACTCTTGGACCTTACACTATGATGGTTGATTCTTAGTCTTAGGACTTTAGGGTTGGTCCAACCTAGACCAACCCTGTATATATATAATACCAATCATGTATATATCTTATAATATGTATTTATCATATATATAATATAATATTATATATTTTTATCTACTCTACACCATAGCGCATTGGCCTCTATTTTTTTGAATGCGATTTTACCATGTACAGTAGAAAGTAGAAACCCAACCTTCATTCAACCAAAAAAATAAAATAAAATAGAAACCCTCTTCACTCGCCTCGCTCTATTCGCTTGCCCTGGACTCGCTTGCTACTCGTCTCTCTTTGCTTGCCTCGCTCACTTTGCTACTTGCCTTTGGCCTCCCCTTACTTGCCTTATGAGCATTGATCATTTGGTGAAATCTCTCGCCTCTCTTGGCCCGCTTCACGAACACTGCTCAACAATTGCAAATAAAGATTTCTTTTGTTACCTTATCTTAGATTTATGTTTGATATGTACCAGTGTTTATAGTCTAATTGCACGATATTATATTGATGATGGATATGTAATTTGAAAAAGTATGTTTTTCCTTACAAGAAATACAAAACATAAGACAAAAAAAAATTTAGTTGGTCTCAAATTAACTTGAATCGAACCGAACCCAAAGAGTCGGCCCGCCCTTGGACCTGACTCAAACTCAACGGGGGTCAGCCCCCGTACCAAAATTGAGGATCAACATTGCACAAGTTGGTCCCTTGGACCGGTCCAATCGAGACCGTGCTCACCCCTACTCCTTGCCCTCATTGGACGGAGTAGTTATAGGCCTACCATTTTTCATGTAGTGCATCCTCAAATCATACACTTGCTGATATCATATTGTGAAATTCATGGATTAACTCACCTGACGTGCTGTCACACATTGAGCCTCGTGAATTTATCATATGAGTAGACACTTTTCTAGGAGGTCACCCATCCTAGTAGTGCCCTCACATGTTAACATTGGAGTTTCAATGCTAAACTTGTCGTTATGTCAAAGCTACATCTTGTGAATTAATTCTAATTTCACATTAATAATTCAAGAACTTTTTCCCCATATTCTATGTGTATTTAGGTTTATTCCTATCACATTTGCCATCCTAAGAAGCCTCGTGGAGGTTGGTGGGCCTGTAATTACTGAAAAAGAGATGTGGCTCTTGCCGCAATGATCACCCCCCTCTCTCTCTTCGCTGCTGGGCAATCACTCCCTGTTCTCATAAGAACAAGTAGTTATTGGCCCACCTGCTTCCGCATGACTTTTCGCCTCAGTGATCACTTCCCGTTTTTGTTGGAACGGTTAGTTATTGGCACACCAGCTTCTGCGTAACTCTTGCCCTGATAATCATCCCTTGTGCAATCACTCCCCTTTCTCGTCAAAAGGATAGTTACAAGCCCACCCGCTTCCGCATGGCTCTTGCCCTGATGATCACTCCCGGTTCTCGTTAGAACCGGTAGTTATAGGCCCACCGGCTTTCACATGGTTTGCCCTGGAATCAGCAGAGGACTTAAAAGAATTAGGAGATTTGCTGATAAATTCAGCAGTGCACATGGATTCAAAGTCGGGGAACCTGGTAGAAACTTGCTGATAATCCTTCAATGAAGAACCGCAACAAGCGCTTGATTCAACAAGCAGAGGAATTGGGAGAATTTATAGGCAGAGTAAAGGAAGGAATGGCTGCGAGAGAGAAGCCAAAGTTGTGGAAAATGGTGAACTGAATAGAAGCAGAGGAAATTTCGCGGTCGTTTCTGCTCTTTTAATTCAATGCACGAAGCAGAAGTCTTCGAGGCATGGGGTCTACGGGGATCACCTTCATGGAAGATGGCTTTATGTTCGTTTAAAATTTAAAGCCCTCTTTACCTTCTATGCTTTATGATCGCTTGTTCCCATGACGCAAACTTATCTGTGCATAATTGTCCGAGCCAGAAAAACGATAGAATTATCATCAAGTCTTGCTTACACCTTCTTGGAAATAACCGAAGCCTTTGGGTCACATCGGAGGCGTTTTTTTATTTCCTAAAACAGTCGCTTTCGTGTAAAAACTAGTTGATGCCTTGTGCATTGTGCCGATAAACGTATAATTTGTGAAAGATATTGGAGACCATTTATAGTCCCCTTTAACTTTTCAAAATCGTTGTCATGTCACCTCGCATGAACCGGAGATTGAATAACTGTGTAATCCAATGATTTTTGTATTTATTTTGCAAAAGATCAATAATTTGAGAAAGATTTCCTAGAATTATTGTTTGCCAAATAAATCAGCAAGAAATATTTTCATCGATGACGAAAATTTCTACATAGAATTAATGAAAATACTTTTTCATTAACTAGTAACTTCAAGCACTACAGACTATCACTTTTAAGAAAATGTCTTTCAAACTATTGATTTTTGGGAAAATAACCCACCATCAGTTGCAAAACTGAACTCCTTTTGTCATAAAACCTACTTGTTGCATAGCACTCTTTTATATGTCGTAAAACTACATGCGACTATATACCCGGAGGAGGAAGAGACGCATGATTTAACTAATGAAAGAGAAGAAGAGAGTAGGTCTCTGCGCCTAGCATAACTTGCCATATTTCTGTTGGTTCGATCTGGCTAGGATGGACTGGCTGCTGCAACAGACAGAAGCACCGGAGAAACATCCCGGTTACTTCACAGGGGCTCATGGGGTGGAGATGCCTCAAAAGTCAAAAGTCTTCGGGGATGAAGATTAGTTAGATTAGTTAAATTAGTTAAAGCAATTTTTAACTTCTTTCCTTCTGTTTTGTCTGTCTTTTCTGCTGAACTTCTTCGCAGGGCTGATGATCAGTTTAGTTTGAGGCAAAGAAATAATTGGCAAGAGTCGGAACGTCCCATGGACAAGGTCCTAAGCCCATGCGCAACCCCCACTATCCCTTTCTTAAGGTGAGAATCGAAACTTGGGTGGCTGACTCAACATCCGATACTATTCATGTGGGGTTATGAATTAGGTTGAGCTACAGTCCACACGTTCGAAGTAATCTTTTTTAAGATCAGTTTTGAAAGAAGAACAAGGAGCAATTATTCTCAAAATGAACTTAAAGACTGAAAAACAAGATACTCTTTGATATTAAATCAAATGAAAAGTGGGAAAGCTTTCGATGAAGCCATTCGAAATTGATTGCTTTTTTCCTCAATAAACATCGTTTCCCAAAACACCAAATCAATTAAAGGAGCAACTTGAGAGAGTGTGAATGTGTCAAGGACATTAACAAAAAATATATATATACAGAAAACAGGACTAGAGAGAGTGAAAAACGAAGTAAAATTTGTTTATCAAATGATGCGGCATGTGATTATTGCTGAATTAAAGGTATTCAATCTTTGTATCAGATCCAACTTTTAAAATATTGAAAAAGGATGACAGGTGGTTACTGTTTCTGTACATCATTGAGTAAGGAATCCGTGTGAGAATTCTTTTCACTCTAGCCCTATTGATCAATATTACGCATGGAGCCCACCAAATTCCGCGGGAGATATGGATTCAAAGCCCATGCACCTCATCTACGTAATAATTTTCTGAGTTTGATAGCATCTAGTTTTATTAAAGTGATAACTCAAGATATGATATGAACCATGCACTGACAAAGGATGTGACAGAAGAAGAAGTGAAGCAAGCCATGTCCCAGTTGGGGACCTTGAAAACTCCTGGAATTGAAGTCTTTGCAGGAATCTTCTTTGTACTTTTGGGTTGTAGTGGGGCAAAATTACATATAGCAATAGAATCAACATGTGTAAAATCACGACCAATATTTTGTCTTTGACTTGAGTGCATGAGTTTCTCCTCCTCGTGATGTCCTTCCTGGGGATTAGTTTCCTATTTTAACATAGGTGTCCTGCATTTGGTTGTTTGTTCTCCACTTCAAAATTGACAGGTAAATAAGAACTACAAAAAGAACACACATTTCGGAAAGTCACAATGTGTAATATCTTTCTTATGATACAAGTTTGTGGTGGTGGGCACTGGCAAAACTTCAAGACATCCTATGGAGTTGGCACTGCATATCGATATCGCCTCATCCACTGTATGTCTTCCAATGCTCGACAGTTGATACACAAAATCTGTAGAGAGGGGGAAAGGAGATTCTTAATTTTGAGGAAGATGCAGCCTCATTGGCATCCTCTCTCACTTGTAACAGTCACAAATTATTGCACTTCAGATAGACTCGCCGACTCTTATTTCATTGCATACGCTTCAGTTCCAGTAAACTCTTCAAAGTGGGTTTCCTCAAGTTCGGGAGACGAAGAGTGTGAGACAAGCAATCACATGGAACATGGTCAAAGTCAATGCTGCTAGTTCTTTATTTGACCATCACCTCTCGGCTTCTGTCCGTTTCATCTTCTAAACGCTAATTCAGCTGCTATTATCTGCTCTATTCTGTCACAATTTCAATGCCAATATCTTCTGCGTTCAAAAGGAGTGATATCCACAGAGGCATGAACAGCTTCTTGACTTTTGGGCATTCTCTGATCTTGAGAAATCTAAGGTTTGAAAAGATGTCATTGCCAGGAGTCGGCACAGGTGACGGTAGAATGACAGCTTCTTCTCCTGAGAATGCAATGAGGGCTTTCAATTCTCTCGGTCCTCTTAAAGAGTTAAAACACCCCATCTGCGGAAAGAGGGTGCGGTACTGTGAAGCAGAACACAGCAAACGGATCATGCACTGCCCACATCTCTTCAACTTACCCAAGTTATCCAAGGACCCAACATTGTTAAAACTTCTCATGTCGTTACAACCCTTAATTTTCAGAATTTTTACGTCCTCTGGTAGACGGACTAGTTCACCTTTCCCCCAACGCAAGCGCCCATATTTTTATCAATATTTCCAACTCAAAATCTTTTGAATCAACGTTTCCCAAAAGGATTTCCCAGTAATCAGGACCCGGCATTGACCTAGCAGATATCTCACACAAGAAATATAATTTCGCCAATGCCGTCAAACCCACATCATAAATCTTCCAATTTCCTCAATCTCATTAACTCCTCTACTTTGAATTTGGGTCCAGCAAAACAGTTAAGTAGTTGGAGATGCAAGAGTTACATAGAATTCCTGCGTGCACGTCCTTCGTATTCTCCGTGTTTGACCCAAATTAAGCTGTCTCGAGTTGGACAAGCTTTCCATCCCTTCAGGTGTCTTTTCGATTGGGCTATCATAGAGGTCCAGCATTCTCAAAGCTGTCAGTGTTGCGAGTGAAGGCACATTTCAGCTCGTTACGTTCTTGTAAATATAATGCTGTGAGGTTCCCCAAGTCAGAGATAGAATCTGGGAATCTATTGATACCCGTGTAAGACAGATTCAAGATCTGGAGACCCTGCATGTGCCTGAAGAATGAACCTGAGTGCATTTGATGGGATTTCTTCGCAAGAACAGGGTTGAAATTCTAGGAAATTTGGAGACATATCGGATGGGATTTTTTCAATCGCATTTGAAACAGGATTGATTTTCCTAGCTTTCAATGCATTCCACGGACTTAATGCCTGTACCAGTAGCATGGGGATTCAACTTATGTCTGCTGCATTCTTGCAATACGGTCACCCAACAAGCAACATCAAACATGTTACTCTCTTGCAGAACCCTATTATGTATTATCGGTAACAAGAGAGGTTTTGCCTGCTTCTGCCGTTCCACAGGTGCTGATGCAGTGCGTCTCCTCATTCATTAGACAATCCCGAATCTTACCGAAATTTGCTCAGAAAGCCTTTCCCGCTAGCTCTCTCGTTTGCAGTTCATACTTCTGCTCTGCTTCAACTCCAGCGTGGAACCTTCACCGAATCTACCTTGCTAGCAAACTGTTTACCTTTTCTAGCTAGCTCATCCACACGATTCCCCGATTTTAAAATTAAAATTTCGCAATCAATTGTAAACCTCCTTTCTATTCTTTCCGAGCACCGTCTCTGCAAGTTCTAGTTCTTCATACATGTTAGCCACCCCCATTGGTCGCAATCTCTAATTTTCTTTTTGAAGTTCGAGATCTCTTTTCAAACACTTTGAGACCATTGAACTGGCCATTTCACCAGACAGACACAAACACAGTAAAAACTGAATTTTTGCGTTCCAGTACAAAACTTAATGCAGTAGAAAAGAGCAGAGGAGGGACGAGCGGAGTCGAATAAGAGCAGATTGGTTCATTTTCGGTAAAATCACATCCAATCCTTCGTTTCGTCCAATTTATGCTTTCCACGCCGCTTTCTGTCATCGAAGGTCAGTTTGTTTCATCTAGCTAGTGAAAGCGTAGTAGTTCGGCTATGTAAGATGCCGAGCCGAATGACGAATTCCATTGCAGAATTGGAGTTCTGGACAACAAAACTTGTCTCGAAACGAAATGGGTCCTTCCAACCTCAAGCAAATGAATATTCATAGCTTCTACTTCAAGCAGACGGACCATTTCCATGGGGATATCTTTGTATGGACTAGATGCAATTGAGAAGGGTCATCGGTAACGTCGACGCTATCATTTAGCGCGATCTGATAGGCAAGAATTCTGGACCTACTAGGCTGCGTCTCCCTTCGTCACCATTCTAATCCGTCGCCGCCATGTACCCTTTCGCTAAACAACCTGATCCTCGTCAAAGATTCCTCATCTCGACACGTGTCGCGCCACCCACGTCAGCTTTCTTGGCCGTCTCCCTTGAATCTCGGGACATTGTCGGGCCCACTTGACTATGACAAGGAACCACCTCACATGCCTTATCAGAAGAGGAAGAGCACGTCGAAGTTCATTTTCAATTGTTGGGGGTTGGGACGATGACGTGACGATCATCCAGAAGGTCAAGCCCTTCTGACGGTCGTCGGCTCTTCATTCGATCGGATGATGACTCGACTCGTTTCGACTTTTTGCATAACGTTTAAAGACTTTTACTACCCCCAAGCAAGATTCTAGATGGCCCATTACGCGCCTCCATTCGTCTAGATGAAAAGGCCACTGCTTGAAGGCAGAAATTCTGTTTACCATCAACCCATCCTAATTAAGGTCCTAAATACACATTTATCGAACATCCTATCGTTCAGTACAAATCAAAATTTAGTTTGACTCGAGTAATATTTGAAGATCTCGTCTTTAACCTCAAATTCCTTCCTTCATTTACAGAATTTTGGTGAATATGGCAGGGGTTTCCTGTTCGGGATTTCTCGAAACATGAAATTAGTTTAAGTGGATGGAAGACGAGTATACCGATTAAGAATTTTTTATTTTTTTGTTGGTACTAACGATAAGTTGGCTTAAAGTAGAGGATATTAACGAGTCTAGGCCAACGCACTCGAGGAAAAAGGAGTCGTAACTCACTTGCACCGACGCGAATAGAATTTCGGGGCTAACGCGGGAAAAGTCCACGAGCGTGAGGAAAGGTGGGACGTATGCCGTCAGACCCCACCTTGTCAACCGGGACGCACCCTTCTTGGAAGGAAGCAGCCGGGCATCGAGAATGTAAACCAAGGAGCGCCACGCGACGCACGCGTTGTCTGCGGAACGTGGAAGCGTCTGATATTCGTTCTCTATAAATGCATAGCGCGCACAAAGCTGTCTCATATCTATCCGCAACCCCTCCTCCTCCTCCTCTCACGTCCAGAAAGCTGCGCAACCTTTCTCTTCCTTAGCGTTGAACCCTGAACTGAAGCCGTCCGACCGACTCGTCTCGCGTTGCGTCTCGACTTCAATCTAAGAGGTCTCCTTCTTCTTCTTCTTCTTCTCCTCGAGAACAGATCGTCACATGGCTGTCGCCGGACAACGTGTTTCAGAGGCCGCGTCGAGCTTTGGATGCGGCGGAGATGCTCCTTCCAAGCAGAAGGTGAATCTTCCCTCGGAGAACGGGACCGTTGATGATGCCGGTGTTGATGGGTGCTTCGACTGCAACATATGCTTCGATTCGGCAACTGATCCGGTGGTCACCCTTTGTGGCCACCTGTACTGTTGGCCGTGCCTATATAGGTGGTTCGATGTACGAAGCTCATCTGATGGACTGGGTCAGCAGCATCAGACTTGCCCAATTTCCAGGGCCGGCATCTCGCCCTCCACGCTGGTACCACTATTCGGCCGGGGATCTTCTTCTTCTTCTGAACGTGACTCCAAGAAACCTGATTCAGACATTGCCATCCCTCGTAGGCCGTCTCCCGGTGCACTGAGTCTGAACTCTAGCAACGGTTATTCTTCGGGTGGACAACAACGTTGCTCGAACCCAGTCCTTTCGCATTTACAGTTACCTCATAGGAGCAGCAGCTGATTGCTAGTTTTAGCCCGAATGCTGGCATGTTTGGTGAGATGGTATATGCTCGGATGTTTGGATGCCTGACATGAGTTCAGCAACTACCCTTATGCATACTCCTATCCTGGAGTTGCAAACGGTGGTCGTAGACTGAGAAGGCGAGAAATGAAGCTGGACCAGTCCCTCAACCGATTATCGGTCTTTTCTTCTGTTGTATGATGCTCTGTCTACTTCGTTCTAATTAGCTTCCATCGCATTGTTTTGGAGCTACTAATTTTTGGTTAGATGTAAATTAGTTCTGTGTGAAGGCCAGAAGGGTATATATGTAGGCAGACATTGTTTGATTTATACATATAGCTAAAGTAATAAGCATGATTTTGCCTTTTCAATCTTAATCACTTTCATCTCATCAGAATATCTCTATCCTGGTTTCTGTGGAAGGGAAAAACAAAAGCATCATAAGCAATTGGCTTTGACAGTCCTAAAAGTGCGAGAACAGCGAGAGATATCTGCGGAAATGAGAATTCGCTTTTTCATTATATCAGCAGTTGCTCCATTTTGCTCGTTTTCATTAAGTAACGTCATGGTTGCGCCATTTCCTGATGGATGATCTGCTTCCTAAGCAGTGGACACAACACAGATGAACAGCGTAAGGTAGGATCTGCATAGTGAATAGCCATCTTTTCAAAATGTAGGATTCATAGATTCTCCAAGAAAATCACAACAGCAACAACCATTCATCCCATTTCGCTTTCCGTAATCTCAAAGGCTAATTACCGGCAAAAACTTCAATCACGTCTCTTCCGCATCATTGTGGGCCATTCTCCCACTGATGACATTTAGACCTCCTGAAGAGAAGGGTGGGATGGGCGGTTCTCTGTTTCGAGGAAGGGTGCAGCTTCACTGGTATCCTAATAGACAATACCGAATGACCCAATCGGTCCATATCTCACACGGACGAAGCCCCATCACCCCTAGCAAGTTCTGGACGTGCCCTCCTCTTTCACCACGCGGACCTCATGAAAAATTCTCAATAGGGTTGCGACCAAACTCATCAAATCCAGTCGACGCATGAGAAACCGCAGCCATGATAATCAGGTCACGGTATAATGTCCAGGCCCTTGCACATAGCAGTCAGGGTCAATGTGAACATCGAAATCTACCAAGATCAGCAAACTCCCGTATAAACTTTGCAGCTTCAATCCGTACTACTACGGCTAGTCATCAGCCCAGAGCCGCACAGACACCTTGATCAAGATATTGGGCTGTGTATGGGCTTTGCTTTGCATAGGGCTTGGGCTTGTTATCATTGACCAATGATGAATTTGAGCGCAATGGCGGACCAATCCATTAAAGGCACGTATACGTGACACTGTGGTCGCTCTAACATTCCCCCTGCCACTGTCCTTATCGAGTTCCGCGGCGGATATTTTATTCGAATTTAGGGAAATTAGATCTCCCCATCA